>JAJJHY010008598.1:19559200-19590603 GCA_021224005.1 Drosophila setifemur | reverse complement strand
ATTAATGTTTTATAATATATAAAAAAAATAATGAATATTTGTTATTTTATAATTTATAAAGTATTATCAGGGGATCAGAAACTATTAATGTAAGAGAGATAAAATAAAAAAAAAATATATTTTGTTGAAACTTAAAAGTAGTCTTTAAGGGGAGTATCTAAATGATTTTAAATTTAAAAATGTATTAAAGGAACCGTATAAATCTATATTTATTTTAAGATTTTCTGGAAAAATATAATTTATTTCAAATACCGAATTAAATGTTTTAAAAATGTTAATTTATTGAAGTTTAATTAGCTTTTTTAATAATCAAATAAATAATGTACGTACTCATCTACAATATTTTTGTTTTCCCACTATAAAATTCTTGTAAGAGTATTCACTATTCACGAAATCCTTTCGAACCGTATCCTTTTCGCTATTATCATTATCCTTATTGTTGTTATTGCTGTCACACTTTCGCATTTTGCTAATCGCATTAATTATGCGTTTCTCGCATTTGCTGCTGGGCCTCTGTTTCTGTTTCTGTTTCTGTTTCAGATTCAGTTTCAGTTTCTGGCTCTGGGCAGTGAGTGGGCTGTGGGATCTGGGCTCCGCTGTGGAATCCTGATTGTCTCCATTATGGTGCCAGCAGGACCTGCAGGCGAAATGGCCAGCAAATTGAACAAAGGCAAAACTGCAGGCAAAGAAAGCGGCGGCGGCGGCTGGAGGAGATTGAGATGGGGATGGGGATTGGGGGCCACTTTTCAAGCATAATTGCCTCTCAAGGGAATTAAATTGAGCAGAGAATTTTGTTGGCAGAAGACAAAGATGGGATTTTATTCCATTAATTATCAATTAGTTTTGGAAAGTTGTTGTGCCAGATTTATTAAGTGGACAGTGGCTGGCATAACTTTTGCAATTTGCAATTTGCAGCCTCACTTTTCTTCGCAAATTTCTATCAAATTAATTAGGCAAAGTGTTTTGCGCCAAACTGACGAAATTGATGGGCGTGTGTGCCGCAAATTAATCAGTAATGATGCCAAAAGTGCTGCCAGGCGAATTGTAAATAAATTAGCATTATTTTTCAGACCACGGAGCTCAATAAATAATTTGAAATGATCCCTGGAAATCAATTTGGGTTGACTTGAGCTGCGGCCGGACAAATCAGATTTAATTATTTAAATTGGATTAAACATTTAAATGAATGAAATGTAATCAATTTGGCAGGAAACGTAATGCATTCATAATTTTATTAAGCATAAAACTCGTATTAATTAATAGAGAATCTGGTCGAATATAAACCATATTTTTATTTTATTATTAATTAATGGACACTTGCCGAATGACCACTTAATACTTTATGAGTTGTTCGTTAACTTATTTAAAACAACTGATATGCTTCCGAATGGTTTTGATCATGGCCTCCGCCTGAGAGTTGGACGAGTCGCGCAGGATGCCGATAACCTCAGAGATTCCACCACCAGGACGACCCTTATGGGCCTTAGTGGACAAGGCAAACAAAACTCCGGCACAAGCCCCACGCTTTCCCTCCCAGTTCTCCGGACTGGGATCGAGTCTGAAAGGGAATATATTTATCAGATAGGGGATATATATTAGATATAAGAGTTCCCATTCCACTCACTTCTCGAGCATATCAAACGCCTTGACCGCCACCCAGAACTCCTCGCACTTGTAGCATTCATTGGCAATCAATTGGAGTAGGATGAAGGCCTCGGCATTCGTGTCCCTGGTGATGAATACGTTCCAGGCCAACTCCGGATGTCCGCAATGGATGTGACACTTGGCCAGGACCATGCAGAAAGTGTGCTGATTCTTTATGTCCATGTCGGTGATTTGAATCAGCAGCTCCTCCGCCTCCTTGTAGTATCCCGTCGCGCACTTAGCCTGGGCAAAGTTATAATTGAACACATCGTCGTTCACAAAGTAACTCCGGATGGAGTTCATATAGACGAGGACCTCCTCGAACTGTTCGTAGAGGAAGAAAGCCGAGGCCATGCTCTGCCGACCCGGTATTGTATCGCATTCCGTCGCCGAGCTGCCCACCAAATGGAGATTCTGCTGCGCCGTCTTGATGTGCTCTTTCTGAAGGAGGAAATATAATTAAAGATTATCCCTAATCGATTTAAAAAATATTTGGAAATATACTATATACTGAAATAAATAGATAATTAAATTTAAACAAACTTATTTCTAATTAATCAGAATAAAAACGAGAAGTCATTGAAATAAATTAAAATATAATTCGAATTTCTTAGAATATATGTTTAGCAGGGTATATAGTTATTTTACAATAGCATAAAATAAAATAATTACATTAGAAATATGTTCTCACTCGATTTAAAAAATATTTAAAAACATACTATATACCGAAATAAATAGATAATTAATTTTAAATCAACTTATTTTTAATTATTCAGAAAAAAAAACTGAAGTCGTTACTGAAAAAAATGAGATTATAATTCGAATTACTTAGAAATATAATTTGTTTAGAAAAGTATGTAGTTATTTTACAATAGCATAAAATTAAATAATTAAAATTGGAAATAAAATAAAAAAGTAATGATTAATATACAATTTTAAATTGCATTTAAAAATACAATTAACTTGCAACCAAAAAATAAGGATCATTATATCTCACCGATCCCAGTTGCTGTCCCAGGGCGGCATGTACCACACCCTTCAGAATATACTCATGTGGAGAGGTGGGCTGTAGCTCCTTCATTAGAGCATGGGCCTCCTGGACATCCCCCTGCTTTAGATAATAGATAGCCAGATTCAATCGAGCCTCGGGTATGATATTGAGCAGTCCGGGTAGGATGCGCAGAGCTCCCTCGCCATTGCGGAAAACAACCAGATTGTGTCGGAGCAGGTCCGCACCAAAAGTGCCATTATCGGCTATATTCTTTATTTCCTGCTCGGCAACGCGCCCGTTGAACAATCTGAATCGATTGCAGGCTTTCAGATTTATGGCCGTGGTGCTGTCGCCATGCTGACCGAGATACACGTCCAGCACTTCCTGGGACATGTCGTAATAGTCGAGTTTATAAAAACACAATGCCAAGTATACATTAATGGCCATGTAGTCCTTGTTGTCCACCAGCACACGCTTGTACACATCGATGGCCTCCTGGTAATGGGCACGCATATAGTGCATCGAGGCCAGGCTCAATTGTTGCTCCAAACTGGCGGAGTTCTGCAGTTCCTCCAACAGTAGACTCCACTCCTCATCGTTGCCCAACTTGTGGGCCAAATGGAAAAGGAGTCGTTGCTTTAGCGGATTGTCCGCCGCATTGGTCATCAGCTGTTGGGCCTCCTCGTACAATCCCAAATAGAACATACAGACAGCCAGGTTGAGATCCACCTTGCCATCAGGGTCGTCCGAGGAACTCTGCTGAATGGTCTTGTATTGGCCGAGAGCCTGCTGGTAGTCACCCAGATGGAAATTGCAGAAGGCAATCCACTGATCCACCTGGCGGTGTTTCGCTGCTTGGGCACTCGTCTCCTCATCCTCGTCCTCGTTGGCGTACTAAAAGGGATTCATATGTTAGAAATTATATTCACAGTTGGTGATGGAAATATATAGAAAACTCGGTGATAACTCCCGATCCGCTTACTTAACTTCAGTATTATTCTCTGACGCCTGTTTCCACAGTTGTTTTTAATACAAATTTCAAATACGCACCTCGAGAAAAGCTCGGGCACCTGTGTAGTCCCGCTTGATGATGAAATCCTCGAGGGTGGCCGGGGCCGGTGCCTTCCTGGCCTGCCTGCTGACCCCCAAACCGCTGCCAGTTCCACCGCTGGTCGCGTTCCTCGAGCTCGCCGAGTCGGTTTTTCCACGTGAAAGTATCTGGGTGAGGGCACAAGTATCTCTGGAGTATCTCACAAAACATTTTTTTCAGCCACATTTCTTACCATTTTTTCCAGCGCCTTTCGCTTGCCAGGGATTTCTGCTCCTTACGCTCTGCCAGCTCCTCAGTGTTTGGTTGGGTCTTGTGTTTTGTGTTTTGAGTTTTTGAGTTTTTTGCTTCGCAACGCTTGGTTACGGTTGCTTGGCAACCTACATAGCGTCGATAAAGCAGTCCGATTATGCCTCACTGCACTCACTGCCAGCTGTATCTGTATCTGTAGCTGTATCTGTATCTGTAAGTAACGCAAGCAATAACCAACTGTTGATCCATCGGAGCGGCCACCCTTAATTCTTGGGTATATCTTTTCTACTCGCTCTGCTGATGTTGGTAAAAAGCGGTTTTGGTTTATGATTTTGGAACTTTTTTGTGGTTTTCTTAAAGATAAAATTTAGAAACCCTTAAATCTATTTTTATTTTATTTCCAAATATGATTATTGTAGTTTCATTGAATTATATAAATGAATGTATGATTATTATATTTCATTAAAATTACAATAAACACGTAATTAATATTTTACTTTCGGTTTAGAAAATGTTAGTTTTTTTGTTATACATTTTAATTATTTATTTATTTAAATACCATGCCAACATTTCACCTTTAGTTATTGACTATCATGACTTAATAATATATTTAATTTTTTACACAAACACAAAAAAGTGAGTTTTAAAAGTCTGTGGAAAATTATACCTATGAACTGAAATAATCTTCTGATTAACGAATTCTCATTCTTCGCACTTAACTAAATTCTATTCCTATTCCCCTAATATTTATATATTAATCATGTGTACTTCCTAGAGTATTTCTAGTTCGATTGGATTAATAATGATGCCTAAGACATCTTGCATATGCCATGGACTGGTAAATTGTGGAAAGGTGAGATATAGAGCTGCAGGGTAGATGGCTGGCACACGCATTGTTGACACAGTTGCCCCCGTTGAGATGTTGCTGCAGTTGCATTTCCATTTCCATTTTGCCATTTGCTTTATTTATAAGATGACGCACACGATTCATAAATATGCAGGCAGCCTCCAGCGAGAGATGGATGCATGCGAAAACCTAGACGCCTCTCGGTGCTACGTACGATACGTAGATATATGTACATATCCACATATATCTCTTATTTTTCTTCCTCTATGCTGACACTGCATAATGGTGCACACAGCAACACGCACATATGCGTTAAAAACCGAATGAAAGACATGGCTCAGGAATTTTGTTATTCCAGAGCAAATTCGAACTCCATCAAGTGGAAAAACAACTGGGAAAAACAACAACAACAACAGTTCGAAGTGCATCTGAGAAAATGTTAAATACTATTAATCGGGATTCGTATTCAGCTTTAAATCGGAATACTCCAAAGAAAGTATATCAATTATTTAAAACCGAAACCGAAACCGAATTGAATATAAAAGTGCGGATAAAAGATGAACACCAATCTGTGCGGTTGCCTTAAAATAGGACTAGATAAAGCATAATGCCAAACGCCAACGACATGGCAAACAAATTTACTTTCAAGTTGAAGTACCCAACTCCCCATCCATCCCATATTCTATATCTATTTCCATCTGCCAGTCATAGCCATGTTGGTCTCATTCGGCGGGAGCCTTTGTTTATGCTACACTTTATTGCGCTTTTGCAATTTCGCGTTTCCGTTTCCCGTCAAATCAGCCATAAAAAACGTAAAGTAAAGCGAGGGAATGGTTTGGTATGGAATGGAGAGCAAAGCAAATCTGAGAGTCACGACCCCGCCCAGCTTGATGCCTTCGTCCTGGTCCTGGTCCTGGTCCTGGTCCTGGTCCTGGCTCTGGGCTCCTTGAAGGCGCCTATTACATTTCGCAGTCGAATAAACAATGCCAACATCATTTGCACCTCCTTCATTATGGGCTTGGCTCGTTATTTGTCAAACAAATAAACAGCAGGCAATGGATTTTGTTGTTCTGGGGGAGTGGGTTGGGTTTTGGGTGGGTTTTCGGGCCCTGTTCTTACAACAGTTCCTGCTACGTGCAATTGTCTCCACTTGGGCCCATGATTTTCCATCATTATCATGGGGAGAGCTGTTCGTGTTTACAATGTTTTGCCCATCACTTCGCACTTTTACTATACTCTTGGAGGGGATTTTACAATATTTAAGAGAAGTTTGCAATGCAGCTTATAAATTATTAACATTTAAAATAAAAAATTCCATGACTTCCTATTCTTAATATAAATGAATTGAATTTGAACAGGAAATTATGGCTCTTTTGATAGCTTCTTAAGGAACAATTTCCAAAAAAATTTAAATATAAAATATATTATTTTAACAATAATAAAATTCCATTTCTGGAACCCCTGTAATTTTCTAAGATGCTTTAAAGTATTCTAATATTTTTCCAGAGTATCCTAAACTTCGGTTTTGGAATGCCAACATTTCCATCTGGTTTTTTCCTTACCCTCTGTAACAATTTATTGTCATCTTCTCCGTCAAGCTGAGTGTCGCCTCCTCGTTTTGTTTTGTTTATACACTTTCGTATTTGCATTGCCTTCTGTTCTTCAGCTTTTTCCTCCTTTTTCTCCTTTTTTTTTGTTTCGTTGGACTGGATTTTTCTGTAGAAAATTGCGAACTTGCGAAATGAAGTGCAAAATTCAAACGGAAATTGAAATGGCAATGACAGAGTCGACTTGAGTTGTGTCGTCGAGTTTCTCCCTTTCGCTCCTTGGATTTGATTCGCAGGGATTCGATTTTTTTCATAGCAAGGCCTGGACAAGGTCCTGGGTCCTGCTGGGCACATGTTGCCAGTAGTTGCATATAAAAATATTTCTTCAAAATGAAGTTGAGAAAATGGCGATTTTCTCGAGCGTAAACTAAACACTTGAAATGCGAAAATAAATAAAAGTGGACATCTTGGCGAATTTATTGGTCAAGACGATGATGATGATGATGATGGTGCTGCTTGAGTTCGGATTTAGCCCAAATGTTGAATATCACGGAAGCGTGCATAATAATGGGCCAGTGAACTTTTTCGATTCCCCAATTGGGTTCGGGTTCTGGATCTGGTTCAGGTTTCTGGTCAAGGGTGATCCGATGAATTGTGCTTCAGCTTAACCGGATTCGGATTGTTTTTGCAGCATAGTAACGAACTTTGCCCAATGCCATTTCGCCACGATTTTAGCCTTGACTAACCCGGCTAAACTACAAACTACAAAAAAAAAACGACAAACTTTCGCTGGCCAAAATCAATTCGTTAGTCCGCCTGTCCGTGGAGCGGAATCGCTAATAGAAAAAGTCAGCCAACAGCGTGCTGAATGCATTCAATCGTGTATATCCGCATATATCCGCATATATCCGTGTATATCCGTATGCATATGAAAAGAAATCAGGCAACTGTTGTTTGCAATTAGAGGCAAATAAACTAAATTGTTTCGTGGTTCACAGTTTTCGACCGAGCGCAACATTTTCAAATTTGTTTAGGCCACACACACACATCGGCGAGCTGCTCTTCATTTTTGTGGCAATTGCATTATTGGTAAATGTGTGAAATGTTTTTGGCCAAAGGGGCGGGCGGGGCGTGGCGGATTCTACACGATTTGGCGCATTTACATATTTTAATTAAAACATAAATTTTGAATTTTAGTCAGCTGAATATCGGTTGCGTGCGAAAAGCCAGAGAGCATTTTAGAAATTGCGGTCCGATTGATTAGTGATGTCACTGGGGGGGTTCACCGTGATTTAATTTCCATAGGTGTTACCCTTTATAACATTTATAATTGGAGTTTAAAACTACATTTTATATTCATATATTTTAAATAGAATTTAATTTAATTATTGTACAATATATAAGAATTATATTCACTGATGCTAGTTTCTTTAAAAGTTTTTTGTGTTCTTTAAAAGTATCTTTATTATTTTCCACCCAGTTGTTAAATAATATTCTTTAGTTTCAAAGTCACCGGATCAGATATGTTAACCGATTCTCCACCAGTATGTAGCTCAATCACTTTTTATCTCCGTGGCTCATCTCTCTTTGAGCCTTTGGATGCTTCGGCATGGCTTTGGGTATTTTAATAAATATTTCAACAGCCACACGCACCTCACAGTTCTCGACAGCATACAGATACTCGTATATAAACACACACATATAGGTTTTTTCCATTCCCACGGATAGCGCATAGTTTACTATCTACTAAATATTTAAACGCAGCGTCAGATCGTAAAAGCAAAATGTATGCAAAGTGCATGTCGAGCAGCAATCGAGGTGAGTTGTAAAAAAAAACACCGAGCCAAGTTACGGCACAAATGAAGGCGAAAAAGTTTGCAAAAAAAAATACACAAAAAAAGGCTAAGCTTGAGATAAATAAAAATAGACGAACAAAAGGAGCCTGGGCGAAATGCTACAATATTGAATCAAGTTAGTACCTGGCGGTCTGTTGCGCCTTGCCTCGTTCTAGTATAATATATTTATTTTTTTTCTACCTTTTCCCATAAAGTGAAAAGCAGTCGACAGAATTTACCCTCTCTGAAAATGGGTGTTGTGTGTTTAATGGTGTTTTCTGTTTCTTAGAAAATAGTATATACAAATATATAAATATTTATAAAACTTAAAAATTTAAATATCAGCCAAAAGAAATCAAAATTTTACTATGAACTAAAAACAGACAGAATTAAGAGAATTTATAAAAAATTTAACAATAATTTGCAATGGTCTTAAAAATAACAAATTTATAAACAATAAATGCTAAAATACCAAATAAAACATTAACCATTTAATTATTAAAGGCTTTTAATAGAGAGTTTAATTTTACGATTGATAAACATTTAAGATTCTAATTTTCCATTTATACTCTTTTTGGTTTAATCGAAAAAAAACTCATGAAGACTCAGATTTTTGCAAAATTAAGAATATTTAAAGACAAATTTAATTTAATTTAATTTCTAAACAATAAGTACTTTAACCATTTGATTATTAAAGGATCCATTTTACAATTGATTAATATTTAAGATTAAACTTTCCCATTTATTCTCTTCTTGGTTTAATAAAAAAAAACTCATAAAACTGATGACTCTAATTTTTGTAAAATTAATAATATTTAAAGAAAAATTTAATTTAATATCTAAACAATAAGTGCTGTAAAATACAAATACATCATTAACCATTTGATTATTAAAAGAATACATTTTACGATTGATAAACATTTAAGATTAAACTTTCTCATTTATACTCTTCTTGGTTAAAACAACAAAAACTCAAGAAACTGAAGATTCAGATGCATCCGCGTATCTACAAAAACAGTTGTATGCTTGGTATTTTTAGCTTACTACCGAATTCTGAATTTCCACTGACATTTTCAAATTAACGCTTATCGGCGGAGCTGGAGGAGGAGCAGGAGCTGGAGCAGACTTTGCCAGCGCAAAGTTACGCATCGATGGCAATGGCAAACACTGTGCTCCTGGGTGGAGGGACAAAATTTCTTAATTTCAGGCACTCCCCACGATATATCCTTCTACCCCTTTTTGGGTTGGGGCGTTGGCAAATAAAAGCACACAAGTGCCAAAGCCGCAATGTGTCTGGCAAAGCCGGGTCTCTGGCCCGTGTTCCTGGCAAATATCGTACGTACGTACATACATATATGGCCAACATGTCTTGCTCACTCTCTATGCGACCACGCCCACACAATCAGGCGCCCATTTATGCACTAATTAAAATTTTATCGTTAAATCTTGTTTGCATGCATTGCTACAAGCTGGGAGCAGGCCTGCATCGTGCCATTGCTGCAGTAGCTCCTCCACTCTGCCCCTCCACTCTGCCCCTCCACTCTGCCCCTCCAATCCCTCCCAGCATGCATATTCCCCCAAAATGTATGCAATGCGAACAGTTTCCAACGAAAAATGTTTGGCAACAGTTATTTGCACTTCCCGATTTCCGACTGCCAGCCAGCCAGCCACGCCCAGTTTTCCGAGAGGGCGTTGGAGGCCAGGACATTGGATTTTCATAGCGTTTAATGTTCGGCACAAAGAATTTTCATATTTTATTGGCAGCCACAATCCGAGTCTACCACCATAAATCCAAGTAGAAAGTTAAAACTATTTTTCCTGCACCAAGTTTAATATTTAACTATATTTAGTTTTTAGTTAATTAAAATGTATATTGAGTACAACAAAATTCGAAATCATAGAGTGCCATGACCGAATGTCACTTTTAGTACCCGGCAAGCATTATGTAAACCTCTCAGTTAGTCTAAATCATTTCAAGTAACCAGATATCGATTTTCCAGATTTTTGTAAACTTTTAATACAATTTTAGAAATTTTTTATTATTTTTAGTGGTAAATTTCAAAAACAAAAAAAACATGTTACTTAAGGCCAATTTTTATGAAGATCACTTGTCAAAGGTGAGTGCTTAAAACAGAAAATAAATTGGAAAATGCAGAATCTGCAGAATCAAGGTGTATTTCTACCCGCAGAAGCCGATTATTCTAGAACTGCGGAATTCTGCAACAATTTACGACTTGAAAGTAGAACTGCAGAAGATCGTGAATATCAATGCTGACCGTCAGGAGATCAGCAGCATGACGAAGCAAGTGGATAATTTTGAGAAGCTATCCGCGTTGTTCCGTCGTCGGCAGCTGAGCGAGGATCGTCCTGACGTTGATGATGCTCCAGATATGACGCTGCATAAGTCGGACATTTTAATCTGCGATTTGAATTTTTACAATGGAGATGAAGCTGAATATCCCGAATATGCAGATTCGCAGGAAACCATTTTAGATGGTCACAGCCTCAGCAGCTTGGCCTCAACTAGCTCTGCGGCTTTCGGGTTTCTGAAAGATTGGTTTGTATTGAACTTAATTTAATTACCAATTTCAATTAAAAAATCCCTCTTTCAGCTTGCCAATTGTGGCTTACGAACAAGGAAGCCTGGTCACAATGCTAGGACCTCAATTGGTCAACTTTGCTGGTTCTTGTTGCAAACAGGAACCGAAGTGCGAAGCGGAGTCTGAAGATGAAGATGATAATTTTAGCATTGATGAATGTCCCGATCCGGCGAAAGATTGCTGCAATCGAGGCTGCGATAGGCCGGACAACCGACCGGCATATGCCCGGATTCTACCCGAGAACAGGCAGTTCTGCTTGATGATCACCAATCAGGATCCGGAGGCGGAAGCCGCCGATGAAAGGGCCATTATGAGGCACTTCTTCAATCTTTTCGAGAACTGCAAAGTGAATAATTTGGAGTTCTCGAAGTGTACATCCATGGCAAAGGTTTGTGTGAATCTAATGATTGCCTGTAGGGATGACACCACCGCGGATTGGGTTACCAGTGCAGTGGAAGGAGTTTGTCCACCACATTCGTGCCTCCCCTTCATAGAGTTCTTCCGACTGATTAGAGCCTCATTTGTCTTGCCACTGATCGTACCGGAAAAGACACTCTGCTCCATCTTTGAGCTTTTAGAGCTCCAGAATTGTGGTCTCTCCACGGACAAGTGGGCGGTGGTTGAGAGGAAAATGTTATGTCCTTCCGACTGTGACTACGACGAGAAAGCAGTTTCGTCCTTGTGCGACAATGAAGAGATTGTCCTCTATCTGGATGCAGACAGCAAGGAACTGATTTTGGAACAGTGCAGTCAGTTGAAATATTGTTTCTGGCGGCTAAGATTTGACTTTTGTTGCTAGTCTTATAATTCCAAATTCTCAGTACACACTTTCACACTAAAATACCGTTTTGAAGTTCTAAATTTGATAATTTTGTAAATTTCCCGTGGCAAACAAATGAACTGAACGGAGCGGATGCTACCGAATTATAATAATACATAATTAAAAATTAATTGTGCCCAATAAAGAATACTTTTTGAATTAAATTTAGGAAATATTCTATGTAAATTTATTCAACATTTGGGGGAAATCACTTTGACCTTTGCTCTTGCAAATGGGAATCCCATTTCAGAATCACTGCGATTCCATTTTCAAATTACACTTCATCTAATGCGCACGGAACAACAACTTTTCCATATAACCGAAATTCAATTTCCAAATATGGAAACCAAAATCCAAAAAGTCGCCCAACTTTTTCCTCGTTTCCTTGCGCGCACTGTCAACTTTTTTAATTTAATATATACAGTGCGTATGCGTAATTTTTGTGGCTTTAAGCGGCAGCTGCTGCCATTGCAATAACTGGGGCTTGGGTGTGGGGTTTCTGGGTGTTTTTGGGTTGCTTTTTGGGTGTACTCGGGGGTGTGAGTGCGGTTAGGATGGAAAAGAAAAAAAAATTTAATTAAAACGTTGCATAAATAAAATTCAAATTCGAAATTGCATGCAAAATGAATAATTGAATGGACCGTGGCAGTTGACTAGCTGGCACTGATGTTTCAGTTAATTTCTGTCATCGGGGGCTCTCTTTTTTGGCCCAGACACGCCTCAATTGGTTGGAAAACAGTTGTGCGACTCTAAATTTGGCCAGGCTATCAATTTACGCTCATTTGTTACAAGTTTCTCTCTCGCAATCAATTTATTTGATTCCTCGATTTTATTTGCATAAATCTATGTTTAATCAAATTTGTAAGCTTATATTGTCTGATATATTTATTAAAAAGTTACAAAATCAATTACATTTAAATTTGTAATATACCGATTTAACAAATCAATCATTTCCGTATTGCTCGTGTATTTTTAGTAAGCACTGTAGCTGTAACCATGCATGTTCATTTTCTAGTCAGTAAACAAATCAACCGCAAAACAAATTACTAATTTAATTTTCATTGAACTCGGTGGAAAATTAAAGCTTTATTTATTCCGGAGTTTTTATCCGGACTTGTGCGAAAATAAAACCCGAAAAACAAATATGCATTCTGATGTAAATTTTGGTTGTTTATTTTTATTTTTATTCTATATAAATCTCCTTTATGGCTGGCCGCAAATGTTTTTGGACTTTATGTCCTTGGGAGCTACGCAGCCAGCCACGCCCACAAGAGTTTGCAAAATAAAGTTACATATAAACCGGTTAGTTTAGAAATTTTAATACCCTTGATTAACGATGCAACATAACTAAAATTAAAATAAGTTGTATAAACAAAATTAAACTGCATAAAAAAGAGAATGGCATATTTCTAGGAGTTAGGAGGTTGACTGCTTAACAAAAAATAACAAATTGTTGGTGATTATTAAACACAATTAAATTAACAATATTTAAGCAAACTTTTTACATAATAAAACAGTGCATTTACAGTGAAAAAAAAACCATATACCTTTCGTAAGAGTGCGAAGCAACGACAAACTTATTTATTACCTTTGTTTAGACTTTATATGACACGGCGATGCCTTTGTTGATGGCACTTGAGCGAATGGCATTAGCATTGTCCTTGCAGCCTTCTTTCGTCTCTTTCACTCCCCTCTCTCTATCTCTGTCTCTCTCTCCGGGCTCCTTGTTGAAAGTCTGAGCAAGTTTCTTATCGCGGCATAATATTTATTTTTCTTGGTTGGGTTTACTTTGCGCTTGATTTGTTTTCGCTAGTTGCTCGACTTTGTGTGTGTGTGTGTGTGTTTGTTGGAAAATTCAGCTTGATGCTATGGAAATTCCGCCTTTCCCTGGGTTCCATTAACTTTTCGGCATAAGTGAGTACGCGATATGTGGAAAGGGACTTGACTCTGCACAAAGCCGGAGCTCCCAGCTTTGGGAGTTAATTTCCCACAACTTTTGATTGCTCAATTTGGATAGCTCTAAAGATTTTACATATTGAATGCAGGATTGTTTACTTCTAGTTTATTAAAATGCATTAAAACCATAATTTAAAAATAGTTTATAAATAAGCATTGCTTGTGGTTTTAGTATTTTAAATATTATTTCTATAAAATTTGACAACGAAAATAATACTTTCTTTCCATTTATTTCCTGTCAATTGTCAACAAAAATTTTCAGTGCGCATTATGTGTGAAATAAAGACAAATTTTGTGACGCACGATTTAGTGCACAATCTGCGATGCTGCAAGAGAGGTCCAAGGATGGTAAGCTTAAAAAAAAATGTAAACAAATTACCACAAATTAGATAATATTACAACCCCTTAGAGGCACGATATGAAACCGACGAAAACCTGGCCCGGAGCCCGATTTATGTGCGTTGGCAAGAACGGGGATCTGAATACGGCGGCCTATTGCTTGGCGGAGATAATGCAGGAGCCATTCCTACCATTTCCCATGGCCACGGTGGCAGTGCACCATTCGATTCGGGAGGAGTTCATAGCCAGGGTGAGGAGTCGCTTCCGGCAGGTGAAGCCGCACGTGGCCAAGCACCCGAATTTCGAGCGGACACTTAACCAACTGAAGTACGGCCCACATCCTGTTAGCTATGTCCTGGCCGATGAGGCGGATGCTCCGGCCTGTGCCAGTCCCATTCTGGTCACGGACGTGGTCACCCACTTGCACTTTCCCAGCGGTGCTTCGGGAGCCACCACACTGCATTCCTTCAAGACGATGAAGGACGTGGCGGGAATCTTTGGCTTCGAGACCCCGAAATTCGATGCGGTCTTCTTCTTCGACGAGGGAATCTCCGATGTCTATGCCCTGGCCCCGTTCGTTAGGTGCGTGCAGTTCTTTGTGAACTGCATGGATGCCTGCCTGTTGGAAATAATGCCCTACTATCAGGACCAACAGCCTATGGTGATATACAAGCGGGGCTATCACTATGAGTCCATTGAACTCCATGGTGATTGGAAGATCATCGTGTTTCCCTACAGCTCGACCATCTTGAGGCAGTGCTGCTGTCCCACGGGACACTGTCGCTGCTATTTCACCCACGCGGCCTGCTGCGAGAATCATTTGAGCACTTAGGAGAGGTTTCATTCCCCCCACCCGCTGGCAATTCCTCTGGTGAACTTCATCTTGGCAAAGGCTGACGGAAAAGGCAACTTCCTCCTCCGTCTGCAGTCGGCCCCAGAAATCCGCAGTTCCAATGAGTAGTTTGCGACTGGCAACACATGTGAGCCATAATTTTCGCGGTAGTTGGCTCTTGGATTGCGATTAAAGTGCTGATTGTCTATGCGGGAATCATAATAAACAATCGTGAAGTTTATTTCACAGTTTGGTTTTTTACTGGGAAGAATTAAGAATATTAATAGGAATTCCTTAAATAATTAAATAAGCTCATTTTATTAGCCTATATCTACTAATTACATAGTGACAGAAATAAACATTATTTGAGGAGGATTATTAAAAATATTAAATAATTATTTATGTTATATGCAAAATGTCGAAAATGTTAATTAGACGGTTCAATTCATTTTTTTTTACTGTGTTTCCATAATATTTAAGGTCGAATGTTTGATGAATTTAATGATAACAAAAGCTGAAAAAATTACAAATAAAATAGTTTAAATTATAAATTCTTCTAATACATATTATTTATTTTTTAAAATACATATATTGCAGATTAATTTCCTGTATTTGTAATTAATAATTTTGAAAATCCATAAATATCTCTATTTTGCAGCTGCGTTTCATCATTAGAATTTCCCCTGTAGTTTCTGAGAAAATAATTTTGGCTGTATTTATCAAACCATATCCTCGGCCCCCCACCAAACCCTCGGCTTTGGCCAACCGCTTGCAGGATGTCGCCGACTGTTGGCTTTTAATAAAACTTGCACACAGCAGCCGCCAAGTATTTGCCTTGGCCTTGCCCTGCCTTTCCTTTCGTTGCCGAAAAAGAACTCGGAGAGCTCGAAGGATCTGCGGATCTGGGAAGTCGTCGCAGGAGGACTGAACTCCTAAACCGACACAAGTCTGGCAGCCATTAGTTGCGGCTGCTGATGCGGCAGCTTGTCGCCAAGGCATTGACTTCTTCTTTTGGTTACCGCCGCACAGAATGTAGTTCTGGGGCTTTTATGTGCCAACTTGTTAATGAGTTTGCCGGGGATTCCAAGAGGGATGGGATGGAATGGGTTCCGGGAGCAGGAGTTGGAGCTGGAGATATCCATCTCCATTCATTTGGTCGTATTTCGTACCCTGACAAGGCCTATGGCTGCGCTTAGTTACCTTCAGACATTTGGCATTGAAACGAAAACCTCTTGCACTGCAATCACCGGCAGCTGTCTGTTTTTCGGGTTTTTCGTCCTGAATATCCTTCCATCTGCTGCATCTGTACATCCTGCACATCTCTCTCCAACCGAGTGACTGTTTATTTGTCAGTGCTGTCTGCCATTTTGATTTGCAGTCTGACATATTTTGGCCGCACTTCAGCATTTTGATGCTCGTTGGCAATGAAAAATTGCAATGGAATAATGATGTTGCCCATTAATATTTTACTCTCGCAACGATTGCTCCATGTTTACCTCAAAAAAATAAATAAAAGGAAATCAGATGATAAAGAGTTTATCCTTTAACCAGTTTTGAAACATCCTTTTTTGGCTGCCTTCTGAAATCAGGGGTTGGAAATGTATTATTTAATATTATTCAGAAATGATTTTTAAGGTATTTTACTGTAACTTATGCAAAAAGAATTCTGATATTTATTTATTTCTTGCAGTTGGTTAAAGTAATGCTTACAATATATATAAATTGTACTTCTTTTCCCATTTTACTATTCATATTAAGCTATTCTAATGCTCAGTTCTATCTACGAAATTAAATAAAATAATTAAAGGGATTTTGTAAATGTTTCATAAATACAGCCAAAGGCCCATCGCCTTGGGACTAAAACCTCAACCTCAACCCGTCTCATATAAATTGTTCAACCCCAATAACAAAGTGTCCATTTTGTTTATTAAATTGTACAACAATCACCTGAAACCGCTGCCAGCAAACATGCTGAAACAAAACAGAGCAATTTCGACCAATTGTCTCTCAAACTGACCGCAACAATTTGAAAAACATTACCCATACGCCGCGTATGACATGGCAAAGCGGAGCAGATGGGCGGCTGAAAGGCACGCTGGCGTTTGGGAGGGGAGGGGAGGGCGGTCGGTTTTTGAGGTCCGAATACCAACTCGACCATGGAGCGCAGTGTATTTTCAACACCTGCTGGTCAAACAAATCGTGTTCATTTCGGTACAAACACTAATTTCGACAAGGTGCAAACAAGCTGACGACTAGATAGTTGGTAGGAAAACTGGAATATGGAGGTGACAACCGGAGGGCAGAGCTTGGGGACACACTGGCCCGAACAGGAACATGCTCGAAACACAAACACAATGGAGGAAATACCCATCCACCAACCAACCAACCAACCGGTGGGCAGCGTCGGGGAGCTCAGGGAGACACATGGATGTCACGTGCACTGACTACTGCCACGTTTTGGCGTCCTTTTCCCAGGAGTACAGACAAAATAATTTTCTTTGTTTCTAATTTTTTCATATTTTTGTAATATTTTATATTTCAGCGAACAAAATCTGTTTTTATTTAATAATAATCTTCTAAACAGTTTTTATTTAAGCAGTAAGGAATTAAAAGCAATTATAATTGTTTCTTCTATTTCAAGATGTTTTAAAAGTAAATTTAAATGCTTGTAAATTAATTCAGAAGTTATTCAGAAAAATTTTTATAAGGGATTATTTTTATATCTGGATATTTAATTTACTTTGGCCTAATTTTAATTATGTAATATATAAACTTGAAATGTAATATTTAATTATAAAATAAATCTAATTGGCTTAAGTTAGGTTTTACTTTTAATTTGGTTTAACTGACTTTTATTTATGTATCAAATTTATATCACATTTTTCCCAACTACAATAAAATTGTTCTAAGTGTGATAAAATTCGGAGTAGTATTCCGGAGTTTGGAGTCTGCGTTTTTGGCCTGGGCCTGGCGTCGACAGATAAAATGCTGTTTTTTTTTTTGTGTGAAAAATGTAAAATTGCATTTGTAACCGCATTTCATTAGAGGAAGAAAGTCAACCGTCAGGTAGCAGACAACGCACGTTTCCATGCAGGCGGAAAACGGGTGGGAAAAAGTGGGGAAAATGGCGGAGGAAAAGGGAGGAAAGTTGGTAAAATAGCAACAAAGTTCGCATCCGCGTTGGCGAAACGAGCGTCACGGTCAATGGCGAAAACAACGAGACAAAACTTGGCCCACACACACACACACTCATGCAAACGGAAAGCAAATTATTCCGTGCGCAGGGGTGTGGAAATGCGAGGGGGGGTCGAAGAGCAGGGGATCCGGGAAATGGAAACGAGTTCGGAGTTGCATTTTGCCATTTTTGCTGCCGGGCCAGGACATAAACATGGATTCTGTCTGGGCTGCTGCAGCTTCTGTCCCGTATCTCTATCTGGTTCTGTTCCTGTCCCAGCCCCGCTCATTGTCTGCTGCTTAGGCCTTTAAATGTCCCGACAGGAATGTTGATGGGAAACTTGGTTATCGATATGTGAACAACGTTGAGGCCATAAATAAATAATGGGACTGGTGCTAAGGACTGAAATGATGTTGGCACATTTGAGAGGGTTCAAATAGGAAAGGCAGCTGCCAGCTCATACATATGGCCAAGATAAGTTCCACATTGGTTACAAAATTTATTCTAGGGGAAATTGTTTATAATACCCCTTTTTTACATTGCTAAATAATTTTTATTTCATTATTTTGGTTCAATATTTACGATTAAAACTTATTTTGGAAGATCTGTAAAAAAATTAAATTTCTATGTGATGTGATTTCTGTATTTAGAAATAGGGAATTAAAAAAAAAGAAGTAAATTCGTGGTTAAACCGTTAAACGAAGTAATTAATAAATTAAAAATAGATTTCATTCTATGAACAATAATTGTTTGAATTGTATATTGTTGCTTTAAGGTATCATTCATTGTTGTTATCTTTTCCTTGTAACTATTTTCCTTTATTTGTACACATTTAAAATTTGTTTTCAGATTGTCCCACTAACGGACTATTTTTAAGTTGCTTTTAAATATTTTTATTGATTATTTCACGATTACTGTTTATTTTTCACATATTTTTGCGTTTTCCGATCGAAACTTTCCGACATCGACCTTTCGATCGCGCGATCGATAAATGACTGACTTCCATTGGAAACGCGGTCGCCATATATACCCAAGGAGCGGAAGCGATGAGCAATGGGGGATTAGAGATTAGAGAGACTTAGAGAAGAGCTCGTACTTAGCAAGGCCTGAGTGAAGCTCCTCTCGCGCTGAAAAGGCGCTCCTATGTTATATTTCTGTTTCTCTCTCGCTCTTAGCACAAAATGACAAAATGATATTCTGTAAAGGGAAATGTTTCTCTATCGCTCTTATATTATGTGGAGAGAAATAGAGTTGCTTGTTCGCGCCGTTTCCCTCTCTCTTATCACAAAGCTCTTCATCTCTTTGAGTGCTGGTTCTCCTCTCTCGCTCTAGCTGAGTTTGGGTGCCATTTTGATATTTTGTAGAAATCAAATTGAGTGCTAAAATTAATGGAGAACACGGAGAGATTTTTTTTGGGGTAACTGGATTTTTACCTTGATGAAAAGTTTTAATGAAAAATATGTACATACATACAAGTATGTAAAATATAAATATATTGAGTTTACAAATGTTAATCAAAAGATTTTTTACATATTTTCATACATATGTAAGTGTCAATATTATTGTAAAATTATGCTTTGAAATATATTAATTTATTAATTAATTCTTTTACAATCATTGGAAACATTGATGCAATCCACGATGTATAAAACTTTGTTCTATTATATTATCCACAACACCAGCACTTTACTTGCTTAACCCAGACGATCTATTTTGAAGTCGTATTAAATAGGCTATCCGCTATGAAGGTGAACATCGATATCAGGAGCTCCTTGAGTGCATCCTGCACATCTACAGGACTGACCAAGCGATAGAAAATAAGTAATCCAGTCATAATCAGTGTGGGAAAGGTTAGAGCTACGACAACTCGAGCCACAAGGAGAATGACATAGCTGATGGTTATCAACAGCAAGGCAAATGCTATAAAGCGGCCAATTTCTTCCGGTCTTATATCCAAGCTTTTATACCAGTTCGAAGCACGTTCAAAGATCACATCACAATCCTCGTTCATATTTCCCTATTTTCTGGTCTTGCCTTATTTTAAATTTTGACTATGATTTTGTCGACAAAATATTCGGAACTTTTATAGTTTTATACAAGGAATTACTTTTTCTCTGATAGGGCGATGTATAGATTTTTCTAGAATTAAATTTTAATATTTTTATATAATTTAAACTGTACAAAATTTGTTGTTTTTAATTTTTAAAAATTTTACTTTGCCTCAAGTCTTTTTATTGGTAGACTTCTCTAATAGTTTCTCCTGGTTTTTAAACAACTTTTTGACTGTTTTCGAACTATTTTTCTTTGACCATAATATAAATCAACTAAAGACGTAGGCCGTAAAATCTAAATGGCGCACTTGGTGTCAACGGCAGCATTTCCGGCATCAGACCTCTGCTGCCGAACCGTGTCCTGACAACTTGACAAATGAATGATCGGGCCGCAGTCTCCGCACCGCAAAGCGGCCAACCTCAGGCAGCAGGCAGCAGCAGCAGACAGCGGGCAGAGGACGACACCGGGCAGTTGACAACGGACCCAGGATATCAGACATTGGACATTGGACACTGGACATCGGACAGGGCGCATGAAGGCCGTGACGCGTCGACAAACCGCAAAAAGCGAAACGGCAATCGACCGACAACGGGCAACAACAAAAGGTCAAAAATGAACCCGACAATCTCCGCCACCAGCAACTGCCATTCCAACAATCATGAAAAGCACCGATTACCGATCGGCCAACCATCCAACCAGCCAACCAGCCAACCAGGCAGTCAGCCAGGAGGTTGAAAGTCCTTTTTGCAGTCCGTCTGGCATTTGAGTTGGTCGGCCGGCCGGTCGGTCGGTCGGTCGGTTGGTGTCTGTGCATAAATTCCATCATATGATATCAATTAGTGATAGTGCGGTGCGACTGAAATGTCATTTGCAAAAATGCGCATATTTTAAAACGTGACACACGCAGGTCCTCTCTTTAGTTCCCTTCCAACCCAGCCATTAAACCCAGTCCAAGCCCAATCCTAGGCCCATCCATCCCGAAATGATATCTCGCTATCGGAACAAACGCAATGTTGATGCCCTTCTGCTAGGAAGAGGTATGATTGTTGGAGTTGAAGGATATAGGTTTTTAACTTATATAACATATATATGTAACTTGGCAAAACTTTCTATCTATTTTAAAAAGTATTAAAAAATAATACAATTATGAACTCTATCTAAAAAGGAAATTAATTCCATTAAACATATAAACTATATTAATATTTATGTAGGACTCTGAAAAACTTGCTTAAAATAAATCAAATAAGTTTGGCTAACCATCAAAATTAAACTAAATTTTTTAATTATTTTGAATTAAATTAATAAGCCAAATATTCGTTGAATACAAAATTGAAAAAAGGTCAGTCTCATTACTTTATTTACACACCTCGTATTATTGAAAAGGCACTTATTTTGCATTTAGTATTGTAACTAATATTATAAGCCTTCATTTACATTTGTACCTCTTATATATCTTTTAAAATCAATTAAAATTTAAAACCATCCCCAATTTCACTATTCGTTATACACATTGTCTAAATTCATAAATGTTTACATATAAAATATATAAAGATATATTTGATAAGAGGATCGAATTTATTTTATTTTATTTAAATTGGGGTACAGTTTGATGTTTAAATCTATAATAATTTTAAAGGAGGGAGTTTCTTAAAAATAGTATTTTAAACCAACTAAAATATATTATTATAAATACATACATAGTAAATGTATTCCATTAATTTTCGTGGCCAAAGCAAACTAAAACTCCTTATCAAATTCAACTTTCTAATCCCAAAAGAAGAGCATTCTCTAAGTGACTGTCCACCGTAATTGACTGGCTTGATTTTCCAAATTGTTTTCCTTTTTTTTATCGAATGCGTTTCGCTTGCTGAGACCATAAAAACCAAACAGAAAATGGCCAAAAGGACGAAGCCTGCTGCCCGTCTGCCTGGTCAGCCACATAAAAATCAGCTCGCCCGCATCAACTGCATGGCAACAATGGGTGGCATATGAATATGCAACGATGTGATGGCGGGAAAAGGGGAGGTTGGGAATCGGTCTAGAGCCTGCAACGGATATGCATGCAGGTGCAATCTCAAACAGAACTTACCACAGAAACGATGGTTGCCGGGGGAGGACGGGGGAACGGGGAAAGACGTGTCATCGCAACCAGAAAACAGATGGCCAAGGCCAATAAAACGGCAGCCAAGTGATGCAGCTGATGCAGCATCCTCGAAAAAGGACGATTTGGTGACTCTACCACGAAACTCAAATTGCATTTTCAGTTTTTCATCTCAGCTGAGACCTTTTTCGGGGGGGGAAAAATTTAATTTGGTTTTGGTTTTTTTTTGTTTTTTGTTGTGCACCGCCACCATTGAGTGCATTTATTGTTGGCTTATTGGCACTCTGCAATGGGAAATTAATGCCAGCGCAAATGTGAAAATTCGGGAAAATGGCTGTTCTTGTTTTTGTTTTTGTTTCTGGTTTTTGTTGCCTTTTTCACAATTCTGTGGCGGACTGAGTGAGTGGATAAGCCAAGCTGGAAATTGCTTTTACCGGATTTCTGTGGCTTTTGCTGGTTGATGGACGCTTTGCCAGTAAATTGAATTATAACTTTAGTTAACCAATTCAAATTAGTTTCACCTGGCGTGCATTTGATACCTGGCGTACATTTGATGTCTAACTTTTTATATTACATTTCCCACGATTAAATGGGTTGGTTGTCCTTTTTAAATTAATGAATACGTGTATATATGATATTAAGCGACGTTGTGCACGGTTGTTAAAATTTGTTAACTTTTCTAAATTGTGATTTTTAATCTATTTTTTTTACCACCATAAATCTGTTTGGTATTATACTTGTATATATTAATGGTGTTCGGTATCCAAATCGTTAAGTGGCTTTCAAATAGAATTCTCCCCCTGCAATATTTTGCGTTCGATGTTCCATGACCTGAAATTCTGCCACTTCTGCTTTTCATCCTTAGAATTCGGCATTGATGCAATTGACCTCCGTTTTGAAAGCGTGCTCAGAAAAAAAGGTTTTTTTGTAATTTTTTTTTTTGATTTTTATTTAGCTGGGGATAAAATTGTTTTTTGTGAAGAGGGAAGAGTGAACATAAGCTGCTGGGCATTTTATAGCTTGACTCAAAATTGAGAGCTTCAATATTTTTTATTTGATGCTTTTTTATCAATATTAGAGATGGAATTAGGGAGTACAAGTTCAGTTGTATAACTCGAAAAATGAAATATGATATGTGCTCCATATAATAAATTTAATAAATCAATTAAAACATGTTCCTTATGAACTCACTAGAGTTTTTAATTTTTAATATTAATAGCATTATTTTAAGGCTCTCCAGAAAATACAATATTTCTATTACTTATTTATAACTAATGCTATAGTTTACGATTCGTGTTGTATCCGCTCCCATCACAATCCCACGGCGATTGTAAAATACAAAATGCGGGAACATTTGTTATTTCACTGTTGACATTTGTATGGTCGAAAATTGCAATTGGGTTTTTTTCCTTATTAGCCATGGCCTGGGGGGCAATGCCATTTGCCAATAGCTTAATGGCGACGAGTTGCCAATGCGGACTTTTCTTTCGATTCGATTCCTTTCCATTCAAATCTCAATCAATTGGCAATAAAATTGAAATTAACTTGCCACAAAGGCATAAACGCTTTAGCTCCTGTTGCCCCGTCTCACTCTTTTTTACCTGGCATCTCTCTCTCTCTCTCTCTCTCTTTCTCTCGTTTGACATAAACTTAATTTTCTGCAATAATACAGAAAAAAATGGAAAGAAGAAAAAAGCGCTTGCGAAAAAATGTTAGCTGATTGCTGAAGGAAGAGATGTATGGTTAGGGGTTTGGGGTAGCTGGTATACCGATTGTGGTGTTGGCTGAAAGACTTTAAGCCACAGGTAGAAGCAGCAGCAGTAGCAGCAAAACAGTTGATGAAGTTTTCGTTCAAAGAAGCAGCAGCAGCAAAAAATAGAAATGAACGAAAGAAAATCCAGAGGAAAAAATGGAAACTACCACACACCAAACGAAATAAATTGAAAATCGAGTGAGGGTTGTCAACTGCATGGAAAACTCTCACACACACACAATCAACAAATAGCAGGAAAATATCTCTTGCATCGTGGTCTGAAAGATCGAATACCCTTTAATGTAAATTTGATAATTAATTCTTAGAACCACTCTGAACATATACAGACATCCATTTTACTCTCTTAATTTAATAAAGAAGTTTATTTAAAGTAACAAAATTAAACCTACCCATGTGTTTGAATTTATACAACCTTCTCCGAGAGTATGGAAAAAGGAAATATCAAAACTCTTGGCACTGTGGGAAAAATAAGAAACAAAGAACAAAAATTGAGAACCGAAAATAAAAGACAAATCTAAGCTTTGGCATTCCTCTTGCTTAACAGCAAAAGTTTTTCCATTATTTGAAGATTATAGACTCTAAACATTTCCCTCCCACCTCCACCTCCACCTCCCCCTTTGGAAAAAGTTGACAAGATATGAGGGTGAACATTTTGAAGGGTGGGGGAAAATTCCTTCCATCCCTTCAACCTTTTCCGCATCATTGTTGCTGATGATGACGTGGCTGAAAATGCTCCACACTTTTATGACAGCCACCGATAAGAAGTGAGGAGTGAGCCAGATATCTCCAAAGCAAAAAAAAAGAAACGCAAAACTTTTCCCAGCACTGCATTCGTATTGCTTTGTTTTAGTATTTTTCCTCGGAAAACCCCAAACTCCCCCCTCAATGATGTCTCTGTCAAACGTCAATAGCTGTTCGTAGCTGCATATGCTGATTATTATTGCCTTTGTTGTAGTTGGATGCTGTTCAGAAAATGATTCAATGAGCTTTATCACTTGCCATGTGGAACTTGGCAAACAATTGTGGTTTTCTGTTGTTGTTGTTGCTGTTAAAGGAGCATTTTACAGGTGGAGAAAAATTAAGTCCTTTAGAAACGGTTTAGAGATAGAAGCATACAAATTGTCAATTCTTCTTCCATTTAAAAAAAAAAGATACTGCAGCCAAAAATAAGTATAATTTCCTGAAATTAATTTATTTTTTTTAACGCTAAATACTTGAAAAGATTATTCAGAAACCTGATGAAAGCTGCATGCAAATGTTATTAAAATATTGTTAAATTTTAAATTGAAAATAATAATAAAATACATTTATTATTCATAATTATTATTTTTCTTATTTATGATTTTATTAGAATTTAAAAATACAAACATACAAACTGTCCATTCTTCTTCCATTTAAAAAATATTAGTGCAGTTAAAAATAAGTATTATTTTCCTGAAATTATTTTAATTTTTTAAACGTTAAATACCTTAAAAGATAATGCATAAATCAGAAACAAGATTAAAACTGCATGTAAATTTTATAAAATATTTTTAAATATATTTTTCAGATTGATGACTCCTTTTATTTATGCTTTTACTAGAAATTAAAAATATAAGCATTCAAATTGTCATTTCTTCTTCGACTTAACAAATTAATTTGTGCGGTTAAAAATAAGTATTATTTTCCTGAAATTAATTTAATTTTATAAATGTTAAGTACTTGAAAAGATAATGTATATTTCAGAAACATGATTAAAACTGTATGCAAATTCTATTAAAATATTGTTAAATTTATAATTTTCCTCATTTATGCTTTTACAACAACTAAAAAATACCCTCATAATTCATAAACCTTAATATTGTTTGGTTGGCTATTTATTTTATTTATTCGCTTTTCGAATTACAGTGTAATATGGCCGCAATATTTATGATGCTGTGCTCTTTTAGTTATTTTCACTTTGCCAATCCCAATCAATAAATTCATAGAAATACTGCAAAATAATTCCATAGACAGTTAGAGTCGAACGATAGCTTGATGGGATGAAAAGAATATTACACACCACATTTAGATGCATGTCTGATGTGGTATATAGTACTATATAGATGCAACAACACCTTTAGCTACCGCCCAGCATAGTAGAATGGAATCGAAAAAGTCAGATCTCTGCTGCAGGTTCCATTGCCAAACAATGGAAACAAGGCAAAACGATGAGTAGGAAAACTCAGGCAGCCCAACAATTGGAGGAGAGGGTTACAAAATATGAAAGCAACTTTTCCGGCTACTAAAATATGCAAATTCAAAAGTTTTCAGGCCAAATCATGCGAACCAAGGGACCGAGCACTATACAACAGACAGACAGACAGACAGACAGGTGTCATTTCTATGTCTGTTACCATGATTTTTGATTATTGTGTTCGTATTTTTATCAGGATAGACTCTCTCTCTCTCTCTCTGTCTCTCTGACGATGGTCAACCAGGGAACTTTTAGCCAACCACCAGATAAAGTATGGTAAATATCTATAAACTTTTCTTCATTCCCCCCTTTTGTTGTGTCATTTTATTTTCGATATTATGCGAAAAGTTTCTTTGGAATACCCACTTCAAATATAATAATACACAAATTGATGGTAGTTCACATTTGTAAAGGGCTGGGCTTTAGAAAAAATAAATATAATTTGACAGGAAAGTTTGGGAAAAGTTTATTTTTATTCAACGCGGTATTTAGAAAGTTCTGGTGGAATTTGTTAAAAAAATAGATTACTAATTAGCAGGTAAGGTTAGGAAACTATTTGTGGGTTGAGAAAGTTGTAAGTTTTTTGGAAGTTAGTTGTGATATAATAATTAGATATTAATCTGAAGATGGGGCTAGTATTGTGGTTAAACATTTTTCTTTTTGGTATGAAAAGCAAGTTCTTTTACTTATCATAAAACACAGAAATTACCTTAATTGGAATTATGACTTAACAATTATTGTTCAAACTTTTGAATAGTTTGGCATTGATGAAAAACCATTTGTATGAGAGAAAAGGAAATCTCGGCAATGCCTCGGAAAATTTCTATATCGCAGAATCCCTTTCTTGAGTACAAAAGTCCTTCTCCTCGCATTGTTGGTGCCTTTTTTTTTTGGCATTGCCAAAACAAGTGAAGCGCATTAAAATGCAAATTTTTGCGCTTCTGTTGCTTTTCGCTTTCTGTTGTGATTTGTGCGGATTGCTGTCTGCCGTTTTCACAATTTAGTTGGGGGCGTGGCCGGGAAAATGGCGGGGTGTTGGTGTTGGTGTCGGTGTGGGAGCCTTTTATAAAAAATCGGATTTTTCCGCCATGCATAATCAGTTTGGATTTTTATTTATTTATTTTACGCGCCATTTTCATTTGCCATTCGTGTGATGCTGCCTCTCGAATATTCCCTCATTGTTTCTTATTTTTTCGTTTTTTTACTTGTGATTTCGCTTTGTGGGCTTCTGGTTTTATATTTTATTTTTGTGCTCTGTTGTGTTGTGTTGGCAGCACATAAAGTAATTTATTTCACTTGAACACATTTTCGTTTCCGTTTTTGTTTTTTGCCAGCGACTTAACAGCAGAAGAGATTCAAATAAAAGTACAAACAAAATTACAAAAAAAAAAACAATAAAAACAAAAAAAATGGGGTAAAACTAACAAACGATTTTTGGCTGCGTGGCTGCGTTGTTTTGTGTTCCATGTTCATTGAGTTATACATTTTTAAGCATTTATTTCGGCCTTTCGGGCCTTTTGAATTTTGCATATTTCATTTCCTTTTTGACCACAGAACTAAAATGGTTTTTTCTCAAACAGTCGAATGGAATTTTCATGGATTTTTTCTCTCTCAAAGAGTTAGTCATGTGTGAGATTTGTTAGCTTGCAAAAATGTTTGCAAGGCCTAATCGAAATGTTGGCTTCAAAATGGGGAAGGTAAGAAAAAAAACACTCAACTCTTACCAACTATTTAATGGTGATGGAATAGATAGAGTTCCTCTGTGTAGTCATCATTTAGCACCTAATTTATTGATAAACCAATACCCGATGCCAATCAATTACTTCATTATTGCGCTGCCTGCAGTCGGCAGTCGGCAACTATCAATAAGTGCCAAACTCAAATAGCCATAAGCCCGAAACTAATCAGCAAACAGCAGTGAGTAAGCTCGGATCTCGACGAGCAACAAGCAACTTGCCACATGGGGCAACTTCACTCGCAGCTTGTGCAGTCTGTGTGTCTCTCAGTCTCAAAGTTTCTCATAGAAATTTCCTTTTGGTGATTCTTTAACATTTTCAATATGCTAGAAATACTAAACTTTAAATAAATTAAAAAAATATTTAGCTAGACAAATTTTTGTATTTTATTTGAAATTTTACATATTTATTGAAGCCAGTATCCCCGAATTTCACTACCAGAAATGTTTGCTTTAGTATGCGGAACTCAGTTGGCCAAGTTATTTCAACTTAACTTCCAAAAGCCGATGCAAAACTTTTGCAATCGAAGAATTTTATATGTTCAAATGTGCAATTTCAAGAATTGTTAACAAAATATAGGGACTTCTTGGGGGTTCCACCAGAGAGAAACCAGAGATCATAATTACTTTTTTTAGTTAATTTTTATTACAAATAAGTAGAAATATTCACAAAAAATTTGGAGATTTTTGGAGTGGACTGACATGTTTTTTTTTTTATCATGACAAAGTATTAGCACGAAAAATTAAAATAGAGTCGCCAAAAACAATATTTTAATTTACTGCACTGGTCCATAATGAGTCTTTTGCTTTCTGCATCCAAGTAGACAATAATCTCCTCATTGTCGCAGAGGGCCGAAACGGCTTTCTCCTCGTAGTCACAGTCGGAGGGACATAACATATTCCTGCCCATCACGGTCCACTTGTCGGTGACCAAACCACAGTTCTGCAATTCCAGAAGCTCAAATATAGAGCAGAGCGACTTGTCCGGCACTATCAATGGCAATACGAATGAGGCCCTAATCAGACGAAAGAACTCGATGAATGGTAAACATGAATGTGGTGGACAAACTCCTTCGATGGCACTGGTGATCCAATCCGCCGTTCGGTCATCTTTGCACACCATCAGAAGATTCGAGCAAAATTTCGCCATTGAGGTGCAGTCTGAGAAATTCAAATTATCCACCTGGCAGTTCTCGAAGAGATTGAAGAAGTGCCTCATGATGGCTCTTTCATCGACAGTGTCCGCCGTCGGATCTTCATTCGTGATCACCAAACCGAAACGCCTGTTCTCGGGTAGAGTAATGGCATATGGTGGTCGGGTGTCTGGCTTATCGCAGCGGGCCCTATTGCAGCAATCCCTTCCAGGATCCGGGCACTCTTGACCCCCGTCATCACTCTCCGAATCATCCATCGGCTCCTGCTTACAGCAGCCGGCAAGGTTTACAATGCGAGGTTCCACTAGCGAGGCCATCTTTCCGGGACCAAATGTCAACATATTCATGCTGAACTTGGTATAGAAAATGTTAAATTTAAGCCATATTTAAGTTAAATACATACCGATTTTCCGGTGACTCGTAGTTCTTGTTGGAGATAATTGAGCAGCAGCTGCTTAAGGTCTGGATGGATAATACAGAATCAGATTCTTGGGGATATTGCGATGGCTTTTCGACTGGATGCAGATTCACAAAGTCACTATACAACTGCAGACTACAGTCAAAAACGCCAGACTTGAAAAGAGAAATCACAGTCGAATCAATTTTCGAAGGATCTTCGGCTAAATCTGATAATTTCTCGCCGTTGCTTATTTTCTTCAACTTCTTTATGATTTCAAGTTTGTCAACGGTGGTGTTCACAACCTGTTGAAGTTCTTTCTTTAGGTCTAAGATTGTCGCAGAATCACGCAGTTCAAATATTATGGGCTTCTGCAGGAGGAAAGGATATTTTTTTTAATAAGCTTCAATAAATGCAAATTAAATTTACAAGATGGTTTTACATTTTTTATTTAATTCACTTTTCACTACATACCCTTGGCACAGCCTCCGTACCGCATCCAACTTTAATAAACATGATATAATTATAAGTATAAAATTGTAAAATTATAAAAAGAAATGTACTAAAAACCAAGAAAATTATTTACGATCTGAACACTAGTAATGATTTTGAATAACTGAGAATTTTGGGCCAGTCCTTGTCAGTGTCGAATTTAACATGGTCCATGGCCTTCTATGTTACTAGAATTTTGGTTTAAGTTTTTGGAAGGTGTAAAAAATAAAAGGGAATATAACTAAGTGCCTTTAGCAATAGAGCAGGGTTTCCAGGTTCTCACTATCTTATACTATTATCCAGGAAACATACCTATATCTAATGCTCTTCCTCAAATCTTCCAAAATTAAAACGTTTGGCTTAACGTTGGATAAACGAAGAATTAGCGTTGGCTTATTTCCATCTTAGCAAATTGTATACGCCCTGCGGTCGTCGGAGAAAAACATACATTTCTGGCCAATATTTAAATAAACGTGGGGAAAATAGAATTGACCCAATTACGATTTGCGTTCTTAACTGATGGCAATTGCACAATTCGCCTGGCACACAAAATGCACGACACCTTTGGCTAAGGGCCAAGGAAAACAAAATTTCCACATTTCTGCAGTTGCACAGAGACAAAAATAAGGGGAACTCTTTAAAAATACTAATGGAATTTATATTTTTTGGATATTATTTAATTTTCCTGAAATAAAATGGCACACTTTTTGAATTTCAATTATTTTGAATGGTATTTTGTAAGTAAATATTGCGCACATTTTAAGTAAGTGTTGCTTTTTTGTAATGTTTAGTAGTATTATTATAATTATATGCATATATTTCAGAGAACATAAACCCGCCTAAGCTAACGTCTTCTAACTAACCCCAAACAAACTAATAACAAACAATTTAATTTACTTCTGCCCCCTGCAAAAGTCGTTTGGTAATATTCAAAAATGAATTCTCATAGCATACTTTTGTGTGGGTTTTATGGTCATTTAACTTGATATTCCCGAATGAGGAGTAAGGGGATCCGGGGAAATGAAAACAACGGAATCCGTTAAGTAAGAGATTCGCCTGGAACTCATCTTCTCCTCTGGCACCAACCTCCCCATCCCGTCCCTATTTTTCGCCCAGTGTCGTGTCTCAAACTCACCGAGCGACTGGCAAGTAAAGTGTTTGTTAGCGCATTATGCTGACTTAGGATGCTGGGATTCACACCAACCAACCATCCAACCAGCCAACCATCCAACCTACCAACCATCCAACCAACCAGCTAGGCAAGCGACCGACGTCCTGGGAACCACTTTTACTTACCACTGTCCTCCGACTACCCCCGACTGGCAAGGATCTTCTAGATGCTGCTGCTCCTTGTTTGCCAAGTGGCGTGCTGACAGCCAAAAAGGATTTTCGCTTGGCGTTGCCAAAAAGCTTAAGCCTTAAAGCCAAAAGCTAATTTTCCTTTAAGATTTCTTCGTCCACGGACGTCGTCTCCTTGCGGACTGCTCCTCGAGTTGAATGCATTTCAAGGCGGATGGGACATTATCCGTTTGTGATTAGGTGTCCTGACATGCAAATGTATGTTGGAATTGAGTTGCAGCCGGGGCATGGGGTTGGG
>JAJJHY010008598.1:19544016-19559195 GCA_021224005.1 Drosophila setifemur | reverse complement strand
GGGGTTGGGGGGATGGGGGGTTGGGAAAAGGCTATCAGTGGCGCATAAAACCCGAACTGGGCCAAAAGGGACATGGCAATTTATGCACTGAACACTTTGCGCCTTACTCAATTGCCAGAAATGTTTGGCCAACTTTTGTCGCCAGAGTTGCTCTGGTTTAAGCCAACCTGTGCTGTGCTGGCTGCCACCTGCTCTCGAGACGAAGTTGTAATGAAAAGTTTTGCTCAAAATAATAAGTATCATAATTTTCCAAGGGTTGTCAAAAAACTCTTTTAATTTATGCTTGCCATTTCCGACCGAAGTCCATGGTCCAAGTCTGGCTGCAAAATCAACATAAATAAGCTAAAGTTGTTCAGCCTCCTTTTGGCCTCCTTCAGTTGCTACTCTTTGCTCCCCCCGACCCACTCCGAGGACCAAGTTTTCCTTTTTTGTCACTGTATATTCGGTTTGTGTGTGTGTGTGTGTGCGTGAGTGACTCATTGCCGTTGTGTTTATGGCAAGTTGGCAACTCTGTTACAATTGCGCCTAATTTCATGCTTTACTTTGGCTGGCAAACAAATGTTGTTGCATACTTTCAGGTAAATAACTTTATTAAAATAATGACAAGCCAGCGAAGCAGTCTTCCAGCCTGTGCTCCACAGACCCACCCATCCCTCTCTCTCTATATATATATATATATATATGTCTGTATTCCTTTCAAGGCGATAGGAAGGATGTTCGGTCTGGTTTTTGTGGGTTTCCTGGGGTTTTTGGTTTGCTCATTTTTGGGATGGGGGTTTTTGAGGTGATCTGGGCATGGCATTAAATTTACAAGTACAGGGGCGTTCCAGAGGGGGAGTATTTTTACCTTTATTAAATGCACAATTACAAGTCATATTTAATTATTAAATAAGTCTTTTTTTAAATTTTTATTTTGGTTTTATAGGTTCTCTTTATTAAACAATACATTTTTAGATGAGCCGGGAATTCAAAATAATACCAGGAATGCTATTATAAAGTATTCCGAATTATAAGTTTATTTTATATTTTTTTATAGCTTATCTTTATATAATATTTAATTTTTGGATATTATTCTAGGTGTACTGAGAATAAAAAAGAATACCAGTATTCCAAAGTGTTTCAAAGTATTACCGAAGGTTTATTATAATTATATTTTGGCGTAACATAATATTCATTAATTAATTTAAAAATATTCAAAATCTATTTATTTGTTTTCAAAGAAAATAATTCCAAATAAGATTTGATACACTTCAAAAATGGTTTAGAATAGCATTTAGCATGTCAACTACACATAAATAATACAAACAATATTATAACAATTAATTTTTAATTACTTGAATGATATTTTATAATAGTATCCCGATATTCCTGTACCAGACTACGCCCCTGTTTTCTGTATCAAACACTTCCTCCCTAGAGAAAGCCCTACGAGATGCATAATATATGAAGGGCAGCCCGTCGACTCAACTTTAAGCGATGCTTTTGGCCAAAACAACCATGTTTGCTGCCACCCGGAGGAGCAACTTGAAGTAGTAACTTGGCCAGGTTCATCTGGGCTCGGCTGCTGCCATTTTTGGGCCATAATGCACAACGAGTTTCTGGCCGAGGAGTGCGAGAGCTCGCGCGTACCCCGAAAATGTGACGCTTCTAATTATGAAACTAAGCAGCTTGTGATTTGTTCAAGCGTGAAAATGGCTGTCGACAACAGACAAAGTTGGGGGAACCGAGGAACGGGGATCGGGGATCGGGTACCGGGGATCGGGGAAAACATGGTACATGAAAGACGGAAGGGGAATAGCGAGTTGCCAGGGCCGAAAGCTTCCGTCTCGGCACGCAAAATATTATGGCAACTTGTAAATAAGCCGCAGCTGGCTGGGACCAGGTCAGGCCACGGACTGTTGTGGATGACTGGAAAAGGGAACAGCCAAACGCAGCGCAGCACACACACAGGGCAAAGCCAACAGCAAATTTTCGTCCCGAAATTTATGCAAAATTATTTCGTAAAGTTTGCTCAGCGCCATCGCCCATTTTTTGTGATGGCAAACTGCGACTGCGACTGATGCTGCTTAAGCCTTTTGATGATGGCTCTCGGTTTTCGCTCCACTCGCCCCTCAACCCGTTTTTGGCACCCCTGTATCCCTGTATTCCAGCCCTTCTTACTCTTTCCCCTTTCCTGCCATGGCGGACAGAGTTCATCGCTTCCATCGTCGACAAAGTTTAGCATTTTGCGCGACAAAGTGGCAAACAGTTTAGCAGAGTTTACGACAACAGAGGCGCTTGTCGCCCGGCGTTGCGTATACGCCACGTCGGCCTCAGCTCAGTTTATGTTGGCTCGTCCCCCCTTCCAGCACCGCTCTTTCGGCATGGACTATTTAATAGCAGCTGCCATGCGGCCATGATGCTAATTACAGTTGCCATTTAAGTGGTTGCACCTAAATGACGGCATATTTTTGTCCTGCTTTTATTTTTTTTATTTTTTTGGTGGGTCTGAGTGGTGGTGGATGCTCAGCTGGATGCGGAAATTACCGAAGAGGTAAAAGGTTGCCCAACTTCTGCGGCTGCTCAGTTAACTGGGTGTTTGGAGTTGGATTAAAATTAGATGACACGCTGTTATATCAGCTGAAAGTTTTCGGGCTGCAATGTAAGAGTGAGTGGCTTTCAAATGGATTTATTATGTCGAAGAGTCTCGAACATAATGAGTCGAGGGATTTTATTTTGAGTAAATTGAAATTTCCTTAGGAAAAGTATTAGTTAAATGGAAATTCAAAAATTTAAAAATGAAGAAGTAGTTACTTGAAGTTAAACGTTAATTATTTGTAAATAAAAATGGAACATTAATAATTGTAAGTGTTGTTATAATTTATTACAAAAATAATTGAAAACGATTTTGGAGATCGAAAAAGATATAAAAACAAAAGTTAATTGTAGAAATATTTTTAATATTTAATATTACTTTAAAAATATTTGCCAAAATATTTGTAATTACAATGTAGACATCAAAGAAAATAGTTCTAAGCAATGTGTAGAAATATATTTTTTAAATATTACTTTAAAGAAAACATTTTTGACTACAAATAATTTTCAAATGCAAAAATATTTGAAAACTATTTTGGAGATCCAAAAAAGATATAAAAACCAAAGTTAATTGTATGGAAATATTTGTAATATTTAATATTACTTTCAAAAATATATGCAAAATATTTCTTAGCGATTTTGAAGAGCCACAAAAAAGAGTTAAAAAAGCAATTTGAATATATGATCTGATTTTATATAATTAAAATTTCTAAGAAACTAGTTCTATGAAATGTGTGTAAATATTATTTCATACGGTTTATAAGAAAAATTTAAGATCTCACATTTATTTGTATATCCTATCATATCCATATCATATCCTTTTTAATTAAAGTGGCAACAATGTTGCACGGGACTTAACGCATTTTCAAAGTACCAAAAAAAAAAAAACTCATTTACCAGCAACCCAGAAGGACCTCACAAGGATGAGGAGATCCAATCAAAATCGAATGTTTATTGTTGGCTTAATCGAAAAGAATTCCACGCTGCTCAATCCTTCAATAGATCAGACATACCGAAGCATCGCCTTTCGTTTCGTTTTCGTTCTGCCAAATTTCAGCTACAATTTCTTCGTCGCCAATGTTCCGGGCGCATTCCTTTTGGCCGGGCTAAGACGCAAGTCCCGAACACGCTCAGCCCGTGTAATGCGCGTTTAAAAAGTTTACAAACTTTTGCCAAGTTCTCGGCGGGCTTTTCGTTTTCTCTTTTTCGCCAGCTTGCTGCAAATTCATGTCTTTTTTTTTTTCTCTCACGCCGCCGCCTGCAACTTTGTGGCCACCGTAGTCAATTCAATGGAGGGCAGAAGGCAGGATTCAGGGGCAGAATCCAGGGGCGCAGTGCCACGCCCATTGGGAAACACGCGCCTGTTTACACTTTTCGCGCCGCTTTGATGTATTTTCGTTCGCCGCACCGTGGCGCTTAAACTGCAAAACGTGACCATTTAAAAATGCGCCACGTTTGCCAAACCAAACCAAACCCGAAAAAACACAAACAAACAAAAACAAAAAAATAAGAGCGAGGGCTGTAAAAGGAAAAGCTGGCAAAAACTTTGGCAATGCCTCGAACTTTGCCACCAAAAAGTGAGGAAAGTCGTGACAAAGGTGAAAAGAGCAGCGCGTGCTTCTGTCCATGGCAAGTCATATGCAACTGCCGCCTGGCTCTAAAATTTATGAAAATTGATTTTCTTTTGGCCGTAACCGAAACTGAAACCGGACAACTTAATGCCAAGAGCCTGGAAGGCAGCGTAAAAACTCCTTTTTAATGATATTTTGACTCGGAACGTGCCAGACAATTCAAATAGAAGCATCAGCATTTGTTCCTTATATTATTTTTCGATTGCTTCCTTACGTGAATGTCACGCACGCGTGTTGCTCCCAGTTGATGGCTGGTGAAAGGTTGTTTAGTTTATTTCACATTTCGCCAATTTTCGATCGTGGGGAGTGTTCTGGGATATGGAAACAATAAGCTCTAAGATATATATTTTCCTAAAATTTCTAGAAAACTTTTAGCCGAATTACCAGTATTTTGGTATTCTTCTTACTTGTGTTTAAATAAGAAACACAATCTAATACTCAATGGAAATCAATTCAAATTCTTTGAATGCACTTTTAATTTAAACCTGATTGTGTTTTATAACAAAAACTTATACCTTCTCCTATATCCACATATTAATTTCATTTGCCTATAGTTCAATCTATTATTATTTACATTCACTTGCACTTTATTCAATTTTGAATTTATCATAGAAACCAATTGTGTTGTATATATTTGATTTACCCATAAAATTAATTTATACCTAATTGTAATTTATACAAGTTCATTAGTTTCAAGTTTCATTAGTTTCTCCTAATGCCAGAACACCCCCAAATTTTGCGTTATTTGCTATAAAACAGTTCGCATCAAGTACGTGCCGAAAAATGAAGCCTGATCCTGCTGCAGGTTCCGGTCTAGTCGGAGTCCTGGTTGCGTCCTGGTTTTGGTCAAGTTAATTTTCTAAAGCACGTTGTTGTCATTCAGCGCTTTTATTGGACATTGGACTCTTTTTCCGTCTGCTCTGTCCCGCTGGTCCATTGGGTTGGCTTTAATTGAAAGGAAAACATCAGAGTCCGAGGGAAAAGCGTTGAGGTGAACGCCGGCTAATTCGGTAATTTGCACGCAATTGCATGAGTTGTTGACCATATCTATAGAATAAGTGGGACGGGTCTCCATCTCCATGTCCAAATATATATATATATACACGCACACACCTGCCGGTGGTGGTGGTTGGACATGTGTCTGCCGTTCGGGTTTGTTGGCCCCTGGCAATTGACTTAAATGACGGCCTTTGTTGTGTGCCAGTATTGTCCACTAGCATGACAACATGGCGTATGCGTAATGTTCATTTGATGTGCGTGCTTCGAGCGGAAGGCAAACTGATGAGGCGTTTATTGAGGCAACACACAAGCTGTGCTGGCTTTTTCAAATGAATATTTTATTTGGCCAAGAATGGTAGTTCTTGGTTCTAATGCAGTATTCGAAATAAAGCTAAAACTATAAAAACAATTCAACACTTGGTTTTTAGCTTTCTTTGATCAACATCATTTTTTGAAAATTAAATAACAATATTTATTTTAAGACTTTAAACTTTTATCAACTATTTTCATTTAAGAGTTGATCTGCTAAGACCCTTAAAATTAATGCAGCTTCAAATTGGAACCGTAATCAAAGTCAAATTTGATGTGAAAGCAACTTTAAAAGAAGTTTCAACTTAAAGTTCGTTGCCTCTTTGCTCTCTAAATCCCAACGAAACTTTGAAATGCTCTTAAAAAAGTAGAGGAAAACTGGGAGATGCAGGAGTTGGGAGATCCAACCAGGACCAAGGGAGCATCCTTCTGTTTTTGGGTGTGCGAGTGTGCGTGTGTGTGTGGATGGGGCACGCTGCGTTTAACACAAATGAATATGAATGCGGGTACGGGAAAAGGACGAGGCACAGAGTGCTAAATAAAATTTAATGTAGTGCGAAACGTTTATGAGCTGCAACCGCAGCTGATGAGAGCTGAATGCCAAGGGGAGTTGTTCTTGTTGTTTTTGTTTGGCAACGAGGCGGAGCGGTAAATAAACAAGTGGCAAAGTGCGCAAAAAGTCGACTGGCCGTATCAGTTGGCCACCTTTTGGAAGCCCCAACCCGATGCCCTGCATCAGCATTTTCATTTGGCAATTGAAAAGTTGCTGGAATACTTTCTGTTTTTTTTTTCACAAACACCCCCTTAAGCCATATTGCGTATACGCAATTTTTTGCTGGAGCAGCTTTCGGTTAATGCATTTGGCAGGCAAAGAACTTACACACACACACTTACTATGGAGTCGATTCAATTTAATTGAAATTCTATTTTGATATACGGAATTCTATGCAAGTGCACTTCAACTGCACAACAGACACGGCTCACCATTTCCTCCCCCCCAACCCGATATAACCATATTCGACAGCTGAAGCGCTGTTTGATTTTCAATTTAAATATGAAAAAAATTTGCATTCAAATGCAGTTGACATTGCTCCGTGGAATTTATATGTGCGTTACATTTTTTTTCCCCGTTGCGCCTTTCGGCTGCAAAATCGGAAGGGAAACGCTGCTGGTAATTGACAGCACCAAAACCTCTGACAGTTTAATTATTTTTTTAGGTCGTCAGGCACTCTTATGAGGTTACTAAAAAACTAAAATTACATTTTTTCCTTATGTTTTAAAATTGGTTAAATTAAGGTCAAGTTTTTATCTCCATTTCTAGAATAATAAATACACAAGTTTATGGTTTATCAATAAATCCTCAAACATACTTCGAAGTTTAGTTGCGAAAATAAATCGCCCCTTTATTCCCTTTGTGTTTTTTTTGTATATCACGGAAACCATTCACACCAGGAAGCCCAAAGAAAATGGGAAGTGCGTTTAAGTAAACACTCAGCTTTCAATCCTCTCCACCCGATCCCGCCAATATCTCTCTTCTCCCTGCAGACATAACCAATAAGAAGTGGTAACAACCTATATAGACATCACTTAAACTGTCCAACTGTGAGGCGCTTAGGGTCCGACGTTCCGTTTCCCCCAAGTGTTGCTCCTAGCATCAATATTGGAGAAACAAAAAGCGGGGAAAAGAAGAGAAGAGAAGAGTCCACCTAACGAAAGCAAAGCAAAACTTCGCAAAGCCCACCTAAACACATAGGCAAGAAACCCGAGGCGGGCGGAACCCATAGACAATTTCCGTTTCCTGTTGTAAGATGAACAGCTGCTCTCCAGCTTTTCCGTCCAGCTTTCCGTCCAGCTTTCCCACCATTTCCTCTTCGTTCTTCTGCCGTTTTTGTTGTTATGAAGGCGTCGGGGTAATAGAGCCAATAAAAATGGCCGCCAATTGTGGTAAAAGTGCGGGCTTTCAAGCACCCAAACAATTGAAATGTTCGTACTTTGGGGGGAATTTATTTCGCTAGAGCTTCAATAATAAAATAGTACTTATTAATTTATTTAACAACTTTAAATTTTATTCATGTTTCAATTTTCATCAAAAATGTTCTGTAGAGTTCAATGTATTATTTAATATTTACTACAATTTTACAAATATACCTTATATTTATTTTGATTTTATTCTTTTAATTCTGTGCATTTCTTTGCCCATTAAATTTTATTAAATTTATTTTGTGATCAAATTTTCTCTTTAACTTTTTTGACAAATATCTTTTGATATATTTTTATGCACCACTCACAATTTTTAATATTATTAGTTTACCAGGGGGAAAAAGGGGAATTTTTTATAATATTTTGTTTCCATCAGCAAGAATATACTAAACAGAAAAAATTGCTAGCAAAATTCAGATTCCGCAAATATTTTGGATTAAGAAAAAATGTGAAATGCATTATATTATTCTTGCATATTCGACATACAGGCAGGATGTTGATAAATTTTAAAGAATACGCATTTGATCGAAAACCCGAAATAAATGCTCGAAATCAGAGAAGTCTTTCAATTACTCTGATCTGTTTCTTCATTGCCTAATGCAAAATACCTCTTTGCCTAAGCACATATCAAGGGAGTAAAGTCAAAGCTAAGCAGGACATTAGTAGCCACTTACCGAGGGCATTAGTCGGCTCAGCCCCCTCTTAGGTCCTTTTCAGGAGATGCCTTCTAACCATTTCCACTATTCCGTTCCGGGCTGGTCAAATGCTTTGCAACCTTTTAATGCGTTTAAGCGCATTTACTTTGGCCTGAGAACGAGAGCTACTTACTTGGCATTCATCTGCAAATTGTGCCAGATGCTACTCGGTTGGCCTTGCCACAGCCACAGCCACTTGTTGCTGCCTCAAGCCACGCCCCCTCACCGCACACACCGCCCACATGTGAGCTGATTATGTTAATGCGCGGGTCCGTTTAATGCGAAGCGAAGTCGAGCAGCATTTGCGGTGCTTGGAAATTGAATTAAAATAAAATACAGAACAAAAAAAAAAACAGAAACTGTATATGAAACAAAGGGAGAGCAGACTGTTGAAAGTATGTTGAAAATTAAATTAAAAGTTTTCCGATTTTATTACGATTTTATGACTTTCACTCAAAAGATGAAATTACCAACAGGTCAAGTGTGTGTGTGTGGGCGCATTACGCGGCATTTTCCTTTAAGACTTAATGAAGTTGGAGGAAATCTGTTGAACAGGACTTAAGAGCTACTGTTGCTATCTTTGCAAGTGCGGCGGAAAAGCATGGTTGTGTTTTTTAAAAATTAGGGATATTTTTAAAAGTTAAAATTAGAATATCCTGCTCGTGGTTTTATTACAAAATATGATGTATTTATAATGTAAATTTATTTGTTAATTATATTTCATTTAAGGTATTTTAAAAGTTTCAATGTTTATACCTAGATAATATGTATTACATAATTTATGAATGCTTGAAAAATTGTATTAAAGTAAAATCACATATAAATATTTTATAAAGAAATGAAAACTTAAATATCTTTAACTATTCCAATGAAGCATTAATTATGGAGAGCATTTAATCTTCGAGTGGTGCTCTTTCAAATTTTCTTCTTTCGCTTTTCCGTTTTTTTTGGTTCCCTTTTCTTTCTTACCTTTCCCTTTGTTTGCTTAAATTTCCACTTTTGGCCTTCTTATCGGGACCGAAAAGCTTCCAACTCCGGCGAGTTGACCCGCATTTTAAAGCTGCTTAAATGTTTGGCAGACCCCCATTGAAATGAATGAATATTGCGCTGCTGTAGGGGTTGAGCATGGGGTGAGGGGGTGAGTTTTTTTTGGGGGGGTTGGGAAAATGGGAGGCAATTTGCGGGCGGGCAGCAAACAAAAATTCATTAAAATTTTGCATATTTATAAAACTTGAGTGACCCCCGTTTGGCGCCTTGGGGCGCTTTTGTTTTTAAAGCCGTCGAAGCAATGTCCCTCCCCCCCTCTCCTTCCCATCCCCTCCAGAATTCTCTTGTTTATGCTACGTAATGTGGCAAGCTTAAGTTTGCTATCCGAAAAGTATGCAGGACCAGAAAAAAAACTCAAGCCAAGTGTAAAATATAAGCACCGAAGGGAGGAGCTGGATGCGAAGAGGCGAAGAAAAAGTTTTTAATATGCGGATAGCTTTAATTAAATATGTTTTCCACTCGGCGAACCCAAAACGCAAAGGCAAACATAAACGAGCACAACGCTATGTGTGTATATGTGTGTTTTTGGTTTTTGGGTGTTTTTCTTTGCTTTTCTTTTTTTTTTGTTGTTTTCCACTCGAAACATAAACATAAATGTTGGTCGGTGTGGCAAACAAACAAGCTATTCCCTTCACTTTTCTTTGCATGTTTCCATATTTATTTTTTTTTTTCGTTGATTTTTCTACTTTTATTTTTTGTTGCTTTGCCATTTAAGCAGAAAAACTTTTGGCCCGAGGAAAATTTGTACACATTATTTCGTCTGTTTACGCTGCTATTTTATGGTGGTCGGTTCTAATTTTTTTTTCCGTTGACATGGTTTTGGTTTTGCCGCTCTCCGTTGATTTTAGCTTAAAGTTTTCATTCTTAAATTCAATTATTTGTATGCGCCATAATGTTCAATTGTGAATAAATAAATTGCCACACTCCTGTTTCCTTATTGTGAAATAATTGAAATGCCATCTGAGGCACTACTCCCAATCAGACGTGTCATATGTCTGTAATCTTTATTTATTAATTTCATTATGGAGTTAATATTTCACTTTATTAAAAGAAAAGAGCGAAGGCATAAATAACGCCCTTCAGCGCCTCCAGTGAAATGCTATTTACAATGAATTTCCTTATTTTATGTTTTATTTTTTTCCATTTCCTTTGTTCTCAGGCTGCTGCTGATTTCTGGGTTTCTTTTTGCACATTTCTCCATTTGCCGCCTACGAGGCGAAGTTTAAATAAACATAAAATGGGCGACACTCCCGTGGATAAGGCAATGTCTCTGCATATGCATGACTACTTTTCCCTTTTTTTCCACACACATTCTTTTTCCCATATAATACCAGGGAAAAATACAAAAAAAAAATACAAATTGACATATAGAGGCCGAAAAATTGCAAGAGCAGGAGACAGAAAATTGTGTGTTCTTCTTGTTGTTTAAATTGTTGTAAAATCCATCGGATATGAAAATCTAATGATTTGTAAAGGCGTCGATAAGCGGGAAAACTGTGAGTGTGGGCAAAAAGGAGGATCGCCCCTGGGACTGTTGGGAAAAGTTTTCCACAGCCTCCTTCGTTACCCCCTTGATGATGGGTTTTTGCGTAGGCGGGGGAAAAAGGATTTCCAACATTTATTGAAATATTAATATTTGCTCATATAAGTGTATGAGGGGGTGTGCGTGTTGTGAAAAGTTTCCATGGCGTTGCCCATACAAACACACTTGCTTTTAGCCATGTAAATTAAAGCCGACCAATGTTTGCCCAAGAAAATTCAGTTGGGCAAAAAAAAGTTTTGTTTGGTTCCGACCAGACCAAAAATCAATCCAAAGTTTTGCCCCTGGCCTTTCGGCCACTCCTCGTTGTCCTTGCTTCTTTTTTCATATGGGATTATGGGTCAGCCATCTGGACCATCTGTATATCGGATTAACAGCCATTATCTTTTTTGAAGCTGAATTATGCTCAACTCAGCTGCGAGTGCAGTCGAAATTTATTGTGTAAATTGTATTTATTTTAGATTTATAGATATGTACATATGTCCGTTGGTAAGTACATATAAATTTCTTAGCCTCCTCTTGAGCTGAGATTTCTGGTCTCTTTCGAGCTGGCATTAAAAAATATTTACAGTGTCTAGACTTGCCAGCGCATAAATCAAATGCGTACGAGAAGGTTTTTTCCTCTGCCTCAGCCAAAAGGAAAAACTTTTCGACTTTTCCTGGAATGTGTGTGTGTGTGTTTGTTGTTGGCTTTTAATGTGCAACGTGTGGCAAGGATCGGTGCTGCAACGGTTCTCATTTTCTTTATGCGTCCGTGTGCGGTATTCATAAAATATTTGTGAGCTAAATTGCACCGCAAATGTATTTCAAGAGTTAAACGAAAACTTCAAATGGGGGTAGAAAAACTTCATTGAGTCGTTGATGAAATAAAAGGTTTCCCAAACGGCAAATTTGTAATTCTTTCAACTCGGGACTAAGACTGGGATGGAATGGATAATTTGGTAGTATAATGAAAGTAATACAATTAAATACAATCATACACCACGCCTCAAGCCACTTGGATCGAGCACAAAACGCATGCCGAAGGCAAACCGATCTGTTGGCAGATTCATCACCACACTGAAGCCCATTTCCAGGGGCAGATTGGTCAGATATCTACGGGATATTCAATTATAATATTGCGGTTATTGGCTCAAACACGACTCAATACCCACTTGGTCCACATGAAGCCGACGGAGGCATCCGAATCGAACATTCCATGGACGGCTGAATTTCGGAAATTCCACTGATAGCAAATCGTGGCTATTGTCTTGCGGGTGGTGCGATTCCAGGCCAGTAGATTGGCCATCTGGATTTGAGGATGAATCCGCTGCCAGTAGCTAATATCCATGCCTTGTCGCGAGAAGGAGGCAGCCAGAGAATATTGATAATGCGAGTAGCTGGGAAGCGGTATTTGAAAGATACAAAAATGAGCAATATGAATTTAGAATATTTTAAGGAAAACTAGTAAATATAAATGAAGAAATTAAGGATATATGCAGAGAAAAAGCTGTTTAATTATTTTGTATTTTTTTACGGAAAAACTCTAAGTGGGTCATATTTTCAATATTTTTTGAAAATAAATCAATCTTTAATTGACAAATGTAATTTAATCCAAATTGATGCACAAACTAAATAACTGAATATTGAAATAATCGAATCTTTAACTAGATTTAATAATTTTCTAAAATGTGGAATAATATAATTGGAATATATATTCATGAATAATGAATATATTAAAAAGAAGTCCGATTGCATATCAATAAATGTTTAATATTACATTTTTAATTTTGGATGATTCATGATCTTAAAATAAATTATAATTAAATATAGAATAAATACTCTCTTACCGCGCTGCGAAGGCTGCGTCCGTCATCAGGTTTTTGGACTGGTTCCACTCGAGGAGCACCTCTCCGCCGAGGGCCCAGTGGGCAGTTATGGATCTCATCACCGACAGCGTGCACTGTCCGTTCTCATTGCGAACGTTGTAGAAGTTGGCGGTCCAGGTGTCGCAGGGCCTGGTCCACTCCACTGTGTACTGGCTCTCAACTGGGGTCTCCATATTGACCTTCTGCATCGTAGCCTCCATGCGCAGCGATTGGAAGGGATAGTACAGGATGTTGAGGTTCGCGGCCAAAGTTGTTGGATGGACGTCACCCATTATGGTTGGAGTATACTAAAAATGGGGAGGGAACCGGCGGTGTTAATACATATATATTTTAGGATTTTTTTTAAATAATGTAATCTTATATTCCTCAAAAATTTGGAACAGCGTAGATTGTAAAAGAGAATTAAGTGCAGATACTTATTTTATATGTGGGATATTTATAATAAAAATTTTATTAATTCACTAAATATTTTTTTACTAAACCAGATATCGAATTATTCATTTTTTTAAACATAAATGTAATAGTTAACAAATGCCATGACTCGCTAAATATATATGGTAGATATAAAAAAACCCCTTTCCTACATTCCATATTTATAGTAATTTTAATGGCAATAAAAGCGATATTAATTTGGTTTTAGCATTATGTTCATTATATTATATATATATCCATTCCCTTACCATAGTGTCGTCCACAACGCGGAATGTGTAGAGTCCTCCGAAACGGAAGCCAGCCGGCCTCACATGGCTGAGCACCCAGGCGGCGGTGATGTACTTGTTGGGGGCCAGCCGATGCAAATAGTCCAGCTCGATGCCATCGTAGAACTTGGGCATCACCCGGTGGGCCAGGATGTGAAGATTCTGGACACTCCCAGGGTTCTTCTTTGCGCAATAGCCACTGACCCGCTGGAAGCAGTCCGGGAAGAAGATGCCCATCTCGGAGTCCCTGAAGGGGGGACATCCCTTGCAGGACATAGTGATAATGCTATGGGATGACCCAATCAAATGGTACACAAAAATACGAAAATCGGTATAGATATTTCGCGGGGTTCTACTAAATCTATCTGGAGTCTGGAGTGGTGAGTTGGGAACTGTAACTGGAATTGAATATGTTTTTGTTTTTCGCTTTTTCTCTGCCCCTCACCTGGCAACCAGAAAGGAAAATGTTACATAGATCTGCTGTTCGATCAAATATTTATGATATACAACGGATGGCTGAGGACGGTTACAGACAACGCATTCAAGCAAAAATATCATCAGCTGTCAATTGTCATTTTATGCGCCATTTCGTGTGCTCTCCACACACCCCTTTTCCCCCGCTTTTCCACTGCTTTCCCGATTTTCCCTCGGCTTGCCCCATAGCTTTTACGGTTTTACTTCGGGCTTGGCACACCATTAGGCGCATTTCACACTTTTTACATTATTTATATGCCGTCGTCTTGTGCCTTTTGGTTTTTATTCTCCTCGTCTGTCGATGTCGCCATTCGGTTGGCCATGAAATATTTAAACACTCAGTCCAAGCCAGCTTTTAAAGGATGAAGATGCGGACCATGGTGATGATGATGTATGGGGCGAGGATTCGCGACCGACTGTCCAGGGTTATGGTCGTCGTCGTTGTTTATCTTTTTTTTTTTGGGCTGTCTGACTCATCGAGCGGAATTATGGATGGGATAATCTCAGGCGACAAATCAGTGAACCACGATGTGCAAGTCTTTATTAAATTCGAAGGAAATTACTTTCAGGCGGGTATAAATGTCGTTTAAATGGTAAATTCTAAAGAGAGCTATGAGCCTGAGAAATTGCCAATTTAATAACATTTTTTATAAAGGTAAAACAAGTTAAAAATAGGGAGACCTCTAGTATTGGTGCCCTATAACCAGGCCACTTCCTCTGACCAAATTATCTTGGAAATCCGAGCAGCCATGGAAAGGTATTTCCATAGAATGTGTGCAACAAAGATTAAATTACAAAAATATTAATTTAATAAAAAAAATAGATATTTAATTGGTATCGCGGACAAAATTTCACAATTCTTAACAAGTGTATTTTCTATGGAATATCAGCTGTTTTATATAATACTTTTTGCTTATATTTTCTAGAAACTATAGAATTAATTGGGCTTATTTTATATATTCCAAATATTTGTTGTTGTTTTCAAAATATTTATTTTAATTCATATTAATACATGTTTCCTAGATTCATATAAATCCAAATAATATATTCCTATGAATATATATAATTCGCAATTAAATTAGAGTTTTAATTGGTAAGGAATTTCTTCAGAATGTTTTTGAAAAAATAGAATATAATTTAAAATGGAAATTGGTTAGGAATTGCTTGACAACGCTCTTGAAATAATGGAATATAATTTAAAATGGAAATTGTAACTATTTTGACCAGTGGATGGGGCATAAATGACAATTGCAACGACGTTTGCCAGATGTTGCCTAAGCCGATTTCCCAGTTAGAGTTCATGAAAGCAAATGCGAAAGTTGTTTATTCAGCAGCTCAGTCGCGGCTTGAGCTTTTGTACTTTT
>JAJJHY010008598.1:19529180-19543968 GCA_021224005.1 Drosophila setifemur | reverse complement strand
CCCAGAAGCTAAGCCCCGCTCTTTTTCCCGTAGTGAAGACATCACTTATTTAGATGCCAGGCACTTAAATTTATCACTCAGAAAGCAGCTGGCGGCTGTCTGGCTTGTTCTACGCCTCGTCCTTGCCCTCGTCCTTGCCCACTTCCATCACAGCCATTTGCTTTAATTTAATATGCTAAAATATAAGGGAGACTGCCACCCGCATCCTCGCTGGCAGGTTGCAAATCAGAGCCCAACGCGACCGCAGAACTTTTGCCGGAAAACCACAAAGGCTCAAAGGGAAAACGGAAAACAGAATTGGTTGGCCATGTTTGGAATGGGGAGAATGGGATTCAACACGATAATCATAAGTAAATAAGTTCCGTATTGAGGGAGGAACTTGTTGATGGCTAATTGCTGGTTGTGGCTGGAAATCCCTTAATATTCCTATATATATGTATATATTTCTGACTATTTATTTTCATCAGAAATCAAATGCATTTGGCTACGACCTTCACCCTTGCTAAAGCAATTTTAATTTATGGGAATCGGCTTTGGCTTATTTTTTTTAAACGGCCATAAGCAAACGGTTGACCCAACATAAACACACACTTACTGGTATTTTTTTGTTAAGGTAAACAAATTTGACCCAATTCAAAAATGACGAAATAACTGAATGGTGGAAAAATCGGATTTGCATTACAAAGCAATAAACAAACAAAATGCTGTTCCTAGCGAAACTCGCCACTGAATCAAATTGAATTTTAAATATTTCCCTCACATCTTTGGATCGGCCTGCATTAACTTATGAGCTTTTACCGATAAAGTGCCAAAAAAAAAACAACACAAAAATTGTGGGCTGGCCCAGAGCAAATATTCAAATGAATATAAATTAAAATTGAAATATAAATGATACGCTACGAATGAAAAAAACACGGCGAGCAAAGCAGGAAAAAATAAATAAAAAATGGCAGCATTTAAAATATTTACTGTCCAACATTGTGGAAATTGTAAAACATCGAGAAGGACAAAACCAAAAAAAAAACACATTTCAATCGCATTTCGATGCACAAAAATTTATTTATTTATCTTGGATTGTACAACTTTTTTTATTGCACTCTTTTTATTTGCTTGTGTGCAAAAAAAAACCCTACTATAGTGTTTATTTTTTTAATTGCTCCTGCTTTTTATGCATTTTACATAAAATTTAATTTTATTTATTACGTCTCGGGGAAAAAAATAGCAAAATACAAATAAAATCAAACAGCAAAAAGGAGTTGAAGCTGGCAATAAATTTTTAATATTTTAAGCAATTCCAATTTTTGGTGCCGGGGAAATACTATGAAGTGGCGCACTTTTATAAATTCGTTATCAATAAATGTTATTTGTGTTCATTTAAACTGTTGTGTGTGACTGTGCGTTGCATGCCCCAAGGGGAAATGAAATGGGATTGTTACAGGAAGGGCGAAAAAATTGAGTTCATAGTTGTTGCAAAGTGGTAAATTCTTTTTACACAAAACAAATATTTGGAATCTATAGAAAAAAGAGCAAAATAACTCTGCATATTTGCTAAAAAATTTTAGTTACTATTGACATGGGAATTTAGTTAACAATTTTGTTTATCAGTAATTTATACACATTCAATTCACAAAATTCTGTATAATTGAAATATCAATATTCAGATTTGCTGTAAAAGTTTTTGTGCAAACCCTTTTCTTGGAAACTTGATTCCCACTATATGGAAAAGAAAAATTGAATCAAGTCACCTTCTTATCCCCCTACATCCTGTGAGCTCTCAACTCCTTTGCTCTTATTTCAGCTCCATTAAATATTTACAATGAGGTAAACAAATCAAAGTGACAACAAACAGAGGCCTTCCTCCTTTCCTCCAGCACTTTTACTGATTTTCGCTTTACCAAATATTTGCATACCGTTCGCTCAACCCCTTTGCACCTCGATTTTCCTCGATCTTCCTCCAGAGACACTGAGAGAGTGACTATTTCCCTTTGACTTGGATGTGAAAGAGTTCTCTTAACCCGAGTCGAGGCACTTGGGCACGATTTGCATTAAGCGTTTTGGGGGCTGGCGGAGAAAGTTCCAGGAGAGTAGCTAAAAAGTGCCTTCGACATTTTGCCATTGGCATCCATTATTTTGTAATTATTTAAGTGCCATCAATGAGGCACCTTATTGATGATGGCAGGGAGCTTCAGGAACAGGAGCACCAGGACACGCCCATCAACACATTCCGGCATTCACTCACCCTCGGACGTACATATAGCCCGGAGCTGGAAAAGGCAATAAGTGAAAAAAATCAAAAAGCCATAAAAACTTTACACAATCGAAACGTGCAAAAGTTGATTTTTGCCAACGCCAGCAGCCGAAAGCCAAAGAATTTTCCCCATTGCCCATCGACAGCAACAACAAATGGAAACGGGGCGAAAATAAAAAAAAAGCCAGACAACAAAATCAAAGTGCGGCCGGCATGTGAAAGTAAACTTTCTTTTTCCTCTCCCCAAATTTTTGTTGTTGTTTTTGGTGTTGTTGCTGCTGCTTTTCTGCTGAGGATGGGGAAGCTAATACGAGGACACTACAGGACATAAGAGGCCAAGTGGAGGGAGCGGAGGGAGTGGACCGAAGAGGACAGGCCAGCAAAATCGACCCATAAAAAACCAGAGCGAATAAAAAGCGCAAGAAAATTACTTTCCGCTCTACAAATTTCTGCAAGGGGCAAAGGAGTCCCACAGCACAGTGATTCGAAAACTAGGAAATACAATAAACTTTTTTATTAGTTTACTAAATAAAATAACATGCCAATATAAAGTTTTTTTAATTAAGGAATCCATTTCGATGTCAATGAATGCAGTGAAAATATAAAGATTAACATTTTGTTGGGTACAATTAATGTCCAACTGAGAAGTGCTATATATATAGAAAAAGGATTCCCATGACACAGTGATTCGTTCAACAATATATTTTTGTAAATATAACACATTTATTAGTTTAAAAAATGATAGTTAATATGCCAAAATAATTTATTTTAAAGAACAAGATTTATACGATCTTTTCAAGTTTCAAGGATAAATGGTTAATATTTTGATGGGTAAGTTATCATATCAAACAATATCAAATATATATAATTGTCTTCAATTATAGCCCAGTTAAGAATCAAATACTGATAGATATTAAACCACTGTAACTCATCGAAGTCACCAATCGGGGCCATCCAGAAAGTCAAGCGTGTAAAGTAAGTAAAGTTGCGAGTAAAAACCTTTTCCGCCTTTTCGGCTTTTGCTATCGGCCCTTTTGAGGCATTATGTACTGACAATTTTCATGATTATGCGCTTACGGATTTTGAGAGTGTCCAGCCCAGCCTTCCCTTCCTTCTTGTTCCTGGAAATCGTCATCATCGTCTCTTAGTGTCCGGGTGAGCGCAGCTGTTAAGCCTTTTCCGTTTCCGTTGGCGTTTCTTTTCTTTTTTTTTGCTCCTCCTCGTCGTCCTCTTCCTAGTCCATGACTTGACTTCGGATGGTATTGAGATACCATTGACAGCAGTTGAGCCTGCTAGCAGAAGAGCTTCCTCGTTATGGCCATCAAAACGGAAATGAACATGGGGGGCTTCCATTCAATTGGCGTCGAAGTAGGATATTGAGTCGATGTGTGTGGGCCCAATTGTTGGGGGCTAGACATTTTACGGGTAATTATCGGGAATGCTCTCCTCCGGGAGCGGAGCGATGATTGAATATCCATTTGCGAAACCCGAGTGCCAGGAAAAGTGAATGAGAGATTATAGATAAGTCCGAGGGTTAAACAGATGTCCGGGTTCATTTAATATGTGAGAAAAAACGAGAGAGAGGCGGAAAGAAGATTAAGTAATGTGTGTGCTCCAGTAATTGTCTGAAGATAATCTGGGGAAATGGGAATGAATTGAATAGGTTACTAGAAAATTGTATTAGGAAAATGGTTTCAGGGGCTTGAAAGGAAGGAACTTTATTTAATATCTCCCAACAAAGATAACTTAAATATATTTCTAAAATACTTGAAATCGAGTAATTTTCCAGGTTCTAAAGAAATCTTTTGTTGGATCAATATCCTTTTTTTTTACTGTACTGTAGCTAATGCTGAATTTCTCTTCCAGATAAAAATTCAATTATTGTTCAGGTTTTTGATAACCCCACAATAAAGCCAAGGAATCCGCGTTCAATGTACAAATCTGCACCATAAAATTGTCATAACTGAAAAGTTATTGTGACATTTCCAATAAACAGGAAAAAGGAAAATGCCAGCTGTGGCTCCACCGAGGGTGAACCTCCTGTCTCCAATAGTTAATTTACTACACTGCGCCCAATATGCAGCATAAATAATGCCGAGCATTTGACATAAATAACTACGGATGCTAAAATTGGCAGGAGTGGCCCGATGGAAATGGAGGTGGGAATGGGGATGGGGATGGGGTAGGTGAGGAGCTGGAGCAGCTGCTGCTGCAGTCAATTTTAGCTTCGTCTGTAACTGTAACAATTAATTAGAAACTAACAAAGTTCCACTTCGAAGGCGCTAAACTTGTCCCAGGGAGCGGCAGCATCCAGGCGAGCCGAATCGAATCGAAGGCGACAGCCAGGAACAAGTCCAAGTCCAAGTCGAAGTGGAAGTCGAAGTCGAAGTCACAGTCACAGTGGAAAACGAGGACGAAGACTGTCGCGCACATAAAGCGCTTTTAATTGATTTTCCTGTTATGTGCGCTACTGGCGAATGGGAAATGTCCCTTCTGGATCCCACTGGCTACGACTCCAACTCTGCCCTGCCCTGCCCTGCCCCATCCTGCTGGTCGTAATCGTTCATTCATTCATTCGAATTGTAGTTAATTAATAAATTATTCCGTGCGATTGAACTAACAATGTAGCACTGTGGAAACTTTCACTGGCAGTGTCCTGCTCCGATCAGCTTTAATTACCTTTTGGTCATGGACTTTCCACTTTGTTTAGCCTGTCTCTCTCTCTTTCGCTTCTTTTTTTTCCTCTCACGTTTTTTGTTCGTTCGTTCGTTCTCTTTGCTACAATTAAACACATTTTATTTGCGAATGTTTATGGTGCCTGCATGATGCGTATACGCAATGTGTTCGCCGTGCAAGTAGCAAACCAAACACATTGCGTATACGCCATGTAGCCTCGGCAGCCACCACAGACTCGTAAATGGTGCGTGGCCCATCTGAAACGCACATATATCTTTTTAAAGATACGGCCAGAGCATAAACATTTAGCCTTAGCTCCGCCTTTGGCCCTTTTCCCCCAGCCCTCAATTAAATTTCGTTTTATTTAATGTCCAGCAAGTGGAGGAGCGAATCCTCTGGCTCAGGTGCGTGGCGAATATTGGGAAATTTATTAAAAGCCAAATTAATTTCACCGGATGGGGGCCGTAAAAAGGAACGAATTACAAAAATTTAACTGGCAAAAGCCTAGTTAGAAATTGATGGAAATTTATGTAACCATTCATCAAGCAACCCAAAATTAGACAATATTGTATTTCGCATGTATCATTTGAAATATCAATATAAAAATCCACAAATACTTGGTTTAATTAAAGAAAATGTTTTGTGAGAAAGACAGAAATATAATTTTCAAGTTGTGGTGAGACAAATTAATCTTTAATAAATGGATATTTGAAAGCATATTGCAGAAATGCCATATATCCAAAGAGGAAGCCGAATGGTAAATACAATTTTTATTCCAAATAATTGAATGAGCCAACGCACACAGACAAAAAAAAAAAAGGAAACCGAGAGGGAAATACAGCAATACAGGAAAAACAGAAATACAGAAAGACAGAAACCAAAAAGCATTAGACAGTAATCTGCTGTCAGGGGGTGAGAAAAAAGAGGAAAAAAAGGAATCCTCTTCAGCCTGCAACTTGCAGCAACTCAACGAGATCCGAATGACTCTGGCCCAAAGAGTCATTAGCAATGTGACCCAGAAATGGACTAACCACATAAAATTTTATGCTGTTTGCCATAATAAATTTAATTAAAAAATTAAATTGACTGAGAGAGGGAGAGAGGGAGTCAAGTCAAGTCAAGCATCCAAAGAGCAGTCCCAGTTCTATGGCCACTACCAGCATTCACTTGAACATTAGCCTCAGCCTCAGCCTCTGTAGTCCGAGTCGCAATTTGTTGCCTACGAATGTGCTGAGTAATATTTGGGTCAACTTCTGCCGGTCGACATTTTCCTTAATGGCCTGCACAAGGATCCGAAAGTCAGATGGAATTATCAGACTTTATAAAATTGCTTTCGGACATTTGAAGTGCATTTTATGGAAAGCCTAGACACGAAATGTTTGAGCAAAAATTAAATCGCAAAATAAATGTCCCCAAAGCTCACCTTGAGTGAGTCGAAAGTTAAGTGGCAAAGTTAGACAAAAGTTTATATTTTTTCTTTCTTCCTTTTTTTTTTCAATTTATTTTTTCAATGGCTTTCTTGGCTTCTCTTCATCCTTTATCAATTTGTTGGGAGTTTTTCTTTTATGAGCTGGCAGTTAATTAGAAAATGAGAAAGTGAAGGAAAAGAGGGAAAATCAACGTAGCTAATCAAGTGAGTGTGTTGTCGAAACACAGCCAGTCGAAAGGTGTTCGAAGCGGAAATAAGGTAATCCAAGAAGGGAACTCAGGTCAGAAAGTGCAAAATGATTTTTAACCCTAATTAAAAATAATAGGTTTAAGCTATTAAAGGAAAAGATTCAACCACGATTTTAGGGGGGCTTTCATAAACGTAAAGTCTATAAAAACTAAAGTTTTGTTTACAGAGAAAGACTTTATTTTTTATTGTTCGTATAGTTATGTTTTATTGTCTTATCTTGTTCGCTCAATATACTTTTTTCTGAAATTTTAATCATTAGAGAAGAGATCGCATTTTATCCAGGAAGTCATCAATGAATTCTTGTTCCCTATAGTTTATGCGTCTAGCCTGATAAATATTATACTCGAAATTTTTCTCATCGTTGAGACGTTTATATGCAGCTGCCCGATATAGCCAGGCCCTTAAGTACTTTTCATCCAAGTAAGTGATCACATAAGTAGTGTCCATGATACTGCGTTTGAATTCTCGCAACCTGGAAAATATATTTATATATATTTAGCATTACAAATTTCACAGCAAAATATTTGTATATTATAGGAACTATACAAAATACATTTAGTGCAATATTTATATGGGAAAGTCAGTATTACTAATTATATTATTGTATTCTAGGAATCTATAGTACAGTCTACTCACTTGATATAGCACAAGGCGCGATTTAAATAAAGGACTGGTGTATCGTTTATATATTGCAGACCCTTTGTGTAGGAATCAACGGCCGACTCAAATTTCGAGTTGCGATACTGAACATTTCCCATTCTGCGAAAAGATTCAGCCGTTACTTCCCTCTCCTTTCTGGCCAAGATGCGATCCTCCGGATCCGGATTAGTCTGGCGCATAAATGTGAAGTTATTGGTGTTGACCCTAGTTTTTCGGTTCGTTCTATTCCGGGTGCCAGAGATTCTTTGAGGCGTTGGACGGTAGACAAAGAAGTTTGTGTCCGTCACCAAATTACTTGTAATCATAGACGGTGGCTTTTCCTTCGCGGAACTGGAAATAAATGGTTTTTTTTTGGTAAGTAAAATAAATATTTTATAAGGGAAAACTTACTCCGATTTATTCGCATTTATAATTGCATCCAGGCACTCCTTGACTTCTTCTACTTTTGAGGGGCCGTGCAGAAAGGATTCGTTGGCTTCAGGGTGCTGATATTTTTCAAACCAATCATAGGTTTCTTTTAGATGTTTTTCCTTTTCGTATTCACGTTTCTTGTCTTCTGCGGTTTTGGGCGGAATCACATTTTTATTCATATTTTTTATATATATTTATGTAAATGTGTGTTTCTTTTAGTATTTTTGTGTTGTTTGGTGTGTTGATTAAATATGTGTGTGAGAATACTTTGACATGTGAAAATAAAGGGAAAGAAAAGGGGTTTTGAAAGTAATTTTTCTTTTAACAATTGTTTTTTCAATAATCTTTCACCACTTTTCTAGATTATGTGTTTTTTGTATTCCTGAAATATTTTCAGATTTTATTAAATAATATTGATAAATGTCATTTATTCAAAAATTTCTTCAAGCTGCGCTTCTGATTCGGTTCCCATTCCATCCATATTTTTTTTATTTCCTTCCATTCCCGCTTTGCCACTAATATCTGATTATATATTCCTCTCAAATTAATTGACTTTTGCATCAGCAAATTAAATTGTCGCGACCCAGAATCTTTTACGCTTCGCCGCGAAACCAAAACCAACCCAGCTAAAAGCCCGATTTCACCCAAACCCAATCCCAAACCCAAACCCAATCCCAATCCCAATCCCATTTCCCAATCCAACATTGCAATTCCTTTACGATTCAGTTTCTTCGTTCGATTGCCGTGGGATATTTTTGCATAAAATCCTCGGCGCTGCGAGCGATTTTTAATTTGAATAAAAAATGCATCATTGCGTTGATTTTAATGCACACACAATTAAAACGGCAAGTCAGGAAATTGCCAAATGCATTTAAAAGCCATGAGAAAATCCCAATGCGAAAATCAATGAGCAATTGTGAATGCAAATTGCGAAAATTGCGAGCGAAATGCGAATGCGAAACAAGGGAACATAAGACAAAAAAATAAAATAAATAAAAATAAAACCGAAGCGTTGAAATTAAATGAACTGAATGCAAATCAAACTAATGTTAAGCTGAAAACATACGCTTCCCCCTTGCCCATGGGAAATGCGAGGAAAAGTTGAAAAGTTTCGCTCGCTAATCGCTAATTGCTTTTAAAGACAGTGTGTGAGTGGGGGGGATGGGGGAGGAGGGGCGGGAAATTCGTCTGTGGGAGCTGTAATTGTCGCGCTTTTCAAAATGCGCAATTTGCAATGCAAATGTCAGGCATTAGTTTAGCACGCTGTCAACAGATGGCGCCACGAAATGAAAATACTTTTATAGCTCCACAGCGAGTGTGTGTGTGAGTGTGTGCGAGTGTGTGTGCACAATGGGCCAGGGGCGGGGTAGGGAGGGGTAATGTTTGGCAACAGCTTAGCGCACAATCAATTAAACTGTTTTATTGACACTTTTCCTAGGATATACCCCACACACACACACACACACCCTTGACACCACTTCACCCACACATCCATACATTGGAAAATCTCGTAAAAAAAAAGATAAACGCGAGTTTATGACACTCTTTTACACTCTTCCAAGTTTTGGGTGCTTGCTTTATATTTTTAATTTGCTCCTCAGGGGGGATTTTATACCCTTGCAGAGGGTATTATAATTTTAACCAGAAGTTTGCAACGTATCTCGGGCCATATAAAGAGAACATATATATTCTTGGTCACGATTTGGAAAAAGGATCTAAATTTGTTAAGGTAATATATTAATTCTTTAGAAATCACTACTTAATGACTACTTTAATCTGACCTGAAAGTTATTCTGGGACTTATAGATTGAATAAATATAAATTTTAGCGTTACTATTAAAAATGATTTCGTTTGGTTTTATTTTAAATCTTTTTTGTTATCATTGCAAAATTCAAAATGTTACGCATTTGAAATTTTTACATTTGTTGAAATCATTTATAAATTTATCTTTACAGGGAAAAGGTAACTAATAACATAGTTTTTTTTTTAGAAAATAAGCACTTTTGCTCAATATTGTTCAAAAGAACAATTCAATGAAAAGATCATTCAAAATTTTAATTTCAAAATATTATTATACGTGAAAAAAATTATTTTTCCAAATATTTTATGACTTTTATGTTATTTGTCATTTTGTAACTTAAATATATATATTTTTTTGTAAGTACCAAACCATCATATTCAAAGTATTTAACTCTCCATCCAACCGTCAAACACTCAAGAGGAGTGGAAAAAAAGTAAACTCAGCAATTAGTTGACTTAACTTCTATGACACACAATTGGCAATTTATTAAGCAACACAAAAGGCATTCTACTCCACCTCCAACCTCCAAACACCATATCTTCCCACTTTTGTGCTCAAGCAAACGGAAATTGAGTGTCCTTGCAGAAGGGATTTATTTATGGTTCATAGATTAAATACTAATTAACACCCAACCACACAAATACAGACACTCCGAAGAGCGAGAGCAGTGTGTTGGCATTTGATTTATGTTTTGGGGCCGTCTCTGCCCGCCCCACCCCCTTTCCCCGACGCCTCTTTGTGCGTGTGTCCTGCAAGGATTAGATGAGCGCGAGCGGAAAAGAATAACAGGGAGGCGAAGGACCAAAACCAAACGGGCCATTGACCAAGGTCCTCCTCGACTATTATGCGTATCTTTCGGCCGCTGCGCTTAATGCCATAAATTCTGCTTAAATTATTGGGGTTGGTTAACACGCTCCGCTCCTCGTCCTTCGTCCTTGGTCCTTGGTCCATCGGTTTTGGTTTCGGTTTCAGTTTCGCATTTACTTTTATGCTCTTCATTTGTTTTTTGGCTTTAATGCCCCCCAATGTGCGGGGTCAACGGTGGCCACCTTTAAGGTCGCCTTTCGAGACGCAAATTACCATATAAATATTGCAAGGGCGTGAGGAGGAGTACTCATTAGACCCTGTACCCAAAGGGTAAAGGGTATATTAAGTTTGTGCAAATGTATGTAACAGGCAGAAGGAGGCGTGGCAGACCCCACAAAGTATATATATTCTTGATCAGCATGACGAGCTGAGTCGATATAGCCATGTCCGTCTGTCCGTCTGTCCGTCCGGATGAACACACGGATCTCAGCAACTGTAAGAGCTAGAAGAACCGTATTACCAGTGTAGATTCTTCTAATACTGAGTAAATTAGAGTTTATTTTTTTAAGTCGGTGCCACGCCCACCGCCCCCGCAATTAGTATTTGAATTTTTGCACTGCCCTGCACTGCACAATTTTCAAGCTAAAATTTTTTTAAAAATACACATGCAATTGGAGCATAGATTTCTACCGATCCTGAAAATTTCATCAAGATTGGTTAATTAGAAAGCGCACAATAAATACCTAAAGTTTACACGCGCTAAACACAAAAAATCTGTTTATTTGCGCAAAAAAACGGTCAATCGCTTGCGTTCGGTGGTTGATTTTTCTCGGAAGTGCCGCTGTAGCTGCCTTCATATACATACATAGGAATGTGTATGTATGTATGTATGTATGAATGTGCGTCTTCAATATATTTATACTGTATTAGCTGTCTGTTCAAAAAGTTTGGGTTTGTCGAATGGTTACGACGTTCGACTTAAAACGCGAGAATCTTGGGTTCGAATCCCAGACCGGACTCGGTGTGAATATATATATATATATATTTTTTTTTTTTGTACAGGGTCTGTAACAGTCGGGAAACTCGACTGTAACGTTCTTACTTGTTTTTTGTTTTGTTTTGGTGGCCACCGTCTCTCAGGCATTGTTCCCAATGCAACGGGCATAGGTGTTGGTTGGGTTGGGGAAGGGGAAGGTGGAGGGGCAGGGGCCGGAGTTGGTCCGTTAAATTTATGTGTCTGCATGTCGCGGACGCGTAAAAAACCTGCATAAGAATCAGGATCACACAGCCTTCCTTCTGGGTTTGGGGGTGCGATGTATAATCAAGCGGGACAATGCACATAAAGTCTGCTCAATGCTATAGAGGTCTGAGTGCGTTGATTAACGAGTTATCCTTCTCCATAACAAACTCAAAAAAAATTAAGTTTTACCCTAAGAAATAAAAGAAAACATCCCATCAAAGTACATATAGTACAGTAAAATAAATATATCTCTTTGATATTCTTTTTAATACTTAAAACAATACTTTCCAAAATTATACCTCATTTTGTTTTCAACTATATAACACATGGAAGTCGGACTAAAATAATACATATAATCCAGAGGAAAAGGAGCTATATTTTTTTGCGACGATGAAATCCGTCCATTTGCCGATTTATCCGCTCTGATTAAAGTATTTATCGGCCTATGCAAATGTGTATATGTGGAGGAAATAATGTTTTAAGTCACAGCCACAGTTGAATGGACTAATTAAATGTTCTTTAGCAGAAAATCGCATAAATATCGTTAGGATTGTGCATTTTACGATGACAGCACGGAAAGTCGAAAAAAGCCTTTATTGCTCATTGCTTAAACAATTTTAAGTTGATTATTTCTATAGTTGTTTTAAATAGTATAGTTTTTTTTCGGAGCATTAAAATTCAATAATCATTGCGCACATTGAAATTCATTTGAATAATTAATGAATATTGGAAGTCTCTTTGGCAATTAAATGTTAATTCGTTCATCACTCTGTGGAAACTGTCTTCGCTTTCTTTTTATTCTCTTTTTTTTGTTTGTTTTTTATTTGTATGCTGATTAATTCATTGTAGCATTTCGTGTGCAATTTGTTAGTGAAAAATGCGCTACTTAATCGAATTAATTAAAATTTCATAGCCCGCTGAAAGGCCAAATCAGTAAAAGTGCACAAAAAAGGCCGAAACAATTTCAAGTTGAGCGCACAAAAGCCAACCGCATATCAAAAATGCGTCTAGGTAGGCACTCATCTGTGCCCTGCCCTCTCTATATGAATGGGTGTGTCATTAAATGCAAATATATTTAAATTTCATTATTGAATATAATCAGAGCGTGGTTGGGCAATCGTTTCGGTAATCGCATCCAGAAACTGGTTGAATGTTTTCACTTGGCACCAATTAAACCCAAAGTTGCATCGTTGCACAGAAGGGTGCATCGCATCGTGTGTGTGAGGGAATGCAAATATCCGCAATTAAGCAATAATAATAAGCATCGTTAATAAATCATTGCGAGTGCAGCAAAAAAAAAAAAAGAGTGAAATATATGAATAAATTGAATGCCACAAGCCGCACACAAAGAGTATCAATGTGGCAAGGAGTGGGAGTCAAGGGAGGAGCCCATTGAAAAGCCCATGACAGTTGCTGGTGTGTAGTCATGTGAGTGTCGCTTCCTTTGTGATCGCCCACCGAGCACTGCAATTAATAATATTCCTCCCACCCCCCCAGGAAAGTATTATTTAAATCATCGGTCAAGAGCATAGAAGGATCTGCATCGGGATAAATGATAAATGCCCGTTTATTAAGGTGAAGTTTATTGGCGGGAAAAATGTTGCAAGGCAAATAATATTATGTATATTGTAATTGCTTATCTGGGAAAATTAAATAAATTCATCATTTATATAAATTATGTTCTAACTAGCTTTATTCCATACTAAAATCAAACCATTAACTATTTGTATTACTTATGAAAAATAAATGTGTTGTAACAATGGTGCAATGCAATAAATGGTGCAACAAATTTATGCAAATTTATTTTAGTAATAATTATTCCACATTTTTATTGAGTTCTAATTTTATTATAAGGTCCTTAATTTTGATGGCCCTTCCTACAAAAATAGTTTTAACAAAAAGAAAATTAATATACATATTTTGACATCCTGCTTTAAACCTTTTCTATAAACTTTTGTTAGATATATGTAAATACAGGTTACCTAAGCCAGCCAACTATTTTTTTGGTACTTCCTCAAGGAAGCATAGAAACCATTACTGGGAAACTTCTACTGCCGAAAATTTCAATTTTCCCCTAAAAAGCCATAACTCATCGATCAGGACAGTTGGCTTTGGTTCCGTATAGACTTAACCCTCGAAAGCAGTTTCGGTTTGTTTCCCTCCCCTCGAAACAAAAAGCAATTAAAACGTGTTATTTTTCGTGGTTGGTTTTTCGGGGGAGTGTCCCCCCCTCAAAGGGCCACCCACAAAACACTTGACACTACAAGTACGAGGACGAGTACGAGTACGAGGACGAGGACTAGGACTAGGACGAGATACGTTTTCCTGTCTCCTGGTCGCGTATAAAAGTTTAGCACATTTTTCTTGGACACTCTCGTAAATTTCGAAATAGACGTTTTTATGTGTATATGGCAGCGCGGGCACTTCAAATAATTTTACTGCACAAAAATTTATTGCAATTTTGGTAATGAGTGTGCAGTTCAAAGGGAACTGGAAGTACAACCAAAAATACAAAAAAAAAACAAAAACGTGGCAAGAGCGGGACTTAAGCTGGTTTCTTAATGCTGTTAGTGTTTGCCTGGCGGTTTTCCTGTTTGTGATAAAGGGTAGCAAAGGGGTATTCTAGTTATGCCCAAAACGAATCTATAAGCTAATTCATTTACTCTTTGATAATAACAATTTAATAAGGTTCTTTGCTGATTTATTTTATATTTTTAATCATTTAAAATAATATTAAAATATATAATCTTGTCTGAGGGTAGACTTAGCTTCGTTTCCCGCAGCTTCTTGTTTGTTTGTTTGTTGGCTGTTGGTCTGAGTGTGCATTGGGTTTTCTTGTTTGAACTTTGTGGCATTTCCGGTGCATTTCTTTTGTGCGCGTTTGCCAGCGGAAACGGAAGTTTTTAATGTTGCCCATTGGCCGTAAGTTCGCGTGGATCGTGGATCGCTCTCAAACGGTTGCGGGCATTGTTTTCGCTTAAAATTAAATGCCATCCCAACGTCAGATAGTTGAATGAATGAATGTGTGCTTTAAAAGACCGAAGCGACCCGCTCCCTCTCCACTCTCTCTCTTTTCTGCCAACCGACCAAAAGCGCATTTCGGTGTTTTTATTTTGTGTGGAAAAGTTTTGTAAAAGCGGCAGCCCGCATTTTTGTTGTTTCCTCATATGGCAAAAGGCCTATCCACAGCACAGCACCGTAGACGCACACACAGTCCAAGATAAACACACAGGCGTAGGGGAAAATAAAAGCGAAGGGGTTCGCCG
>JAJJHY010008598.1:19475395-19523020 GCA_021224005.1 Drosophila setifemur | reverse complement strand
TTATTTTACAGCACTCAAAGTTCATAAGTTCTTGAATATTAAAATCCAATATCCCTTACTAATCTCTCTTTAAATTAAGTATTAAAGGATATTAGCTTATTAGCCTTAGTTTCCAACTCTTTCTATTTCCATTCTTGGAAAATCCTTTCAATCATGAAAATCCTTCTTCAATGAGTTACCCTTTTGTAGTCCTTTGTTTTCCCGGAGCGAAGGCTCCTGTTTCAGCTATAATTTTGGGTGTGTGAAAACTTTAAACTTTTCAGTTCATCAATTGCTGCAGACCTTTTGGACATGTTACGATCCAAAAGGAGCAAGGACTATCCAATAAGCAGCTCGAGCTGCTTTCATCCGGTTAAGAGAGGCTGCCTGAATGGGAATCGAAAAAGGGGGGGGATATATGTACTATGTATGGAAGAAGGATCCGCATTGTGGCCTCTGTTTTCGGTCAGCTGCAGCACGCAGTTCCTTTTGTTAATGATACTCTTGCTGGACATCAGCAAAAGTCCCGGCAGGAGCAGCTCCCGTCGACGTCGTCATCATCATCATCATCATCATCATCATTTTCGGGAAAAGGATGCCACAACATCAGGACAACGGGCGGAGGAGATGAAGCTGTGGAGCTGGGTGCAACTGCAGGGTTGGCTCAACCATTTTGTGGATTTATTGACATTCTGTGATGTTATTAAAGTTGATTGCCAGAGACTGTGCACGTTTTTGGCTTAGACGAAGTGCCGTCTCTGGTCCGGGAAATGTTTACCCCCATCCCGTCCATCCCCGCATCCCTCCATCCCTGCTTGGATCACCTATTTCCCGCCGGAATCGCCACCCCTTCTCCCATCAGAATGCAGCTCAGCTCCGCACTCCAACAAAATGCAACCGACATGAGCTCACTGCGGTCAATTCGAAAGAAACAATATCCACAACAACATCCAATTCAAAGCGGCGGGGAACCAGAAAGGAAGAGGAACCTTTTGGGAATCAAGGATAACAATACCCTTGAATACTCTGAAATACTCTATTATTCATAATAGGAATATTTTCAGACAGTCCTGCATAAACATATAATATATTTCTTTAATTTACAAAAAGTACTTTGCAATAAAAGTATTTCAATTGTTTTTGAATAGGGAAGATTTCTAGTTAGAAACAAATTATAGAAACCTATTTAAGGGTACATTTATAATTATATTGAAGTATAATTTCATTATGATATATTTGTCCATTTTAAGAATTGTATATATTATTTTGTCAATTTACTTTTCGAACAATTACCAGGAAACATTTTTCCAATCTTTTCAAAGAACGCAATCATTTTTAAAATAAAACCAAATCATTGAAAGATCTTATATTATATACTTTGGACAAATGTTACCTCCTTCATTATTTTAGATATATGCCCACCAAAAACATAGAGTATATAAAACAGAAGAAAGAGCTTTGAGTGAGTCTGGTGTATGGGTGGGCTGGCACATCATCATTGTCATCATCATCAAGTCTAATATGCGCATTATTGGTTTTGTCCTGTTTTGTCCCTGGACTCCTGTGTGTGCGGGCTGTATTGCAGTTATCCTTAATATGCCTTGCATGTTAATATGCTTATCCTGTCCTGGCAACTCACACACACACACCCAGATACAATAAAGTACGCCAGCGCACACTCAACATGCAAATATCAAATGCAAATTCTACGGCGCAATATTAAAATTTACGAAACCGAAAAAAAATAAAAATGAAAAACGCTTTCGCGTGCTTGCCGAAATCCTTTTGATCTTATTTTTTAATTTGGCATTTAATTTGGTTTCTCTCTGCGCGGCTCCTTATGATGCGGGTAACACATGGCGTATACTTGATAAGTACAATATGAGCCTGCCTTTGACTCGCTCGATTTTTTTTTAGCTGATAAACTTATTAAAAATGTGGCTTGGGGGGGCGGGGGCCAAAAGTGAATTCAAATGTTGTTAGCCTGTTGTTTGTTGCATATTAAATTTGTATATTCAAATTGCTTTTCCGCTTTTAATAAAACGCTGTGGCTTTGATTATGTTGGAAATTAAATTCAATTTACAAAAGAAAAAAAGCAAGCAAAACAAAATGTAACACAAAATTAAAGTTTATGGCTATACTATATATAACTTTTGGGGGATTTCCGCCCCAAAGGCGATTTATAAATATTTTTTCCAATACTCTTTGTTATATAGTAGCCCCAGTGAGACACTTTCGGCTTGTTACAAATTTCAACAGATTTCCACTTTTCATATCGCCCGCTTGCACTCAAACACACAGACATTTCCGCAGTTTGTCAACATGAAAAGGTTAACAAGGTAAATAAAACACGCCAAGAGATAGAGAGGTAAGAGAAGAATGGTGGCGAATTACCGAGCAGCCAGTACAAAAGGGAAGTGAGCAAAAAATCAAGAAACAAGGCCCACAAACAATGTTGCAAAGGGCGGAGGCAAATCTTTTTGTGAGTGGCGTTGCCGAGGGGGGAGGGGAGGATTTTCGGGGAACTCCATTCGCAGTGCGCTGTGTGTGAATAACAACATTTTAAACATGTTTGCCTTTTGCTTTTTTGCGTTGCTCGCCAACGTTTATGCAATTTATTTCTGCACGTTCTTCGCGCCCTGTATCCTGGCGCTCCTCCCTCTCCACCGGGTGTCCTTTTTGTGTCCTGTTTTTTTTTTCTTCTGCCGAGCTCGGTTACAAAGCATGCCCGCCGGCTGGGCAATGTATAATCTTTTGCTTGTCTTTGGCTTCATACCGCCTGTCGCTGGAGTTGAACTCCTGACTGGCATCAGCCCTTTTCGGAGGGAACGCACCGAAGTCCAGAGAGGGTATTGGGATATTCAGCTGAAGGCCCAGATACATTTGAAATCTACTAATTCTGGATATATAGTAAAAGTCCAAGATAAAATATAAAATAAGTTTTGTATTTTTATTATAACTATATTTTAAATGAATACCAAGTAAGAAGTAAAGGTTTGAGAAATATACAGAAAATCTCTACAATTAATTATTAGAATTGTGTTTTATATTTAAAAAAATATAATGAACTCTATAAATTCTTGAAATATTATTGAAGTTAAGGATAAAATATAAAGCACCTGTATTTTTATTATAACTATATTTGAATAGAATATCATGTATAGAAAAATGGTTGACGAAATATATAGAAAATCAGAATAATTGATTCATATAATTGTGTTTTATAATTTAAAAAATATGATTAAATATAAAAGCTTTTCTGTACAAAATAAACAGCCAAATATTGTAAATAATTTAATTTAGCTAACACTTTTTATTAACTAAGACCTACTTGTATTTATATTATTTATACAATGAAATAAATTATTATTTCACTTAAACTAAGTTGTAATATATATATACATTACTTTTTTAATTACTGCGGGACATTTTCACATACAAAAATCCCCAAAAATATTTTTATTATAAAACTCTGGCATCCTTTATATTAATTCATAGTGAACCTTATTTAAAAAGTGTATTTTAAAACTCTCTTCCCGCAGGGAACGGCATCTTTGCAACGCCGATTTTTCTTAACTTTTGTATCTTTTTTTTGCGCGCTCGCTCGCTCAAAAGGTGAAAAGGCGAGCTGAAAAGTCACACAGCTTGGGGCAGTTGGCGCTTTTGATACTCTCAGCTCATTTCAATGGAACTTTAACCTGAACTTTAACATAGTTGGGGCTGCGAGAAGAAACAATCTTCGGGCAAAGTTTAAAGTTCGAAACAATGACGAGCTCAACGTTAAGTCACAAATACTTCCCCTTCGCCTTGGAGCCGACATTTCCTGCTTGGTTATGCAGCTCAAGTCGCCGCGCTTGACACATTTCTCCAGAGACACACTTCCACGTTCTTGCCGTGCCTCCTGTTCCTGCTCCTGCTCCTGTTCCGGGTCCTGTCGTCGTCGTTGTTGTTGTCCAGCTGCCTGAGCAACTTGTCAACGCAGTCATCAATGTTGGCGTGACAGCATCACAGCATCGCCTTTAACTATGCCAAGCTTCTGCAATGTTCGCACATTTAGTCCAAGGAGCCAACCATATCAAAACCCGCCCCCATTAACCCAACAACGGACAATGGTCGAGATTGAACCTGGTTATTTGGGAACTTTATTTCAGGTCAAAGATAAATATATACAAAAGTTGGAAACAATGGTGAGCTTTAGGTTTACTTTTATATAATACGCTTATTGATTTTTACAAATTTTAAACAAGGTTAAATAAATTAATTATAATGAATACAAATTATAAAAATTATGTAGCTATTATTATAGCCATTCGATTTGTGAAATAATGTTATTCCAGTTTATTTGTGAACTCTATTCCAGGTCATTGATAATTATATACAAAGTTTGAGTTGTTTGGTTTAGGTTAACATATAAATAATCCTCAAATTTATTTATAAAATATATAAATTTATGTTTAAATTACACATATTATACATTTATTAAACAAGGTTAAATAAATGAATTAAAATTAGAATAAATTAAATATTTTAACTACTTGTATTCATTTGTGTTGTGAAATTTCGCTATTTCATTACCCAACATTTTATGAGAAACTATGCTCAATTATTTGAAGTATTTCTGGGCTTTTTATGGGTTAAGATGTCTGGGAAGGCATGACGCACTGGGTCACTGTGCCACTGACCAACCGGGGTGAGAAGTCAAAGCTGCAGCGACTGCTAACCAATATTAATGAGCCAAGACTGCGAGACGTGCACCACATTTCATCGAAAATTGAAAATAATTTGCAGCCCAGCGATGCGTTCATAAAATATGATGAAACTAAATTAAGGCCTTGCTCCAAAGAAGGAGATTTGCCATGACAGCAAAGAAACTTATAAATGAGATAATTTAATAATGAAAAATCCAAATTTAAACACTTAATCAAATGATATATATATCTGATTACTAATATTTAAACAAAGTTTAACATGTAACAGAAAAATAAATCAAGTTGTACGCACTTCGTACTCGTGATTTTGGATGATTATAATCATTTGGATTACCCTAGTTGTGACTTAAATAAAAAACTTAAAACCCAAAATAAAACAGAGCTCAAACTTTACCATCTGTGCAGCACGTGCTGCCCTAGGAAGAACAAACTCAACCTCAACCCCCATCCCCATTCCCACCCCTTACAAATCTCACCCTTCTGGCCTGCGACAAATAAAGTTGTGAATCACCACGAAATGTTAAAAAAACGTCACGTGCAAAAACTTTCTTAATTTAAAAGAAATTTTCAAACAAACTCAATTAAATAATTTCAGGCACAAATAAAGATGAAAATGTGTGTGCGGCAGGGAGTTTTCGGTGGTTTTTTTTGGGAGGCGGCATGATGTTTTCCATAGAATTTTATGTGGCACTGCTGCCGGTCCAGCACGGAGTCAGTGCAACTGCCTTCTGCCGGCAAAGACGATTTTAATGCCACAAAATTTTAATTGAGCTAATCCCGAAAACCACATGCTGCTCCCTGGCTAACGAGCCAGATGTCAGATGTTGGCCTGTCTGTCTAATTTTGTAAAAGGGAGAACACATGTTGCACATGTTGCACGTTGCAACGCATTCAGTGAAGTGAAGTCAAGAGGCATTAGACTGAACATAATGATAATTGCTTTCTTGAAAAGATTAGCCAAGTTGGCCATGAAAAAAAAAACAAGAGAACGAAGCTCAGTTAATTCAGCATTCCCACACCGACATTCAAACATAACATATTTAAGTAAAGTAAGAGTAAAATATAAGAATAATAAAAATGGATGCCAACGAAAGTTTTATAGATGAGCGTTCTATTGTTTTGGATATATTAAAACAATTGGACGACATGCTAAATGCCAATAAATTGGAGTAATATAACATAAATTAAAAGTGAATCGGATATCTGAACCTTATTCTTATTTTATTTTCCAGCACTGGCAAGGGCAAGGAGGAGAAGAAGCCGGAGGTGGATCCTTCTGCCGGGGTGACCGACACCAGCTTTTTAGTTTTCGCCCGCGATTTACGCAAGAAGTCTTCACGTCCCTTGAAGAAAATATTCAAGAATTCCAACACCAACCAGATCAGTAGCATGCGGCAAATTGATGTTACACCCAAGGAACGGATAGAGGCACGATGTGATCGTGAGCGTGTTGCAGATAGTTTTCGTCGGTAAGTGCAATAAAAAACTATATCTCTCCCTCCTATAATATATCCCCCATTACCACCCCCCAGATTAGGCAATGAGGAGTACCGCCGTGCCAACTTTGAGAAATCAATTTCTTATTACTCAAAGGCCATACAATATGTGGCAGATTCACCAGTTTTGTATTGCAACCGGGCATTGGCCAAAATTAAGTGAGTTTCCTTCATCATAAGTATAATTTAGCTTATTAAAAACTCCATTCAAAGGAAAAGAGACTTCAAGCAGGCTCTTTTCGACTTGGACTATGTGATCTTCAAGCTGGATCCGTGTCATCTGAAGGCCTGGCTATATAGGGCAGGAGCATTGCTGCGGCTCAATAATGAGGCGGAATCCCTCAAAGCCATTGACAGTGCCCGTGTCCTGAACAGGGGCGAGAAGGAGCAGAATTACATCATCTATTTCTTAGAGAAGTTACGCAACGAATTCTAAATCACAGAATGTTTTTGTATATATTCGCCATTGGTATTGTTTTTAAGTGGATTAAATATGTAAGGTTGTAGTTCGGCCGCAGAACATAATAAAAGCATATAGAAAATTGTTTTGATTTCGGATTTCAATCAAATAACGAATGCATTTCATGTCGCCCACTTTTCATAAACACAAATTTAGAAGCCCCAGCAAAAAACAAAAAAACAATCTGCAGAAATATGGAAAATGTTTTTACTTTTTTAAGCCAACAACAACATAGCCACCATTACGAATGCAAGTCTTTTTTTTTTGTGGGTGGCAAATGAAATTTGCAATTTTTTGCATAAATTCAATAAAAATTCCTATTGTCATGAGAATATTTGCCAATACAATATACAGCCAGTAGGTTTCCCTCCTGCTTCGGACCCACTCCGAATCCAAGCTGGGATAAGGGCCACTTATACGCTTCGTTGGGGGTATGTCCTTACAGCTCCCCCCAGCTCCACCCTCCCCGCACATCATTCCTCTCCTCCCGCCTCGTAGACCACAAAAGACTGACGCTGCGGCTACAAATGCGGGCAATGGAAATTGAGGGACAAAAGAGCTGCAAGTTGGTATCAGTGTTGCCAACTGCAGATTAAAAATAAAGCCTCATTCTTTAAATAAATACATACTCGTATACGCATAATATTATTTTTGCCATGAAAACAATAATTGCTAAATAAACGATGAATAATAATGGAAGTATAACAATTTGATTTAACGCATCCTGATTTAATCTTTAGAAACCAATAAATAGCAGAAAAGGTTTTAAATTAAATAATGAATAAAAAAAAGAATATTGACGCCAAGGTATTTAATTCATCGAAAAACCTAATAAATAATGCCAATGAAAAATAATTTGAAGCTACAAATATTTGTAAATTCTGTAATATTTAAAATCATTAGAATCCTAAGCATATGCCAAGAAAAATGAATTATTATTCTTTTAATAAAAATATCCAAAGTATTAATAATAATCTTAGTTCAAATTCAAGTAGATATGCCTTTTATAAATTTATTCAGAAATGTTAAGAAACTTAAACTGAATTAGAAACATAAAATTTTATAAGCATCCTTCGAAGGTTTCAATTTAATTTAACCAAATTATATTTAATATAATTAAATTCCCAAAGGTCCTTGAATTTGGCTATAAAACAGCTGAAATAGTAACGCTGTTGGGTCAGTAAAGTAGAGTTTTTGCCGAGCTTTCAATATGGCGCCAACACCATTTGCATTTTCCAGTCCATCCCACCCATCCCTCCATTTTCCGAACCCACTTTTCTCAGCGAGGCCAGAAGCAGTTCCAGTTGCAGAGGTCGCCTTCGTAATGAAATGCAGTTCAAATGCTTTGGGTATAAACTTTTGTCACAACAGGCAGCGAGCAGCAGGAGCAGGAGCAGCACAAGGACATGGCTGAGGCAAGCAGGAGGAGGAGGCTGGGAGGATGCAATGGGTTGGTTGTAAACTAGCTAACAAAACGCAACGGAAGTGCCACAAAAAGGGTTTCACTGTTTGTCAATTGTGTGCGGCCGCAGAGTTGACACCTAAACCAATTCCCGCAAAACCAGTCAAAGCCACCCGCATCCGGCTTCCCCTCCCAATCCCCATTCCCATTCCCACGTCCTCGTCCTCCTCCTGCCGCCTCAACGGACTTGGTCAATCCCTTGACACTACTGACACGCTAACTGACTGCCATTGCAACCGGATTCGGAAGACACTGGACGAAAAGGAAACCTATTTATTGTATTTATACTAAAGATGGAACGTGATTTAAAATAAGGAATTATACTTAAGGGTAATATGATTTAGGCATTCCATTAATATTCGGTGTATTTTTAATATTTTAATAATAGATTATGGAATAGTTGCTATAGCTGCTTATACCATATTTTCAATACATAAAACTATATATTTTAATTAAAGATCACAAAGTAATCCCCATGAATATCTACAGCTTTAGTATATATTTTCTATTTTGCTAGAGGTAAAAGAATTTTGTACAAAACAAATATGATTTAACCATATCATTAATTTTAATATTTTAATAACATTCTTTCAGCTTGCATCTTATTTTCAAAAGAATAAAAGTCTTTCCTAAATAAATAAATAAATATTTTATTAATATCTAATATCTAATCTACAAAAATATCTACATCTTTAGATTTGGCTTACATCTTTTGATTTAGTTTTAACCCAACACCTTGTCTTATTTGTGGTTTACAACATAAAATATTTTTTTAATAGTCATATTTAGTTTTTAATTTTGGAAATTTCTTAAGCAAATAATTCTCCGATTTTCTCCGTGCATCCATCCCTTCGACAATCTTAAGGAATGCAAAAATGGTTGTGGCTTGCTGTGGCTCTAATCAACATCAAATGCTGCCACTCCTGCCGCTGGTGGTTTTGATGTTAGAGGCACTGCCTCTGCCATGAGGATAGTACCAGTACCAGTACCACTACCAGTCACAGTCAGAGCGTCAGGCACCGCCCATTTCTTGTAATCAATGCTGTAAACACTTATTTTTGTGGTTGTCACCGAACTGCAACTACAATTTGTGCCCGAAACAGATAGAGGAGCACCCGGTCTGGAGATGGGGAGATGGGAAAGTTTTCTTGTGCCCATCCACGAACATTGTCTGGGTTACAGCTTTTTGCCATGGAGAGAGAGAGCTCAGGACCTGGATTGCGGATTGCGGATTTCGTATTTCGTATTTCGAATTGCGGATCTCGGTTGTGTGCCAGTTTTTGTGGTCACACTAGAGGGTCGAGAGGGCTAAGGTAAGGTAAGGTGACTTTAATGTCTGCTTTATATGGCCAGCAGCAAATGATTATTGCAGGTGAAGTTTTTTGCCACAGGTTAAGCTGGGAGGACAAAAGTTTTCCTATCGAATTGGATGACAGAAGAAGTTTTGGGCATCTTAAAGTGATTAGGCGAGGGTTTAGGGTACTTTTAAGTTTTTGTCGTTCTCGAGTAAAATTTTTGTAAATCTCTTAGCTGATTGGAATGTTTAAATATTTAGAGGTAAGCCAAGATTATGCTCTGCAAAACTTATCCAATTAACCTCTTCACAAACTTTAATTGCAGTGAATTATAATTTATTTTACATAAATTAAATGTATCTGTTGAATACGAGTATGTGTTATTCCCTTAAAGACAAAACTCTTCCTTCATTCAATCAGCAACTTGTCTACCTTGTTTCCCAACAAAAACTCCGTATTTCCGCGTGAGTCAGTCACTTTGGATCCCCGATGACCCCATGTCAACTTCAACGAGGATCTTCATCCCATTCAGACCTTTCCACTTTTCGATCCCCAGGGCCTGGCTCTTCAGCTGGCGGAGAAGTTTTCCCCGAAGGATCGCCTCCCATAAACTCATCTCGGAAGAGGTACATCAGGGGGCTTCTTGTTTGTCCGATGGTTTTCAAGTTGCGGTCCGTGGCGGCAACTTCTTGGCCAGAAAGTAATTTGGCCTTTATCTGTATTGCGGTTTCGAACAGAGTACCGAGAACGGCAGCAACACATTTTCTCATGGTTGTGTTGTAATATTTCTGTTGGTTTAGCATTTTTGTTTTTCTTGTTTGCGCCACATCCGGGACTCATTTTGGTTGTCTTTGGTTTGTGGCTAAAATTGCAGTCCTTAGTCCTGGGTTCTGGGTCCTGGGTCCTGCCGTCGCTTTCCCTCTCTCCCCATCATCACCATTTCTTGGTGGAAAAGTTTTCTATTTTGGGTACTCTAAACTGTTGTTGTTTTTGTTGATTTTGTGTCTGTACTGACATTTTGCCTGAATTGAACTTTTGCGTTGCGTTGGGCCAAGTTTTTCATTAAGCGCAAAAATATTCCAATGCTTTTTGTTTATTTTTGCATCCATCTGACATTGACTGTCATTTGGCCCTGCCAGCTGGCAGTTCATTTAAAGTTTACGCAGCTCGCTTTTAATTAGCATTGAGATTTATCTAGTCGTCCGCCGTCCTCCATCCTTCGGTTTATAGAATACCAATCGATTGACACTTTTGGTCGCTTTATTGGGGGTTTATTTGCTTTGCTGATTTCGTTTTTTCCCGGAGAGTGGCCAATAGAATTTCCAATGCAAACAACGTCGAAGCCAACGAAAGGAAAGCAATATAAGGACGTCTCCAAAAAAAAAAACACAAAAAAAAGAAAACAAAATTGAAATAAATAAGAGGAGCTCTCCGGGAAATGTCATTGGGGGTTCGGCATGACTTTGCAGAAGACAAAGAACTTAAGTTTCAGACTTGGTTAGCCCAAGAATTGGTTTCTATTTGAGTGAATTAGCCAAGTTTATAAATAATCCTGAACATACAGAAATTGTAAATTTAGGTATTGTTATGTACTTTCTTAGAGGGTTAGTTATTAAATTTAAAAATAAATAAAATAAAAGTACAGATACATAAAAAAATATTTTTAAATTTAGAATAGCTCTCAGAGAAGAAAGAAGAATGCAGAGTAAATACATTTTAAATAGAGAAACTCAAAAATTCTTGTTAAATTGCCACAAATATTTGTGATTCTATAATTCAAAAAATGCTTTTTTAATATAATTTATTTTCCTTAACTCCCAAAAATGTTTAATGAAGTAGGTAAAATTCAGAGATCCAAGAAACCAGAAGCATTTCCCTGGTATGAAATTTTCTCTTACAGTTATCCCCTGCTTTGTGGACACTCTGCCCACTCTTCTTTTCTGGATATCCGATCTCCCACCTTTTCTACCTAAGGAAATTCATTCACGTTGCTTTTTCATTATTCATGACAACTGGCTCATGGCCCAGTGTGTGTACACATACGTGGATGTGCGACTATATAGCCCGAGGTAGCTGTAACTGAGACAGAGCAAATAACAGATACAGATACGGAAACAAAGGGAAGTTGGTGAACGGGGCACGAGGCACGAGGCGGGGACGGGGCCATAACAAATAACAAAGATGACAATAAAAAGCAGCAAAACAATTTCCCCACAGCCGAGACCCACACAAAAAGGGAACTAATATTTTAAGAAAACACAGCTCAGCCAAAAGAGGGGAGAAACTTAATCGTATGTGGGGTGGAAAAGCGGCAACAGTTTTCCTACATTTATATTCTTCCTCTCTTTTTTTTTTGTTGCCGCTACGCAAGTGGCCGTCATCAAATTCAAGTGACATATTTAGACAGCTAAGCGACTCCCAAGGTGAAGCTGCAGCGGCAGCAGCCGGAAAAGCCGTTGGCAATTTTCAGTGTCTAGACCAAGGGTGGCTTCGACTCATTCGTCCGACATTCGTGCGATTCCCCCCTTAAAGAATAGACAGACGGGGGGACAAGGAATCTGCAGGAGCCAGGGAGTCCTTGGCCCGGGACAAGTTGCTTTTAATAATAAAATCATTGAGCATCAAAGCATAAAACTCAGTCAAGTGCAACATAAGCTTAAAGACCAAATCGTGATGGGGCGAAAGCGAAAGGGGAGTCCAGCCCCAGTCCCAGTTCCAGTCCCCTCACCTTGCCACTTACCTCAATCCTGGAGCGCAACCCTAACATGTGTGTGGGTGCTCAATTCGATTTTCCACTATCTATGTACAGATTTATAACTGAGGTTGAAAATGCAGCATTTAAAATTTTCAATTAATTTTAAAATATTTAAAGAGATTTATATCTGGTTTTTATAAAAAAAGGAAATGGGTTTTTTACTTAATATTATTTGTAAGGAATTAAATTATTTTTTAGCATTATTATATTTTAGGCAACTCACATTTTTTGGTTAAAAAATATTGTTAAAAAAAACCTCTATTAAAAATGTTTAATAATAAGTTGAACTATTATCTTGCCCTTAATTGTACTAAACATACGTATGTGTGTTCTTTTCTCCACTGTTCGTTGCTCTTGAATGTGATTTAATGTTATTTTTACAGCCAAATTAGTTGGCTTTTGATGTTCGTTTAACTTTGGCTGCTTTAAGCCCGGCCACAAAGAAAAGCGGGAGAGAAAAATTTATTGTTGTCGGTGGGTGGTTGCACTCATAAAACCGCACCGCAGCTCTGCCTTTGGTATCTTTCAGATACATATATATATATATATATATATATGTATGGTATATATTACATTCGAGTGAGTTACTGTAAGTGTTACTGCAAGTGTTGCCGGCATTAACTTTTATTTTAGGCCACATTTTGATTGCCCCACTTTCGTTTCGAGTGATTCTAATAACTTCAAGTTGAAAACTGGGCCTCCAACTGAAGTGCACTCAAGTTCAAGCTGTTGCAGCAACGTATCTGAAAGATCCCCGTGGCAGAGTGTGCTCAACTCATTCACATTGGGCAAACATTTTGATTGCTTTTCTGATTGATGAATGTGTGTGATTTTGTATTAGGAAGTGCGGTGTTTCGAGCACTCGAAATATGGTTGTAATATATAGTTTCACTTGATGAATGCTTAAACTAGGTAATAAATGGATAAAATTGTTTATTTTTCCTAACATTTAAATAAGAATAAATCTGACATTTTTTTGTATATCCGCTTATTTTGTTATATTTTTAGATTGCCAAACAAACATATTCTCTTATTTTCTTACCTTTGCAAATAAATCGAAAATAATTTAAAAGAAAGCTTACTTAACTTACAAACAAGTTAATTAATTAGTTAGTAATGCCTGCCACTAATTTACTTGCCTTCATTAATGTTAAAATCAATCAATCAAGTGAATTTCTTGGTTGGCTGAGAAACAAATCGAGTTGTAATTGAAATTAAATGTCTTAACAGTTTATGTGGTCAGGCACTTAGGCATACGAAAAACCCTTGAAGCTATGTTTTCCATTTAACAATTGAAGAATCACGAGGGGCCAGAAGACCAGACAGTTTCCTTTAAGCCCTGTCCCCGGCTCCTTTGTTTTGTTGTTTTATGCCGTCTCATTGGCATCGCTCTCGATTGGGTTTTTGTACAAATTGTTAATTATTTTCATTGTACTTGTTATGAAAGTTTCGTGTTTGCCAGGCGACAATACAGCCCTCGGAATCTGTGTCGTTCTGTTGTCCTTTAGGATTTCGGGCATTTAATTAGGCGCAATCAAGTTGACATTTTAAACAATTTAAACAAGCAAACGGGCGGCTGTTTGGCCTCGCTTTTTGCCCAGCTTTGACTACTTTAGCGCATATTAAAACGCTTTATGGCCAAAGGCCAATTGCCGGGTAGTTGAAGTGAGTCGCGAGTTGAGTTCTTAGCCTTTGGCGGAGTTCCCTTTACGGGATGAAAATCGATAAATGGAAAGGAAACCCTCCCCCTTCCCCCGCATCTCTCGCTGCTGCTATTAATTATGTCTTTTGCCGTTTTGTCGCATTGACGTAGGCGAAGCAATTAAGTTGCTGCTGGTGGGAAAAAGGGGGAGCAGTCGGGGTCGGGGACGGGGTTGGGGTCGGGGTATGTAGGAAATGAGGAAATTCGGCCTGTTCTTTGGTCAGCCAGTCACATAAAACGTATCAATGGGCAATATTCCCCCCAGACTCACAACCTCACATCGTATCCCTAGCCAAATTTTCGACCCACTCCAATCGGTTGTTACGTGACCAGCAAAATAATTCATATGAAAATTTAATTTGTATTTTTTTTTTTGGCCTGTTGGGTGTCTGTTTCGTTTGTGGCATTGAATGCCCTGAAATTGGCATCTAAAAAAATTATATAGGTACACAAAATATTGATTACACTAGTTTGCAGGAATTTCACTTTAAAAGGAAAATCTTTTTGCACCATATTTTTATTTGGAATATAGTAGTTTTTAATATATTGAACTAAGGTAAAAAAATCCATGGCATTCTCCATACCTTTTGTAAACTACTGTTTGCTTAAAATTTTTTCGTTAATAAATCTGCTCTGAAATTGAACAAAGAAGGCTTTCAATAAGTTGAAAAAAAAAATGCGTCAGTTGCGTCAGTTAACCGCATAGAGAAAATAAATATTATTAGATCTCCCTTTTTTCACCTTTTCAGCTGTTTGTCGATTTTGCATCAAATAATAAAAATAATAATACTGCACATTTAGCAATAAACAGAGGCAGAAATTGAAAATACAGAATCAATGTGGTTTAGCTTGTTTCGGCCTTTTGTTTGTTCGTTGGCCGGGAATGGGGATATTCCGCCTTTTGTGTCAACAAGTTTGGTTTCGACCACAAAAGTATGCAACTCAAAAATGGCTACGCTTTTGATAATTTGTATGGATTTTTGTGTTTTATTTTATATATATATATGTATATTTTTTTTTTTTGGTGTGCTCGCGAAAATTTGATTGCATGAACCGCAATTTGAATGATATTTGGTTTTCGTGGTCAGCGGACATGGGATATGGGCAGGATATTGACGCTTTTATGGCTATTGATTTTGGCCATTAGGTGATTTCTCCATCAACAGATTGATTAGCATATTAATTATAATTTCCCAGCATTTTTCATGCCCCACTTGCGCTCTTGAGGGCGAAAATTCTCATTAGCCCAGCATGGCAGAAAATCGCTTAGCAGGTTGAAAAGCTAAGCAAACCGAGTCCATTGAAATAATTAACAGTGCTAACTGTTTGGCTGGAAATTTGCATTGGCCTGGATTTGAGGCCCGGCTTGACTCGGTTACCTGGCTGGCAAATCTGCATTCATTCATTTGGCCAACCGCATTTCCCTCTCTGCTTCGCTTTTTCGCTTATCTGAACAAGTTCCGGACAGCGTTTTAAATTTCATTAAATCTGCTCACTTCGTTTGCCAATGCAATCAACAACTAAACTAGGATTCCCGGGTGGGGGGCAGGGCAGGACCAAGGGAAGGATCCGCATTTCATTTACACCGCCTCAAGTGGTTGAAATCTACTTAGAAGTCCGACTTGGCCTGGCCCTAGACGCTCTGTCTAACTAGCCTTCTGTCTCGCTCTGATTCTCTTTCTTTCTCTAACCTTACGTAATCAACTTGGTTTTCTCGGGCTTTAAGTGTTTTCCTTTTGATGCTCTACAAATGGGTGCTAATACAGGTTCAGGTAATATTTAAATATTACAAGGGACTTAATTCGGATATATTAAAAGCTCTTTGAAAAATCTTATAAATATATTCTTAAAAGCATTCCCTGTATGTATTTTTTATAATGCGTGCTAAAAATTAATCACAAAACGTTCCAAAACAAATGTTGGTCTCATATTTATATATTAATTTGATTTAAGCTTTCTAGGATCAAGTTTTTTGTATTTGCAATAGAAAAAAGAACAAAACTTAATAAATGATTTAAGAGAATATTTAAATTCAAAATCCTACATATTAAATATATGATTTCGACCAATTTAAAATATAATAAAGAAAGGATTAATATATCAGAACACATATATAAAAATTAATAATTTGAAATAAAATTTACAAATGGTTTATTTTATTTAGAAAATATTTATTAATTCAACGCTACAAACTCTTTGTATTATTTGTTGTACCTTTATTTGTTAGTGTTTTATTTAATTGTTTTACTAAGTTGCTGATTGGGCATTTAATTTAAGCAAGCTTAATTATGTTTAATTGGTTTTAAATAACTTTTTTCCAACAAGAAGAGTGCAAATTATTCGATTTGGCCAAACTTAATTTAGCCATGGCGTGTTTTTCCTACGTTTGATCCACTTTACGCTAGGATTTTAGTTTAATTTCTTGCACTTTCTTTTCAGCTGGGCATTCGTCCTTTTTTTCCAGGCTCACCTTGTGGGTGTTGGTGTGTGTGTATCTGTGTGTGTGCGCGGTTTGAGAAGTTAGCTGTTCGCTTTCGCTTTTCCTCTAATTTCTTTTGCGCTATTTTTCAAAACGATGTATTTTCTGTTTCTTGTGTGGCTGCTCCTGCTCCTGCTGCTCCTGCTGCTGCTGCTCCTTCTTCTCGTTGGCGCCCGCTCTAAGTGAAAAAGTAAACAGAAATCCATTAGCTTGGCAATCATTGACGGCGTCGCCAGCGGCACCGCATCTATCCAGCTGTCTCCCTCACTCGTTAGCTACCCGTCTCTCTCTCTCTCTCTGGGCACAGAGGGACAGAGGTCAGTTTGAAGGCTGGGACGGGGGGATTTTTATAAATTGCTGCCATCAAGGCATTTGTTCCACTTCTCCTTCACTTTTATTTCCATTTCCAGCCAGCGACGACAATTTCTCCAAACTAAACTTAAATAAATAACACTATAACAGCTAACTAGGGGGAGGAGTGGCCTGGTCTGGTCTGGGTTTTTTAGTTGGGGGATATCCGCTCCTAATCGATGTCGATTTTGTAGCCCAAATCGATGGAGGCCCGTATGTGCTCCTTCAGGTTGATGTAGCCATTCCGCAGGTGCTCCTGGGTGAGGAACTCCTTCACCTTGCTCTCGGTCTCACAGAAGACCAAATTGTCCGTATGATCGATGAGGCGTTGCAAGTGCTCGGGGATTCTGTAGAGGATCAGCAGGGTCGAACTGGAGGCATCTGCCTGCCGGCACAGATCGCTCGATAGCTTCGATATACCCTGAGCCGCCGTGTAATCCAGTCCAGTGATGCGCTGTCCGTCGATTACCACCGTGATTTTAAAATCCGCTTGAGTGCAGGCTTTGAGCACCTTCTCCCTCAAGTAGTTGATGGCCGGAAAGTAAACCCCATTGCCGGGGGTCACCCGAATGTACTGCATCTCCTCCAGCATTTCAATCTTCACCCGAATTTCGGGTCGTGCCCAGAGGTACAGCAAATGCAGGGCCGTGACCACAATGCTCACAAATAGGCCCACCTCGACCCCGAAGAGCACGCACACACAGAAGCACAGCAGCCAGGTGGCAAAGTCCCGCTTCGAGTCCCTCCACAGTCGCATCGGCAGCTTGAAGTCCAGGAGCGTGAATATCGAACATATCAGGATCGCCGCCAGCGTCGCTTCCGGAATGTAGTTGAAGTACGGACTCAGGTAGCTCAGGGCAAGCAGCACAATGATGCCTGCACGGAGAGAAAAGTTTTTAATTAGGTTAACTATTAAAGAATATAATTATTTGCTAAAGAGATGTGGCTTTAATTTAAATATTTTATATTATTATTATAGTTGGGAAGTTCTTCATAATTGTAAAATAAAATATTTGATTTGTCTTAGAAATTATAAATTTATTTATTAAGCGGTTAGCAGATTTAATTTTGGAGTTAAAGTTAGATCCGCAGACATTTTTGTATACATTTTTTATTGATTTATGTAATCAAACCAGATTTTGGCGTTAACTTAAAAATTGGATATTATTGTGGTTTTAATTTTTATTAAATTTGCGAAGTAAAAAATTGTTGTTTTTAATAATTTTATGATAATTTATTAACATTTCTCAAAAATACAAAATTTATTTATTGAGCTGTTAGCTGATTTAATTTTAAGCTAAAGTTCGATCGGCAGAAATTTTTTACGGGTTCTTTATTTATTTATGTAATCAAAACTGATTTTAAACTAAATTTTTCTGAGTACTTCGTTTGGAAATTGGTATTTTGGCTTCAGGAAATTTCACAACCAACTTGACTTACCCAAATATAGATTTGCCATGGGAGTTCTGAGGCCGCAGGCGGTGCTAATGGCATATCGGGTAAATGCTCCGGACGAGGGCATCGCCTGTACGCAGGACCCAAACATGTTACATAGGCCGACTGTGAGGAGCTCCTGGTTGGTGTCCACCAAGCCCTTTGGCGCTGAAAGTAAAAGAGGATATTGGAGTTTATTTCGATTTTAAATTAGGGACTTACAGGTTTTTTTTTTTAATTTGTTAAATACGTTTTTCATACTCACTTAGTTTTCCAATGGAGATATTCGTTAGGATTCCCACAATGGGTATGACTATTATGCCAATGTTCAGTTCCTTTAGAATCTCCCAGAAACTATAGCTCCGCTCCGGAGTAACAACATCCAAACTGGGAATTGTGAAATTGGGTAGAGTGGCCAAGGCATTTTTGCTAAGAGCATATGGAACTTGACCATCGTTCTTAATCCAAATATAAGAGACAGTTGCGGCTATCACGACAATTAGAGTATTTCTCGAGGTTGACAAATAGCGGCAGAAGATTCTCAAAAATTTCCCACGTTTTTCATTGTGCGCTACCCGATCTAATAACTAAATATACAAGTAAACCAATTTATCAATTAAAGGAAATATGAAATATAATATTTATTTACCTCTAATAAGAGCAGGAAAACAATGGCGCAAATGCCAACTGTGAGATCAGCCATATTGGACTCCTCAATTCGAGAACTGAGCATTCCAACCGAATTCAATAGACCCGCTACTAAGTACTTAATGCCCAACAGGACTTTTAGCTGAGATTCAATTACCAATATTGCAGTGGCAGAGGAAAAGGCTTTTATGACCGGCATGGATATGAACTCGAAAATAAAACCTGAAATATGGGAAATATTTAAGTTTTTGTATGGTTAAAAATCTTTGGAATATATATTTATTTTCAGAATTTAAATGGTTAACTTAAAAGCATAATTTCTTTGAACTAAAATTGTTGTTGTATTTATACAAAATAATTTAAAATTGTATGTTGAAACATAATACTTATGGGAAATAAAATATGTGTGGTCTTCAAATATAATTCAATGCTTTCTCCTAAAAGTTCGAAGATGTAAATTGAAAATTGAAAGCAAGTACCTGACAATGGGCTATTAAAGAACTAAAATTTATTCTGGTTTTTACTGGATCTTAGATCTTAAAGATGCTAATACTGTATTTACTAAGCTTAAGCAAAATATAAATAGTAGCTGTCAATATTTTTGTGGGACTTTCAATGACACCTTTATTAAACACCCGCTCAATGACTTTTCCCCTCTAGTTCCGTATATATAAATCCAAGTCTGATCCGAAGAAGTGTTAATTGAGTAAAATAGTGCTAATCGGAGGGAAACCTCATAACACTCATCGCACAGCTCTCTCAATTAGGTGCTTAAAATGAGCTCTAAAGGGGATCTATTTCAATTCAATTGGCTCGACCAGTGACCAAGTTCATGGCGGAGGTAATAGATGTCACACGTAAGTCAATTTATCTGTGAGATCACACGAAAACTATCTTATATTCTAAGAAGATGTACACAGACGAAAATAATTCAACAAATTCGAAACAAAATGAATAATCTTTTTTAAGAGTGGAGAATTTTTCTAAACAGGATAACAAATAAATCATTTTATTCACTATAGAGAAAGGTAAGGAATTTTTAAAATGTAATCCCTATATTTAATATTTAAAAATCTAAAAATGTTATTTAAAGTGATACCTAATTTGTATCTCCCAGTGTAGGCACACTTACCCAGTTGAAGCATGCCCATAATGATCTGCACAATGCCGCTGAGGAAGGTGAGCAGGAAGGCGAACTCGATGGGTCGCCCCACGGTGAACTGGACGCTGACCAGAGCCACCAAGCTGGTGGGTCCAATGATGACCTTGTCGATGGAGCCAAAGAGCAGATATATTAGCGGACCGATAAAGGCGGAACAGAGACCATATCGGGCGGGCAATCCCGCCAGCAGAGCACAGGCCATGCTCTCCGGGATAATCGTGAGTCCCAGGGTGATGCCGGCTATGAAGTCATCGATGCCCCATTCGGTGGAGTAGCAGGGCAGCCATTGGGTAACCGGAATATGCCGATGCAGGCGGCGTTTCCACTTGCTCGTGGCTGGAGGTTTCCCTGCCTCACTGGCGGGTTTACTAACTGCACCCGGTAGAAGGGCCCTAGCCGTGGCATTTTCCAAGGCCTCCGCCTCGGTCTCCAGTTGCGGATACATCCTGGGATATTTTTTGAGAATTTCCTATTGAGATTTTCAGGTGACTCAAATAACACGTCCGTCTGCCACAAATCGCAACTGCCGAATGATAGCAATGCCCGGGCTCATCTCACTGATAATGATCTGCTCTCCGGATTGCCGGAGATCTCTGTTTGCCCTACACATCAGAGCCCCTGGCCAATTGGCATTGTGACTTGCGATCTGCTCGATTTAGTAGTATATATCGCTCTCTCGGGGTGTAATAAAGTATATCTAGCTCAAGCCCCTTGTTTGATTGTACAATTCCCTGCGATGCTCATATCACATTCGACGCCGTCTCAATTATCTCGGACCTGTTAATTGGATAATATCTTGATTAGATGCTGACAACAAAATAGTGCCAAAAAGTCTGTTCATCTGTCGTGTAACAATTGACGATATCGCGAAGTTGTTAACACTTGATCAGAGAGGATGTCAAATTTATTAAAATAATATTAAATTAATCAAATAATTATTTAAAAGAGCCTTTTGATTTGGCTTACATTGTCTAGCGTCTCCATATAATTAAACAACAATTAACAATCTCCTCTTGAATGAAGTGTGAAAATATCTGTATCTTTTTTTTTTGCATATAACAATTGACGACATCGCCAAGTTAGCACGTGAATTATTTGTTTGCATGATCGATTAAAGGAATACAAAATATATTATCGTTGGCAAACAACAATTTAACAGATCGCATATTCAGAATTTTGTAAGATGATCAATACAGAAAATGTGTGAAAAAATGTAACAATTGACGACATCGCGAAGTGTTTAGCACAAAAAACAATAACTCACCGTGTTTGTAAGTTTACTTAAGATGTTTTTAATTTAATTTATCAAAAAATTGTTGTAGATAAGCGCCAGACACATTTTCATACACCTATTAAGAATCAATATTCTCCAGGGGTCAATTATCATGCTAATTAAATTTTTGTTTTTAATAATATTCAATTATCAACTTTTTCATAAATTTCACAACTAATTTGGTAAAGCCTTAATTGATAACATATCCGTTTATATTGCACCCGTGATGCCTCATATTTCTCCAAGTAAAGATAAAAATTTATAATTTATATTATTATACTTTCCATACCATTTCAAAATTTCATTAATTTTGTATCCCCCAAACTTTTTTTCTATTTTGCATGTTAATATTTATACTTTCAAATTATTTTTAGCTTTCGTTGAGGAAATGTTTGTTTCAAAACAAATTTGCCACACATGGCGTATGATTCATATTTGCTTTTCGTGACTTTCCCTTTTAATGTTATCACTTAGGTTTCACTCTCCTCCTACCAACTCCCATTAAATTTGTCTAGATGTTGAGTTATGCAAATGAAAAAGGAGCAAACTTTTCCCGGAAAAGCTAAGTGAGAACACATTTTTTGTATGCAAATTTTTTTTATCAAATACGCCAAGCGACAAAAACAAATGGCAAAGCAAATAAATGTCAACATAATTTTAATGTAAATGAAAATTGAAAAGTTTGATTGACTTTAAATTTTTGCCCATTTGTTTGGTGTCAAGTGAAAAGTTTCTCTTTTTGGTATATAAATGGAATATGAAATTAGATATTATGGAACGAAGTAATTATTACTATAGCTTATTTTTGAAGCTGATAACTTGTTAAATATGTTTTTAACCTTTTTAAAAACGTTGCGTAGTCTTTTTGTATTATCCCTAATAAGCTTTCAACTCTGATGGTTTGCATCCAATTATTGCAAAATTCACATTTTCGGAAATTTAATCTTTAATCGGACAATTCGAATCGGTCTGCATGGCGGGGGATATTACAAAACCAATCGGATAAAATCGCTATTTAATCAGAACCGGCCATTTTTACCATCCGCATTTAAACATTTTGCATTTTGCAGTCGGTGATGTTTTTGTTTTGCCTGCGATTTGTTATGCAAACGGTTGAAAAAGGATACATTATTTGCGCAAACAATTAGCGCTTAGCGCCGATGAAAGTCGACTTTTGCTGGTTGTGTTGCAATATGTGTGCACAAAATCAATTAAACGGGAAAAGCGAAACATTCGAGCGGGTGCAAGGTTGACCCCAAATCAGTAACTCAATACACAGACAGGCAGAAATGCCTGGGACTAATCGAATGTTATGGCAACCGACCAAAAAAACAACGAGTTTCCAGACGCTAAATGTATCTGAAATGGATAAGGGTTCAATGATGTCGGTGTGAGTGTATTTTGTAACTATTTCAGAATCATTTGTCTGCTGCAAACTATTGCTAATGAATGAATGTTTGATAGATTCGTTTCAGCATAAATACTGCTGAATTTGGTTTATGTTGGTTTTAAAGGGAAATACATTAATAGTATACATATGTATTTATATTTTATTGTATTAATTAAAAGTTGAGTTCAGTCAATACTTGAAAGAAAATACTGAAGCATCTCGAAGAAAATATATTATATTGCATCAAGTTGAAGTTATGCATTTGAAAATATGTATGTGGACTTTTAAATGGTAAAGATAATACTTGAAAAAAAAATACTGAAGCATCTCGATATAATTTTAAAATTAAATAAATCATTTATTATATGAATTTGGTTGAAGAAAAATAATTGCGCCTTACTCAAACCCTTGTAAATAACTTACAATAATTGAGAAATGTGGCCCTTAAAATATGGGTTACATTTTAATTTCCCTGTCTTAATTTAACAAAAATTCCACCGACTCTGGCAAGTGCAAAATGTTCTCACGTACTTTCAACACCAAGAACAACTTATAGCTGGGAACTCTGTATAAAATTATGCACTTAAAGTTATTATTTGAAGCGATTACTGGAATTGCAGTGCCCGCCAGCAGGAGTGCAACAATGCACGATTGCACGATTCAACGAGGAGTCCATATTTAAATGAAATTTTAAGTGCCTCGGTCGGTCTACTTGGTCTACTACTACCTACACGAAACCATCAAGAGTCGGCAGCTGTGCTCCATCTCCCTCCCTCTCTCTCGAAAGAGAGTGCTCTCTTTTTCCCGCACACATAGTACGGGCAAAGATGATTATTATTTCCGAGCACACTTCGTTGTGGCATTATTATAATGACTGTTGCAGCAAAATTCACAACGCACCTGACTCGCATACAATGTTGCCACTCGCAGGAGCTGCCAGGATATCTTGAGTTGCCCGAAGTGTCCTGCCAGCTGTTGGCAGGCGTCCATTAGGCAAAGCCAAAGGAAAAGAAGACAAACAAACAGAATGGCCATCAGACGGTGGTCCGTCTGGTCGTCCGTCCGTCCGTCTGTCCGTTCTTTGGAGTTCTTAGACAGGCTAAGCCGACATCAATGTCTGAATGTTTTCGCTTTTCCTAATGAAATTTATAAGCCTTGTAAGTGCATTCTCTCTCGAAAGTCTCTCTACTTGTCTTCAGTTTGTACTAATTAAAAGGCAGCAGACTCGTATTTTTAATCAACATTTCGTTGATTTATATCGTGGCATAAGATTGCCAAAATGGTTTGACTTCCTCCACTGAGTCATCAAGTGCAAAATTATTTGCCACCTGATTATTGAGTTATCTTGGTGAATTTCTCTAAAATTCGTGATAAGGATGGGGGTGATACCTCAGCTGGAAATAAATCAAAACCAATTTGTTCTTGAATGCTGCTATCGGAAGTTCGATAAGTGTTTGCATTCTCAAGTGTTTGAAGATCTCTTGGTAAAGGTGTCAGTTGATCAAGGTTTTTGGAGTCACATTAAAGGTATTCCGGGAAAAGTTTAACAAAACAATTTTGCTTCCACGAAAGAAGATATTCTATCTAAGCTAACTTTTAGAAAATAAAATAATTTAATAATGAACATTTGATATACAAGTATTATATATTATTATATAACTCGAAAACTTGATAACTTAAGAGATTAGTTTGCTGGTGATGCTAATCAATAATCCCTTTGCAAGATAATACAAAACAAATACAATACCCTGCCCAAAAGATTACATTTTTGGTATTCGAATATAATTAACATTGTTCCACAAAGATAATCCCAGTTCAGCAAACAGCAAAACCCATTAAAATTTATTCTCTGCTCTAAGAATTCCCGATATCTTTTTTTTGGTCCAAGCAAAACACATACAAAATCAAATTACAACAGCAGCTGCAATGGGAACAGTTCTGGGCAGGGCAGAATAAATATCCAATCTCCTCAACAGCAAATATAATTAAAATTTTATCACGTTACGGCAAACACCTGGCGGAACAAAAAATAAATAAGCAGCAAAAAGCAGCGAAAAGAAAGTGAAAGCGAATCATAAAAATGAAATTCAAAACTCGAAATTAAACGAAATTTTATTATTAAGTGCAGGCACATACATAAACGTATATATATATATGTGTACATTTTTATTGGAGGCGCGACGTGTGCGCGTCTCAAGTGCCCCCCGTCAGTAATAATCCCAAGCAAATATTACGTATACGCAGTGTAAGCGAGTGTGTCTAAGTTTGCGTGTACGCTTTTGGGGGGCAGGAACCAACAAATATTATGGCCCACACACGTAGCTGCCCTCCAAGGAATCGAAGTAGGCGATGGAAGGACGCCTTTGATTTTTAGTTAGCAAAGGCGGCATCGTCGATTTTTGCCAATTTTGACAGCAACTCAGGCATTGTCGTCGCCGCCGCCGCATTATTTCCACCACCTGCCTCCACGCCCACCCGGTGGCAGGGGCGGGAATATTGAAAATTGCTCTGTGTCTCCGGGTTCTGGTTGTGCTGCTGGGGCAAACGTGCCATGGATTTCAAATGAAACGTGTAGAGCAGTTAGAGTGAGCCAGAGAGAAATACTCATACGCCGCGTAAGCCTCGCACATTTTTACGTCTCCTATTTGTGAGCCTCTCGGTGAGCGTGTGTGTTTGCGACTCTGTTAGGCGTAATTTTAATGGCTCAAACACACACACACTTACACACACACACTCGGAAAATCAAAGTGTATTTTGGGGGGAATTTTGAGGGGTTTTTTTGGGGGATTCCCATGTAGGTGTTGTACCGGAAATTTAATTGTGTGCGTGCTGGCGCAGTCAAATTTGCTCGTCCTGTTCGTCCTGTTTTGTTGTTGTTTTTGTTGCTTTGTTTTGTAAACAGGTGTAAAAATAAAAACTAAGGCACTCCCAGGCCATTATTGTGTTTGCATTTTGTGTTATATTTTGCGTTTATTTTTATGATCATGTCGCTCGTTACGAATAATGCCTGTGCCAACAGAGCAACCTACTCGCATAGAAATGGGGAATGGGAAATGGGAATGGGGGGAGTGGAAAATCGACAGGCAACAGAGGAAAATCGTTGAAGAAGGGTGGACTTCCACAATGGATTTGCAGCAATTTGCGCCAACACTTCTATATATATATATATAGATCTCCTTCTATGGCACCTTCTCCCACTGTAATTGGCTTTTAAAATAATGGCTTGGGGATGGTTTTCGTTCGATTTCTTTTACAGTTCCTGTTTTTGTGGCTTGAATTGGATTGAGGTGTGAGAGGGTCGTCAACTTAATTAATTGCTTTAATTGCAGATGTGACGAGCTGTCAAAAGAGGATTTACACGTCTGCAGTTTGCAGGAAAATGGGGATAAATTTGAGAGGTTTCGGCACAAGTTGAAGGATATTTATAGGAAAAAGTATTCGAAGCAATGATTGAGCAGGCTTAGGGAAGTTGTATAGTTTTGATATTATTTTTAAAGCAAACTTCCAAGAATATAATTGCATTAAATTCATACATAAAATGGTTCGAAATATTTTCCCATATCCTGATTTCCACAATTATACATAACTTTGGCTCATCTTTAATTCATGTTCACCTTGTTTACCATAATTTCCTCATAGGCTGAGAGCGGACTCATCAAAAGTCATCAAAGCTCCAACTGAGCTCTGATGGAAACGTAATCCGTAAGACACTTTCCCTGGAACCGTAATTATCTTATGCATTAGCCCCCAAAGTCAACTATATACAAAGCCCAGTTTCATTACACAAACGCCCAAGTTCATAGCACATAAATTATGCCTAAATGTAGATTGCCCAGAAGCGGCGTTCGAAAAGGGTAATATTAAAATTAATTTATTAAAATATGAAAAAATGTTTTTAAAATATAGGTTCTACCTGAGAAATAAGAACACATTTTTATTGTTTTTTTCGTAATACTAGCAGTAAAAACCATATCGGCCAGGAGACAGTTTATCTTTATATAACAACTATCAATAAATGTGGGTTTCATAATTCCTAAATATTTTATAATAGTTTTTATTACCACCCAAGATTATAGTCCAGAAATTTTGAACCCCCCTATAACTGAGCCCCTGGTATTGTCCATGAATATTTATAGCTGACCAAGGAATATTGGCCAGGCAGACCGAACAAGTATCTCATAGATGGCATTTCTCCGGCCTACAACTGTTAATTGAATGTAAATGACTGAGGACCCCCATTCAATTATCCCCACCTGTGGAACCGCATAAACACATGCATATAGATATATACACATATATATAGACGCATGTTGATAAGTATTATCAGATGCCTGGTGGAAAGGAAATCATGTTTTTGTTGCCAAGCTTGGAAAATGTATGCAAATGTGAAAACGCTCAGAGAGCTCAGCATAAATTAAGGCAGTGAAAGAAATTTGCACCGAACAATTTCCCCCAAATTAGATATATATTTTTTAAATAGTGATTCGCTCAGTGCAGTTAAGTAGCTTAGAAGCAGCAACACTTGAGTGACGATTGCCACTGTGAAATGCTTCAGACTGGAGTGCCACAAACTTGGCTAAGATTTCAATTTGTATGATAACATCAAACCTACAACTTGAATGAATGTCTAAGCCAAATATTCCTTTCCACCGGCAACACCGATAAGCGTCAAGGAATCTGAATGTAGATAGGTGCTTGCATATATATATATATATATATATATATGTATAAAAACCTGTCTCACACCATTTGGCAAATTCATTAGCCCTGCCCCTGCCCACACCTCCTCCTCCTCCTCCCCAGATTGGGATCCGTTCGGAGGAGAAATTGTATATTGGCTTTGCTTTGACTGAAATGTCAACGGCATGTGGCGCTGGATCCAAGTCGATGGCCTGCAGTGGCTGGGAAATTAATTAATAGTTTTGTCTGCTCCATCTCACCCTCTTGAGGCCCTATCTCTCTGCCTCTTCCCCGAACCCCGATCCCCGACCCAGAATATACATTCGCCAGTGGTTGTCTGTGTGCGGTTCGGTTCTTGGCTTTCGGTTTTCTAAGCACTTTGAGTATACTGCAGGACGATTGCTATTAGCATTGATTGGAGGCGTCCTTTGTTTGTCTGGCATTTGACCGAAAGCCCTGGAACCCTGGACTTTGTTGCGGTCGGATTTGGTCTGAGTGCGATTCGGAATACCGCTCCTTGGATGATTAGCCACTAGAGAGTCTATAATTATTGTCTCTGTGTGCATGAGTATCTGTGCGGGAAGTCGGAGGTATGACAATCTTTTGCTCAGGCAAGTGTGAGAATTTCATGTTGCATCTGAGAATTTTTTTTTTTGCATCTTCAAGGTTTAGAATTGTAATTGATATTATTGCTATTTTGTGTATGTATAGATACATTGCAAATTGCTTACAAATTAGAAGGTATTTGATAGCTAGGAAATTAAAATTAAATAGTAATTAAATACATTGCCAATATTACTACTTTTTCCCTTTTAAATTTTTATATTTTATTCAGGGTTATTTGACTCTTTCATAAACATTATCAGCAATAAAAAGAATTATTATTGGTAATTATGTACGTATTATGTACATATTCAAATACAATTTATGAATAATTTTATATGGTTCCTATTTATTACCTTTATTATTAATTTACATTATTACCAGTAAATTGTTCCCTTCTCCTTGGTAAGCGAATTTAATAGAATTTTAGCAGCTGACAGGTGGGAAAATTGGTATTAAGTTCTTTAACTAACATTCCACTCATCGGGTGAGCTTCTTTTGTGTTGTTCTTGGCAACAGATTTTACAGCTACTTAATCGATGTAAACTTGATTTCAAAAACAACAACGACGAACCCTGCAAACAATGAGTAGATTGTAAGCAAACAATGTAACCAAATTGTGCCAACAAATAAACATAAACAAACCCCGAAGAAAAAGCGGAGACGAAGAAGCTGAAGAGGGCCGAGGACAGGAGCCGCGGGTCAGCAACAAAAGAAATCGCAACAGGAGCAGGAGGGGAGCAGGAGCAGGTCCTTTGAATGAATGGCTAAGAGAGGAGGTGGGAGTGGGTGAGGGTTAGGGAGTGGGTGTGGGGGATGGTGGTGTAAATGCCAAAGCTGAGAGTGTTCAGTGATTTAGTGGCCTTGTGTTTACATTCGTGTGGGTTTGTTTGCATCGGAGTGGATGTGGATGTGGATGTGCATGTGAGTGGGTGGGTGGGTTGATTGGGTTGAAGCTGAATAAATAAACAAGAAATCAGCAACAGAGAAGCAGCCCCGAAGCCTGATAAGTGTATAAGAGGCAGAAGCTCCCGAGGATTTTGTATCTGATTTGAGACTTGGCCAGGACTTTAAGTGTTTTCTTTTTCTGTATTTTTCTGTTTTTTTTTGGGTAGCGGGGCGGTAAACAAATCACAGTTTCGAGTGTGTATGTTAACTGAGTTGTCTTGTATTTTTTTTTTTGGCTGCCCTTCCAACATTGTGACTTGCTTTTGCTTGGTCTGACAATTAAGTGTTGGATTGTTTTCCTTTTCGGAGGTGACATTTGACAAAGTGTTCTAGGGGCCAGATAAAATAGTTTGAGCATGAATAGATTGTACTTGAAGCAGAAGTAGTTAAAAATATGACTATCTTATCAATACATTTGGAATAGCAAAACGTAAATTTTCCAATGTTTACAAAATGATTCACAGAAAAATCTGTTAGAATTCAATAAATCAATATTTTAATTTGGAATACAATGATACAAATATCATTATCTTTGCGACACCGTCACATTTATAAATAAACTTAAGCCCCTATAAATTATTGTATTGCTTATCAAAAATGTTGCATTAACTAAAGTTTTGTGTTGAATGAATTATTTTATGGGGCAAATAAAGTTGTTTTGGTAGCCACATCGAATCGCTGTAAACCAGACTGATTTTTTCTTTATCGGCTAATAGCCCTAATTATGGCATAAAATATAATTGCTCGGAGAGATAAACCCATTGAAATCCCTGCAATCAGCTACCCATAGACTTGAACCAGAGTAATTAGCGTTCCCAGGTCGCCCAGTGAAGTGATTTGTCAATCAATTAATCAATGGCAAAACGTATCAAATCTTTTTTTTTTGCCTGCGAACACGCGGCCTTTGATTGATTTATGAGCAGCTTGTTAGATATTAGCACTGGAGGAGGAGGAGGAGCAAACACCATGGTGGGGGAGTCAGGTATATAGTACATGTGGAGCTGATATCGGTGGCCTTTATCTTATCACGCAGACATTCGAACAAGTTGCCCGCAAATTAAAGAACTGATTGCAGCAGCAGACCAGCATTGAGACACCTAAAAATTGTCATCCCACCTTTATCGAATTTCGTGTTTTGTGTTTTTTTTTTTTTTTTTTCGGTGGGGTTTTTTTTTTTTAAGGGGCCCCTTTTTATTGACATCGATTCCCCTTGACTTCGTTCCGCGGCGGGGAGTGCAAGGTGGACTAAAAACTAAATAAAGAGACTGACGCAATAACTTAGGCAAAGTGATTTGGTTTAGTTTTTTCTAATATTTTGTAGGGTGGCTAGAAGTAGCGGGGTGAATTCCATCCTGCTTCCTTAGGCCTTGATCAGCAGCAGAGCCAGGGTCAGGAAGAGGGTAACCCAGGGCAGAGCCTGTCCGGCGGAGCTGGCATAGCATCTAAGGTGGATTTAAAATTAAAATTCTGGAAAAATGGAGAGTGTCCATCTCAATCTTACCCCATCTGCGTAACATTGCCGTAGGTGTTGTTCTGGAAGTTGCTGAACAACAAGGAGGCATTGTTGTTAATACCCTGGATGCCCACTTCGGTATAATTGGGCCTGGCCAAGATGAAACCGGCACTGGTCGAGGCGTTGGTGCCGTCCGTGTAAGTGCAACCCACCAGGTAGGTGTCGGACACATACTGCAGGAGCTTCACATAGACGTAATCCGTCTGCGATCCCGCGACAAGGGACACATTGTAGCCAGTCTGACCAGTCACCAGGGTGATATTGGCCTTCTCATTGATGTCCATGTACAGAGAGGTATTGCTGTTCGAGTGGCTGACATTGACCAGCAAGTTGGTGTTGTTCCACAAATCAACGCTCAGCAAAATGCAGGCCACATCCGAGGCCGGATTCCGGGCAACCTCAAACCAAGTTCCGACGAACTGGGAAATCGAAAAGGATCAAGATTACATATAATTATAATGCTTCAGATAATTGGTAGTTGGAATTTGAAGCTAGCAAATTAATGTTTTCTAGTCGTAAAGTATTTGTCAATGGTTTTAATTATAATGTTTCCGATTATTGGTAGTTGGAATTTAAAGCTATTTAAAATGATTATTTTGGGAAGTCCAATTATTTATTAAAAATTTACGTAGTGCCTTTTAAGCTTTAATTAGTTTATATTTAAAGTAAATATTACTCTCAAAAAAATCCAAACAAATTTGATTAAATATTAATTGTAACTATATTCCGATCGGATTCTGATGTGACACATTTTCAGTTCTTTGTATAACTTAAAATCTTTTTCTTGAATAACAAGAAATATGAAGGCTTTTAAAAAATAATCCTGATATCCTTTGGATTCTCACTTCTTTTAGATTTGGACTTCACTCACAGCGGTGTTGTTGAAGCTCAAGCCAGTAGCTTGAGAACAGGAGGCGGGAGCTTGGGCCATTGCAGTTGAGGCCACAGCCAAGATGGCCAAACTAATGATCACACTTTTGCACATGATGTCACTGGGAATGGTGTATGTTGGTTCTGGATCTGATGGATTGCCTTTAAGTTCACTTCACGATCGTTTCGCTCCGGGTGCGTCGTTCAACTGAACCTGTTCCGCACCAGCAACTGGCTTTTATAGCCGTGTATCTCTTTTCTGTATTTTTGCAGCCATTATCGGTGGAGTGCACATGTGGAGGCACCGATTTACGTACATCTGAGGACTGTTATCGGCGTCTCGGCGTGACTAATCTCTCCGACTTTAGGTATCAATTTTTTTTGTGTTCCTTTTCTGCTCCAGTAAAAAAAACTCCCCACGCCCTGATCGGGTCGTTGTCATAAGTGCTAAGCTCCTCGAGCCATGGAACCACAGTATTTTCCAGGAAATTATCAATTCGTCTAGAAATAGATTGGATGTCTAATTAATTATCAATCGCTGGATACATTTTCTTCGTCATAAGAAAACATTCCGCGAGGTCTACTTACTATCTAAATGTTTTTTGTATGTACAATTTGGTTATGCCATAGATTATCTGATATAATTAAAGAAATTGTGTTTCCGTAGGTCAGGGCCTCGAAAAATATTAATTTTTGGGAAAAAAAAATCAATTATTAATTGATTTTTATACCCTTGCAAAGAGCATTATAATTTTGATCAGGGAGCATATCGGAACACTATATCATATAGCTGCCATATAAATGATTGGGAAATACGGTGATGATTTCACAATTTTTTAAGCTAATTGATTGATTATTTAGAAATCACAGTTTAAAAATATTTGTTTACCTATCCAGAAAGTCCCACAAAAATTCGACTCCAATTTGTTAAGTTGCATGGGATTTCAGCAAGCAAGTACCAGGCGAGCAGAAAGCTCCAAAAGGTCGATCATGAGCTCCACTCATTTTTAAATATCCCCAAAAGATGCAACATTTCTTTCCAAACTACCCAAGAGCGATTATTAATATAGCCCCAAAAGTATGCTGCATTTTTTTAATAGCGTGGAATAATTTTTGTTGAATGACGTCACTGAATGGAATGTTCCATTGATCAGAAACCGCAACAAGTCAGCAAGTTCCCAACTGCATATTGAGTGGGAGCAGTTGGGTACTTGCTGCTGTTGTTTTCTGTTGCTACTGTTTTTTCTGTTCGCCTGGTACTTGATTCCTGAAATCCCATAAAATTAATAAATTTGCGCCATAACATTGTTGTAATTTGTTGTACGGAAATGTAAGCTGAGGCAGTGAATATAATGCTCCTTTGATTTAATGTACCAGGCGAACAGAAAAAAGAGAAGCAACAGAAAACAAAAGCAGCAAGAACCCTACTGCTCCCACTCAATATGCTCCCACTCAATGTACTCCCACTCAATGTTCTCCCACTCAATGTACTCCCAAACGGTTGAAACGGTTATTTCAAAATCTCTTTTCATTACCTACGACCAATTAGAAGTTACAATTCCTTTCCCCTCCTTCACAAAAGAGAACACGAAAATGATCAAAATCAGCCTACTGTTTTTTCTGTTCGCCTGGTACTTGATTCCTGAAATCCCATACAAAGTTGTCAAAGTCAGCTAGTTCCCAACTTCTTCCCCTCTTTGTGCTTCCACAACAGGTAACGGTTGTTCCAAATCCTTTGACCAATAGGAAGGTAAATATTCCTTTCCCCTCCCACATAAAAGAACATAAATAAATAAGCCTCCTGTTTTTTCTATTCTCCTGGTACTTGCTTTCGGAAATTCCATACAAATTATCAAATTTAGGCCATAACTTTGTTGTAATTTGTTGTACGAATATGTAAACTGAGTGTATATAATGCTCCTATGTTTTAATGTACCAGGCGAACAGAAACCGCAGCAAGTACCCAACGATAAAAGTTAATTTTGAAATCAACGGATTTTTTAAATGGGGGAAAAAATACCATTGAGAACAACGGTTTCCCAAGTCTCCATAAATGAGAATTAATAAATGATGGAGATCAGCCTGCTGTTTTTTCTGTTTTTTTGAAAGCTTTTCTCTTTACCCATGACCCATAGGAAGAGAGCGCATCGGAGAACAACGTTGGTTTAAAATGTCCTCTCTTCACTCATTTCCAATAGGAAGAGAGAGCCGCATGGGGAACAACGGTTTCCCAAATCTCCATGGATGAGAATTAACAAATGATGGATGGAATCTGTTTGTTGATAAATAACAATTTTCAAATCAAAAATTATACCAAGTCGAATATTTCTAAATTATAATATGTTTTAAAAAAGTTTTTTTTTTTGTTTTTGTTAAGCTGACAGCCAAATGATCCCTATAAAGCATGCAATTAATTTTTATTTACAATTTGAATATAAATATTTATTCAAAGTATCCGCCCCTACCATTTCTGAAAGACCATGCTTACGAAAGCACTATGAATAATATTTTTACTAATTTTTATTTGTGTAGGGAACACATTATCATATTGTATATATTCTAGTTTTATCTAAGTTCCTTTTACGTCTGAAAAGTTTGTACTATTTCCCATTACTCATTGTTTGAATGAATCGAGGTACATTCTGTTATCACTTTCTACGAATAGATACTCGAAAACGACATAAAATTAATTGAAGTCTTACAAGCCCAGTTTTATCTAAATCTCTGTGCGATCTATCTCCCCTCAGAGGTGTGGTTCGGCATATTTACGATACATAGAGGAAACGAACATCATTTGCGGACTTAATTGCTTTATCGCAGACGGATTCTGAGTCAGCGCCGGAATGGAATGGAAAATGCGATGGCAAACAAACAAAAACACAGGAGGTGGATGCATGGCCCTGGTGCGATAAAGATACAATTATTGACACAGCCAGAGAACGACTGCTGTAAGTTAAATAAAAGCCTGTTATAATATGCATTCCATAAAAAAAAACCGAAGAAAAACAATGAGAAATATAAGGAATAATCAAGGTCACAAGAGTGATATGGAAAAATGTTTTTGATCGATCAAAAAATAATGATCATTTGGAATTACTTAAAACTAGTTATAATATAATTCTGAATTGCTCTGTATTGAAAGTATGTTTCCCCGTGGAGTTCCGATCAATTATATTAAATTACATTATATTGTTGTAAGCCAACTGTTTTTGATTCGTGTTTTACTTAACAAAAATCATTCCAGAAAAGTCAACACCACATTTTTTTACATTTTGTTAGCCTGTGTTGCTAATAAATTAGATAATGACTGCTGTAAATAATGAAAGGTCTGTAATATTTGTATTTATTAGATAAAGTCACATGTGTGGTATGGACAAATGTTTTTTGTTCGATAAGAAATAATGATAATTTGGAATTACACAAAAAACAAATTGAAATTTAATCCTCGATTGTACAGTATTGAAAGCACCGGAAAACCAATAATAAATATGATGATTCCCTGTGGAGTATTATATAAGTTATTTGTTGATCAGACCCAGAATTAATGCCATGGCAATCAGTAGCATGGAGATAACTGTGGCAGGATGTGCACTAGAAGGAGCATAGCATCTGGAAAGAAGGAAAAAACTATTAACATAAAATATATTCATTAAAACTTCACAATTAAAAAGGTTTTTTGAATGGATTTTAAATGAAAGTAAGTTAAACTTACGTTTCGCCTTGGGTGATCGCCGACATGGAGCCATTGAGGAAATTCTTAGATATAGTTGAACCCAGACCCTCCAGCTTATTGAGGTCATCAGTTGTGGGTGTCCGGTCCCTGGTGAGGATCACTCCAAAGGAGGTTGCGTTATTTGTCTGATTTGTGTAGCCGCAGATAAAGGTCACATTGTCGTAGTCCGTGTAAAGGATCTTGAAGGTTGTGTAGGGAGTGTAGTTGGGCGGGTTCCAGTAGGTGAAGTTGTAACCCTTCTGAGTCTCCGTGTCATTGTCCGCGGTGAAGGTGGCATTCATGGTTTGATTAACCCACGGATAATCCGGGGACACACCGTATGTGGTATCAATAAGGACATTATCCTCGGTTCTATCAGCCAGCACAGTAATATTCACTTTCGTGCAGAAATAACTGGTGGCCGGCAGACGGGCAACCTCCCACCAAATGCCAGAGATCTAAATCGGTTTTATCAGTTAGTTATTTATTTGAATGCAATTATAAAGCTTACTCACCCGATCAAGATCCACTGCAATACTTTCGGTTTCACTACAGAGTGAGATGAGAGAGTTGCCTTGGGCTTGGGTCGTGTGACTGCCCAGAAGTCCAACCATCAGGCAGAGATAGCCTATTATATATCCCTTTGGCGACATTATGGTAGAAATGGGTTGCGTGTGACTCGGCCGAAGATCAGAAACTGAATCCTCCAAACCTGCCACCGCTGGTCATCAAGTGTATAATTAACTGAAAACGACTGTGTAATCCATCATGTGATATCATACGAGTTCAGAGTTCCGATAAAGATAAAGATAATGACATTTTGCCAGGGTTGGATTGTAATTACATTTAAATTTTTTAAGAGGTATTAATCGTATAAATAAATTAAATAAATGCAAATTTCATTCTGCATTCTGACCAAAGATGGAAGTGCAAGAGAAATAGTATATAGCTGTTCTATCTGCTATTCCACTAAAGTCTGGATATATTTGTCAATGACAAATTCCGATAAAATTTGAGCTATTATTCCTCAGCAAATCAATATTCAAAAGTAAATATAGATATGACTAAATTCTCTAATGTATTCAAAGTAGACATATTTACTTTAAACCTCTTGTTTTCCAACGATTTCTTACTATTTACATTTATTATAGGTACGAATATATCTTTATTTATACTTTAATTTAGAGTCGTTTGACTTTGGCAATTAGCAATATGGACGTAGACCGCGATATTGTATGGTTGGATAGATAATCGATAAGAATGCTGTCACATTTTTGCAATACCTGAAGTGTTAGGTAAACAATTCCTAGGCCAGTAAGTAACAAGCAAAAAGGCCAATATAAAAAGATGACCCACTTTGTCTGTGGAAAAAAACTTGAGCTCCCAACTAAAAAACATGCTCCTTGAGGAGGCCTTCAACTTTAGGCGCCTCCGTACATCGTTGAAGGATGTGTGTGTGGGCCAGGCTCAAGCGATTATGTTAACGGCTGCATGTCCTCGTCTTGTCTTCGACTTGTCCTGTAAGCTCTCGAAAGCCTCCGAAGCGCCATTAATTTTAAATGTCCTACCAGCGCCCCGAGGAAAGAATCCGATATAGATATACTCGTAGTTGTGCAGATATTAGATAGTGTGTGTTTGCGTGTGCCGAACATTTTGACACATATTCGTAGGCTTTTGTCTAGGGAGTCGTTTTGTTCTGCCAAACTTTTCCAGCTGCCAAAAGTTGACTACCAAATGAACAAAAACGAAAAACAAAAACGGGTGAGCAGCTGCTGAAAAGGCGCCACACCCCACAATTGGAGCAGGAGAGCTCTAAGGTAGCTTGTATCTATTATTTAATTAAAACTAAAAGTGTATCTGTGTGTGTGAGGTTAAATAATTTAATTGGGCCATGTGTGAAAATTGTTAATGAATGACAAAACGCTCTTCGACACAACTGGCAGTATAACTTTCTGGAGTTTAGACCTCGGCGGTGAGTGGGCGAACACTGAAACTTTTGATTAACTCAGATTGGAGTTGAGGTGTGAAAGCGTTTCCACGCCACCGAACTAATTGCATTTCCACTCGAGAGTGCAATATTAGTTAGGGGTTTTCCGGATATACTCAAATCACAAAGTTTATGTGATTTATTCAACCATATGTTTTGAACCATATTTTTCAGAACGAAAAAGTGAAACCCCATTCAATAATTTTAAATTATGTTGAAATGATTTCCATTTTAATAAAATATAAATGAAAACGGCTTTCGGTTGATCCCATTTTTCAACACCAAAAAACCACAATAATTCGTTGGTTCCTTTGTAGTTTATATCATATTTATTGTCCAGGTCAGTTTCCTCCAAAATATTGAGGGTGAACTTGAACCTCCATTTTACCCTCACTTAATTTCAATTAAATTATTTGTCTGGTGCTTAAAATATTTAAGCTATTTTGAGACCATTGTGTGCGCTTGTTTGCTATGAATTGCTGGCACGTGTTTAAATAAAATAATAGATTCAAAGCGAGCTTCTGATTATCTTTAGTGATTGTCAGTACATATATTATCAGTATCATATTTCCACTTTCATTTTCCCCTAATACATTTAATTACCTCGTAGAAGCCGGAAGAGCTACTGCGCTTTTCTCCCCTTCCTTCTTGGCGTTCAGGAAAAGTGCAGCCCCTTCACACTGGAAGAATAATTAAGTTGTTTATCTTAATGCAAACATATCCCTAACACACACACACTCACACTCACACTCACACACTCAACCAAAGCCACTTTCTAGTGCGGCAAGTAACTGTTAATTACACCATCAGCTTTATGCAAAACCCGCAAGAAAAAGGAGGAAGAAGGCAAAGAAAGCCAGGAAGAAAGTGCAATGCAAACTTTCTATTAAACTGAAGCGCGCAGGAATGCTTCCGCCCTTCGCCGAGTCCTTCGAGTCGTGCGAGTTGTGCGAGTCGTGCGAGTCCTGCGAGTCCTTCTCCCTCGCACATCCTTTTGTGGGGCCCTTGCCCCAAGTGCGCACTGCGCAAGCCAATTTAAATTTTAAAATAAGCACATTAACTGCATGCACAAGCGCTAAAACAAACTCAGCCCACACACGCGCGCATATTTAATTTACTACAGATTTACGCCTTCTCTTTCTGTGAAAGAGACGGGGAACTGCTGTCTTGGCATTTTGAGGGGCTGTGACTTTTTGTGGTAGTTTCAATTAAAATTTTCCCCACCACAAACTTTAATAAAACACAGGATTTTTTTTTTTCATATTTCATAATTTGATTTATGTTGGGCTTTTGGTTTTTTTTTTTGTTCTTCTCGTTCTTTTAATTATTATCCATATCTGCTTATAGAAAAAGGTCAAAACTAATTGTTAAATTGGTTTTACAAAAAATTTATAAACTAACTAGTTTTTTGGGGGCGTAATTAATTGCTAATCATGTTGTTAATTTAATTGATATTTATATTGATGTTTTCTCCCACTGGGTCTTCGGTTTACCTTGATTAACTGTCATTAAACATTATAAATTCGATTAAATCGCTTCTTGTGTTTTTATTTGGTTTTTCATCTCTACATACAAATGAAAGATCGATCCTCTTCGTACGCCACATATAAAATCTAAGCAGTTGTAGAAAATTATTTAGTCGGTATAAGAAAGATCCTTACATAGAGTCCTTGGCTTGATATGCTGTCCAAAAGTTCTTTTGTAAATCAACAGGAAAACAATTTATTTACACACAATTTAATTGAATTCAATTTGATGCCTAACACAAATTGCTAGAAACTCTCATTAACATTTTACATTTATTGTTTTTAGTTAGTTTTTGTTTGTTTTTATATGTTGGAAGAACTACAGCAAAATTTTTTATTGACTTGTCTATGTACAAATTGCGATGGAGAAAACGTTCTTATCGAGATTGATTGGTTTCGAGGGGCTTTAGATTAGGATAAAAGTCAGTTGTCTTTAATAAAGTTTTTGTACTGATATTGATAGTATTAGAAACCAGGTGTGCTATATTACATAAATACGATCGTTGATATGTACGATTCAAATGAAAATGATTGAAAACTATGTGGAAAACTATCTATAACCATGACTTGGAATGGGGGAATTATTCAGGTGAGTTTCGAAAGCATAAGTTAAGAACCATATATATCTAGTTAAATGTTTAGGATTAGTCCTTGTAAGCTGCTGTTCAATTTTTAGTATGTCACTCGCTCGATGATTGTGCTACTGCAAATAGTTTATCTGGGTCTGATTCATATCGTATCTATAATAGGCCTTAAACTGTTCTCAAACGGGGGCTTTTGTCCAAAAATCACAACGACTTAAACTTGATCTAAAGCAATTATTGCATATCATATGGCTGAATGGCTGAAGTAGTTAATCTAAGCTACGATTTCTATCCGTTTAAATTTTTTGTGTATGGTACTCGTGGAAGGGGGAGTTCTAAGGATTGGTTCCTACCATTATTTTTGCATATCGCCTTGGGATTGAAGTCTAAGCTTTATGTACTATATATATATATATATATGCTTATGTATGTATAGACTACGGTTTATAGGATACATTGCATTGTGCTCATATAAGAAAATTTAACATTTCGCTTCCTCACACACATCGCTGGGGAAATGGGTTGGAATTGGGTGTGGACTCAGGGGGGTGGGGGAACTATTAATGCATATTTTCCATTTTCCTCAATAGGGCAGGGGAAGTCCCTTCTGCTATTTACATTTCCGATACAACCTAGGCAGTGGTTTCTTTATGTATTTTTATCGCGGGGATTCATTGATTGACAAGGGTGTCCGCTAAATTTGTTCACTCGAGATACCTAATGGGTGTTTTTTTTTTCTCTGATTTTCATCTCGCATTTTGCTTGGATTTCTCATCAAGTTTTTAGTTTACAAAGCTTTACCAACTAGAAAGTAGTTTATACAGTTTATTATCGCTTTTTGCAGTAAGTAAAATATGTTGTTCGTTTTAATATGTAAACAGTCTTGTTTGGGCCTTGGAAAGGCTTTAAATGCATTTAGTTAGCTGAAAGATATGGAATGAAATAATGCTTTGGGAATTGTCGAGTTTTTAAACTAAATTAGGTTTTTGTTGTTACTGTTTTTTACCAGAGTTGTGTTATATATCTTTTAACAAAATGTTAAACAACTTTTGTTAATAACCCTAAGAGTATGCAACAAACTTTTGAGTGCTGCAAACGATATAAAATAATAAGCCTAAAAGTGGGCAACAGAATTTAAAACAGAATTTATAAAAACCATTTAAAACAGTTTTTTTAAGTACAAGCTGAACTTCAACTAATTCAGTAATTTCATAGCAAATAAACTAAGATTATTGAAGTTTTTTGAAAAGTTTCCCTTGCTCGATAAATCCCAAATACAATAAAGAAAAAAATGATATTAGTTAAAATAAAAAATCCAATTGTTTTCTTGATGTTTAGTTTTTTTTTGATATTTTGGTATATTTTTGTTGACCTCTTGTTCAACGCTTTTTTTTTTATGATCATTTTTTCTCCTCTTGTGCTTCGCTTAAAAACTAAAATAACAAACAAAACTAAAGTTTAACTTAGGCTTACTTAATGGACATACAGTTACATAATACATTATAAATTAGTTTCGCATTTAAAGTTAAAGTTTAGTTTAGCATTATATATTGTAGAATTTGGCAATCACATTGGAAAAACACTTAGTACCTATAAGTTCTTTGCTTTGCGACAAGTTTTGCTTTTGAAACAGAGCGAAAACTCGCTGGTATGGCCACCCGCTTCGATAGTTCCTTCTTCTCTACCTTTCTACCCAGAAACTTTGTTGTGTAGTGTAAGTTAAATAACTATTGCTTTGACGACGTACACGCAGGACAGTTTTTGATATTTAGTTTACTTAGATCTTACGGATATGACTAACTGTACAAGGGCCATTAGTTGGACCCCTATTTACATGTTCTATGTTCCTAGAGATTAGGTCTGCATCTACGCCGGCGATAGACTGGCGGAATTATTGTTCTCCAACTGGGATGTGACGGTGGAGCAGGCGCTGCTGTTGTTGTTCGGACTGGTGGCCTCCCCGCTGCTGTTGCTGGTGTTGCCCGAGGTCCCCTTGGCCACCGCACCACCGGCTGGACTGGCTGCACCCTTGTTGGCCCTGGAGCCACTACGATTCCAGCTGAAGTTCAGGGCGGAGCTCAGTTTGCTGGGCTTGGGCTGGGGCTGGGGATGGGATTGTAGCTGGAGCTGGAGCTGCATTTGCGGTTCCGCGAGATCGTAATCCTGTCGCCCAATGGAGCTGGCCGGCGTATGATGGCTATAACCCGAATCGGATCCAAAGCTCGAATCCCCATAGGGGTGTCTGTAGTCCCCGGTGGGCACCAATGTCGAGGCATAGGGCCTGGCCGCTCCTCCAGCGCTTTCGTAGTAGTAGTTGGCATTGTACATCGGTTCCGCATAACCATACGATGGCTCCTGGGCCATTGGTGCGGCATGGATGCGATGGTGCTGGTGCTGGTGTGCTGCCAGTCGACGATCCACTATCCTCGGCTGGGTTCTCGCCCTCATGGTGGCCGCCATTAAGCCGCTGGCCGCACTCGTCGGATACTGCTGGGAGCTGGTGGGATATCTGATGCGTTCCCTGTAGATCGTCGATAGCGGCGGCACTGGAGCCTTGCTTAGTTGGGCATTGATGCGGTTCCTCCGCTCCACCTCGTGCTCCAGGGTATTGTAGAACTGTGGGGCCGTCGAGCGGGCCATGTAGCCCAGGGACATGAGATTGCTGCGGTTGTCGTAGAGGGGCGCCAAGTCGGCAATGTCGGCCGTTGAAGTGCTATTGTTGAGATCCTGGTCCTGGGCACATCTGGGCTGTCGGGTGCGGGTAGGGCGACGATTGCTCATCGAGCTCGAGGGCATTTCGTTGTGGTTGTTGTTGCTGGCCGACGATGCCGTGGCGGTAGAGGCATCCTGACCCGTGGATGAACCACTGCTGAGGACACTGTGCCGTTCCTGGGTAACCTGTTGCAGGCTGGACGAAGGACCGGCTGCTCCGGCTACTGCAACTCCTGCATTTCCATTGCCACTCCCAGCCGCCCTCTCGTGATAGGGCGTGGCACCTGCTGCCGCTGCTGCTCCCGCTGGGAGATTGATTCCATCCTTCTGGAAACTACACTCGCCCGGCAGCGAAAGTTCATCCTCGGCGAAATCGTCATCGGAATGAAGTGGTGGCTCCGATTCGCCATCGGAGTCAACGCGTCCCGGTCCCAGTTCCTCGTACACATTGTCGTTGGAGCGATAGGGATCGGGCCCAGGTGAGGAGCTGACCAAAAACGGAGGCGAACGCGTCATCGGATAGCCACTGGGGTAGTGAATGCTCTTGCCTTGCAGCAGCTGTAAGGAAAACAAGAAGAAAGTAGAACAGTTAGTTGTTATTCAGGAAAATAAAAAGATAAAAGGCGGTGGGAAAAGGGGGGGTAATGCTACTTTCACTTCCTCAAATCACTGAGAGACAAACAAATGCAGAAATATTCTATCTGCACAATGAAGAATATATTTAAATAGATAACTTCATTTGACAAATTTATCTCAGTGTGGCATTGCAACCCTCCTTGCTGTCCTTGGTAAGCCGCTTTACAGCCACGTACCCTCGAGCAGGACTTTGAAATGTGGCAGGACAAGCAAAGGGGCAAGGAATGACAGCAAGGAAACGGAGGTAGGAGAGGCAGCATAAGGAGTTGTTGAAGCCGGGCAAAGCTGACAAAATGCAAAAAAAGGAAGGAAGAAGTTCAAAATGCCACGAGAAATGAATAATAAATAAGCATGAAATAAAAGCGCGCAGTTAAAGTATTAAAAGTAAAAGTTGAACTTTGACTTTGGCCAAACCGCAATTTAAAATAGGGCAAGTAACCGAATAATTGAAATATGGCGAGATGCGAATTCATAATCTATAAGTATATATAGCCATAATTGAACGGGGATGTAGATTTAAGCCGCCAAAGGCCTCCCTAAAGGAGCTGTTTATCAGACAATAACATAAACACACACTTCACACTACAGGAAGATATTGGCAGACTTTTGTCCTTCCCGACAAAAGCACAAAACTCGAACATAAAATATGGAAAAAAAAATGAAATAAAAAAAAACGATTGGGGGAGAGGCATGCAACCATCATAAAGAAAACACGTTTTGGGTCAGACAAAAAAAAAGAAAAGAACAGAAAGCCTTCGAGGCGTCAGAGTCGTAAAATATTTAGGGACACAAAAGGAGCTGGAAATTAAGGCGACATAGCCAGGATATTCCGCACGAACACACACACTCACGCCCATCTGAATATGTACGTCAAGTTCAAGTGTAAATTGAGGCGTACAATGCGCATAAAGGGCAATAGACACACAATAAATGCCGAATAATAATATGCCGAAAGGGATATCCTTGCGAGCGAAGGAAGTGTGGTTTCGTCTTACAATTGGATTGCATGTGACAGGATCAGAAACAGGACTAAACAAAAATATATGAAGAACCTGAATGCGAAACAATGAGTGTGCAATGTTTTGACAGCGATTGTCGTAATATTTGGCAGTTCGTTGAGGGTGGGAACTATTCAAGGATATTGGATATCCTGGCAGATACTAACCTCGGAGTGATGCTGCTGATAGTGATGATGATGATGATGATGGGGCAGCTGATGGTGGCGATGCATCACCAGCGGCCTGTGATGGCCCAAATGCGCATCGGGATCCTCGTACATCCCGTGATGATGATGATGATGCGCCGATCCCAGCGTACCACCGCCCAGAGGCATGGCCCCGTTCAAAGGACCTCGAGTGGGCGTCTTGCAGGGCAGCAGGTTCTGCACCTTCCGTTTGTTTCTGCAAAAAGAAAAAAAAAACAGGAGAGGAAGACATAGATTAGTAAATGTTCCAAGTCAAGAAGAATGATGATGATGTTCAGCTTTAACAAACATTTAGTGCTGGGCAGGTCTGGGTATCCCCTTGGCCAGGCTAATAGAGCCATAAGCTCCTGGCCAAGCCGAAGATAAATCGATTTGTAATGACCAACTAAGAGTGCAAGGAAGAGAGACACCGAGAACCGAGAACCGAAAACCTTGATAAATGTCAGGTAAACAAGCCAAAGACCAGGCCTGGGCCCGGGAAATTGCCCAAAACAATTTGATTAATAAAGAATGCCAAGGCAGGAGCAGGAAACCACCGCCTCCTCTGACTCCCTCCCTCCCACAAAAAGCTCACACAGCCAAAATTCAATTTAAATGAGCACAAAGCGTCAGGCATGTCAAAATGATGATGAGCAGGGAATAAGGCAGAAAGAAACGAGGAGCAGGGAGATTCCCAAGGAGCAACGACAACCGCGTGCCATGAAAATAATGAACATAATTAAGTGTTGCCCATGGCAAAGAAAGCAGACAGCCTTGAGAAGCCGAAGGATCTGTCGCTCTCTCTCGGAGGCCCACCCATCCATAAGCATAATGAAAAATGTGAAATTAAATTGACGCCACGTAACTGGGGCGAAGGATGAGCCCGACATCCTTGTAATGTCTTGTAGGTAAACATGTTGCGATGTCAAAACGGAAGTCGCTCGTAAAAACTCTCAGCACAAACACCGCACACACACTCGTGAGAGGACATTAAAAGGTGAAAAAAAATGGGAGTCCTGCCTATGGAAATATACGAATATTGGGTGACCTAAATCGAGGCTATAAAATCCAACAAAAAAACCTATGATAGAAATTATTAAATATGTATAAATATTCCGATTGGGGGGAGTACTTTTCCTTGAATCTGGAAATTTGTTTTATAATCTTCCAGGTCTAGCAAAACTGTATCTTATATGGAGAAGTATCTCGAATTCCCTGCAGGATGTAATAGACACACAAGCATCTCCCATTCTTGTTGACTTTTGGGGAGGAGGAGGAGGGGGCCGCAGCAGCTGTCTGCCTTGTAAAATGTATTCTTAAAAGTAAATTAAATAATGTGGCATGCCACAAGCCCAAGCCACTCCGCAAACTCAGCCTTTGTCTCTGCCCCTTGACTTTCGCATTTCATTTCATTTCACTTACGAGGCGTAAAAACGAAATCAAGAATCATGAAGTGGGAGGATGAGGATGGAGGATGAGGATGGAGGATGGGGTTGAGGAGCCCTGGGCTTAACCCTTTGAGAGGCTTGTTTGATTTCTAAGCGTTATGGCCAACTGGCCATAAAGAGAGGAACGTTGGGGGGAGTCCCCAGAGTGTCGTACAATTTGGCAAGAAAGTAAACCATTTATATGCTCGATATACACTACCAGGCGAATATATTTGTATGCAAAAGGGGTTGAAGAGAGGAAAGAAGCTTAAGCCAAAGCATGCGAAATACCTTTGGGGAGGGGGCTGAATGGGAGGGAAAAACAGACACGGGGTTTTCCTTTGGCATAAGCAATTTACAATAAAAAGTAGCTGGCAACCAAAGGGGCAACAATGTTATTCCGAATGTGTGTATTTGAGTGTGTTTGAGGGATGGATGGAGAATGAATGGTTGGAGTTACGGCTTGGCAAGAAGTGAATCTTTTATTTATGAACTCTGAACTAAAGTTCCGAGACTCACATTCGCATTCGCACTTTCGGGGGTAGGTTGGAACCCGGCACGTAAAAAAGTAAAACTACAAAGGGAACAAAACCCAACAGAGCCGGGCAAAAGAATACTGAGTTGCACTAGACGTATTCCCCAGATATTGGATGGAGGCGGACTTTGATATGGAAATTACCTGGCAGGATAGAAAGAAAAAATATATCTAGGCTTGTGGGGGGAACTTAAAGAGCTGAATAAATTGACTGGGATTTCATTTCTTCAATCATAAAATCAATAAATTCCTTGCATTCTTAATTGCCTTTAAGTTGGTTTTAATTTGTACAGCCTACTTAGGGTCGTGCATTTTTGCCTCACCACACTTAATGAATGCATTTTCCCAGGCCATAATTTCGTTTTGGGGCGGCAGTCAAAGTAAATGCCATCTGACTGCTTACCTGGGCCGCAAAACCAACGCCGCCACTTTGGTGGTCACTACTTTTCCCCTACCCACTCTCCGCCCTCTCCCCCTCCGGATGACCATTGCATAATTTCACTGCAGTTGACCGGCCAGTCGGCTAGAAACACACAAACCAACCGCAGACTCAAAAGCCGCAAAACCAAGACTCGACTCGACTCGGCATCGTGTTACCAGGGAGCTGAAGGAAAGGAGAAGGAGAAGGAAAGGGCCAGGAGGAAGGCACTGACTGGTGAGTCACTCTTGGCAACTCTGGAAATTCCGAGGGACGCATTTGATTAAAAACGAAAACGAAAACGAAAATTTCCAAGGTAGCAAAAACGAGCTTAATAAGCTGAAATTGCGATTGTTATTGCATACTCGACACACGAGGAAGTCAAACAGACAGCAGGCAGGTGAAATTGATTTTATTTATTTAACAGTCAACAATGTTAATGCTGCCATAACTTCATCTTCTGCTCAGGCTTTCCCAGGTTGCCAGGGTTTTCCCCCCCCCTCATCCAATATGAATGAGTATTTTGCCGAAAAGGCCTGACTTTGATTCGGGCTGAAAATTTGTGAAATATATTTCACCAGGAAAGGAATTTGTGGACAAATTAAGCTTGAACATTTATTGAAATATTATTAACTGGCGACAATGTTAACAATTTAAATAACAAGCGCTTCAGATTTTTTTTCGCACCATTTCGCTGTCTGTTTTTCCGCACACACATGTTGCATATTCGTATATGGCTTTTGGGGATGGCATTTGTATTTCGTGTAATTAATAAAGTTCCAATATGCAAACATTTGCAGCAAAGTGTGCTGAAAACACTCTGGCGGTTTATTAAAATAATTAAGGTAATTACGAGCGGAAGCGAAGGGAAGCTGGGAGTGCTGGGAGATGAATAACGACAGAGTGCATCATCATAATAATTGCAATTTATGGTTTGAATTTTATGCGATAATCGTCGGCCATTCGATGGAGAGCCATTCGGGGCGATTTAATTAAACATTTATGAGGAATTTAAAAGCCACAGAGCGCGGTCGATCGAATAAAAACCGATTATTATTTCTTGCAGTGTTTGTCCCTTGAGGTGGCATTATGATTATTTGATTTGTTTCGAGGCTCGAACAGAAATATAAATAAAATTAGTTGCTATTTTATTTATGGGCATTCATAGTTGTGTGCGTTTTCCTTCTGGTTTTCCTACTCTCTGGGCAAGGACACGCAACACATAAAAGCAAAAATAATGTGCCACATCATAAATGCCACAAAAATGGCACGCACACACCCATACAGATATACAGATACACAGATATAGCTTTGGGGGTCACACACAAACACATGCATAGATAACTATGTAATAAAGATGCCCGTTTGTCCTGTTTCCTTCTTCTTTTTTTTCTCCCCTTGGCCTTTGTTTGCCCCATCGCCCATCGCCATAACCTCAAAAATGATGAAGCACAACAACAGCATTCAGTGTTGTTCTTTCCCTTGGATATCCTCCCTCCCTTTTCCTCCCGTTTCCGCCCACTTTCCACCCCCACCCTTGACCCCACCCCACCCCGCCCTCTGTGCGTGCGTGCGGTCAGCAAACTTTAATGAATATGTATGAAAATCGCTTGTAGCAACTGATGCCTCCTGCTTCTTCCACAGACATGGACCCATGAATATTTCCGGCCATGTTTTGTATAAAGAAAATCGATT
>JAJJHY010008598.1:19442078-19470575 GCA_021224005.1 Drosophila setifemur | reverse complement strand
ACCCTCCCGAGCTAAATAAAAAATAATAATAATAAAAAGCTTGGAATAAGGCAAAGTGAGATTAACGCAGTCGGAGCTACAAAATGTTCTTTATTTTTATGCGAGTGTGTGTGTGTGTGTGCGAGTGTTTTTCCGGCATTCCGCAACTTTTTAATCATGAAAAATCACCGGGCTCAAGGGCGGGCCATGCAAAAAGGCAGCTTGAGTAGGCCATAAAGTAAAATGTTTGCCTTTGACCCAATTTTTAGAGGGCTGCCAAAGTGCATAAAAAAAAAAACGAGTCTAAACGGTGGAGCAACAAAGTCGACTTGCCGGCAGTTCGACCGTTTGGCAAGTCGTCAAAATCAGTCGTCAAAAATGTATATAGTATATAGTATAGTATAGCCCCACCCACCGGCAGCCGCCCACAAAAAGTTCTCACCACCGTTCAGCTGAAACTTTAAAGTTAACAACTTTTCTCTCGCAAAGTCAACGACGTAGCGCGTTTTCATTTTCGTGCCTGATGAGAAAAACACAAAACTTTTGCACCATCCCGAAAACACGCAGGGAAAAATGGAGGAACTTGCAACAAGCACGTGCCACTTGCAGCAACTAAAACAACAACAACAATAGCCCGAACTTGGCTGCTTTGATAACATGGCTAAAGTTTCTCAAACATGCAATGCATGTGTGTGGGGCTGGCGCTATTTTTTTAACACCAGAATCCCCAACTTCGATTCCATAGCACGTGCATATCGGCAATCGACCTGGTGGATATATGTATATATGCTACCAGTCCATGCCTCCCCTCGATTCTTCCGCCCTATTTTGTAACCACTTGGCAGTGCAATTGTTTGGAAACAGCCCGTGATTGAGCCCCATTCCCATAAGATGTTCTCCGGTGGCTCGAAGAGGGGGGGGGGGAGAGAGTGTGTAATGAGTTGGGAAACTTGTTGGCCTAAGATGGCAGCGATAATGGGATTGGAATGGAAAAGCGCAACAGAAAATGGAAAATGCAGCAGCGTTCAATTCAAATCGAACAAAAGGAAAAGAGTGCGTTTTAAGCTAGATATTTTGTAGGAATCTAGCACAAATTCTTTTATATTTGTAGCAAAATATTTCAGGCTTGCGGCAATCAAAAAAAAAAAGTATCTACAGTTAAGTCTCTCTAAACTTTATACATCTTTCAGCTTTAGCTCTGCCACATTTTGTATGATGTCTCTCATTTATTCAAGCAAAAGAATATTTCCATCTATTTTTTAAATATATATTTCCACACACATGAAAATTCAATTTTTTGTGTGTGCGCACACAGACATTTTTCATTGTGCTGCCCGAGAGTATCTGGATGCCCCCCCCGTTCCCCCAAAGAAATCTGCGACTGTCTGCAGCTGTGTCTGGCTATGTCAACTGTAAACAACATCAACACTAAACACCAACAGCAACAACAACATTGTCATTCTATGCCAAACCCAATCCAAACCCAAACCCAAACCCCGAACTCTTTCCTTTTGCCTTGAAAAAGCGCCCAAAAGCAGACTACAACAAAAGCCAAAGGCAACAAAATTCAGCTATATATAGAAAACAGGACCGAGGACGACGACGAGGACGAGCTGGGAAGTAGCTAAGGAATTTCGCATTCTCACGACATTTGATATCAATGTCATGCTATTTGCTACACACCCAAGTCTGGATTTCCACACCACCCCCCATCTTCGGGGGGTTCGGGTCCGGGTTCATCTTCAACAGTTTCGGTCGTCTGCTTAAAGGACGAGTGGGAATATTTCAAGCCAGGAGCCAGGAAGCGAAAGCTGGCTAAAGGATTATTTGCTGCCACGCCCATTGGAGCAAATCAGAAGCTGCTTGTCAAGTATTTTTGCTACTTATTTCTCGCACTCGCACACGCACATGAAATTTAATTTCGCTTGTCTGGCGAGGATGCCACTTCCGTTTGCCTTTTAAAGGTTTTTCCTCCACTTTTTCCTCCGCTTTTTTTTCGATTTTCATTTTCCTTTTCCCCCTGGCAGTTGACAATTACACACACACACACATGCACACACGCACGCACACATCCCAAATTGGCACAATTCCCGTTAAACTTATCAATTTGATGGGCGAGAGAGCTTTCCTTCGCTTTCCATCGCTTTCCTTCGCGTTTTCCTTGCCATTCCCAGGCACCATTGAATTTTATTCCTCAACGCTAATCCATTAAATTGATTCGGTTGCTCAAATTGATTTTAAGCTGATTTCGCTGAGATTTTAATGTGTTTACCTGCGATTTATGCGGAATTGCATATCGATTTATATTTACCCCCGCCGCCCTGTATCTAATATCTAATATCTCTGGCCAAGGAGCGCGACGAGCGTGAGATACAGTATCTGACATAAACTGCATGTTAACATTTAACATTTGATTTGTCAGCATAAATCACTGGCGAGGCGACAGCCTCAAGTGCCCACACACAGAAAATGCTCTGAGAGTTGCGGAGTTGATATGAGGGGACCACACACAGATCCGGTTTATATAGATACTGTTGTGTTCCCCCCATATCGGGGTTCGTGGTTATATTTATTTAAATTTTTCATGTTGAAAATTAAGTGGAAAACACTCGACTCAAGGAGTTGGAGGTGGAGTTTGGAGTTCCCTGTCTGTCTTTCTGTTTGTGTGGGGCACGTGAAATTTCACCATTGACCGCTGCTGCTGCTGCTGCTGCTGCGGTGTTGATATGTGGAATTTGATCTTTGTTTTACCCCAGAACCGAGAACCCAGAGCCCCCATCCTAACCATCCTACCCATCCTTTGCGCCTAAACAAACACTTGCCCCCGATTAGACGAGTGCCGAGTTACAGTTTTTCCGCATGGAAAATTATCTATCTTCTCGTTGCTAGACCAAAACAAAACAACAACAACAACAAAAAAATTAAATTCATTTTTTGGTTCGTGTTCGTGTTCTTGCTCTGCTATTTTGTGTTATATATATTTTTTTGTAACCGCTGACAACCTTTTAAAGTTGAGGGTTGATTTCGGGCCATATGTTGCGAGCCGCAAATGCTTTTTGTTGCCACTACAGTTGTTGTCCTTTTTGTGTGTGGCTGCCGCTTAACTTTTCATTGTTATTGTAATTTCTGTTGCCGGCCAAGGGGATGGCCAGCATCGTCATCATCGTAATCGTAATGATGAGGCCAGATTCGGAATCGGAATCAGAAACAGCAAAAGCAACAGAAACAGAAACAATTCAAGGAGCAACAGCTGTTGCTCGGGCAACTGGAGGCCAAAGGACTTGCTTGAAACGAAAAGAAATTTGTTACACTTTGCTTTAAAGTGATTCCTTGAACTGTGGGCGTACTCTGGTCCACAACGGGCGTGGCACATTTTGGCAATTTTTCATCGAGTCCTTCTTGTTTTCTTTTGGGGGCCCTAGACTTGAATTTAAGGTTCAATTTTCTCTTTAGCAATTTTTGAAATCAACTAAAATTCTCCATATAGAACAAATTGAATTATTTTAATGTAATTCCGATTTTAGTCAAAGCTTAGCAAATATGATTTCCAAATTTAAGTAAATATATTATCCAAAATATTCATATTGAATTATGGTAAATGCCTGCAAAACGGATTAAGCCCGATTGACACACATTTGGTAATAGTAAATCGAACAGATTTTCGTTCATGTGCTTCAATTTTGACTTGTCAATAAATTAATTCGCATCCTTCAATCGATTTGTTCGAGTGCCTACTCAACTGTTAACATTCACTATATACCATATTTGTGTGCTGTGGTAATCAACTCCCTGCTTAACTGCCACGCCCACCGCTCCAACCCACCACTTGAAGCAACAACAAGGCGGCTTTTGTTATTGCAATATGCATAGAGCAGGCGCATAATTCAATAAGGCAACATAAATTTCTGACACCTCTCGAACAAAAAGCCAAACCACTTGCAACTTCGTGAAAAACGGGGAGAACAGGGAAAATCCCAACAGCTGTGCCAAAATGCAGGCCTCATTATGGCAACGCCCGAGAGGGTTGCATAATCATCCACCCTTTGGGTTGGGTTGGGTAGGGTTGGATGTTTGGGTGGGGTTTGTGAATCCCATTTGCAACGCCCTCAAAATTATAATCAGCCTAAGCTGCACGGAGGGAAGTGGAATCCTAGAGGAAAATTAAGCACTGAGTTTGCTTAGCGAAGATTTAAGGCTTATAGTTTGTTGTTCTCGCCTCGATTGAAAATTTCAATATTTTATGATTTTAAATTGATATTCTAATAAATGGCTTGAAAACATATGAATATATTTCCAGTGTTTTATGCGTGGAATTTCGGAACTCACCGGCATGGCCTGGCAGACATCGCTCTCCCATTGTTGCTGGGCCAGTTGCTCCTCATTGCAATCCTGGGGCACCACTGTGAATTCCGCCAACGCTGGCGGCCTCGGCGGCGGCGGGATGAGGAACTGTGGGGGCGGGGCCAGGGGTGTACCCGAGCAGTCGTCGCAGTCGAACATGAAGAGCTCCGCTTCCGGCAGGTCCATCATTTCCAGCATTTTCCACATTGAATTGATTGTGGGTGAGTGTGATTTTTGGTTTCGGGGTCTACCGCCTCGATCTTCGGGTTTGGGGGATTATGTTATATTCGCAGGATGTGTTTTGTCCTGGTCGGTTGGTTTGCGATTCGCTTTGAAGTTGTGTTGGCGGCGTGTCAAATTCGCTGCCCGATCGCTGTCATCTGGACAGCCGTCATTGGCGGCGTTTAAGCTGCTGAAACAAAAATGAAAAAGAAGAAGGAAAGGACTCTCGTTAGTTTCAGGCGGTGAAAATTGCACACAGCATGTGGCTCCTTGTCTCCTTTTCTGTGGGCTAATTATCTCGCACATGGATGTCCTGGCACGTAACAATTCCTGACTGGGTTCCCTATCCGCAATTAGCTTGATCCTGGCCATTTATCTGCACACACGCTTGCGTAGCTAGCCAAAAATAAAATAAAAAAGAAAAAGAATTTCCCACCCTATTTGGGTGACACCCCCTAAGCTCAATGTTAATTTTTATTGATTTTGCTTAATGCGTTTCCATTTTTTGCTATTTATTTTTATTTACTCTGCTCACCAGCGCTTCGTTGTGTTTTTTTTTTTTATATCCATTCTATTTCTATTTTTATCCCTTTGCACCCTGATTTCTGTCGACTCACTGGCAATTGTTTTACCCAGAGTTTTTTCTGCCTGTGTGCTCCTTTATTTTCTATTTTCATTATTATTTCTACTTTTATTATTATTATCCTTTCTTTTTTTTGTTGCGGTCGTGTTTTTTCTTCACACATATGCTGACAAAATAATTGAGAAAAAGCAGTTGACTTGGTGAAACCTTTTCGGGGTTCAATTGAGTTAGGATATATGATTGATGGTCCTATCTGGCAATCCGCCACACTCCTCCTAGGTAGAGAGAAAAGTATCCGTTGGAGTTTTAAATCGGGACTCGGAACATTTCGAGGCTGTTTGTTGCTCTCAAAAAAATACTTGACAGCTCGAGAATTCCCCATCTGTTCTGTGTGGGGTAGCCCAAGTCCAAGGCTGGGATTGTGATTCTGATTTCGATTTGGATTCCGATTCAGATTCTGAATCCGAATCCAATGCTGATTCTTATTCCCCGGCTCACCATATGTTGCCAGTTGGCTTCGTTTAATTAGCTGACAGTTCTCGAGAGGAGTCTTCCAGTCTCTGCAGCCTGATAAGATCTCCCACAAAAAAATATACACAATCGATGCGGATGCGAGTGTGTGTGTGCAGTACGAGTATCTGTGTGAGAGTTGTCTTGCAATCAAATGTAAGCCGCTGTTGACATTGGAGATTAAAAGATATTAAAAACGAAGACGACAACGGCCTCGAGAAGGAAGCAGGAGAAAGAGAGCCGGGCCGAGCCAGTCTTCGATATAAACACAATGACAAACAGACGGACAGACGGACGGACGGACAAACAGACAGGCGGACGGACGGACGGACACACAAAACATGTCAAAGATGAAATGTTGTAAAGAAAATTGAATTGAATTGAAGACCAGCGCAGACCAAACTAATAAATAACAAAAGAAATCAGAGGAAAATAAAAGTAAAGCCAAAATAAAAGCGGAAAAGAAATCTCCGAAAGACAAGATTGAATTTCAAACTTAAAGCTTTAGTTTATTTATTTTGTATTCTTTCGACATCGCGCGCGCTCTGTTAAAAATCGATTGAATTGTCTGGTTTGGGTGATTAACTTAAGCAGACAAAAACTTAAAAAAAAGAGATCGAAACAAAACACACAAAAAAAAAACAAAAAAAAACGACGGCCAAGAATAATGAAATAAATCGTGTTGAAAAAGACCCTAAAGAGGCGAGGAAACCCAAAAGGAAAGACGAACTCTCTAGCTGCCTTGGCAGACAGTCAACGAAATCGATTTGTTTTGAGATTAAGTCTGCTGGGGCCCCTCGTCCTGTCCCAGCCCCTTCCGTCTCCTTCCCCTAAATCTCCTCAAGGAGCTGGCTTAACTGAAGCGTAAAACGGAAATGTTATGGACAGGCCCGAAAGGAAGGCGTAATGGAAATCAAAGTCCTAACCGAATCAGGTACAGTGAGGCAAAAGCCGGGGGAACGGGGGGCAATTAGCGTGGGCAACTCGTTTCGATAAGAACGGATGGATCCGCAATCAAAGGCAGGCCAAAAGCACTTAGATAATTGTCTTAAAGCTGGGACAGCTGCCTGCCATCGATGGACTCTGGACTCTGGATTCGAGACTCTCAATCTCAACCCCTTGAATTCAAACACTTCAAGCCAATTAAAGGGTCTCGTCTCATCGTATAAAGAGAAATTTCTCCTATCTTCTATCTCCTTTCACTTTCCGCACTTTCAACTCAAGGCTGATTTATTTCGTACTTGACATAAGACAATTGCGGTTCAAGTACAAGAACAGCTGGCCGAAATTTTTATACATTTCATAATTGAATTGTTTGATTGGGCAACTGTTAGAAACAGAAAAAATAGGAACCAGAAAAAGTGGCAGTGGAAAAGGAAAATTAGATGGACACGGCCCAAAAGTCAGGCCTCAGATCGGGGGTTGCTATATGGAAAATGACTCAATTGGAATTGGGTTCGTGTCGGTCAGGTAAGGGAAACGCATTTATTAGCTACAATGATAAATGTTCTCCAAGGATCTCCCAAAAAAAAACAAAAACCCTCGGTCCTCCTATAGATATAGTCTATGACCGCCAGTCAATGTGTAATTTTAATTCGTTTTGGGTCGCATAGAGGAAATTGATATGGGTGCGTCGTCGTCGTCGTCGCCGTCGTTGTCTAGGGATTGGAAAAACTCGGTTCAGGTAAAAATTCGTGTCTCCTATTCTATCTATAGTCGCATATTGAGACATTATACTATGGGCCTTGATATCGCAGCGGGAGATTGTCGTTGCTCGTAAGTGGAACAAATGTGGCAGACAGTTGGAATTATCCTTGGAAATAATTGTTGCAAAATCTGGGAGCGAGATGGGAGTTTAAGTGCAAGGTCTATAACTACTAAATAGGCTTAGTTCGTATTTTGGGAATTTTCCCCAGAAATATTTGAAAATGATGTGAAAGCCAGCTTTGCCCACTTTTTCATCTTTAATCTCTGCCAGAAAGCCTCCCAGCTATGCCACACGCACAAATTACCCAGATCTGGGCTCGGTTTTTCTCGGTTTTCCCCACCTTTGCCCCAGGTAAGTTGTGATTTACCCAACCTACGGCAACTTTTGACTTAGTTTACATATCATTTATTATTTGCCTGGGTCTGGGCCAGGGTCCTGAGGTGTGTGCTCTGCTAACCAAACAAACTTGCCACGCCCCTGAGGCGTTAAGCGAAAAATAAAAGCGATGGAAGAGAACAACAACATAAAAAATAGTAGAAAACTTTTAAATAAAGCAAAGAACGCGTTGAGTTGTGTTTTCATTTTTGGTTTTTTTTTTGCTGAGCTGAGGGAGCGAGCAAGATGGCCAGATGACGGCATGTCACATCAATGTCACTCAGCATTAAGTCTGAAGGGGGGCGGGACGAGTCCTGCGAGTCCTGCGATAAAGTTTTTTTTGTTGTTCGGCCCCGTCGCCTTTATTCTCGGCGTTCCTCTTTGCCCGCCGGGCAGCTGAGCGTGAAAAACAGCCTCCTCCCGAATGTCGCCCCAGCCCTCTGGCTTTTCCTTTCGATTTTTCTTCTGCCTGGTCGGACTTTTCCGCCTCGCTCTCTCTCTCTCTCTCTCTCTCTCTCTCTCGCTCACTGTTCACGCGATAAAATTACAAGCGTATAACAAATATTTTGCTTTGTGTTTACAATTTCTTACTGCTTAATATTCTCCTTCGGCCTCCACTCTGGCTGTTACATTTTCCCCACATAGGCGGCCAGGCCAGGTCCATTTGCATAAGATACTTTCGGTTTGAGTCGAGTTTACCTTGTAAGTAGCTTAGGCATATGCCATAAGTTGGCCGATTCAATGATTCAATGAACTTGCAGCTGGAGTTCTTTGATAGAGACATGGATATAGAGAATGAAATTTATGTTTCAACTAGCGAGGTTTCCATCCCAATGGCTTATAAATTTCAACCAAACACGTTCGGCATACTAATTAGCCGAGGGATTTCAGTCGAAAAAGAAAAGGCTAAAACAGCCAACGGAAATCCTGTGGAAAAGGGCCAACATGTGTACGACTCCGAATTAAAATTCAATTTGCCAAACAGGTAAAAAGGTTCTCACACGCACCGAAAAAAAAAGAAAAGGAAAACCGACCGCAAAGAGTTCACTTGTCCGGGGACTTCTCAACCAACCCACGCAAATCCCGATTGAGTTGTTGGTATTATTATTTATATCCTCGCCGGCCACGATTCCCGTTTAACAACTCATTTAAGAGCAGATCTTATCGCGACTGCGATCTGGGAGCTTGGACCTGGGATCTGGATCTCTCCGCACAAGATGTATCTGTATCTGTATGTATATGTATCCATGGACCGCCCCACTCCCAGTCGAAACATAAATTTTATTTTGCGTGAATTTATGAGTTGTGCCGCGGACAGGCGGGGGATACTCGTGTACTTAAGTATTTACCCAGGGATTTACACGAAAGAGAATCGGGAAAAAATATTGAACTTCGGCGCGGTGCACTTGTTGCTGCCCGCTAATAATTTAAACAAATTTACAGAATGGAAAAACACAGAGAGTGCAGGTAAACAAAGGTGTCGCCGCAACTAGTATTTGGTTATAATTAAAGTTCTTTCTTCGGCTCTTGTCGGTTCGTTCGCTTTGAAGACACCAAAAAAGAACGGAGGAGAAGATTTGTTTACATTCTCTTGGAGCTGCGCCTGGGTTCTACAGAGCTTTGTTTGCTTAAAACAACTGATATCTGCTATATCTGCCAGAGATAGTTCCCTCACAAAATCACTCATCACTTGGGGCTGTAATTCTATCTGCATAAACAGATATCTGCCCCTTTTGATAGATACATCGCTTGTGCCACACTCTTTCCGGGAATTTTTTGTTATGAATCAGACATAATCCTTCACTTGCTTATTTGAATAATTCTGCCTCGCTCCTCCTCCTAACTTCCTCCCATAAATCTTGTTTTTTTTTATGGCACAACTTCCTCTCTAAAGTTGTTCTCTATTTTTTTCAGTCTGATATTTTCAATTAGTCACCGCACTTTGAAGATTAGAAAACACACAAAATTTTATTACTAATATTTTTTTTTTGGTGTACTAATTCCGTAATCAAAAGGAAATTCCGTTGATCTGCGCTAAGAAGATTTGGTGCTCGCCCACAGAAGCTCAACTCGGGGAAATCTCCCCGTAAAAGTTTTTAATTTTCTTTGGTTGCTTACCCGCTTTTCTGCTTTTACACTCCAATGGGGGGAAATTTGTGTAACAATAGTTTCTGCTTGTCTCTCTTGCTAACTATAATCAATTCGGTTTCAAGCCAATTATGAATACTGAATATTATTGCTTTTGGATAACTTTTATTTATATTTAATTTTTTTTTGGTTGACACTGAGCACAGATTGGATTTTCAAAACAATTGCTTTAGCTTTGCACGGCGCGCGATTAGATTGGATTAGTTGTGAATATTTTCGTATATATTTCTCAGATTCTCTGCAATAATCCACTGGCACACTCGATTCATTCAGTCTTGGTAGGAAAGTCTCGTATTCCGTTCAGAATTTCCTGTGTTCGATATTCGGACAGCACGCGATGCGCTGACGTCTGACTCCGGTGCCGTCGATTCAAAAACTGAATTTCAAATCGTTTCGAGCAACCCATGACACCAGCAACAGCAGCAGCAGCAGCAACAGCAGCAGCAGCAACATCTGCAGCACTTCGGTTGCCGGTTGCCGAGAGCGAAGCGCTGGGCACATTTTCAGGGGTTCGGCTAGGGAGTAAGAATGAACTCTCCGCAGGCCGAGAGAGAGAGAGAGAGCGAGCGAGAGAGAGCGGGTCCGGTGAACTTGTTCTTTCGTGTCAATCTAATCGCGATTTTTCCTGTTGCAGTTGCCATTCGCTGGCGCTGGAAGTTTGTTGATGTTGATGTTGCTGCCGACTTTTGCCGACAAAAAACAAATCGTTAAAAATAATTGCTTACCCCGAAAACCGATTTCAGCTCAAATTTCCCTGGATAAGCGAAAATTCTTTTGGGCCTTCGGAATGTTAACATTGCAATTAATTGCCGTTGAATCGGAGTTTATGCGAATTGTACAAACAAGCGTACATTTTAATGGCTTTGCTCCAAATTTTCCCCAATTTAACGATAGCCAAACCTATTTTTAACACGATTTCATTGCATTTTGTCTCAAGAATATTAATGATTCAATTTGAGATTTTTAATACTTCCTAAATCGAAGCATAATCCAATGAAAATGGTTATTATTAAAGAAGCAATTAATTGTATCTATTAGCTTATTATAACCTGTAACTATGGTACAAGGATATCGCATTTAATTAGGTTCAATTATCCCAAGGATACATAAGAAACGATACGTCATTTTATAAGCAATCTTTTTTCTTTAATTTTTGTATATTTATTTATTAAAACAGATAGCACAAATGTTTTTAACACAATAAACATCTAAATTGCACCTCACAAATACATTTAAATAAACGACAAAAAGTGATTCACAGTTATATCCATTTCCATTATAATCATTTATGCATCAGTTAGCTAAATAAATAACAACATTTTGCCATTCAATAAGCGCAAAAAGATAGCAACAACAATCAGCTACCCGCAATGCGATCAAGGTCAATGTCTGGTGGGCGTGGGTGGGCGGAGGGGGAGGGGAAACTGGGCGAAAGGGGGAGTCGAGGGTTTTTCAGCATTTTCCTGGTTTGCGTTTTTTGATGCTTCCTCTTCTTCTTCTCCCTGGTTGCTGCTGTTTTTCTGCAGCATGTAAAATCACAAAAGCAACAACAGCAACAACAACAACAACAACATAAACAGCAAATACAACAACAGCAGCCGGCATGAAAATTCAATGTTATTTTTCATATCGCACTCCCACTCTCTCTGCTCTCCGCTCTCTTCGAATTTCGAACTTCGAAAATGAACTCTTCTCTCTGACAAACACTCGCTCTCTGCGCTCTCTCTTGTTCTCTCATTGTGGTGTTGCTGGCTGCTTGGCAACATGTTGCTGGAGAGTCATTCAAATGTTGCTTGATTAATTTTCCTCTTCTTTTTCTGTTGCACTGCCATTTTTGTTTACGCATTTTTTTCGCACCTCCGCTCACTATTTACCTTATTTCTTACTTTCACCTTCTGCGCTACTTTGGCCCCTTGCCCCGCCCACTTTACGCCCACACCTCCGCCCCCCGCCCGCCACCAGATCGCTGCATTCTTTGTATGTTTTGTTTATAAACATTCCTGCCTGTTTGTTTTCAATGCAATTCCATTGTGCTAGCCGTTGAAAGGAGATGGAAAAATGCTCTCCAAGGGTGGTAAGGGGCGGCAAGGGGGGCAAAGGGGGGGTGTTGGAAAATTCGGAGGGGGGCATATCTTTCTGTTGGCCCATCCGCAAGTTATATACAAAACAGGAGAGGGGGGGAAATTCTTTATAAATTGTTAGCTGTCGACAGCCGCAACAACAAATGTTTGAGCCTCCAACTTAGTCAAAGTCGCTAACGGTAATATCTACACAGAAATCAATTTTGCATCAATTGTATTTAATTAATTTTGTAGTTACAACAATCGAAGTCACGAGTTGAAATTCGATGATAATTCGATAAGTTGAACTGGAAATTTATTATTTTGAAACTGCAAATTTTTAACAAAAATAATTTTTAAACAATATATGTCTAGAATATTTTTTTGACTTTTTTAATTAATTATCCTATTCCACCAGATCAATCAAAATAAATCCTTTATTGAACTTATTAAAAGCTTTTAAATTCGAACAAATATAACAAATCATTTAATATATTTCAAAATTAAAATTAATGATTAATTTTAATTAATTGTAGGCCATATCAATCCAATTTTTAACATTTAAAATTCTAAATTTTATTTTTTTGACTTCATTCTTTTTGGTGCATTTATATTTGGTATATAAATATATTTTTCTTATCCTTAAAAATGTTTTTTTTCCCTTAGTGTGTATCTCCAGCCCACTTGTGGTGGAAAACTCCACCCACCTCCCCATTTCTCCCTCCCCCCTCCCGAACTCATTAGGCGCGTCAAGTGATATGTTTGCCTTTTTCCCGGGGAACCAACCGAAACACATTAGCGGCTCATTTCATGCAACTTGCGGGCCAAAAGGCAGAAAGGCAGCGCAAATTAAAGGCGCATTAAGTGATTGGCCAGAATGGGAGAGGGGTTAAATCGAGGGGGGGATAGGGGAAAGTGGAGAAATGGCGACCACACGCACATTTGGAAAACTCAAAGAAGTTTGCAACACAGAAGCCGCAACAAGATACATGGACCAACTGGAAAGTATCTTACGGCTGCTAACATTCCTGAGAGATGGCTAAGACTAAAGAATCCAAAGTAGGGCAGCACAAAATTCATAATAAAACACATTTAGCTCCAAACAAAACAAACATTTGCCAAAAGATACCCCAAAATCTTATAAGCTTAGATTTATCTTTTGGTATGCAAAATGCGAGTGCTAAAAGGATCTTCTGAGTACAATAGTTTCCAAAGTATTTTGAGGCATGAAAACTTACGAAATATGTCGTTAGATACAAAAAGTTTATTTCGAATTTTGCTGCAAAAAAATATAATTAGATAATAAATCCATTTTAAGCTTGGAATTAAATAAAACTTATAATTTTCCTCTCAAAAATGTGAACCCTTTATTACCGAAAAAATTTGTATCTGTGAGTTAACAAATCTCGCGTGGCATACCAATTAGTCATCCCCGTTTGCCCTTTGCCAAAAATTCATGCTCTTTTCTGGTGCCTCACCCACACAGATACTCACACACACACTCGAATGTACACATATATGTGAATATTGCTGGAGGACAGCTGACGAGTCTCGTGTTTGCAGATACAATAATTAATAATTCCGGGATAATCTGCATGTTTGTCAAAGTGATACGGTCCAAAAATGGAAAAAAAATGAAAAATGTGTGTGTGTGTTCGACAAAAACCCAAAATACACAAAAACACCTACAGAACCGAAACGAAACGAGTCGAGATACACACATCCAAATGCGAATATCCAAAAAATCTGTGGGGATAAAGTAAGCAAGCCAAAACCATCTGCATAAATACTTATAGCTTGGGTTTGAGTCCGATTCTCTGGCACAGGACAGGACAGAGGCTCCCGTGTTAATGAATCTATACAATTGGATTGAAAAACATTTGACCGGGTCTGAATACCCTCCCCCTCCCCTTCCCCTCTTTAAATGCTATTTTTGCCTATTTAACAGCTGTTCAAGGAGTGCAGGCTGAAATTTATTCGACATTTATTGCCTACAACTTCATTAGGCCTAACAAAAATATTATTTTTCCACAAAATTTTCAACAAATATGGGAAAATATTAATGATTTTCAGACACAATGAACTCGTTTCGATAATTTTTTGAAGCACTTGAATGTTAATATCAATAGGAAAACCATATATTTTAAATATATTTCTTAAATTCAAGAGCTATCTTAAAGGTTAAATATACCATTCAATTCAAGAGAAAAACATCATCAGCTTCCCATAATACTCCACCTTATAGTTTGGCCATCGCATTCCTTCGTTTTGGTTGTATCTGAAACTTATCTTATCATTATCACTGACAAACTTACTGACCTTGATGCCGGGGTCTTCCCAATCTATGTAGTTCAAGGTTCTTCAGAGCACACATTTCTACCATATATATAAGAGAGAAACTCTGAAGTAATCTCTCCAATGAATTCGCACAATTGTCGTGTGAGATAACACTTTCAAAACAACAAACGCACCTCCCCCCGCCCCCTCTGTTGTTCCCATTTCAAGTGCAATTATAATTTTTGTTTGTCATGCAAAAACAGGAATGGGGGAAAACAATCGACAATGGGAAACGGCAGGCCCCAGCGACAAAATGGGGAAAAATACGCAAACAAAACGAATTGTGGACTCTGGCAAGTTTGGGGGGGAGGGGGTTGTATCTGGGGGATGTGGCTAGTCGGGGGCGGCCTCTGCCCACGCCCACGCCCACAATCAAACTGGGTCACATGGCCAGCCATTGCAATTTGCATATGCATGAGTGGCAGGAAGATACAAAGGAGCGGTGAGATATATATGCGGAAGGAGGGAGATGGAGGGTGGGGATGGGGTCCAGAGTGGAGGTGGAACGGATGAGGGGGCCAGGTTGCCAAACGGGAGGTGTGCAAGTGTGTCCTGCACGTCCTTCGGCACATGACTTTACAGTTTTTCGACCTCTTCTAATAAATTTCCGCCCAAGTGGAATATGCAAAGTCACCAAAACCAGGAAAACACACGCAGCATACGCACACGGCAAGAAAGGTTCATTTAAATAGCAGGGAAATTCTAGTAATAAGGATTTTTAAATAAATTTAAGGTTATATTTTAATGTAGTTTAAAATTTAATTAAATATTTTAACCCATATATTTATTAAAAGGAAATTTTGTGGATCAAGTTGTTCACCAAAAATTCAAATAAATGCAAATGAAAATTTATTATTTGTAAAAATATCAACAGATTTTAATTTTCAATTTGCGATTTTCAAGCTATTAAAAAAAATACTAATATTTATTTTTATATTTATTAATACCTTTAATTGTATTTAAAAATATGAAAGCTATTTTAAAAATTAAACTTTCCAAGCATTTTAATTAATTGCATCTTAACAGATAATAATTTTGTAACTTTCGTATTTTAAATTATATTCAAATTGCATTCTTTGAATTATATTTACATATATTTAATTTAACGCAACTGCAGTAAATTTCATTGTGAATTATTTGTGGTATGTAATATTTCTCACTGTGCACCTGGACATGCAAACACACGCATATCTATATAATTGCGACTCTCCTATATATTGCAGATATGTGCGGCTCATAAATCAGCGCCCAACTGTGTCACCTTTTGCGAAGGGGGCGAAGGGTGGTGCGGGGGAGTTTCCCTGCGGGGGAGTTTTCCCTGTTGAGCCAAAAATCTCTCCAACTGTGTCCAGTTTTCAGCATATTTGCCAATGGTTTTTCTTCGCCGCTGGTTTCTAGTTTGCCTTCTGCATTTGCATGCATATCCTTGACATCCTTGATACGGACTCTGTGGCATTATTCTAATATCCATGTGGAGGCCAGTGGGCTTCCTTATTGTTTTGTCTGATCTGCGACCTTAATGTGCGAGTGTGTAGTGGGGGCGTGATTTGCATACTGGGCTACTGCTACTTTTAGGCAACTTCCAGCGTACCAATCCTCTGGATCTGCTCCTTTCTGGCCCACATTCCACGCTGCAGTTGGCCGTAATTAAAGGTGTTAATGCCGCTGATAATTACACTCGCCACTCTCCCGCACCCAAGGCCCCCTTTTTGCTGCGCCCCTGCTATCGTTGCAGCCATAAATTGTTCGGGGTCAGGCAGCCTGGCTCACACACACACACACACACACTATCAGCCGCCTAAAGGTGTGTTTTATGTCCTGTAAGTAGTTGCTATTTATGGCGAACTTGGCTGAAATGAAATCCGGAAAGCGCTGAATGCGTGATCTACGAGTATTGGCAATGGTAGTTATCGCTTTTCGGAGGTTAAGCACTGGGAAATTAATAGGCCGAACCAATTAATTTTCAATAATAAATGAGATTATAGATTAATTCAAGGGGCAAATGCAGGTTTTTAAAATTCATTTGCTTAATGTTTTTTTAAGTTATACATTCAGAACTTTAAAGAACTTGAAATTATGAGGAATTTATCATAAATATTTTAAATATTTAACTCTAACTTATTTTGATTAAAATATTGAAAGAAACAACGTTTATTTTTTAGGTATTTAGGTATAAAACGCTTGAGATTTTCATGAATTTTGAGATTGCCTTAAATTATTCCCTCTAAGAAAACCCAGAAAATATTTGCCAACTAAATATATATATAAGTTCGATCTGCCATTAGCATAGCTCCAGGGCTAGCAATGAATATGAGATAAAACAAATTATTGAACACCCATAACAAAGAACCCATCGATGGGATAATTCAACACCAACTGGCCACTTGCCCACAAAACTACTTACAGTTCATTGGCCTTGTTGCCAGTGGCTCGGGCTCAACCCCCTTTTGTGCCTGTTTAACCCCCCTCCTTCCGCCATGGACAAGACCGCCTGTGGCTGGAACATATGAAATTACAGAGAGGAGAGAGAGGAGCTGCCCGAAGAGCCAAAGGAAAACCCATTACAAGCAGCCATGTAAACTAATTTAAAAGGCCGCCTCAAAATCACCACCAACCAACGAAAAAATAACAAAAGACATTGCGGGGCCGGCAAAAGAAAAAAAAAAGGGGGGAAATCGGGTTTTCCGAGGGTTGAGTTGGCTAATGAAGAAAAAGCAGCTGTCAGCTGTGCATTACTAGGCACAAGGATATTTGCGAAAACAACCAAAATTCAATCACTCCCCCGCCGTCTCAAAGGAAAAGGAAAAGCCATAGCCAAAGCCACCCCCAAAAAAGGGGGAAGGAAAAGCCGGGAAATGCAGGTCAAAGGCGTTAATGCACATTTGTCCTGGGCAGCAAATCTGGCTTTCTGGGATGGGATTTGGACACTGTAACAAGTGTCATGGCCCCACCCAACCAGCCAGACACAAAAAAAATTGCAGAGGGGTGATGGCAGCGATTTATGAAAATGTCCGATGGAAAAACAAAGAAAATCAATGAAGAGAAATGTGTCGTTTACAAAAAAAACTCGGATAGGGGAAAAAAGTTCCAGCAAAATCAATTGAAAGCAAATTATAGTTGCTGCAGTTAGATAAGCTTTTCCCCCCTCTCCCCTTCTATTTTCCCGACTGGCGTGAGTTATGAAACTCGGAGTTTTCCTGCTTCCTGCCTTTCCTTTTCCTCGGGCGGCTGGACAATTTAGCTCAATGACTTTTTTCGGGGGGATGGAGGATGGCCAAAGGGGGGATGGGTTTAAGTGGGAGTTGTGGGGTCAATTTGCAATCCGAGCAACTTTCCTTTCGAAAAGGACAAGAAACGAAGAAAAGTGAAGAAGCCCCAGCAAAATGCGGGGAGAATGAAAAAGAATCGGTCTGAAATCTGATGATGAGCTGCATTTCGTAATTATGCCAGGCAATTAAACGATTAAGGCTCACTGGAGAAACCATTTAAGGAGTGGGCGTTAGTCCACCTTGACTTGGCCCTGCCCAACCCCGACCAGAGAAAGGAAGTGTTAAAGATTTATAAGGTGGAGCAGGCGTGTAATTGAAGTGCACTCAGTAATGGAAAGGAAGGTGGAACAAAACGGAGGAAGTAAGAATGGTTGGAGGAGGTGGAAGGGAAGGGAAGGAGGAGGAAGGGAAAAGATATATGTGACAATATCAGCGGAGTTGTCCAATCAATTGGATGGATTATTGCGCACTTAAGAGGACACTTTCCTAAGTGAAGTTGCTTTTAGATCTTGGGAGGATTGCCAAATCCCTGAACTGGAGTTACATATAAAAATCAGAATATTAGGAAGGGAAGTTTGTGGTACATATTTAAGTTAAAGGTTGAACAAAAATTAAATCAAATAATAAAGGAAAATTGCCTAAAAATACTAAACAAAAATATGAATTAAATTTATACACAATTTAATACCTCAAAATTCCCTTCAACTATCCACAACTTAAATTCGCATTAAAGTTCCAGCTCCCTAATCTCTGTCCTCCGATGTGGGTGTTCAGTTTCATAAACTTCACACCACTACCAACCCAGTGTCAGTAACTTTCCTGCCCCGAAACCTTATTTTTACCCGACAAAAGCTTTGATTTCACTCACTCCCATTGACCGGTGACCCTAACGCCGTCAGTGCAACTAACATATAGTAAATCTCCTCGCCCCTCGCCCCTGGCCCCTCATCTGGGTGGCTTCGACATGACCATTTGCAAGACACTTTGGCAACATTTTACAAGGATCCAGGATCCAGTATCCAGGATCGGGCAGGAATGGCTAAAAAAAAAGGAAAACTTTCATTTATGTGCAATGCATGGCCATAAAAGTTTGCGCCTCAAATCCAGAGAAGGAAGTTGGAAAGTGCGAGTGTTTGTTGTCTCATAAGGGGGAGGGAGGGGGGAGGGGTTGGAAAGGACTCTCCGAAGGACCAAGGCAAACATATTTGGCAAATGCGGAAACGGAAATATTCGCACTAAGGCGAGACAACAGCAATAGCAACGGCAAGAGCAGCAGCAGCAGCAGTCACAAGAAGTGGAAAACACTTTTTGGGCCTTCAACAACTGACAACTGGCAGTGCACACCCCATTGTATTTTCCTCTCCATTTTCCCCCACCCACTTTTCCGCCCAGCGTTTGCCTGTCTATCTGCCATTTCTGTTCGGGATTCCCATCTCCCTTTTCCCAGTCCTTTCTTTTCATATTTCTAAATGCATTTTTGTTGTTCAATTTCAAACTGCGTCTGCAATTTTATTTTGCCGTTCTTCCCTTAGTCCCCATTTCCCCCCCCCCCCCCCCCATACTTCCAATTTCATTTTCCTTACTTATTTTCCCGAGTTTTTCCCGCATTTGGCAATGCGATAACAAAAGTTTCTTCAGTTTAGTTCGCTTTTTTTCCACAGCAAACGGCTTGCGGTGGAAATTGTTAGATATTTCAATCTAATTAGGATATAATGATAGTTTCCTCAACAAATTCGCTTAAATTGTTGGTTGGCTTGGGGTTGGTTCTTTTTTTCTTCATAAAGGACAATAAACTAGAAGAGTGGTCTACAAGTTTTTTGATATTTTTTAATTTGAAATATTATTTTCAAATTACCAGTTATATTTAAATTAAATAAATAATCTATGATGATTTATTTTACCTGAATAAAATATGAATTACAATTTACCTATTTATTTTTCAATATTACACAGGCATTTTCTTCCTCAAACTTCGAACAATTTTGTTGACAGCCTCGAACTTCAAAGAAAAAAATAAGAAATTGCAAAAATTCAAACCGAAAATAAAGGATCGGAAAATCTGCACAAGGCAATTTCATAAAAATTTGAACAGCGCCAAATTAAAATAAGAAAACTTGGCAACCAGCTGGACTCTCTGTCTGTCTGTCTGTCTCTCAAATGCAAGTGAGAAACCGAGGCTCGAACTTGGAACTTGGACCACCCGCAGGAAAACCCTCCTCTGCCAGCGCACAAAAAAAACTCGAATAAAATGAAAAACTGAATAATTTAATTAGAAATTGCCACTTCTGTCGCATTGGACAACAAAAGCGCGGCAAATTGGCTGCCGCGGACAGAAAAACGGAGGAAAATTACAGGGGAAAAAAAAAGAGTTGAGTTGTTGGTTGGCTGTGGCAGTGGCTGTGGCTGTTGCTGCTGCTTTTTGAGTGACGCATGCAGAAATTGGCAACGCTCACTTAACGGTGGATCAGAGGGGGGTTGGCAGAGGCGGGGCTGGAAACTGACAGCTGGAAAAAATAAGAGGGGGCGGGCTTTTCCAAGTGGCAAGGCAAACACTCTTCAAGTAGCGTAGTTTAATTAAATTTCGAACATTTTTCCAACGGCACTTTACATTGTACCAGCCAACAGCCAACAGGCAACCGGCAAGTGGAGCGTGTGCACTGCCAAAAAGGGGTGCAAGGTGGATCGGGAAGGGGGAGAGGGGGGGAGGGGAAATGGAAATAAAGTTGCAAAGTGTCAAATTGAGACAGTATCGCACAAAGTGTTTTTACTCCTTTTTTGGGAGGGGGCCCAAAGCAATATAAAAGCGAAAGTCGCCCAGGGAAATGGGGACTCGCATTTCCTTGCCGGGTTAATTGTGTTAACTTAAATGAAATTGAAACTGGTAATTGATACATTTGCTGCATTTTCGTTTCGCAGCCTTTTCACTCTCCCAGCAGGTTTTTTTTTATTCAATTTGCAAGCTTTTTATTTTGACTTATTGCCTTAACGGGGTTTTTTTTGAGCTAGTTTTTCCTAGGTAAATAAATATTATTTGTGAGTGTTAACTTGGCATACACATAAAAATGTTTACCTTAGAAAAGAATTTATAGCAATTAATATTTTAAACAAAAAGGTATTTGTTTTTTATTATGAAATATGATAAATTAAATTAAATATAGTTTACATAGTTGTGAATTTCTTCTATGTTTATTTAACCATCCAAGTTTAGGATTCCTTTCTTTGAATTTCCCTTTGCTAAGTATACAATTCACCTCCTAATCCTTATTAATCTTGGAATTCCTGTGACTTAACCATTGAAAGCCTGTGAAAATACCTTTCGATCCAATCTCTTCTCCTCCATTTACCCGGCTAAATGAAAGACAAAGTAATCCCTGAATTAGAGGCGATTGATTTGCCACCTGAAATCGTCAGCTAATTGTCTTCGGCTCGAGTCTGCTTATCACTCCGAGTGACATTAAATATTCGGAACATTTAGGAAATGCTTCTTATCCTAGGGTGCCCTTTGCTCCTCTGCCAGCTCCTTTTGCTCCCTTCGCTCCACATTCAATCCCTTGTGGACCCTAAAGTAGCCCATTAAACGGCAGTTTCCATAGATCCAAGCCGATCCGATCCGCTTTGTCGGGGCAGCTCAAAGGTCAGTAAACAATCGGCAGACAACTTGCATTGATTTCAGTTCCAACCAGTTCCACAAGTCAGTCGAACAATTAAGGCCACAATTCAGAGTTAGCCGAGAAATTATGGTGTCACCACAGCCTCGAATGGACGGACGGAGGAGGTGGACAGGCAACGGCTGCTTAGGCCCCTGACAAATGATGGTCCGCTCCAACATAAAAAAACCAAAAACAGAAAACGCTGACTTGGGAGGAGGGTAATCCTTTAACCTGCCGCCAGACAACTCAATTCCAGGGTCAAAGACAGAGCAGACCGACAAAGATACACAGAGCTCCGATTGAGACATTATATTCGACCCACTATCTGAGCTGAGGGCGGCGTTTATCAGAGGAGGACGCCAGAAGGTGAGCAAACAGGTAGAGGACCAAGGCAAACCTAAAACCGAAGACCGAAAACCTCAAAGGACACTTTCACAGGACACTGCACAAAAGGGACACAACACGCTGACAACTTCATTGTGCAATTGGCACAATTAAACATAAAACCAAGTCACATCGACGGCGGCTTATTCGCTCTGAGATTTTCGCCAGAAATCGGCCGAGCACCCGATATAACATCAAAGGCGAAATTGTTGCCGAATTGTTTGATTGTTTGTCACAGAATGTTTATGCTTGACTGCGAAACAAACAAACAATTGTTACCTCAAAACTATTTATAGGGCGGCTTCTGTCTTAGATCTCGATTCCCGATTCCCTGGGAAATCTCTCTTTGAGCGGATTTCGGTGATGGGGCAGAAACCGCGGAAAAGCTCCGAAACCGCAACAACCCTAGACCGGGCCGTGTGAAATGCAAAACCTGCGGCTCCAAATAATTAAAATTGATGTCCGCGCCGAGGAAAATGTGCGGCCTTTGAAAAAGTGGAAAACGCCATGTGCAAGGCCACCGACGTTCACTATAGTAGCATAATTTGATTAAAGCAACCAGAAACGTGAGCCATCCACGATGACGAGAAGTTGCCAGGCCAGCTAGAAGGACCATCAACATACACTGTACGAAAAAATGAGGAACTATGGCAAAGAATTGCCAATTTTATACTAAAAGATTGGGGTTTATATAAAAAAAGAATATGAAAATTATGGTAAACATATAATTAATATTTTATTAATTCCTAAAATATTATTTCAATTATATAATTAATATATTAAAAATATATATATGATAATTTCTTTTGTAATTTTCTTTAAATATTATTTTTGTATTCTGATTTATTCCTAATTCATATAATCTAAGAAATTTGTATTTTTACTTGTAGCTTTTCTTATGAAATTAAGGGAAATATTTAACTGAATTTATAAATAAATAATGAAGCATATTTTAATAGGTTTATTTATAAAATAAATTCAAATTTTATTACCAACTATTGAAATCATTTCCAAAAACTTCAAAGAAAGATTTCATTCCCGTAGCTTTCCCATTAAATGAAGGAAATGTTTAGGTGGACTATTAACTTAATTACCATTATTTTCTTGATTCACTTTTTATTAAATATTATAGGGATAATTAAAATATTCATACAAATTGTTAAACAAATCAATCGCCCTTCTATTCCATCTCAAAATCAATATTCCCAATATGTCAATTGAATATTTATGCATCAACCAGATTATCCTTAAGCTCAAACTTTATGAGCCACTCAAAAATCGTAAAATCATTAATAACCCAGAACCGGATTTGTTTCGGGCAGTGTAGCTCACTTCGTCCGCATGTCCGTGTCAGAATATTTGGAAAATTTTGACGCAGTCGAGGCGCAAAATTCCGAAAAGCATGCTTCAGCGTCGACTCTGTCGGTTAGGTCGCTTTTTATGGGTCGTAATTACACCCCTTTGGGGGCTGGTGGAGCACCGATGCCAAAGCACCGATGGAAGTGGCATTAGCCATAAACATTTGACTCCCAGAGGGGCCCCTCGGCAAGCCCAGGGACTTAGTTTGATAACCGAAAATGTTTAAAAATACAACTTTATAGCGCAGGATTTATGAAATTGAGTTCTCGAGTGCGGCAGTTGTGTTGTGTGTCGGTTTCGACCTTCTTGCCGCAACGAATTAATGACTGAGAAGCTGGAAAATGTATTCCCAACAACCTTCCTGAGGCCGGGCTAACAGCGGGAAATTTTCGGGAAATCGGAAATATATTTAAAGTGTCCTTGACCGCTCTGCGGTACCTGCGAAATGTTCACACTCAATTATCGACGGTCGACCGACGTCATTAGCAGCAAATTAGAGTCGCTGACCCACTCAACAGGACATAAGGGAACCTTGATCCTGGAGGACCTGGAACCTATAACTTAATCGAGCATGCCTAAACTATCCGAGAAAGGAACTAACGCCAATTGAGCTGTAAACTTGTCGATGCCAAAATAATGGTAGCGTGGAGAATTTCCAAGGCAATCTTCAGCACGCAATCTTCGTTGCAGCCTCTGAACAAACCCAACCCCAACTTTGCCCTCATTGCAGCACATGACATGAGGAAAATGTTCCCATGCAGAGAGAAAAATATGGGGTAAGTGTAAAAAATATTACAAATGTAGCTCAATGAAAAGTATCTCTTTAAATTGTATTTATAAGCTATTGAATTGAATGCAAATATTAAATTTGTAGTACAAAATGTAGAGAATAATAAGAATAAAAATAAGTACTTCAAAATTTAGTAGATGTGATTTTATGGTACAAAATATAGTTTCTATTTTTTTAATTATTCAAAATCAAAAATCTCAAAAGGCAGCTGCAGTTGTTACATTTTTTTTGGGTGCACAAAATGACTTTAAAATTTTCCAACTGCCACAATTCGATCTCAGACTTTTCAAACCGCTCCAATCACAAAAGATCTTCGATAGAACGGAAAGCAGGAGATCTTCCTACCCGAATCTTCGAGTCCCCGATCACAATGCACGCTTTAATGACTAATTATAGACGGACTTTAGCCGGAGCTATAGCCAACCATGTCACGCTATGATGAGTTGTCATAAAATCCTCAGTGTCAGTGTCAGAGTCGAAGTATTCAGCATTCGGCATTTGAGATGCGACTGAAAATGAAAATAAAGATGAAGTTAAAGATGAAGGCGAAGGGACATGGGGCAAGGGAGAGGGGAAGACAACTCTATGGCCTCTATGGTCATGTCAGAGTTGAGAGACAAACGTGTCGTAATTGATTTTTATGGTCTTTGTCATTGTAGCTGCTTGGAGGAGGAAGACGAAGCAACCAAAATGGTTTATGACGTAGCAAAGATCGTAAATCCATCTGACCTCGACGCAGTATGAAGCTAGCCCCTGGGTTCTATGGGCCCAGTTAGTTGCCAATTTGTATTGCCCTTGCACATTTACGACCTTGGCCTAAAGTGTTAAACAGCAGCCTTGAAGGAACATATTCTGAGTAGCATGCTGGGCCCTGAACCTCATCTATGACCGAGCATAAGCAAATTATCGACGGTTTTTGGGTACTATGATATCATATGGCGTAGCTGTTGGTTTTTGGGTTTGGGATTTGGTTAGGATTTCCAGAGGTGACAAGGTCAAGTCCTCGGCCAAGTAGCCAGGTTCCATATGGTTCTTCGGTTAGCCAAATTCGCGTTAGTCACACCGTTTTGGTGTGATTCCGATCGATGCTGAACAGATTGAGTCGTATATCTCTTGGTTTCTGTTTAAGGTTGACTAATCGTGATTTTTAGGGATTAAGGTTTTTATAGATATATAAATTCCAAGAATTCCTAGAATCTATCTTACGATCAGCACTTTCAGGCTTTACTATTATCATTATTTATTTTTTCAAGATCTCAAATATTACGATTTTAATATTCAATAAATTGATTCCATTTTATTTAAATACTGCTTAAAATTAACTTTAGAGTCAATAAAAAATATTTTAAAAAGATCATAAAATCAAATTAAGTATGACATACTTTAAAATAAAATTAAAAACTATAAATTTGCGGAAGATTTTCTTTTATTGCTTCTGCGTGCGCATTGCACTTAATTTGTGATTTATTGCGGCATTAATCCAGCATTAATATCAATTCAATTGCACTTAAAACCCACACAGATCCAAAAGCCACAACAAGTGGCAAGTTGCAAGTTGCAAGTAGCGAGTTGCAAGCATTTGACCCGGGCCACCGTTAATTGATTTAATTGCAAAGCCAAACAATGCGAGAATAAAATACAAGACGCCCTAATGCGATAACAAACAATCCAAAAAGATCGACGGGGGAGGAGGAGCACCGCTTTCTGGATGGCTGGTATCAGGGAAATATTAAAAATTAACAACAAAAAATAATTTCCCATAAATTCTCGTTAACACAAAGACCCTCCACCCCCCCTACCTCCCCCATTCCCCCCTGATTTCCTCCCCGCGAACTCAACAAATTCACGCTGCCTAATTAAAAGCAAACATCTAGCGTCTGATGATCCCCAGGAGAGGCTGGGAAATCGAGGATGGTCCACAACACTGATAAGGGAGCGACAGAGAGGGTGGAATCGAACAGAGAGAGAAGGAGAGATCGGCGCATCATATAATTTGTCTCATAATCAAATATCATTTGTTAATGTCTAAGCCCAGCGAAGAGAAGAGATCTGCGGGCGGCTGACAAAGCGGGGAGTTTCGTAATAAATACAGAGAGAAAAATAAAGAATTATTATGGATTTAGTTACAAAAATAACATATCTTTACATATGTGATTAAAAAATAAACGAGATATATTATGGTTGGATATTTGAGTAACGATTTTTGTACGAATAATTCCATTAAGAATATTTTAAGAAATTTTGTGCCATAAAATTCACTGTTAAAAAACTGAGAGTTCTTAAAAATATATAAATTAAGCAAACCACTTTTAAAGGTTCCATATTAATTAAATTTAATAAGACATCAATTTCATTTCTTTTTTTTGACAGTGTAAAGGAGGGTGGTGTAATACAATATGCATTTAAAATGTATGCGTAAACATTGATAGCATATTGATGACCACACTGCTGATGATGATGAGGATGTGTATGAGGATGTGGACGTCGATGCTGATGTGGCCATGGATGATGCAACGGCAACTGCAAATGCCACCGCCACTGTCCACTGATAAGATGCAGCTGGAAGTTACATCCTCTCCACACGGATCTCGCATCGATGGAAGCAAATGAAATGCAAACGCCCTTAATTAAATATCCCTTCACTCCAGCTATCTTCCTCTTCCGTTCCCCCTTTGGAATCTCCTCCCCTTTCTCCCTGCTCCCTTCTCCGGTGCCGTGAAATTTCCTGGCCACACCAAAATCATCACGAAGCCCGAAGAAACGGGCGAAACTGGCGTTTTTAATGTCTCAATTTGCCTGCACACGTCGAGGGGCAAGTGGGGGGAAGGCAACTGAGCAGGGGCGGCGCAAAACGAGGGGTGTGCGCGGAAGAGGGGGCCCCAATGTCTTCATCAAAAACCACGATGCACAACAAAACGCGTTAAATGAGCGATCGTTAAAAGGAATTGCGAATCCCGACTCGCTTGGCTTGGCTTCAGTCTTGAGTTTTGAGTCTTGTCTTCCGAGTCGGGCTCCCTTCTTTTGCATCGTTTGCCCACGGCACAAAACGGTTACGTAGCTGCTCGGTTCTCCGATAGGCGGTACTTGCAGCACAGTGGGTCAAAAGTGATCAGGAAATTAATGAAAATTAGAGATTCGAATGGGAAACATGGGACTTTATAACTATGGGAATGTATCCAAAAACTATAAAGAAAAAAATAATTCTCAAGCTCATTTTAATTGGATATATTGAATATATGTAATTCATTCTGCAGGCCAACTTTTATAATTAAAAAAATTAAAATTTTCGGATATATAATATACTGTTTACCATAATTTATATTTCTATATACTTAGTATAATTAATAAGATAAGTAAGTTTCAGAAAAATCCTTTTTCCCATTCAAAGATATTTTCTTTCCCATAATTAATTAATTTTCACTCCATGTTCAACCTACCACCAACCACTGTACATCAACAAGCTGCTGCGAAATTGTTTGCATTGAGCAACAAAAACGGCAGGAATAATAATAACAACAACGGCAGCAGAAACACCGGCATCAAAAGCCCCCACACAGCACACACAACACACGACGTCACGACAAAGCACTCGGCGAAAGAGACAGATAGAGGGGCGGGGAAAGAGATAGACAATGCGAGCAAAGAAGTGAAGGCAAAGGCATCAGATACTTGCGACTTGCAACTCACAACTTGGAACTTGCAACTTGCATCTTGCCATTGCACTCATCGTTCGTCACACTCGCTGAGAGTTTTTCTGGCTCTTCCAATTTTTGCACTATCCTTTCGAAAGGGTACCATAATTATTACTAGATATTTACTAAAATTAAAAAAAAATTATGTTTAAAGAATTTATATTTCTGGAATTAAATATTAGTAGAATTTTAGTTTTAATCAAATTTCTGTAATTCGTTCTAAGAAATTATTTTATTGTATTTAAAATAGGAAATGGAAAACTGTTTTGAAATCAAGTTCATAAAAATATATTTCAGATTAATCATACTTGGTTTTAAATTTCGTGTACTATTTTAATTATTTAAAAACGTTATTTTAAATATACGTTTTATATTATATTATATATATTTCCAATAATTGGTTAGAATTATTGTAAGAATTATTTAATCGGTGTTTATTGAGAACCACAATTTTATGGATGATCCAATTAATAAATAAAGGCGTACTTTAAGAGGCAACTGTATCTGATATCTGAGAGAGTATTTCAGATACTTTATCAACCTTTTGGCTTTGGTTTTTGCTCCTTTTGAGTTGGTTAAAAGAAGTGATGCCGTTGTCGCTGGCTGCTTGCCGCCGATCTTATCGGCAATTTGTCATGCAAAAATTTACTGCCGCTCCAAGTCGCCCTCCGTGGTGAGGGGGGGAGAGGGGGAGGGGCTCCATATATAGGGTGGAGTATTGGGACTGCCCCCGTTTGTTTATAATAAAAACTTGCTTGTGCGGCTCATGCGGCAATGTTTTATAATTTTTTGTTTTCGGTTTTCTGGGGTTTCTTTTTTTTTTTGGGGGGGGGGCGGCTTCAAAGCGTTTGTACAGGATGTGCGTTGGTTTTTTCAGTGTCTCCCCGAGCTCTGCCCCTCCGTAGCCGGCTGATCAACTCATACAAAATGTGTCGATTAATGCGCTCCAGATGCTCTGACAGACACTCGCACTCGTCGGAAGAGGGGAGTGGAGTTGGAGCGGCGAGCGAAGAGCGGCCGGAATGCGCCTTTGATTTGTTGGGGCTCCGCAATGCGGCGGAGGGTGCAGAGGGGGTGGGGGGGTGTTGGC
>JAJJHY010008598.1:19399873-19442068 GCA_021224005.1 Drosophila setifemur | reverse complement strand
GAGGAGGAGGGGGCACTTGCACTGCCCTGACACTGATGAATGTCAGTCGTTTGTCAAAACGCACTGGAAAAGTGCGACGAGTTGTTGCCGTTCCGTAAGGGAATAAGATGGGGTCGTGGGGCTTCGAAAGCGAAATTTAAACAGTAACAACAAGTGAGAAGACTATCTTTGGGATTGAGGCTAGAAGATACTTCGTGTTCCAAATACTTTGGAAAACATTATGGGATTCTAATTAATGAATAAACAGCATTTTCAGTATAATCTCCTTATTGATCGTTATATAAAAAACATTTCAAAAATAGTTGAATTTACCAGTTATAAATTTTTTGCTCAAATACGATTATTGTAATATTATTAATAAGCCATTTCTTTGAGTGTATCCATATTGTAAAATTATGATGCCTGTTAAATATGTAAAATATTTGCAACCCGCATTAGCATGCTCGAAATATTTTGTGATATCATTACACTGTTAAAAACAATATACCCCTGTTTTCCGTGACTACCGTGTGTAAAAACCTAAATGAAAAGCAATGAATGAATGCGTGAGTGAGTTGGTGAGAGAGTCATTGAGTGATGGAGGAGGAAGAGACGAGGGGCAGGAGCAGCTTTCTCCCCCTCGGGCCCTTTTTTTCTGGGGGGTGGGGGAGTGTTTTCCCTTTGGGGAATCTCGGGCCTGGTTTTACTATATCCGTTCGTCCAAAATGTGGGCCTGTCAATGGATGACGCCACAGCCGGGGCTGGACACCTTGGATCCTGTGTGTGGCCTGTGTGTGGCCCCCCGAGAGCTAAACAATGGAACTTTTTCTTGCAGATATAAATGTATCTCAGTGTCAGGTTTAATTGCTGTTGGCTGGCGCCTTGAAAAGTCAGAAAGGTCATCGGGATGGAAAAATAAAAAGTAATCGGAAATATTTTCACCCTCCAAGTTAATCCAAGCGGAATTGAGACATCAGCTTAGATCTCTTCCATCTGGTGACCAGAGGCACTAGAAAAATCCCCGACTCCAGCTACCTGCTTTTCTGTTAAAAACCACAAATTAGAAACAAATTATTGCATTAAGCCCATTGATAATCCAATCTGGGGAAAATCCCACAGAGCGTATAAGAAAAACCCAGCAAAAAAACACTTGAGATCTTTCCCTTTTTTCAAGATCCCTGTCCAAGTGGAAAATGTATGCCAAACAAAAGGAATTCTCGGGCGAGAACAGTTGTTGAAATAAAATACAAAATAATATATATTTCGAAATTAAATGAAACATTTGGCGGGTCTCCGAACGGTCCGAAAGGTATAGAGTCATTAAGATAACAATCTGAACGACAGAGAAATTGTAAACGAAAACTAGAACAGAAATTGTCATCGCCGATGGAGAAAGCAGAAAGAACATGTGTTGAAAGGATCCTGAAAAAACAGGACAACAGTTGGTCTGATGTGTTGCCAAGTTGGTCTAAAAAAAACTACGAACGATAATTTCTTTTTGTGGGAAATTAAATAAGAAAAATATTATTTTTATATGCGCATTGGGAAAACCGCAACAAAAGGTTGGAAAACCCAACCAAAATCCACACACCAAAATTTAGCAGTTTGCTGATTGAGTGGTTGCAAGTTGCAGGTAGCTGTTACTGGTTACCGGTTACCTGTGGCGATTTTGGCAGAAATATGCTACGGTTTGATAGATGATTGAGTGGGTGCCCGGAATAAGTACAGTTTGTCCCGTCGAGGCACGCAATTAGGCATGCCGCATGGAACTAATGCATTTTCGCAACCGCAGAAATCAATTTTCAGCGCAGTCGCAGGGCAGGGTTGGGAGAGAAGCACTTAAGATATGGCCGGGATGGTACGTACAAGTATTTCCCGGAGACAAGGTGGGATCTTTTCATGGAGGTCCCCCGAGAAAAAAAAAGAAGGAACCGCTGACAGCCGTCGTCGATTGCCGTCGTTGGATTGATGGCTGTCACAGGGAATTGACATAACAAAACGTCACCCCAGGGTTTCCTGTTTTCTTGCTTGTCTTAAAAATTCGTTTTTGTCAACGTGCTCGAAAATTAAATAACACAGAAAGAGAAAATATCGGAATGTTAAAATTTGGTCTAGAGTAGATCTCAAGATTTGTTTTGTGGGGTTGATTCTATTAAAACATGTGTTCACTTCTCGAGAACTCGGAGAACTATGGATGTTGTCAGTTTTCTCTCTTTTTTTTGTTGGCTTTGTGTAACAAATTACCGAATGCAACAGATTTTTAATGTAAATATAATTGTATAATTATATAATCTATAGCATATGTGGGAGCCAACACAATGGGGGACTCAAACAACATAAAGGGGGGTATAATATGGATTAGTGGAGGGATCTCTGGAAGACAAGGATTAATTTGTTGTGTCGAAAGGGATACCAAATTGTCACTTTGGAAAATCACTTTTGGGAGAAGGATCAAAGTGTCAAAAATATTTAGAAATGGCTAAATGTTCAAAAATAAAGTTTAAAGCTAGGGAGTCTAAAAACAGAAAATGGGGTAAAATGTAAAAAAAAAAACAATTTGGTTGTAAATCAATGTTCTAATAATTAATTGTCTTAGGAGAATCGATTTTTGTACTAAACCAAGATGTCAGTTAATATTTAACAGCTAAAGTAGCATTCTACTGATTGGATTTTAATAGGATGAAAATAAATGAATTTATCTTCAATCCTTGAAATTCGTGCATTATAACTCCAATAAAATTTTGACTTATTCCCTTCCTCCAACCCCATAAAAAACTGATGCGAAGAAATACATATTCATGTGATCGTGGTGATCCCAAAACGCCTTGCCAGCTGCAAGACAGCTCCAAAAAAACATAACATCCCAGAGCCACGCCCCCACCAAAAACCGAATCTTATTCGTGTGCTAATCACGAGAAATTCAATCGAAAAAAAAGATACTGAGAAGGAGAACCGAGAACCGAGAAATCACGCGCCTTGCAGGAAGCCTTCATCTGGGCCCGGAGACAGAAATTGGAGTGGAGTGGAGTGCTTAGCACCCCTGCGGTTAAGGCAGAGCATCATCCACATCCACATCCTCATCCTTTGCCTTCGATCTGACGATCCGAATTAATTTCGAAACACTTCAAAGCAGGCACGACGCCAGCCAGACGACTCTCGCATGGAAATAAATTAATTAAATATGCCGGGACCTGCTCTGACTCCGGAATAAACAATCCCTGGCTCCCTGGAGGCACAGTTGCGATCCTCCGAACCCAAAACTGCGGCGGACATTGTTTGTGTCAAATTTTCAAATTTAGTTGTTAAACCCGAAAAACAAGACAAGCAGCCAGTCCAGCGCCCAAAAACCAGACCAGACAAAAAACCAGGCGAAACTCAAAAAATACGAAAAACAAAAGGCGTCGGATCACATCACTCACCCTAACCCATCCAACTTCCAGTCCCGGGGTAATTATGGGTTATGCAATGGCAAAAAGAAAACAAGGAACAACAAAATACCAACCCAAGTCAGAGTCCCAGTCCCAGAGATGAGGAGAGGAAATTCGCAGCAAAAGGTTCTGTTCTGCTGGACTACACAGAAAATTTAGACATTAGACATTGGCTCATTGCCACTTATTGGAAACTCCTGCTGGCCCGTTCCGAAAATTGCTCTTAGCAGGTAGCCGGGAGGATCATGCACTGGCCACTGGAGGAGCAGCAGCTCCTCCGCCTCCTGCGCCTCTTGTTTTTGCATCTCTGGCGGCTAACCTGTCATTAGCTTTGGGCGGGTTTTGAATTTGGGTTTGGGTTGGGTTTGGGTTCCCGCTGCTTCTTGCCTTGAAATTGAGCCATTCCGGTATGCACTTGGGCAGACAGTTAACCTGTCTTCGGTCCACAGGGGCCCAACGGGATGCATCGGTGCTTGTCCATCTGTCCGAGTGGGAAACTATGCCGTTTGTGCATCCTATCGGTGCGTTGGAACACGTGCAATTTCGAGTTCGAGTTGCGATTGATGAATGACTTGTAAATGATTGCTGAATGATTTTCACAAATTTTTCTGTAGAGGGGCAGGTGATTTCAGGACTCACGATTTTAAATTAAAAACAAAAAATATTGTTGCAAGCTAAAAAGCTTTCTTTGTAACAAAAAACCAACAATTAAAGTTATGTACTAGATTTTGTTAATGGAAAAGTTTTCATGAATTAAATTTGAATAAAAGTTTAGGTGACTTTCTTTTATATATCTCAACAGAATTAATCAACTTTGAATTTATTCAATTATTTAATTTTTATTTTTCATAATTAGTATAAAGAAAATCCTTGAACTCCGACTAGCCCAATCCTAACTGCCTGATATTAACCCATTATGATCAGAGCAAAGCAATTATGATTTTTATTTTTCCCGAGGCTCTTCAATCAGAACGCGTTTTGGCCGATGGCAGATGGTGCTCCAAAGGCTCCTCTAACGGCAACCATTGTTCGCCTCAATGGTGGAAAATTGTCAAGGCATCAGAAAAATAGAGGATGCCAAGGAGGAGGTCGAGGTGGGAGTGGGGAGGGGAATATTCAAAGTATCTGCAAGTATTTTGCATGACATTCGCGTTAAAAGGCAGACATCAAACTGAATGGCCCTCGGAGAGAGGGGCTCCTCTCCAAGTCATCCTCCTCCGAAGATGACGACGACGATGATGATGATGATGATGATGGCAATGGTGGGGCCTGTGCCCGTGCCTGTGCCTGGCATTTTATGGCTGCAGCTAATAATGCAATTTGCTATTGGGCTCTCTGTCTCCTTGGCTTCTTCTTGGCTGCTACTTGAAAAAGTCGCATCATTTGACAAGACATTTATGCGGCACTTGTGGCGTTGCACTCGCTAAATTAGGCACAACTGCCGGAGTAGTGCAGCGGTGGCAGCTTCTTCTGGCCAATTATTCAGTTATGAGTCGCCGTTGCGCCATTTGATTTGATATATGCCCCATATGGTTTGACAAGTTGCCGCAATAATTGTCCCATTTGCGGGCTGTGCGGTTCGAGGGAATAAAATTGGAATAAAATTCGAATCTCATCATCATCATCAACATCATCGCACACTCACTATTTCCGTATTTGCGTATTTCCGAGTGCGGACCACAATCCGCAATTTAAATGAAATTAAGCAATCAGCAAACCCGAATCGCTTTAACTTTTTCGAAACAGGACCCACGAAACTTAATTAAGCCGCATCCAATTCAATATTTCAATTTGTCCGGACAGCCAATTGTGGAGCAACTTTTCATAACCGTTTCCTGATATGTACATATACATATATCAATGATTATCGTGCAGAATAATAATAATTGCATGCATATTCAAAATTGGTTTCGGCCAAAGTGTTTCTATAGTCAAAAAATAATTCCGAATTTCAGTGGCCAAATTTTATTTGACTTGATTACCAAAACCGAATTAAATATAACTCGATTACCTAAACCAGAACTAAAACTTATTTATTGAAGTTATAAGATTCATTTTAATGTTTAGTAATTTCATATTTGAGTGACCAAAGATATTGGTCAGATCACTTGATTAACCTTAACTTGACCAAAACCCAATTTCTTTTTCCCAATTTCGAACGAAGTCCCTTGACCAATTAATTTTTTGTTTACGCGCTTCATTTGATCCCCTCGAGATGAGGCTTCATTTTTTGCATAAATATATTTATTTCGGATACATAAATTTATGCATATTTATGAGGCCATATTTATATATCGTGTCCATTTCGAATGCAAACAAATAACACACACAGAGAGAGAACGGCCTGGCCAGCTCTCCAAGCTAATTCCCCAAATCCCCGAATTAATAAACCAGAGTACTCCAAGTCCCCCAACAACAACAAAATAACAACAACAACCGGAGGACAACACGCGAATGGAAAATAAGCAAGGATAAAACTTGACAGCCAAAGCAATTTACATGTCCAAAGAGACGGGCTACTGCTAGGAAAAGTCAGTTATTAGATAGAGATACAAAACATCTAGAGATACTTTATATATCCAGGTAATACTCATAGTTGATAGAGCTCAGCAGCCGCAACTAGAAATTAGTTTGTGTAAACAAACATGTCAACATCCACATTTATCACGAGGGCCCTTCAGGTCACCTGTCCATCTATGCACTCAAAAAAAAAATATTGGTTTTTAAAGTTAAATCTATAAGCAGTTCATTACCAAAACTGATCTTGGGATATTCTTTAAATTTCTAAATTGCAATCTTATCAGAAAAATGATTATTTTTTACCTTTAGGAAACTATTATTTCCCTCAGTGCGAAGCCAGTGGCTAGTTGAGGGCAGATTGCTACACAGACCTTAGAATTCCAGGAAACATCGCCGAAGTCTGAGATCTGTCTTATTGTTTTTATTTTTATGGCGCAATGTCAACACTGCATTTTTATTCCCCCGCCAAGCAGGAAGATCGCAGATGGAGTTTCTGGAGCAGGGGGCGGGGGCGGGGGAGCGGAGAGGCGGAGCCGAAGGGTACAGGTTACCTGTGGACCTGTCACGAGCTAGTCTGCCGTCCTAAACAAAGACATTATTGATGCCCAGATGGCTCCGAGCTGATAACAGAGAGCTCAGTCGACTTGGAGGCAGTCACTCAATGATCAGATAAGTGAGATCCAGTCGAGGGAGTCTGCCAGAGTCCAGGGCCAGGGCAACACGCGATGGAGCCGAACTTGCTCTCCATAATTTATAGGAGGTAGTCAGGTGAAGTCGGATCCCCACGTCCAATCCATATACCCCCCTGACAATTACTTTCGGAGCTGCCAGTCAGGCGACTTGTTGACATCTACTCCTTGCATGCTGGGATCTCTGGGATCTCTTTGGGATCTGCTTGGGATCTCCCTGGGATCTCTTTGGGATCTCCTCGGTTCGTTTCGTGTTTGTTTTGCTTTGTTTGGTTGTCACTTCGGGGGGCCTTTCTGGGGGTAATTGGATATTGTAAACAAGTTGTAGTAGTAGCCAGTGCCAATGGGTTGTATTTTCCGATCGTTTATATATTTATTTATGAGTGCGATGCTGGGGTGTGGATATGAATAATGTTCAAAGGGAAAGTCATAGATCAATGGGGATAGATGAGGAGTCCGTTCTTGGGTACCAGGTACCAGGAAGAGAAAACATAAAAAAGAGTTCGGAAAACCCCTGAGAAATAAATTGGTTAACTACTGACAACTTCTTTCAGATATAATATCTTGCAAGGTGAATAATTCCCGGGATCATTTTAGATACCCTCACGTTTAAACTATAAACTAAACTCTTTCCGAATCTATCTATCTATCTATCTGAAGGCACACACAAATGATTTTATTAGACTCACTTCCTGCCTGATCTGGGCGCCAACTAATAATTCAAATATTGATACAAAAAAAAAATAAAAACGCACAGAAGAAATAAACAAAGGAGGAGCAACTGACATTGCTACCGATCGGTCGATCGATCGTCTTGGGTAATCCAATCCAGAGCTCAACCAAGATCGCTGAGCAATGAGTTGGAGATAAGAGTCGTATGTCCCGGTGTCCCGGTGTCCCGAATCCCAAACTGATTCAGCTCCATTCAGGCGAAATTGTCAACGATATAAAACGATCGCATGTGCGCAGAGTGGAGTGGAGTGGAGTGGAGTGGTGGTACATATTCAAGTAGGACGATTACCCGGACAAAAAGGGACGACAAAAGGAATTTATGACTTGTGTCACTTTCAGCGCCATCAACCCGTAACTCAGACGCCGCCAGACAACAACAACCCACGAGAATTCCACGTATGCGCGCCTGGAAATTAAGATACAAACATGCCCAAGGAGTCTTTGCCTTTTGCCTTTGCCTTTGCCAGGAGGAGATCGCATCTAGCCAATGATCGCTCAAGCGTTCCTCCTGGCTCTCAGCTCCTTCCCCTTCCCCTACCCTTTCCCAATTGTATTTCCATTCCCATTCCACAACCTGAGCCCAAATCCTCTCCAATTCTCCGCCTGTCGTCAGCCGGGAAGATAAGTGCGTGGCGATAAGCCAGACGGACGACAAACGACATCGATGCGTTGGGTTGCGCCTCCGCTTCTGCCTGCGAGCTTACACTGAGAAAAAAGATTAGCAATTAAAAAAATAATAGTCACAAAAAATGATGCATTGTCCTTCAATGTAAAACTATAGTTATTTAACTTTAAACAATAATATTTAATACATATTAATTTATAATAACTAAGTAAATTTGTTTTAAATATAATGCATTTTCTATAGAATAAAAACTTAAATTATTGATAACCTTAAACTATTATTATTATTATTTATACAAAGAACTAAAATCCTTATTTTAAAAATTTCTAATAGGCAAAGTTTCGGTTGCAGAACTTCTTAATTCAATCCCAACTTCGTACACAATTTTTCTTCCCAGTGTACGACTCCGAGTGATCCCCAGACCGAGTCTTTGGATCGGAAATTCAGCCACAGGAGCCACTGGAGGAGCAGCTGCCCAAGCAGAGGCGTGTCTTCCTCTTCTTCTAGTGGAAGACCATTCAAGGAGTTTGCACAATTGAGCACTTGAAGGTCCGTCCATGGCAAGGGGCGTTGTTTGTGAGGGGGATTCCTGGAAGAGGGTAACAAATGTGTGGGTTGGTCAAGGTAAACACAGCGGTTAAGCGTTTGTGATAATTCAGACAGGTGTCGGTTGTTGTTTGGGAGCATTTTTATTCTAAGGAAAGTTATCCACAAAAAAAAAAATAAGTTACAAGAGAGCTATGCGAGTTTTTAAATCATGGTAACTAGGTGATTTTTTACTTTCCAAAGCTGATCCCCTTCAGACGCCAACCATGTCTGTCATGCCATTCTATCATCAGGCCATTTAACACGATAAGAAAATATGTTAAAGGATTCTTAATTACTTTCAAGTGGCCGAGAGGTAGCCAAACCCAGACACTTGGCCAACGAACATTGTAACATTGTCGGGGCCAAACACTTATGTAACAAAAAAAAAACAAAAAAACACTGGAAGAGAGATGGTAACTATTATGGCCTGGCACTTTAATGAGATACATCCCAGACACTCCATAATCGAGGCAGTTGAAGGGAGTTGGAGGGGGGCAAGTTATCGTGAAAACAATTACCATTTACAGGCTAATTTCGATGACTATCTGCAGCTGGCAGGGATAATGAATGTGGATCCTGAATCAGAATCCCTTTCACATACGAGTATCCCAAATCAATATGAGCCTCACTCGAACTGTCAGCGAAAGTTGGGGCAAAATACAATTTCCACGCCCGAAAATCCCTGCCGCGGGAATTCCCAAATCGAAATCAACAATTTAATCATTTAATGCCCAGCATTTGCTGCTCATTTACCACGATTATTTGCATAAACAGGGCCCAAAAACAAACCATTTGATAAATATTCAATTATGCATAGACCAGCGCAATGCCCGGGCCAATGCAAAATGTGGAAATATAATTTTTATAATTTTCCACCGAACTGCATTTTGCATTTTACACATTGCACATTGCACATTACGAATGCAGCAGAGATTGAAATTACAAATTAATCGACTGGGATTTGCAATGCAAAAATTGTTTCAAATGTAATCCCATCTCTCTGCATATTTACCACAATCCACATTTTTTCCTGCATCCTAGAAATACATTTTAGGCGGCGCCACCTTCAAAGGGAAAATTAACAACCGAAGAGAACTTGGCCCGAAAGGCGCTAATTTGTAGCTTTGTTGGCACTTCCCGTCGTTAATTTGACTGAATCTGAACGTTTTATTGGCCATCGAAATGCAATTAAAGGCAATAAAAGGAGTCTCAACTAAAAAAATTATGTATGTGGCCAACACATGTTACCCGGTTTGAAGGCGGCGCCTAGTTCTTTGATTTCTAGCACCTTTTCCTATTTGTTGTGTGGAATTCGAATGCCTTCTGTTTTGAAGTGTGAACATTTGGTGTTAACTTGTAGAAAACATTTGTTAACAATAATATTTTAGAGGGGTATTTTGGGGCAGAAGTGGTAATATTTTCTAGCAGACAATTTCTAGAAGAAAATTTCCTAATTTTGTATTAAAAAATTAGTTAAAAAAAAAAAACAAAATCGCCTTTGGTTACAATTTTATTGGCATCCCCCTAATAATTTTACAAGTACCATTAATTTCGTTTCCAATTTCCATTTCTCATTTCATTCCCCACAAAGCAATCATAACTCTAGGAAAAGCAATGATATAACTGAGCATATCTGCTCCGATATACGATTTAACGATTCAAGTTCATGAGCAATTTTAACGAGCCTGCTGCCTCTAATCAAGAAACATGACCAGGAGGAGTTGGAGGGCAGAAAACCCTTCAGAACACAAAGGAATTCCTTATGCATGTAAGTACACCCTGCGATTACGATTTTTATGTGCACTTCATCCGATGCTTTACGAGGCCCTAGACACTGCTTTTGCATACAAATATATCTCTATATCTTCGAATACGAATGCATATATAGTGAAAACATTTTTAATGACACTTGTTTTGGGGGCGGGGGGAGAAATGCGTTTCACTCCAAAAACCAAAACACAATTTGTGCATTTTTCTTTAAATGATTTCCTCGCGCGTTCATATCTTTATTGGTTAATGTATTTATACATATATATATTTGGTATATGTGGTTATATAATTTTAATTCCTTTTCCGAAGAAAACTGCCCATAAAAGTCAAGTGTTGGGGCCATAAAATGGAAAGATCAGGCCGAGCCAAGCCCCTTGTTGTGGCCAAAAGGTGTGAATTTCCTGGGCATTTCTCCCAGCCCAAGGAGCCAAGGAGCATAGGAAAAGCAAAAAAGGAAAATTGTAATAAAAACTTCTCAAAATGAAATGTTTCGTTCCAAGCCATGTGACTTTATGAGTTGGCAATTTGATTTGTATCATCGAGCGTTTTTTTTACGAGAGTTTTTCCCTGAAAGGAAATCTTTTCTTTTCTCGTACACTTTTGTTGTTGGAATTTTTCTCATATGCTCCTCGAGTGATGCCAAAATATTAGTTGCGGCTTCTTGAGCAATTTCACGAAACGAATTGTAATCATTGAAATGTATCTAAACAGAATGCAAGGCGAAGGATCGATCTCCTTGGGCTGCGGTTACTTCAAAGCCCTCATAGAGATCGGTAGAGATGCCAGTGTATTTCTCCTTTTTTTCTTGCCTCCCGGCATGTGGCAAACAGATGAGGACCTCAAGATGAACCTCCAGTTGAACCTGCCCGGCCTAATGAAGCCATTAGCAGCGCCTTATCTGAGCGCTCAAGGATCCTCGAACACACAAAAGGTCCGTCTAAGTATTGTCTTTGTCTTTCTGTATGCGATATGTATATATATACATATGTATATATATATATATTTTCCTTTTTGGTGAACTCGCCCTTTGTTGCGGGCCAACTAATACGCCTAAATTAGATCGAGATCGGGATCGGATCGGAATCGAGGTGCTCTCGGGGTGCCTATGTGGCAGCTGTTCTTCCTGAGATCCTCCTTCTCCAACTGCCCAGAATGGGTGTGTCCTGACTCTTGCGGCCAGCCATTAACCATTAACTTCACTTTCGATGGATTCCGCTTTGTTACTTACATTTTTTGGCAAGCCAGACACACAAATCATGGAACGCAGCACCTGATAGGCAATTATATGCTTAAGGTGGCCAAAATTGGTTTGCTCACATTGTTTGTCGGGTAACAGGATTTATTTTAGTTATTTGAAACTTGTTTAAATAAATTAGAATATAAAGACCATATCTTTTAATTTAAAGATTAGTTCCTTAATAAAAGTGTTAACTACTTATATTACAAAAGCCATTAAGTCGTATCATTCTTTTGATATTCAATTGCAAATATAAAAACTTTAGATACAAGTAAATTTATGTTTTGCTCTTAATGGTTAATAATATTAAAAAAATGTATGTCTTTCCATATGCTGGCCCAACAGCAAAATTGGCTTGAAATTATTTCATAAATAAAACCAACAAATAAATATTTAATTTGTCATATTTAAAATATCTATATTAACGCTGATTAAAATGATATTCATATAATTTCTTGTTAAGGGCTATTAAGATAAATTATTATTTTTATTTTTAATTTGAAGACTTCAAATACGTTTATGTTTTACTTTTAATGGTTCATAATATAAAAAATATGTTTTTCTTTCCATAAATAAAAATAGCCAATAAATAGTTGATTTATATTCATATTTCATATATAAAATATATATATTAAGACTAATAAAAGTGCCATGAAAATGGTTACTTGTTATGGGCTATTAGGCCTAATTATTAATTTGATTTTTAATACTTCAAACTTCAAATAGATTTATGTTTTATCATTTAATGGCTCATAATATTTAAGTTATATATTTTTCTTTCCATATGCTGGCCTAACCGCAGACATAAATTGCGCGGAAAAGTATGCGTGCTCTACAAATATTGCGGCACTTAAGCACAAATGCTGCCACCCAAGGGCCACACCACCCACCACCCACTGAGCGCCCCCTCTGCAGCCATTTTTTCGCCACCACTGTCACAACACTTTCCAGACAATTGCAACAGAGAGTGCAACAAGCGGCGTAGTCGCAGAAGTTGCAGCTTCCCCCGCGCCGCCCGCATGTTTTATTACTTCCGCGCACTTTCGCTGCAACAGAATGCTGCACATAGCACATACATGCCACATGGGCGGGGCGGGGGGTTGTCTATGTGTGAGTGGGAAAGTTCTCAGTGCGTTTAGCAGTTGGTTAGCAAACGAGGCGGAGGAGGGTGAGGATGAGGGTGAGGTTGAGGGTATCCACGTAGGAATAGGAAGTAAGCTTCCTTCATCCTCTGTTGTCTCTGGCGCTGTTGCCACATTTTGGCGGTTGCTGCGAATGGTTTCCTGTCGGAGATGTGTTGCCACATGTGTATAAATGCAGTGAGAGAAAGTATTTAAAGTTTTATTAATTCTTAAAATAATATTTTTAGTTGGTAGCCTTTTTGAATATTTTTGCTATTTTCTAGCAAACATTTAGAATAGTAAAAGGAAAAAAAACAATGGACATATTTTATTTATAAGATTTTAAGAACAGATTTAAATATTTTTTAATTGCTAAAAATTGTGTTAAAAAATTAATAAATTACTCATTTTTCACGGAAATATTTATGCATAATTTTTCTGAGCTCACAAAAATATTACTAATTCGGTGACAATATTTCCCTCAGTGTAAAGAGACACATGTGACCATGCAATAAAAAAGAAGTACGCCAAAGCCGAAGAAGCTGCATCCTTGGCAGGATACACAGCCCAGACGGTGGCAACTGTTCACTTTCGCTGCTCCAGCACCGCCTGCTCCTGCTCCTGCCCCTCGGAACTCCTTCTCCCGGCTCCTCCCCTTCCGTTCTTTCATATTTTTTCCCCGTTTTTGTCATTAAACTTTAACCGCGGCATCTGTCACTGTTTCTGCTGGCGGTGAGCAACCTTAAAGCCGCTAAATTTTAATTGCCAGCAGCAACAGTCGCAGTACTTTTGCAAAAAACTGGAGCAAATGTAAATGTTACTTCCTTTTTTTACTCACTGCTTTTTTTTGTTGTTGTTGTTACTTTTCCGTACTTTGGCTCCTTTTATGGCCGGCGTCTCCTTTTTATGGCCGCTTGCAGGTTTTGTGGCCTCGTTTTGGCCACAGCAACTCCGCCATATATCAAGAATTAATTAGCGTAATGCATTCACATCCCGGCCAGTCACGGAGAGTGGCCCGAATGGGGGTCAGGATTTCTTCGGTTAAGCGGCCTACTGATCGTGAAAAGAGCTAAAACAAATAAAGGAAAAAACCGGGAAAAAGGATTTTTCATTAAATATGCAAGGCAGGCATTTGCATGATGACAATGCCAATGTTTTTCACAATTTGCTTTTTAAATTGTTGACGGGAAGTTGAAGCTTTAAAAGTTTAAGAAAGTTTTTTGCATTAAATTTGGATGCTTTAAAAATTGTACTTTGGTTGTTTAAATCTCCAAACGTTAAAAGAAATATTTAACTTAATATTTTAATATAATACAATTCATTTAGTTAATGGTGAGTGATTTAATTCATAGGTCAATTATGGAATTCAATATTTCAGTTTAATACAATTTATTTATTTAATGTTGACTAATATAGTTCATAGCTCAATAAAAATGATATAAAAAAATACAATACAAGAAAATTAAGTTTTTTTAAATTTAATTTAAATAAATATTGTTGGAAATGTGCAGTAAACACATCAACTTAACTGCTTAAGCTTGATAATTGAAATTATCCGGTGCCTTTTAGCCAGCGTTCGCCATTTGTGCAGTTGTTCGGTTGGCTTAATTAAATTTGCGTCAGATTAAATGCTTCCTTCACCGCTTTTACCCCTTCTTAACCAGAAGTTCGGAACGGCAGGCAGGACAGCAGCCAGCAGAGCAGGAGCAAGAGCAGGAGCATTAACAGCAGGAGAAGCATCAGAAACCACGCCCACGAAGGCCAAAAAACGTGGCTGTTGACAGGAGACGATGACGATGACGTCCACGGTTCCAGCCAGGTGCAACGAGCAACGAGGTGAGGGCGGTGCGGCGGGGGGGGGGGAGATGCGAAGAATGGAGGACACTATCGCCATTTTGTTGTCAGCTGACAGAAGCAGGACACACCAAGGGAAAGGACGGCGATGGAGGGCAGAAGGCAAAATGCATGCCAAATTAAACAGTAAATGCAGCCAAAAAGGGAGTCCCTTCTACCAACAACCCTCACGTTTAAAACTAAAAACCCGAAAAGCCAAAAAGCATTCGACCAACCCGGCAACAAATAAACAAAAACAAACAAACAAATAAACAACAACCGAGTGCAGTGTGAAATTTTAATGCACCAAATTGCACGTGTGTGGATGTGTGCCTGTGGTCATTGTTGGTTGCGTTTGTTGCTATTGTTGTTGTTTTTGTTGTTGTTTTCCCTTCAGCCAACCAACAAACAGCAACAACGCAAATTACTGGCCACGTCAACACACACACACACGGGGCAACAACAAAAATTAAACAGCAACAGCAACAAATAAAATAAGGAAAGAGGCAACAATGAAATGAAGTGAAATGAAACTGTTGCTGTCAGTCTGCGGCAGCAGCAGCAAAATCAGCTTCAGGCCATGCAAAATACAAACTACGGCAGAAAAGCAGAAAAGCAGAGCAGACCAAAGCATACAACGCAACAAAAAAAAAAAAGGGTTAAAGCCTGGTAACAACAATTCATTGGCCATGAAGTTTTCCACCTGTCGACAATGCGTTGATTGCTCCCGCTCCACTTGGCCAAAACAAAACAACCAAAAAAATATAATAAAAAACTTCAAGCTTCAAGTCGAAGTTGCTGTTGCAATTTCCAGTCGCTGATTGTTGCCATTTGCCGGCGATCGCCGTCAGATAAATGCGAAAGAGAGGGCAATAGCCACCAAGAAAGAGACGGGGCGCTTAAGCTCCCCCTAGAATTCAGCGGAGCGTGGCCATAAAACAATAAGAAGGGTCCCCCAGTTGGTTTATTGCATTCATTTAGCGCATTCCCGAACAATAGTCCAAGAGTGTGTCTGTGTATTTTTATAAGCTTCCCTCATAGGCAGGGCAGTTTCTTTTTTTTGTTGTTATATATAAAACCCTGCTTTATGGCCCTGCCACACGCCATCTTGGCCAGACTTGGGCTGCACTTCTCCCGCCATTGTTGGCAGTCATTGGAGCGTTAAAGGGAAAACATGGAAATTGCATGCGAAAGTCAATCAGCTAAAGAAAACATGGTCTACTGTGTGACAACGAAGGGAAAGGGAACCTAACCATTTGGAATTGGGAATTAATCTTGGAAACAATACAAAAAATGTTGAGACCTATAACTTAACAGAAAACTTTAATATAAGCAAACAATACGATTAATAAAAAAGCAATGCTTTTGTATAACTAATAAAATGAACTTAATATTATATGGTTTTGAATTTTATCTGGCTAATCTGGCTAAAGTAATGTCAACAAAACACAATGGGAAAAAAAGGGGGAAAAAAACTTATTTTAATACCGATTTAAAAGGTTTAAAAAATAAAGATTGCAAAAATAGGATTACAAAATGAAGCAGTTAAAAAATGAAGACCTAATTGTCAGCTCTTTAAAAATTTGGCTAATTAATATTTCCATAACAATATTGTTTTGAAAGCCTTTACATTTATTTTAATCTTGTATTCATTTAATTTTCTAGAACTTGTAGAAAGCTTCTTACCATACAAATGTTGGCTAAAATCAATTTTTACAATATCAATAGATTGGAATGTGCATTCAGACTCGAATTTTCTGGATATTTTGATGATCCATCCAATTTTTGTTTTTGATTACTTCTTTCCACCTTAGCCAAGCAATTTGTGATGTCTTTGTTTTTTGAGTTCTGGGTTTTTGTTTTGCATGCAATGGAAGTAAACTCATGCTTGTCCTGGTCTGATTATAAACATGATGTACATCCCTGGTCCAGTGGAGGAGGAAGGTGCTGAGAGAATTTTGAAATTCCGCACAAACGAAGGTAGCAGCCCCCATGGAACACAAAGATGTGAGCTCCTCCTCTTCGCAGGTCGATGCATTTTAATGATGTGTCGGGTGCCGGGTGCCGAGCGACTCCACAAATATAATTTCATTTTTGCATTTCTGCAAGTTTCACAAGCAGCTGAACTGAACTGCTGACTGCAAATTGATTGCCGACCAACAAAAGGGCAACATCAACCGAAGGGCAGCAACAAAAACGGCTCACGCAATGCATGGCAACAATGGCCGTCGGTTTAATGAGCTCAAAAATGCGCGCAACAACAATGAAGAGCTGGCCCCGGTCCTAACCAAGGCCAATTTCCCCAATGGCCAACACCCAGTCCCAACATCTCTATCCACTATCCACTTGGGCCATTGCATTCGTGTAATTAAATGCAATTTTATTGCCACGATCGGTGGGCGCAAAAATAGGTGGGCAATAAAAAGTGAGCCTGGCCAGAGAGAGAACGCCAGAAATGTGGATACAATGCAAAAGTGTTGAAAGCCCTGCTAACGGTGCAGCAAACTTGATTTATGCAGAACAACAGAGCCGGGCTAACACCACCACAACGCCCCCTGGCGGTCAATGGCTAGAACTTCCGCCCCGTCCGAAGAAACAATGAGCGTCGTAATTAATTTCAAAGTAAACAATTTATCAAGTGCATTTCCCTGGAGGCCGGATCACTCGGGAAAGCAGTTCCTGCGGACAATGCAACAAAGTTGGTTGAATCGTAGGAATCGTAATATTTAACCTGATCTTGGGTTGTAACTTATTATTACATGTTAAGTTCTAGGATTAAATATTTAAAAAGTATATACAAATGCAAAACTAATTTATTTTCTAAGTCTGAAGTTAACTATAAATTTCATGATTGTGTTTTTGAATGCATTTCAAATTAAGAATTAACTTCTACCTTAAAACTAAATCATAAATTAAGTAAGAAGGTTCCAAATTCCCATCTGCGAATTACTTTTCTCGAAAACTTCTCAAATTAGACAATCTCTTGCAGCATTTAACCAACACTCTGACCGACACTTACTTATAATCGAATTGGGCAAAAATAAATCCAAAGCCGGAAAAGCCCCCAAAGCCATCAGCATTATCAAAACTCTAATTAAGATTGCCGAAAAAGTCAGTTTGCCAAGCACTCTTCTTTGGCCAAAAAAACCACAAATGCATTTCGGGTTACAACTACGTGCTCATCAGCATAATCAAGTGGGTTTCGGATTGGTAATGGCGATGGCAATGGGAGTTAAGTGGGTTAGAAGTGGCAGTGGAACTTGACTGCAATTCAAAAGAGATTACAATTATTTGATTGCACTTGGGGCTGAGTGAGCGAGCGAACTTGGTCGGTCGGGGGGCCAAAAGTATTTTGCGAGTCATAAATTTCGGATGCCAAATGCCGGAGATGAAGCTTATCGCGATTGCTTAACAATACTTTTTGGGGTTAACCGGAATGAATCACAGCCCCAAGGAGCCCAAGTTGAGTCACGGGGACAATGAATGGATCCGCTTGTCTGGCGAGATCCACTCCAACCAAAACCGATGGCAAGTCTCTGCGCCCTGACAGTTGTTCATAAATTAAGACATCCCACAATAAATAAGCGAAAACTGAGGAGCACACGTGTCTGCGGTTGGAGGAGCTCTTCAAAGAGTTTGTCAAGCGGCAAAAGTCTGCGGCTAATTATGCGAGGCCAGAGCAGGGTGGTGGTGGTGGAGGGGATCCCTCCCAATTGCATTTTCCCGCATGGGGATTGCTCCCCAGACAAACGAACCAAACCAAACCGTACTGAACTGAAATTGCATTCCGCACAAAAGGCGGAAAAGAAATGCCAAAAAGCCGCGAATGACATGTGAAAATATGCAAATATCAAAAGTGAATGAATGGGTCTGGGACCGGTCTGGGCCGGTCTACGTTCTGCTGGTCTTTTGGGCCCCGTCGACTCTCTCATTAAATATAATGGACCCGGTCGCAAGACGAGACCCAGCGTCGTCACCATGCGCTTTAATTATGATGTCGAAATTCGCATTAATTGCCACAGAGTAGAGTTCCGACTGCAGATACAGGAGCCCTTCCTCGCTGCACTTGGAATAATAAGGTCTAGGAACTTACAAAATCAAAATTTTGGATCGAAAAAAATAAATCTTTTACAAATTTAATCTAGCATTATAAAAAAAATCTAGATTCCCTGTAGTAAAAAATTAAAGATACCATAAATTAGAGTATAGAGAAAAGCCCTCGGAAATGTAGGCAACTTATTTAGAGTCCTTGAAAATACTTACAAAAACGATTTCCAAATGTGGCTATGTAATTTTCTTGAAGTGTACCGTACTCCTGCACTTTAAGAGGGGGCATCGAAGGAAAAGTTCCCTAGTATCCGACCCGCTGGCACTTCTGACAGCAGTTTATATAATTTTGACAAGCGTTTAAATGCCTGCCAGACGACCGTCGACAGTTGTCAACTCTTATTGTGTGTATATAGTGCATTGCGACTTGATTTCACATTCAGATTATGTCGCTGTTAATAAGTGGGGGGGCATACATATATAGTATAGGGAAAACGGAGAGGGGTTAGCCGATGTCGCCATCTCCGTTTTGATATGCTTTAATGCATTTGGACAGCACGCGATTTAAATTGGCCCGTCAAGGCACTTAATTACTTGCAAATGTGAGAATCCCAACAAAATAATGGTTGTGGTGGGAGTTTTTAGAGGGATTTATCAGAATAGGGTAGGGCAGAAGGTATGGCGGTGGAGCTCAAAGGATATTCCGGGGACTGGGGATAAGTTCAAAGAAGGAGTTTCAATTGATTTATTTGTGTACTATTTATTGATAAAGGTTATGGGGGAGAAAATATTTAAAAAGAATAAATTGCCAATACCATTTATATTCCAACAAAAAAAAAACTATTTAAAAAATTCCCCATTCAAACGTAGAAATAAATTGCAGGAGTTTTTCCCTGAAAACTTTATAAAGAATGAAATTCAGCACAAAAGTTTATGCATATTTTCGAATGAAATTTTTATTAAATAAAATTTAATGTATATTCATCGGGGTGTTATTTCCGAAAAAAATATAGAAATACTAGTATGAACTATCATTCTCTGTCAACGATATCCCATCAATTTCGGTTATGGAAATAATTAAGTAATTGCACTTGGCAAATGGGTTGCCAATCAAAAGGAACATCTCTTCCCCATCAATCGAGTCGGAGGCGGCGGCGTCAGCTGCGATGGTCAGTGAAAATGATTTGATTTATGTTAAAGCTTTTATTAAAATTTCCCATAACCAGGACAGCCACTCCCCCTCCGGCGGCTCTTAACAGCTGATTAACAACCAAAGGAAGCCAGACGTGCGTGATGCCAAACAAAGGAAGCAACAATGATGGAGCCTCGTATCTATTGAGATGGCGTTGGGATGAGATCAGCGCCCAGTTCCTTTAATTAAAATAGACAAATGGCGCACGATTGGGCACTCGCTGGTGATGGCCCCCCTTTGGCCCCCCTTCTAGCCCCCCGCTCAATGCCACAGCTGTTGCCTAATTTATGAAAAATTCACAAAACGAACTTATCAATCATAATGCCTGAGCTCTCTCTCCGAGAAGCGGCTGCCATATTGCCAGGTCTGGTCCTCCTTTTCCATTCCGAGCACGTGCCTCGCTGCCGGCCAGGAAGAGGAAAGCGGAGGAAAGAGGTTGAGCTGACAAAGGGAGAAGGGGCAGCGTTGTCCAGGAGCCACTTCACCGGCGTATCTCTCAGCGAGAATTCAATAGAAAAATCGCACAAACCTTTCCTGCCATTTGCAGTTTGCAGTTCTCAAACGTAATTGTGGGCGCCTCTTCTCTTGGTTTTTTTTTTTTTTTTGAGGAGTCAGAGGAGCAGCCGGACGAGGACCCTGATGAAGATGAAGATAATGCGGCGGATGCTTTACTGTAGCCAATTTGGCTGGCAGCCGCTCAGCAATGACACGCCGTACGTGACCTGTTCGCAAAATGCAACCCAGAGACAAAGTGCAGGAAGCCCTTTGATCAGCTTTAAACTTTTTCGGTCGGGTCATTTGGCGTGGATTGACAATTGCGGACAAATATTGATGATGGACCGGGTTCTGGGATCCTTCCGGCATACTCAGTAGAACAAGTTTGTGGTATGTCCTCGCTCCAACAATGTTGACGAAATTCGATTATTTATTTTAGAGTTTCAATGCATTATTTTGAATACTATTTTGGTGGAAATACTTTTTGTACTTACAGTTTGTATTTATTTTATAAGCAAATTTTGTTTTATTGAGTTATAAATAATTTATAGATTTATATAAAAATTAATTTTATTTAATATATTGTTATACATATTTTTTTTTAAATATTGTTTTTTTCACTTCAGAAAACATAATTTTTTTATTCTCTGAATTCTCCAATAAAATGTGTTTTTTGTTTTTTTTTTTAAGGCACAACAGTTTGTTGTTCTGACTCATTAATTTATTTAAAATATTCGGATACCTATTTTTTAAGTATTTTTATATTGTTTATGTTACTTCATAAAACATACCTTTTTAAATTTGATTCTCTGAACATCTCATAAACTGTGTTTTTTTTTGTTTTTTTAATGCACAACCGTTTATTGATCTAACTCATTTAATTAATTCAAAATATTTTTATATTATTTATTTTTCACTACAGGAACATAGTTTTTTTTTAAATTTTATTCCCTGAATTTTCCCATATATGTTGTTATTTTTTCCTAAACGCACAACATTTTATTGATCCGGACTCAACTTCAAAGCAAATTACTCTCCAAGCAAATCTCCCTAATTGCCTTAGTTTGAGAAATAAGTTCTTCAGCGACAGCATAATTAGTCACAATCACTACGTTTTAAGCCGGAAAAACTCACAAAATTCAATTTCCAATGAAAATTGTCTCCCAAAACAGGGATCCTCTCTCGAAAACAAAAAAAAAATCAAAGACCGACACGCGACCACAAAACACAAAATTTTACTTTTCGTTTACGCGCCATCCCGCTCGACTAGTAATGAAAAATTCTGAGAAATTACAATTATTCAACATTTTTAACGCCAGGCAAATGAGGAGGAGTCCGTTTCCCGCTGCCACAAAATGTGGCATTGTGGCAGGGAAACCGAAACTAATTAAAGAAGCGTCCACCTACAAGCCGCACCGCAAGTGGCTTCCTAGCCGATTCGAAAAATCATACAAAGTTATATAGTCATCAACTGCACATCAATCATAGGCATAGGCAAACTTCTATGGGGCACCCCAGACATAGCTTTGTCCACATTTTGGGGCCAGGGAAATCGGAAAATCGGGAAACTAGGGAGTAGTGCTTGGGAGCAGGCGGGAAAAAGCGTGAAGAATTGTCGAGCATGACGCAGTCTCGGAACGCATCCACACATCCATGGGATGCACTTAGACATTGCTAAATTTGGACCACGACCACGACTACGACCAGGACCAGGCCAAATCCACCACGTTCGCCATGTGTCGGCATTTTGCTGATAATTAGCAAGAGGCCCGGGCCGAGTGTTTGCCGCCCTAATTGATAAACGAAGGAGCATAGTATGTACTCCGGCTGGGGATGTGGCTCGAATATGTGTGTTTTCCTAGAGAACTCCCCTTCTGGACTCGCTCTACCATAAAAATTATCTTAATGGACAATTTAAGAATCACTCATTGTGAATTATGCGCTGCATTTAGCCGCCGAGTAGTCGAAGTCTGGCCACTTGAATTGCGGCATCAAAATCGGGGGCGGGGTGGAAAACGGTTGCGGTGATGAAAGTTTTTCCTTTTGCCCTCAGAGAGGGTATTAGGGTTAACTTTTCCTATAGCCGAATATCTGGGAGGCTTAATATTAATATAAAATCTAGTATTTCATATACTTTTTTAAGATTTTAGTGCCTTTTGTTGTGTTTAAATTGTTACTATATGATATTTTGGTAGATGTGAATCTTGTTTTATAGCAAAATATCTGCAAGGCTTAATTTTAATATAAAATATAAATATTCACATACTTTTAAAGTTTTTAGTGCCTTTTGATTTTATTAAATTGTACTTCAATATGGTTTTCTTTTTTCTTGGGGGATTAATTCTTCAACTCTAATAATAATGAAAATCTTAGATATTCAATTCAGCCGCTTTTGAAATCATTATAAATACATTTGAATTACGAAGGTTATACCGAAAAATATATTATTTTATTAATCGACAACAAATTATTGCTTAAATTTGCCTAGCAATTATATTAATTAAATATTTAAAACTTATTAAGAGCTCAATCTATATCGAATCTATATAGGCAATATATTAAGAATGTCTGGTAAATATAGGAAATTGTTTTATTTTAGAAGGCTAAAATTTTTTTTTCAGAAAAGAAAACCTCTATATTTTCCGAGAGCATTCAGGAATCGTTACATTAATTTCAATCAACTCACCCATTCTTTGTTTTCGATAAACATTTGGCCTTCCTCGAGATCTCTGGGATTGTAAATGTTTTGGAAAATCTGCTCTTATATAGATGCGAGATGAAATGCCCGACGGCTCAGATAGGGATAAAGAATCTAGGGGAAATACTTCTGACAGGGCCATGTGTGTGTGGATGCGATGCATCTTGGATGGGATTCGAGTGGAGGATAGGAGTGGGTTGGATTTCTCATCACTCAATGCTACAGATGCTAAAAACAATCAACAGGCGCATTCGTATTATTCAGCCACCAGGCATGCAAAATTATGGTAGGGCCTTCTGATGGCTCTGTCTCGCCTGTCGCTTCCCATTCCCTCAGCATTTCCATTCTAATGTTTTTAATGAAATAAACTCTTCTTGTATATGTTTGTATATTTTTGCTTTTTGTTTTATCGGTTTCCTTAATGTGAATTTATTGTTCGGGCCAAGAGCTGTGGCCGCTTTTCGTGCTGTGTGGGCACTCGAAAATAAAACCCGACAACCCAGAAAAGGAGGCAACCGTCGGTTGGATTTTATTTTATTTTATTGTGTTGTGTGTTTTTTGTTGTTGTTGTATTTTGTTGCATCCATCCAATCTGGCAAGAGTCAAGCTGCTTATGCGCGGTTTTTTTTGCGAGGGGCGGTCGAGCGGTTGGGGCTGGGGAAATGCAGATTAATCAAGCGCATGATGCAAGCGCTCAACTTGCTGCTCACTGACTTTACCTAGCCACCGCATTGAGTTTTCCCCTTCCCTCTCCTCCTCCTGATTCCCCCCCTCTCCACAAGGAGCCCCACTTGGTGGTGCTTCTGTCTGGTGCTGCCACTTTGCCAGCTGATTAATGTCTTACATGCGACGTTTTAATACCAATTTTTTATGCATATTCAAAAGTGCAGTGCGAAAGCCAAATGCAAGATATGTGCTGGCAAAAACCAGCTCCTCCTGAAGTCTCCTCCGAGGCTGCTGGATGTCGTGACATTTCCTGCGTGAGTTGGGTACAGTGGGGATTGCCTACGAAGATATTCTGTAATTTTATTAAATTTTTTAAAGCTATTTTTAGAGACCTATTAACAATAAGATACTTTCTTAAAACCAACATTAGCAATTTAAAGGATCATTTGGTAAGACTCTTTATTGTAACTCTTTGTAAAATAGTCTAAATATGAAAAGTAAGGAAATATTTAAAATAATTTAATAATATACAATTATATATAGGTAAAAATATAGTATATTTTATATTTCTGTTTCAGATGGTAATCACCGTTCCTTTTTCAAATCCGTTTAGGCATATTCGCAATGTTGTTTGCAACTCGCTCAGATTGAAAGGTGTTAATGCCAAAAACTTGCACAAGATTTGTTCGCCACTAATTTCTGCATATTTATTAAGGCAAAGTCGACACCGAAAAGACATCTCCAGGCCAGTTGGGGATTCGGAATTCGGATTCATCAGATACATCCCCCGCCCCACCCCTCGCGACGAGTAATTGCAGTTGAGTTTTGGTTGAGCAGCTCAAAACAAGTCGTTGGAAAGTTGTAATTAAAAGGAAATTAGTAAGCCATACCCACATGGAGGAGGGTATCCACGGGCAGGATCCATATGTGCAGTATTTCCTCTTCTAATTGAGGTAATGACTTAATAAGTGAACTCACTCTCTGCATTTATCCCGTTCACCTTCAACGAGGTCTAAGCGCATTAATAATTTCAAGTTCAGCTCGTTATATCATTGTGTTAAATTGACCAATTTCTCTGTGGAATCCCCTTTGGCATTCAGTTTTTTTATGGTACATATTCAGAGGTGTCATCTCCGTTGCACCTCGTTTGATGATGACTCCGCAAGCGGTTAAAAGGGTTTTTGGAGCTCGGAAAAGATCAGAAATTATGATTTCGATCACGAAGAATTTGGGTTTCGTGTTTGTATCACTTCCGATTCGAAACGCAGCTCTAATTGGCTTGAAAAGATTTTGGTTGAAGAAAGGTTATCGAGGAGATTTGAGAAGTCTTTTTTGTTCGGTTTCTGTTAATGAGATCAAAAGGAGTTGAATAATGGCTTCCACATAAATCTGGACATTTATAGGCAAAGATCAAAAGGCTCTGGAGTGTTAATTTTAGTGAATAATGATTAAGGTTCCTTGGGTAATTTAGATGAGTGTAATTGAGAAATGTTTAAGCCATTGTACAATCTATTAAAATTAGAAGTACAATTTAAAGATACTTTTAGAAGGGAAAATACACCAAAATCATGCTCCAATAATTTCAGAATCCAATCATCATGATTTCGCTCAAGATGCGTACTAAAATTGAAATTAATTCCCATTGACTTTTATACCTTGTTAATAACACAATATATCATAATGCCACCCTCATTAGAACCTTCTGTCAAGTCAACCCCCATGCAATCATCAGTCAAAAGCAGATTTCTTGTTAGTAGCAGATATTTCCCCGCTCGGCAGCAAATGCAATTAAAATCTAATTAAATTCTACCGGCATTTTATTAAATATTTTTCCAAGCAACCCCCCCAAAATAAAATAAAAAAAAAACACTCTCTACCATAAGCATCATGTAAACAGCCACTCGTAATACCTACACACACACTCTCTGAATTATCATTATTATTATTATTATTATTATGGTGGGGCAGCAGCCTGCATATCATCGACGGCTTCCACTCGCCACTCAATGTCAACTGCAAAACAAGCAATGACAGCAGGGCACACACGACCACGCCCCCTCCCACGCCCCCCAACAACAACATTAAGAGACCTTCGGCTAAGAACAACACGCAGGCGAATCACAAAATTTACACCGAATGGAAATGGGGGAAAAACTTTTGTAAAACTCAATTTCAAACACCCACAAAAAAGTATACATATATATATTCCATTGACACGCCCCCAAAAATGTTGTCATATTTAGGAAAAATATTTGTTTATATGTAGATAAGATTTGGATGGGTGGGTGATTCTATTCGTGGGCGAGGTGTCAGCCCCAGAAATTCTCGAAAATGAGTGGTTGGAAACTGGGACAAGGATAGCCGGGCAAGGAATCGAATCTGACGTAGACACCACATGAGATATTTATAAGCTGTTGAGTTTCCATTTTCATTTTCATTTCAATTTTCATTTCAATTTTCCGGGGAACACAAAATTTGATTGTCTGAAGGCGCTGGCGTTGTCAGTTTCAGTCCGGGATAAGCTTATCACGTGGCCCACTGAAGCAGAGGTGTTTCCATTGTCCTTGCCAGGGAAATCCTTGGGAGTTGACGTTCCACAAAGCGATTTCTCTTTCGGTAGGCGGATTGAATTAGACCGTAATTCCGAAGGGGGGTAGCATGTTTTTTTTATTATGTTTACCTAATGTGAGGCAAGTGACGTAATTGGTTTTTCAAGGAGCTGCGAATGAGATTGTCCTTATGAATAGATATAAGCTAATTTATTTTTATGGGACCTTTGAAGGCATGGAATTCATTTTTTTTAATCTATATAATCTAGACTTTTAATTGTTGATAATAAATAATTGCACTTCTATATTTACTATATTTTTCTATATTTATTCTTCACAAGTCTCCATTTATAATGTGAAAAGAATATTTCCATACATTCGAAGGAAGTATAATTTTAAATAAAATATATTTCACTGGTTCCATTAAAAAATCAAATTACTCACCACTTAAATTCAGAATTTTCTGTACAGTCCAGTAAATCATTCCACTTGTTTTTATTTTATACACTTTTAATGATATTTCCATGTGCCAAAGACTGTCAACAAGTTTGGTTATTTATGTGAGGAGCTGTTGCTTCGGGAATGGGGGCGTCTTCTGAACACGCCCACTTGCCGCTGCTCAGAGCCAATCCCAAAAATATATTTTTCAGCCAGCCAGAAGAGGGGACACATGGCGATCACTTGTAAAAAGGGGGCGTTCCCGCCCCCAGGAAGAGTTGAGTTCAGGCGAGGCATGGGAAGATGTGAGGTATCACGGATGGATACATCTTCAAGAATCTCTGAATCTCTGAGATTTCCGATTCTGTATTTGGTATTTTGTATTTGGTACTTGCAGCGCTACCGCAACACAAAATAGGCGTGGTAATGAGGTCCACTGATGATGATCGGAGTCGTTGACATTTTCGAGTGTCTATATCTTGATTTCCCTCGGATTTTCCTCGGATTTTCCTAGGTGAGGAAGGAGTCTGGCTGTCAGTGTTGATTTGGATACTCACTCTCTCTGGGATTCTCTTTCTCTGGCTTTTGAAGTGCCGCGTGTGGAAAACTTTTGGCATTTTATTAAAGTTCAGTTTGACTATTTATAGGGAATAGCATTTTGATGAATTGATGGCTCCCCAGTGGGCTAGGTAGCCTTCAGTTTTGATGGCTTTCCGATCTCCGCCAGAGCCGCCTCTCCTTGGGCTGCTGTTATTTTTATTTTCATCTCAGATATTTGGAATACTTTCAAGGATGCATCCATTCCGATCCACCAATCCCCTCCCGCGGCTGTCTGTCTGGAAGTGTCGTCAAGTTAATTAAGTGATTTATGCTCTTCGAGGTCGGGCATCTACTTAATTATCAAATAGTTTGGCATGTGGGGAATGTTTCTGGGGGAATTGTTTGTTGTTTTCGCCGCTGCCCGAGATTTTCTTCGTGGTTTTCCTCCTGCCTTGCGGTCTGGCTATAAAATTGCTTTATGGCGCACGCTTGGAGTATTTTCAATCTTGCCTGAAGGAAAATAGGGAAAAATCGGTTGAGATAGAGATATAATTAAGTGCTTAATCGAGAGAGAGAACAGAGTTTTCATTGAAAATTATTGTAAGAAATTTTCTTTTTGCTACATATTTTCCATATGCTTTAAACTCGGCCGTAATTGGCGGTCTCGCCTTGTTGGGGCAGCTGCCTCATCTGTGGTCTCTTCTCCTGCTGGCGGCGTTAACATTATCCTTGCTGATTATAATATATGAAAAATGGCCAGCAATGAGCTGCAGTCGCTTTTCCTATGCATATATTCGACCATCGCTATGACAATGGCCCTCGCCAATGCAATATTTACATCCACTTATCGGTATCCCTCTTCGGAAAATGGCTGGAAAAGCCTTTGGCTCTATCTTGAACTTGGATTCTCTGCTTTAAATTATTTAAAATCAGGAAAAATCACATAAAGCAGTTGTTTATAATTTATAATAAGAAATAATAATATTATTTAACAATCTTTTACTTGGAGTACTTATACATTTTAAAATCAAATTAAATATATAAAATTTTTTGATTCCAGAAATTAATATTAAACAAAAGCAATCGAAGAGCATTCCCAGTTCCGGTGATAAACAATTTTTTTTTGTTCATAAATTTGGGGTTTATGCAAAGTAAAGCAAACCGAAAAGGGCGCAGAATGGAGGGGCGCAGCCAGGATCAGGAGGATACTCGAGGTGTCCTGACCCCGCGCAGCATTCAATTAACAACGCACATAAATTTACTTTGACCGTAATAATGCAGCTGGGTCCTGGCGAGGTCCTTCCGCCCTTGTGCATTCAAGTGGCCCGAGTCCCGGCCTCGAATCCTCTTGGCTTAAAGCTGCGCATTTACGGGTGTCCTTTTATATTTCGGTGCAGTTGCAGTAGCAGCAGGAGCAGAAGCAGCAGCAGCAAGGAGTCAGCTTAAGTTGCTCCAATGAATTTATGGGAGGGTCACTCAGGAAGTGGCAAAGCCAGAGTCCTGCAAGCGAATCCTGCCAGGGGAGCCCCATGAAAATGGCGTTCTAATTACTTTAAGCTGCAGACGGTTATTATTGCCATTTGTAAGTGACTGTGTGTGGGTGGGTGTGCGTGTGCTCGTCCTGGCAAAAGGATAACAGGCCGTAGGGCTGCCGGGGAATCCCACCCTGCTTATTAGCCAACCACACATGCCGCAAGCCGACCTGCAACTAATTGCAATATGCCATTGCATCCTGTGTGTGCAGGGATGCAAGCCTCTGCCCTGGAGATCCTTGTGTCCGTGTCAGTGTCCTTGTCCGCTCGTCGGATCCGTCATGTTTGGTTCTGATTCTGGTTCCCTCTCTCCCCAACCGACTCATTTCCTCAAGTGGGGCCAGTTCGTGAGTGGCCTTTGACAGGCCGACAACATGAAACCTTTCGGAAACCTGGTCCTGAATCCCCATATTGACCACATCCTGAATGCATGTCCCTGCATGCCTCACTGGCAAGGACAAGCCAAATTAAAACGCAATAAAAGCGTTAATGCAGTCAGAGGAAATTGGCAATAGAACGATGCATCTCATAGGGAGAAGAATTATATGTCATTTCTCATATTTAAAATGGTTGTTCTTCTAATTTTAAAATATGATTATAATACATTTTTTGGGTCAGATCTTTTGAATTAAAACATTAAATTATTATACTAGATTGATACAAATTGAATAAAGTGTTACCCAAATTATATTAGATACATATCAAACGGCATTATCTTATGGGTGGGATATTACAAAATCTCTAAAATAATTATAAAAATTGGTTTTGAATTATATATTTCAAGTTATAACCTTAATGTATATGTAGCTTTTAGATAAGCTGCTATTTAATAAAGTCCAACAATAAATTATAAAACCTAAAATTCCCCAATACTTTTCTTAACTTTTAAATTCCCTATAACAATATCAAATTAATGTTTTTCCAATTTTTCTGTGCTGTGCACCGATCGGAACCATAATGAAGTGCTCTTGCTGCTTTTCCATGTCAGCGGTCAACAGGGGTCAAAGGGTTCGCCCTCGCGCTGTTAACATGGCTAAGAAATGTCACCGGCGTATTTTCCGAGTGTGTTGTCATCTCCGACCCGACACCGCTGACTAATTCCAAACAAACAGCTGTCAACATTTTCTGTCGCCTGACGGCTGTCCCTCCACTGCACTCCAATCCCATCCACTCCACTCCACTCCAGTCCACGGCACTCGAACCCTTTCACGCTTGTCCATCATCTGGTTCCACTTGATGGCCAAAAGGTCAACGAGGTCGGGGGAGGGGTAGGGGATTGAAGGGGTTGGGCAGAAGGGAATCCATGGAGAGGGGCATGCTGCCTAATTTAGTGGTGCACAAAAGTCCTGGATATTTAAGGCAAATGAGCGCACATTTATAATGACAACAAGGACAAGGACAATGACAATGACAGGATCAAGCTTGGATGGTTTCTCCTCTTTTTTTTTGGTTACAATTTGAATGGAATTTGAAATACCTTGGATTGAAATTGGTATAAAAACATCGGAGGAATGTGTAAATAGAAGGGTTAATTTTGGATTATGCTAATATATTCACTGAAAATGCCCAATCTTTCAAATAAATTTATATTTGATCATAATTAAGAGGACTACTATCTGGAAGAATTTAAATTGGTTCGATCTAAGAATTATTATAATTAAACAATTAATCTTTATCTCTCTTAAATTGGGTTTTATATATAATAAAAAACAATCTAAATACTTAAACCCAGCTCATTCTCCAAGTCGATCCACTCAAAATTAATATTTTTTCAAGCCCAAAGGATTATCCCTCCCCACCCACAACATTTATTTGCATTACCCATGCTCTCTGCCAAAAATATGTTTCGTCAAAAAAGATATACATACATATATTAATTATGCAAAAATACGGAGTGAAAACCCCCAAAAAAAAGGGGGTATGACAAAAACAAAGTACGAAATGTCACAGTTGAATGAGTTTTTCGTCCTTTATTTCTGGTATTCCTTTATCATCGCAGATACAAATTGAAAAAAAGCCGCGTGAAAGCTGCCGCCCGAGGACGAGAGGGATATTTTTTATTTTTTGTGTTGTGTTAGCATGTAATCAGGTTTAAAAATGACCAAAAAAGGAGCCGGGGACATAACGGTCGCAAATTGCAAAGGACAACAATGACAATCAGCAAAAGGAGGGAATAATGGAAATTAACGCTTGCTTTGTAATCAAATTGGCACGAGAATATTGTAAATTTTTTATGGGCGGGGGGTGGGTGGAACTGATATCTTGGGGCATTAATAATGAAGGTTTATGGTTCTTTTGGGTTTTGTTTTTCTCACATTAAACAATAATGGGCTAAAGGGAACTCCATCTTAAACATAATTTAAGAGGAGTGAGTGGTTTAATCGATTTAAAGCAAGATTTTCGTTCCCCAAATATATTTTGGATGTATAGCATTTTAAAATTTAATTTAAGCTTTCACATACGTTGATTTTTGTAGAAACATCCCCAAACCTTAGACAAAGAAAATCATCCCCACAGAAATCTCATTATTTTCCAAATAGTAAGCTTAATGAAACGACCGAGGAAGCAATTTACGCAACCAAAGTTGGTTCCACTCTGCAATTTCTGTCCATTTTTCCAACCCCTCTTGAAGGTAGCTCATTTGTCACGAGCCCAAAAGCGTTTTAAATGGAAAAAAGGCGAAAATTTCCCAGCGATCTGGCAATTACACACCTCACACATGAACCATTGCACATTTCCCATTTCCCACTTCCTCCGGCAAAAAGCAACCCCAACGAATTGTCAATTATTAAACTTTGCATTGCAAATGAAAACATATGTTTAACAAGCGAAAACGAGACAGGGAGATGGAGGGGGAGTAAGGGAGAGGGATGATGCGACCCCATATCCGTTTCCGGCTATCAGCAGCAGCTCCATCCCGCTCCCCCGGTTAATCCAATCCCCCCTGTCCAGCGAAAAAGGGTTGCACGTTGGAAATTAAATGTTTCAAAATGAAATTCCTCAATTGCAGTCGCCAGGCTCAGACATCCGCTACGAGTAGCAGGGAGCAGAATTGCTCCTGCAATAGACCCAAAAGCAATAAATCCCGAACACAGCAACAGCAGCATCAGCAGCAGTAACCCTTGTGCCTCCCCAGACCCGGGTTGCCTTCAAGGTTGCCTTTCAAATTGCAATTAAACGTTTTACAAAACCGCGCGGACCGGTTCGTCTGGCCAGCCACCCAACCACCCAAAATATCCAACCCAGCCACCCACCAACCACCCATCGACAGAGAGCAACAACACATCCCAGCTTGGTAGGCCAATGTTAGCTAAACAAAACATGGACTAACAAGGATTAAATTAAACATTGCCTTTACCCTGTAAAAACAAATACAAAGCTTATATTTTTAAAATTTGCATTCGCTTCTTTTTAGTTATTTTTACATTTAATTCCAACCAAACTTAATTGTAAATAGTGGAAAACTACAATAGAAAGCGTAATGAATATGGCAACAAATAATATAAAGTGCATAACTAAGTAATGTTCATTGTATTAAAATTAATATTTTATTCATTCATTTTTTGCATTCGTTCTGCTAAAAAGTAAAAAAAAAAAACATTGAGATTAATATGTAATTTGAATAAACACAATGTTTGGTTTCTGTACGTATTATTCAATTTATTATTAAATAATTGTATAAAGCATTAAAAAATAATTGTAAATACATAAACCAGTATTTGTTATATTTAATTTATCGTATAAAAGTATAAAAAAATGTAAACACAAATAGGAAATAAATTATTTATTTATTCCAGTAAACCAAAAATTACGTATACGCAATATTGAAAATAAATCGTTCACTTTTCTGGTAGTTGTAAAATATACAAATTGAGTTTCTGATGTACTTTATATATTAAATTATATAATTGCTAATAAAAATATAAAAGATCTTTAAAAATATAAACTGTTGTTCAGCTTCTGTAAAAATCTCCCAGATAAACAAACTGATCCCCAATAGAATATACCTTCCCACGGTTACATGGAGAATCGTCCCGGCCTTCCGCTAATTCCTACTCCTAAAGTTCTCCCCCAACTATGCTGGATGCGATGCATTCGCACGGCCTTTCGGGTTGACCATCAACGTCCATGTGGACTCGTCTTCGTCCTGGCGGCGCCGTGCTCATCCTGAGGCTGTTGCGTTATTTCCGCTTCCATTGGCCCGGCAAGCGCTTAAGTTGTGGGTGGTGGGTGATGGGTGCCGCTGTTGGGTGGCACTATGGATTGGGTGGTGCAGTGCAAGATTCCGGCCTTGGGTGGCCGCCCCTCAGCCCAGACACTTTCATTACACTGACGCCGCGCTTAATTGCGTTTGTGTTTGCGTTTGCGTTCGGGTTCAAATGTTGAATGCGCAATTTCAACGCATTTTTGCACGTGCTTCTTGGCACATTTGCCCCCTTTCCACCCCGCCCCTGGCAATAACCTCCCTGCACCCGGGGTGCACCCTCTTCAATTTACAATTTTTCATTGCCCCATTCGGGGTGCTTTGTACGACCAGCGAAAGGGGCACGTGTTTAGCAATTCGCTGCGGTTTGTCAGCAATTGCAACCCTCCCGAAAAAAATATCGCGAACCTCCCGAAAATACCGCCCTTGGAAAATTCAACCCCCCTCCATCGGTTTATTTTCGCCATTGGTCAGCTTAAATATATACAAACAAAATCAAGCGCAAATAATTAAAACTTCGCCTTGCACTCTTTTTGTGTGTTTCATAAATTATTAATTGCCGGCCACTCAAAATGCAATTAAATCTTGGTCAACTTGTTGGTGGTGCTCCATGTCCTTCGTGTCCTTAGTGCCCTGCTGCTGCAACAGCTGCCCCCAAAACCCAAAATGAAACCAAATTAAAATTCCGATGCATCAGAGGGAAGCCAAGAGGGATCCAAATGGAACTGGATATGGCTGCAAGGGATCCAACCCACTATGCCAACTGCTGCCATTTTTGTGGTTCCCGGGGCGGAATCGCCCGAAATGCCCGAAAGTGGAGCTAAACGGATTCTACGTCGGGCGAATGATAATGAAATGCCAGCGCAATGCTCGTTGATTAGTTGGCCACTTTTCCAATAGGTAATGGTCGGTTAGAGCGAGGTTGAGCGGGATGGAGCGGGGCAGGGAGCCGGAAGGAGGCGGAACAGATGACGCTCTGATGACAAAGTACGAGGCAAGTTTGTTGAGCACGTTCTGTACACCTATTTAGCAGCACTGAGAGAAATAAGAGAAGCTAAAGATAAAGGAGGAGATTAGAGTAGAATCTATAATAAGAAGTGATATATTGAAGGGGATCCTACTCTAAAAGTTGTATATAAAATAAATAAATTGTACAAACGAATGATTTATTAATATTTTATTTATTTTAATAATTAAACAGTAATCTTAATCTTTTGTAAATATATGTATAAATACAATTAAAACAAGAAAGGAAGGCTAGCTTCGGTACCCGAAGCTTAGAATACCCTTGCAGACCAGTTGCCTTTAAACTGTTTGATCGATTGTATGGCAGCTATAGGATATAGTGATCCGATCTTTGCCTTTTAATTTTCTAAAACGGCATTAATGTCTATGAAAACTGCATTTCTCAAGAATGAATTAATTGTATTGAAAAACACAAGAGTTATGCTCAATGACCCATTTTCTCCTATCGTTCTAATGGCAGCTATAGGATATAGTGGTCCGATTTTGATGAAACTTTCAAGATATGTTAAAATTGCTATTAAATAAAGTTTACCAAGAAATAAATAAAATATCTTTAAAAATGGCGAAATTTTGGCATTTTTTCCCAATCGTTCCTATGGCAGCTATGTGATGTAGTGTTCCGATTCCGGCCGTTCCGACTTATATAGTAACTGCAACAGATTGAAGGGTTGGTGCAAAGTTTCAGCCCGATAGCTTTAAAACTGTGGGACTAGTTTACATAGCAACCGACAGACGGACAGACGGACAGACGGACAGACAGACGGACAGACGGACAGACGGACATGGCTAGATCGACTTGGCTGGTGATGCTGATCAAGAATATATATACTTTATAGGGTCGGAAATCTCTCCTTCACTGCGTTACAAACTTCTGGTCAAAATTATAATACCCTCTGCAAGGGTATAAAAATTAAATTAGAATAACCAAAAAAGTCATGCATTATTAACATATTTTGTTCCCTATTTCAATGCCAATTTAATATTAATTAGTGGCCAAATCTCTTAGTGACCTTCCCAGTGATTGTGAATTAATTAAACCCTTACCCTCTAGAGCCCCAAATTAATCCATTTTCTCCGACTGTATCTATTCATTTGGCATGTAAGCGTTCGGTGTGCTGCTGATAAAATTAAAAAGCATTTTAGAGTCGCAACAAAAGGACAGCGGACAGCGCACAGAGGAGCCAGGATAACCGAACCGGAGGAGGATGCTGGCCAGGTGAGGCAGCCAACTTTTAAGCGTTATTTGTTGTGTGTGTGTGTGTGTGTGGAAGCTCCTGGAAGCTTCTCCTAATAACCCAACCTAACCCGAATAGTAGAGGATGTCCCTGAAACTAGTGAACGAACAGCTGCCACATGAAGTCGTTTTTTTTTTGGGATGGGGGATACGTGAAAACATTTTGTTGGTGGGTCATAAAAATTTCATTGGCCATTTTCCGGCTTTGGAGCTGGTTTGGTGGGCAGCAGTTGCTTAATGACAGTTAAAAGCCATTTGGCTAAAAGTTTTCGCATATTAAAAACATATTTTGTACCCCGGGACTTGAGGCAAATTAGTGGATCTCCTCTGTGTGTGTGGCTCCTTGTTGGGTCCTTCCAAGCCAAAGCCCCCGAATCAATCATAGCCAATTAGACTAAGGCGATTTTTATGGGTGGATGGGGGGTTGGGAGGCTAATAAGTAGTTTTAAGCGAATGTCCTGCTGTTCGCTGTCCGACGTTCGGCTAAAAAGCAACAATCCAGCAGGACTCGCCGCTCTGGCCATTAAATCTAATCGCATTAAATGAGCAGCATCAGCGGGACTCCCGACCGAAGTGAACCGCCGGAGCAGCAAGGAGCAGCAACAACAATCTGCTGACAGTTAACGCAAATTTATCGATTGGCGATTAAAAGGGGACAGCAAGGACCAAGGACTGCTCTGACATTGACGTTGCCCGGTCCTCGTCCTCCGCCAGGGTGAGTAGTGATTCGTCCTTTCGGTTCTGCTACAAACGAAAATCACAGGAAATTAATTACAATTACGCGAGGGGAGGGTGGAATTTGGTTGGGATTGGGATTGGATGGGGTGGGGTATTGGTTGGACTATCCCTCCCCCGTCGATCAGGGGACATTTCGGTGCCATCGCCGGCATATGGTCTAATGCCTCAGTCCGTTCCGTATTTATCGCTTTGTATTTTAAGCATTTTAAGTGCCGCGATATTCGAATTTCTCCCCCACAGCGAGCTGCAAATGCCGCGAATAATGATTTTGTGGGTTTTCCGCCGTCACCAGGAATAGTCGCATATGCTGGATGCGGATTTGCCGCTTGGGTGGCGGTGATACTCGCTCTCTACTATAGTTTGCCAGCTCTAGTTTGATAGCTTGATAGTTGGATAGTTGGTTGGTTGGCTGGTTGGTTAGTTGGGTTGAGAGCTCGTTGCTCTTATCGGCTGAATGAAATTGATTGGAAAATGCCAGTGGAAAAGATTGCATTGTCTAGCTTTTAAATGGAGGGGGGAAATTCCTCGTTAAGTGGTTGGACAAATGCACTCAGTTGTCCATAACGCCCCCAAAACGCAAACTGGGAGGTCTGGGTGCGATATTGGAAACATTTGCATCTGCATATGTTGAAAGTGTCCTGGCAACTATGTGAATATCCGTGATAAAGCAATAAATAATTGTATGTTTTGATAATTAAACAAATCGAACTTCTTCCAAATCAAATAAGGGTGTGTTTTTTTAAGTGTTGTAGTTTTGACTTTATGCGAACTTAGAGAAAAATTATATTATATTAAAATATATGGTATAAATATTTAATAGAGGTAAAGGTACATTTTTAGGATGTTTTTTAATGATAAATCTAATTAAATTTTGTTGAAATAAAATTAACAAAATTTAATACACTAATTTTTATTTTCTTTAATACAATTCATTCCAATTTTTTTTATATTTGTACACAAATAAAATCAATTACTTACCCCCGTTCAAGTTTTTTAAAAATGATCCTTCAGATAGACAACTTTTCAACACCATTGCGTGAGATACAAATCCCGTGCGTGACTTAAAGTCGGCACGTAAGGTAGAACAAATCCAAAGAAGTACTATATGTTTGCGTGACTTATCAGATCAGTCGGGACTTAGGCTATCTACGATTAAGTGACTCACCGAGTGGAAAAGGCGCAACTGGGGGTTGCTTCCTCACACTCCCCAAAAGGATGCCTTGTTAAACTACTCTGGAGTTGTACCCCCCACCCAACCAGTTCAACTGTTAATCCCGAGATGTCCTTAGGTAATCCTCGCCCCCCCCCCCAAAAAGGGGGAGGAGGAAAGACCACATCAAAGTCCATTTAAGTGGCTTGAAATAAAGGCAATTTGAATACGAGTCGCGTTGAGCTTTGTTTACTCATTTGACTCGAACTCATATGTCAGTTTTAATGTATTTAATATTTGCTTAAGCCCCGAGAGTGTGTGTGTTTGTGTGCAGGACCCTGGCAAATTATGGGCACGATTCCGGCTTTTATGCACAATAAATTGAGGCAAGCCCAAAAGTGAACCGAATGGAACCCGAGAGGTAAGTTCGAGTTAAATGCCCTAAAGCGCATGAGTTGTGGCCTTTGAAGAACGGACTTTGGTTGCGAGAATCCGCATCCGAATCAGAATCCGAATCAGAATGTGAATCAAAAAGGACGAGAAGGGACAAGGAGCATCCTCATGCATACATTTATGCCTTTAATTTTGCGCATTAAGCGTATTTAATCCTTGGCCAACTTTTGTGTGTGTGTGTTTTTTTAGGGGTTGCACTGAGGGAAACAACTTACTTACTGTCATGTTGCATTAAATGATTGTCGGGCTTTACTTTAAATACATTTTTATGCGGCCAGGGACGCTTAGCTGGACCTCCCCTTCCCGCTCTCCAGGACTCGTTCCCGCACCCGAAAACCAAATGCTACGTGACATGAAAATTGCATTTGCAGTCGGACTTGTGGGTCTGTCTATCTGAATCCTGTCTGTCTCCTTTCTCCTTTCTACTATTTTTTTGTTGTTTTTGATTTCAGTTGGTTGCAACCCTCTCCGTGGCTCAATCCTGGTCCATATGCTGGGGTTTTCGGGCATTAAGCATCCTCCCCTTTTGTCTATTTATGCATCTCACCGCGAAATAGGATTAAACGCTTATGTAAAGGACCCAATCAAAGTTGCCCACTGTGCGTTGGGTGCACACCTTGCTGATGACGTCTCTATTGCGAAGGAGAATATATTCCTTTTTTTTTCCCGGTTGGAGGAGAGGTGGCACACATGCCTCGGTTCCCGTCACCAGAAAATCCGCTTTAGAAATCCCATCATCGTTTTTCGCACTGCAGAGCAGCGCAGAGCAGACAAAACTTTAACTTTGTTTTCCTCCCAGAAAAAAAAAAAAGATTCCATTTTCAATTTGCCAAACTTCTTGTGGTCAAACTACTTTTCCACTCTCCCTTTTCATAGCTTACTTTGCAGCTTAAGTTTTTCCACCAAAAAAAAAAACACAATTTGTGGAATTTTTACGCCTTATAATTTTTGACGACTTTAATTTGTCTTGCCTTAGGACAATGGGCAGCAGGAATGTAAGCAGCAACGATTTTTATTATGACAAGAACAAAAAAAAAAACAATAAAAAAGTAACGAAAAGAATAAAACAAAAAAATGTTGCTCAAGCTGGAACAACTTGTTGTACAAATTTTGTGGTCCATTTTACAAAATGAAAAGTTAAGAGCCCAGACGCAGGCCGAAATTTATGTAACGTAAAAAATGTTTTGATGATGTCCTTAAATCAAAATTTAAATAAATATCCCAAAAGCGAGGGGGTCAGGGCAAGAGGCTGCCGAGACTTTTATTTCGGTTTTCTTCGTCTTTATTTGCCCGCCCTGAATTTATTTCTTTCCCATGATTTTTTGGCATCCGAGACGAAGGGCGAGTCCTTCCCAATCCCCAATCCCCGCCATAAAAAAAACTTGGTCTACGCAAATAAGTGGCATCCCGTTGTCTTTGGCAGAAAGTTGTTAATGCAGCTAAATAAAATGTATTCCCATAGATCATGCATCATGGCAGATTGCCTCGGATTTGTATTTATGATTTGCCTTGGAATTTATCTCCTCTTGTTTTGTGTCTAATATGAAAATATAATTCCATTATAAAGGATTCCTTTTGATTTGATTTGGTCTGGGAAGGATATAAATGGCTTACGTTTGGTTTAATTTCAAAAGAGAGAAATTTCTTTATTATTTCGTTGTATATAAAGAATTTTTTTAGAGTTTATAAAGCATATGTACTATATATTTGCTTGTGATTTATCTTTCTTTATACTCTTATTTTATTTTAAATAAATTTAAGAGTTATGTACTTCACTCCGTGACTATCCTCTCATTACCATTTGTTGATCCACCCACTAAAATCCCATTAAGCCCAACACTAAACCCCCCACAAGGACTTCAAGTGGCCAAAGCTCCTAACAGTAGGAAAAAAAAAAACACTCAAGAGAGGTCCTTCCTGTTTGGGGGATCCCTAAAAAGGGGGTAAGTAAGGGTGGCGGAAAGCCAAGTTCATTTGCCTAAGAGGGAAACAGTTCACTACCGACACGAGAAATATATATAAAGCCAAGCACTATAGTAATCGACTCAATGAGTCATAAAAATGCCAAAAATGTGCGCTCAGCTGTGTGAGTGTTGGCCCTGGATGTGTGTGTGGGTGGATGAGTAAGGGATCCTTGCCGTTGTGTTGTGTTCTTTGTGTTTATGGGGCGAGCCATTGAAAATTTTGCGGTTTATCATAAAAATAATAAAATTTGCATAATAATAATATATATTTTCGGTTTTTGTTTGCGAAATGCGCCTTATGCCGCCGGTCTCAGCTGGACGCGGCGGCATCCCTTTCGTCCTTGATGAACTGAAAGTGTTGTGAATTATAGCCCTCGGTGTTGGGGCTCGACTCACTTAATAGACTGCTGGGGCTACCTATGGCGCGAAGGATTGCCGATTGGGGACTTGAGAGCAGGGCCATGGCAGCTGCTGATCAAGTGGCAGGATTAAGGGAACATCCTGCCCCGCCGGAGTCGGAGTTTGCGTTTGAGTTGCCAATGCAAACACTCGATGGCCGTGATTTCGGCGGCCAAAGGATTAACTTTTCAGCAGTTCCCTGCTGGGACGCGCCGACACGCGACTGGCGGCACGCACAGGCGACGCAGGACAAACACGATCCAGGATACTCGAATCTGAAAACTGGCAACCAGAAAAGGATTGCTATCGCCCTGTGCAAATACTAGCGCTAAAAGGCACGCAGCGTCTACGCATTATCCTTTCGGCAGCAGGTCCTTGTTTTTTTGTCCACTTTCCGTTTGGCTCTATTTATTTTCCCTTTGTTGTTCCTGCCGCTCGTGCGTGTAAAATCATTTGGAGCGTCGTCAATCACCGCGAAGATAAAATAAAAAACAATTTTCACTGAACTTATCCGCCGACTCATCAGACATGCAACGGGTTTTTAATTCCCTTACTAAATTCCAGGAAAATGCACATTGTGTTTATTTTAATTAGCGCGAACAGTAAGCAGATTTGCAGCTTAAGTAAATTGAATTAGGTTGAGATATTTATGTATCTTCTAGAGAGAAAGAAAGCGAAAGCAAGAAAACTTAGAAAATATACAATTTTATTAATCTAAAATCATCTCCTCAGATTCATTGTTTATTTCTTTAGAATAATCCCGCTGAAAGAGTGAAAGATACTCACTTTACCGGTAATCCCTGCAGAAAATTATCAGCTATATTATTTCTACGGAAATGCCAAACATATATAAATGCACATACATTAAAGCCAAGCTGAAAGCAAGGACCCCAGCTCATACATTTAAGGATGAGAGACCCATACAGATGTAAATGTTTATGTTTCCTGTGGTGCTGCTGCTGGTGGTGGCCATTCCAGCAGAAGATCGGGGTCACCAGTGCCGCGCTTTTGTTATTATCTTTTTATGCGAACTTCCTGCGCTCTCCCTCCCTCGATTCATTGTGTTTTTTCCCAGGGAAAAGGTAATCCTGTCTTTTTCTAAGTTATTATTTTCCATTTTCCATTTACCATTTCCAGAGTTGCCACACTTTTTAAAAATTTATTAAGCGCGATTTTTATTCCCGGTTAAGCAGAGCCGCTTGTAAGGAGCCGCATGGAGCACAGGGGCGTGGGGGAATTTGTTGTGCAATATTTTTAATATTTATATGGCAACCACACACACAGGCACACAAATCATCAGCAGGCAGTGGCAGTAGCAGTGGCGGCGAACAAAAACCAACCGAAGGGAAATAAAACCAAGGCAAGAACATAAAATGAACTAAAAGAAAGCAGCGCGCGAGAAAAAATTCCCGTAAATAATAAATATCTTCACGCGCTCGGGGATGGGGAAGTAAATGCGAATTGGGGGAAGCGCGGAATTATAAACCGTGGAAAACTATTACCCCAAGGATGCTCAAATCCAAACACATATAAAAACGCTCACCGACACACACTGACGCACACACACATTCGTACGCCACGCTCTCACACAGATACAAACGCGCTTACGTGCTTGGCGGAATATTGCGAAAATATTGCAACAACTAGTGGGGATAATGGTGCAACGTAAATACTCTTTTATGGAATTATTCAGATTACAATTGTTCTACTAAATTTGTTTTATTAAAAGCTGTAAATTGGATCATATAATATAATATAATGCTATGAAATTACAATTATCACAAATACTTTAATTTATATTGTAACCTAACTAAAATTGCTAGGGTAAATATCTATTGAATCAAATATGTTTCAATTGGTTAATATCCTATTTTTAAAATGATCGGTTATTTTAAAAATTCCTTTATTTAATTTAATGGAATTTACTTTCAGCGGTACAAGAAAGTATCTATAATTTAAATGTGCTTGTCACTAAATACTACCACTTGAAAAATATTTATTAATGTGCTATCTTTAATACTATTATTATTATCATCAAATGTGGTTTACCTAATGCCGAGTATAAGCCTGATTTATTTATCAAACAATTTTTGAATTGTAATGTTTTTAAAAATAGCTAAAATAATTCATATTTCATTTTCTCAAATCTTAAAGAATAGTTTCTTTTTTTTTACATTTTCCAAATATAATTTCCGAACTACCTTGTCGGTAGTAGCTTAATAAAAGTTACACCTGTATTATTACCTAGTTGATGTACTTACCTTGCAGTGCAGATACAAATATACAAATATCCGACATCGGGGGACTTTCCTTTTTTCCTGTTTCTCCTCCTCCTCTCCTCCCCCCCC
>JAJJHY010008598.1:19357475-19391266 GCA_021224005.1 Drosophila setifemur | reverse complement strand
TTCATACCCACTCAAAGAGTATTGTTCCAAAGGAAAAGTCTTGCATTGCCTTTTGATTACGCGCTTGGCAATTAGGCTGCGTCTGGCGAGGATGCGAGGAGTCCCCTCCAGACTCCCCTCCAGACTCCCCCCCGCAAGCCCATTGGGGTGTTCGTCTTATGATGAAGTTGTCAGTGGCTTGGGCTACCGTTTCATGTGTGGAACTGGTCCGGGCTGTTGATTTAGCCATAATCATTCTTGTTGCCGCTTTGGCCGCAAGCGGCCGATTGCGGAGTTTGCTGCGGAATGGCGAATAATTTCGCTTTATGGTGCGACTTCAATGGCCCAATCGATTCGGGCCCAAAGGGCTGCAGATGAGAAATGTTAATGCGGTTCGAGGGGGCCTTAACCGGATTTCGAGGTAAATTGAATGGCTTAATCAGAGAGCAGCAGCAGCAGCAGAAGTCGGGCTTAAAGATTATAAAGCGATTGAGCTTGAAGAATCAAGACTGTATGTATTTTATTTCACATCGGATGACTCTCCTTTGTCAGTCACAATGCAAAGTCTTCCACCGCATCTGCCAAAGCCAGGACCACACATCCTTACATCCTGCCTTTGCAGATTCGCCATGGATGGCAGGAGGAGAGGCGTCTTTGTCCTCGCCAGGTAGCCTTGCCTTCCGCTCGCCTCGGGTCCTTTTATTACAACATTTTATCAATGGCCTCGACACATCCTTGACAAAAGGATGCTGGCCAAGCTTTAGTTCCGCTGCTTTGATTTCCCTCCTCCTTCCATCCCCCCATCGATCGAACATTTTAATCTCGGCGCATCTACTATATAGTACTATGTATCTGCTGGATCTGGATCTATGTATGTGCTGTGTGGGTCCTGGCAGCTGTGCTGTTTGTTTTCATGGCTCTAAGGACTCCCCCAGGATACGCTACTAATCACAAGTCGTTGGCTGTTGTCACTTCCTAATGAGAGAGTGCAACACAACACCCAAAAAAACAAAACGCACACTGGGGGAAATAATTTAAAGAAATAAGAAAACTATTTTGATGGAAATTCATTTAATGGTTTTGGATTCCGGGAGAAGCAAAATAAGTATATATAAATATTAATAAATTTATTTAGTTCAATATAACGAATGAATCAAACATTAGGCAATTCCCTGACTCTTTCTTCATTATTTTTCTCCGTGCACACGCAGAAAATATCCCGGAATCCCGGCGCTGGCTCCGGAGGCACACATGTTTGTCCTTTGGCGTGGCGTCATCAAGTGTGTTTGTGTCTGGGATGCGCCTGTTGCCCGACACTTGATTTCCCGGGCCATCTACTAATTTTATGCCTCTGCAGTGTCAACTGTCCGTAGTTTTCGTCGCGTTGCAAGGTCGTCCCTCTCCGGCGGAATAGGATGCGTTCCCGGGACTCGTGTGTTTATATTTAAATGTGTCAGCAGGCACGGAGCATCCAAAAATGGGACACAGGATGCGTTGCTGGCTCATCAGCCTGGTCGGGTGACACTATCCTCGGATTTCCCGGGACTCCTCATCAGCAGCTCATTAGGATCGCCTCCATCACTCGGTTGTTAGGCGATCTGAGATCCCTCAACTTGTATATACTTGTAATTTTCTGAACCCAACTCTCGTAAATTTCCCAGTGACAGAGCGTAAATATTACATTTTCACAGTGATAATTTTACTACTTGCAGATGGAAAATTTAAAATTTGGGTGTCAGATATCCCTGAAGTATTTCACACTGTCAATTTATGGAAATTCTTTAAAATAAAATCCTTTTTCTATGAGTTATTGGGGAATATATATATACATATTTTCCAGGTATTTTTTGGCATAAATCAAGATAGCAAAAGTTATTCCCATATTGGTAATATAATGTTACCCCCAACCACAGGGATCATAAAACATTCAGATGATAAAATCTTCCCACTTATTAGATCACATGATGCAGGAAAAATACTCTTTAGCTTATCCCATCCTGTCCAATCGACTCCCCCTCGGTCGCAGGACATTCAAAATATGTTTCTCTCTCCCCGTTTTGATATGGGAATAATTCACTTTTAAAGTCCTTTCCGGCCGTTCCCATCGATTCTGGTGGCACACATGGCATAATACCCGACTCTATGTGTGTTGTAACCAGCGACTGGACCAGCGACTGGGGTTGAATTTTGGCCTCCTTGGCGGAGGGGAGCTTCCTTGGGTTAAGCTCTCCTGGCTCCTGGCTGGGCTAGGCTGTTGCACGTTGTTTTTTTTTGTGTTTTTTTATGTTTTTAATGGCAAATGTAACATTATTTATAACTCAGCGAGGCAGGGATAATGCCATATTAAATGTCAACTGCACTAGAATAAGACTTCGGGGACCCCGCACAAATCCCAAACATGAAAAATCTATTGCCCGGTCACAATTCTTTGCTGCTGTCGCATGAGCAAGTTAAATCCTTAAGATGTGTCCTGGCGGCAAAGTAAATCCGTTGAGGTTACCTTTTCCACGAGGGTTGACCCCGGACCACACAGTCCTCCTTTGTTTTTACGCGCCACTGAAGACATCGAAAGGGAGTCGTCGCATATGACAGGCCCGGTGGCCGGGAGTCCTTAGTCCTTAGTCCTGAAACCAGGATCTAGAGTCCAGGTTCCCTGTGCTCTCTCTCATTTTCAATTCCACTCACATGACCACATCTGTCCCCCCCGTCCTCTGTTCTTGGTTTTTTGGGCTGCTCCCATTTCCTTCTGCTTGGCCATCCTCCATTGATTTATGCCCCAGCAAGGCTCCCGTGTCTCCTTGCCTTGTCCTTTGGCTGGATGGACGATTGTCCATTTGGGCTCCTTGCGCCCCGCCGGCTACTTTGTTTCACTTTGGCCACATTTGCGGCTCCGTTTTGTGCATGCCCAGCATGTCCGATAATGACCGCACACAGAAATTTCATTATCCATTCGAATTCGTTTTGTAATTAATTTAATATATCCACAGGATATTGTCTATATGGCATTTCCATGCATTTCCTTTCTTGATCTCCACCGGAGCCATCAAGATTTCAACACATATTTGCTGCCCCATAATTGAGGAGAGCCTTTTGGAATGGTCTAATTTGTTCGGAAGGGGAGGTGGAAGTGATAAAAATTATTAATTAATATTATTAAAATAATAAGTAATTATGTTCATTGATAAATTTTTGACTTCGGAAGGAAATACTTGTACTTGGTAAAATATACAATTCTGGGTACGAATTTTAAAAAAATATATTAATTAACATTTTGAATGTAACTTCTCTAGAAAATTTGATTATATATTGCTTGACATCTTAAATTTTAATTTTATAGGTAGCATTAGCTACTTGCTACTTATGCCGATCCATCAATCTATCATCATTATATTTTCCTAGGAATTGTAGCTCATTCGGCTGTTCATATTGGCCAGCATCACTTGTCCCAGACACACTTGTCCAGAATAATGAGCAATGAGCCGGAGTCGGAGTCGGAAATGGGGATTCCGATGGAGGAGTAGGAGAAGGGACGTCAATTCCTCAACGCTCCTATCGCCTTGCCGGCGGCGGTCTTTTGTCTAATTTTATCAATTTAATTAGTTTCTTGCGCTCCAATTGTTGGCCATCCCAGGCCTGCTTCTGTGGATGTATCTGTATCTGTATCTGCGGTTCAGCTGCTTGCCTGGAAATTTGCAGACAACAGTTTGCGGTCGAATCACGTACCAAATGAGCAGCAGCAGCAGGCAGCAGACAGGAGGCGGCCTCAAGGGATATGGAATAATGGGCGGTGGTTGGTGGGAGTGGCAGCTCCTTGTTCACACCTCCAGAGATCGATCATAGGGGCGGACTTTTGAATTCCAAACTCCGACTTTGGAGTCCCCGATTATGGTTTAAAGTGAAAGAAGCGGCTTGACTTCTTGGCTTCTGCTCAATCATGGCCCATCAATCAACCGAAAACGGGGCTGACTTTTCATTTGTGAAGTCAACTCCTTCGGAATTTTTTGGTTTTTTGTATTCCCGTGATTCCTTTGCGGTTGCAGCTCCTTTTTGTGGTGTCTCAATTTTCCTTCTCGGAGACGCAGGACCGAGAGCAGCTGATATCCTGTGTGCCCCGCCTTTGTGTTGCACTGTTGCATTGTTGCATTGTGAGGTGTGAAATGTGCCCGGCACTCGGGCATATCCTGTTGACAGCAGCCCATCTGAATGCCTGCTGACCTGAGGTCCTTTGTGGCTGCCCCTTCCTCTGGGCGGCTTTGCTTTTCTTCTGTTTTTGTCCAACATGTGTCTTACAAATGTTTCCCCCGAAGGAGACGACGACAGCCTCATTGGTATCCTCATCATCGAGAACCGGGCCAGGATGCCGTTGTCTTGTCCTCTTACATTTTTAATTTATGTTCTCATTCTCGGCAGGAATATCTGCGGCTCTTCCTCATTTTTTTCCCGCTTTGTTGTTCATCGAGCGTCTAATAACTCAATTAAATGCTCTTCCACGAGATGTGTAATCTCGGGGAAAATGTTTGCTATTCTTTAATTCAATATCCTATTCGCGGCTAGGAAAAAAAAAACAGATGGCAAACCGCAGGCAGGATGCGCCAGGATACAAGGCGCACGGGAATAGCCGGACGCGAGCCTCGCAGGAAGCTGAAATCATTACCAGAAAAAAAAATGACGGGAATATCAATTTACTCACGGGGCCGCAGAGAAATCAAACGAATCGAATCCAACCAGAACGGAACAAGATGCGAATTGCCCCGGGGAAGGGACTATTTTTATCCTGCCGCTTAATTATGTCGCCCGGATCGTAAGGGGAAGGGACATGGCTCCTGGAATATATCGCGAATTCCACGGAGAAGTTGGAATTGGAGATGCGAAAAGTGTGACTAAATAAGAAAGAAATAAGACCTTGTCACGATAATTATTTATTTTATATATTTATGGCATTGAGAACAGGTTTTTATGAATTAAATAATTAATCAATATTTAACCATGAAAAATATCATTATAATCATGTTGATTTATAAAGTCCTAATCCAACAATTTTGATAATATTTGATCTTAGTTCCTGTTGAAATAGTATCTTAGTTTCTAAGTAAAAAATACTAATATATACCTTAAATAAAAATAAGTTATTAATTTTCTAAAATAAGAACAGATTATGGAAAACATATCAAAGAAAGTAAATAATTAAACACGAATTCTAGACAATCGCAATTCATTCCTATCACTCTAAACATATTGAAATTGAGCCCAGTGACTAGATGAAAACCACGTATCTCTATTTCCAATACCTCTGAGATACATATATGAAGGCAGGGAATGAGTCATAGCCGGAAGCAAAGCAAACGGCAGGAAAATTTGCCTGCTCATTGTTAATACACCGAAGAATCGAGTAAGATGCTCAAGGAGGAGGAGTTGGGGGACCAGAGAGCAAGTGCAAATCGAATAAACACCGCAGCAAATCAAGTTGAAAAATTCAAAAGAAACTCAAGAGCGTAATTGCAAAGGAGATGGTGCAGAATAAGGTAGGAGGATTAGGTGGGACTCAGACTGTAAGACGGATCAGGAATTCGGAGGCGTACTTTGGACTAATTAGAGGATCTGCGCAAAAGGAACTCTCTCTCCCTCTCCTCTTGAGGGCAAAGCCTACTTAAGTGCCTGCTTGAGTCTGATAATTGTGGGATGAAATCCGAGGACCAAAGTCCAAAGACCAAAGACCATGGCTAACAACCAGACCAAAACCAATCAGCCACTTCATTTGCATTTTAAACATGCGACTCCGAATGCATCTGAAAGCGGCTTAGCAGCGGTGTTTTTTTTTTTTTTGGTGGGCGTGGGTCGGGGCTTCTTAGGGAATTATCGATATTATTAGATACATAATTGAGCTATTTATAAGAACGCCCTGCCTGCCACATGACGTAACCCCGAACAGAATAGAACGAGCTGTGAAACCGTAGGTGTCGGAGTCGGGAGTCGAGACCTGCAAAGAGCACCACCTGCACATTAATCGGGTTCGGGTTAGGGATCGGAATCGGAATCGGGTTCGGGGTCTTAATTAAAAGCTGCTTTCCAGCTCTCACGGCCCGCTGCAAGTGCACCCAGACCCAGTGGGATGCCCTGCCTCTGGCATCTCCTCCTCCACAGCCACATCCGTGGCCGAAAGCAAACAAAGGGCCGTGAAAATGTATCTCGCCGGGGAGCAGCAACAACAGCAGTCAAACAAAAAAAAAAAAAAAAGAACGCATCTGGCTACCCGATGAAATTAGGTGCTGAGATTTGGATTCCCACTGATTAGCTGCTGATAAGTTGCTGGGAGCTGGGAATATGGTAATTTTTTCGGATACGTTTTCTCTCCCATCGAAATGGATACATATGTGGGCTCCAAATGTGACACTATTGTCTGGCAGCTGTTCTTATCTTAACTCCTATTCGTTTTTTTGGTAACCAGTTTGGTGGAGATGTCTTAATTTGGTAGGTTTTTTTTTACCCATTTCCCTGATTGAACAAATTTCGTTTGGGTCCGAATCGAAGTTATCAATGGCATCGGAGTAACCGAAATTAATTATAATATTATGCTGAAAATTAAAGGTAGACACTTCATTAAGATCGTGTTAATGCTGATTTGGTTTGTGTTTCCCCGAAGAGTGTGAAAGTTGCAACGAGTTTTCTTTTTGTTAAAAAGGTGAAGAAAGTAACATCATCATTTAAATAAATCAATTGGGGACTTTCCGTTTTTTTGAATTCGTTTTCTAATAATAGTAAATTGTATTTGTTGCTATTGTATTTAGAATATGTATTATTCTTACAGCTACCTTTTGTACATTCCCTATTTGTATTCTGTTGAAATCCAATTTGCTCTCCGCATTCCAATACTAAAATTCAGCGAAATAGTATTCTTACATTCAATACCATTATGTCAATTTCAATTTGGGATGCCACATTCCCTCCCAGCCTCCCATCCTCCCATCCTCCCATCCTCCCTACCCCCGGAATCCTAGTTGTCACAAATATTTCCTATATTGCATTTCTTGGCTGTCAATCGGGGAGTCTAAACAGCGTTAAGCCGCTACTAAGTGTCATGTTGAGCACATGTACATCAAATTCAATCAAATCAAAAATGAAAAACGACAAAACTTCCCTCCGTTAGCTGTGTTTTCGTTGCGATTTTATGTACCCCGTCATTTGTCTGTCAATCAACTGTCGCATGTATTTTGCAATAAGGGTTAATTTACGCTCATAATCCTCGGAGCCTGAAGGACGATTGCACCGAATTTTGTCACACACAAAGGCGACACACGATGGAAAATCGTGTCCTGGATCCTTCGGCTCTCCATTGATTTTTAATGCTGATTGACAAACGCAGCAAATGGGCCTCCCCCCATCGATCCATCCAACTTTCAGCTGTATCTTTGCTGGGAAATTTGCATAATTTTTCTACAATTACCAGAGACTCAAATCGTTTTTCACCGTTTGAGCTCATTTAATTGCCGCATAATTGTCCGGCCTCCATTACGTTGATGAGGGAATGGGCGGCGGTGTGGCAAGGGGGGCGTGGCTCGAGCGGAGGCCCCGAAAACTGAACACCCAAATGGCGACAACCGCATCAATTAGATGAGGTAACCCCGTAGTAGAGGCGCTGCAAAAATATTAGCATGTGATGCACAGAGAGCGTAGTGCGGTAAATGCGCAGGATAATGGCCTTCATTGTCCCTTTGGCCATCCGCATCCCAAAAAGCTAATCATCATCCAGCCAAGAGCGCATTTCCACTCATAATTGTTGCTCATAATTGCCGAGACACAGGCGGGACACGCGGGGGTTTTAATGTTCGGGGTCCGGTTTTGGTTCCGGATCTCCGTGGGTTCATCGCCACCATCGCGTCCTCCGCCAGGAGGGTGTTGCCTAGTTGTGGCTTATTCACACGTAATAGTTGCGTTCTTATTTTGTTCCGTTTTCCGCAAAATTTTCCCTTTGCTGTTGTTGTTGTTTTTGCAATAATTTAAGGATTATATTCATAAGCCCTGAGCACAGCATTTATCTGGGGACGTCAGCAGGCGGCGAATGTCCATCCGGATGATGCATTCACTACCCTCAAAAGGGGGTTTGGATTTGGTAGTAGAGTTTACGCATCAAAGTTAGGCGAATCGGGCAGAGCTGTACGATTTCAAGGAGGGGTAAAAGAATATATACAAGTATATACCTAGGAAAATACTTTTTTTATTGGCAACATTTTTATATATTAGCAGAGAAAACTTATAAATATGATTAAAGAAAGTTTTTTAATATAATAATTATTCTGGCTTATAAATAAGATACCAATTGATCAAATATAATTTTATTTTCCTTAGAAATAACTAATTTAAAGATTAATAATCTTAATATTGCTAAAAACTTATTTATCCCTCTAATTGTAAATCAAGAGATTATGACTCTGAAATATTTCCCTATTTATTACATAATTATTTTATTCAAGTTGTCTGAATCTCCTGAATGCACCAATATAGCCCACATATTCGCGAGTACCGCAGCGTGCAAGGAAAATTTCAACCGCAAAATTAATGAGCACAAACTAAATCAAACGAAGCACGAAGTGCCCCGCTGGCTGTATCTCGGATCGCTGCTTTTACCACCCGACGGTGGTGTTTTTGACCACTGTGCAGCTCTTGGCGCAAGTCCCAGACTCTAGAGCAGGGGCGGAAGTCCAAGGGGAGGGGCTTCAGTTGAGCTGCAGAGAGTGATTGCATTCGAGAAGATAATGCAAACATACGCTTGTTTGCACAACGCTCGGAGAGGCGAGCGAACGATTTGATGCTAATCGCCAGAGACAATTTAATCTCTAATCAAAATTCAAAATTCGCAAATTTCCGAATTAAGTCAGAGATGATAAAATGGCAAAGAGTGGGAAATTGGGTGGGAAACAGGGGGCAGAAGGGGGTAGCGGGGGGCAGCAGGGGGACTGTGGCAAAGAGAAATTAGTGAGTGCAATTATCGCAGACCCAGAGGGAAACTGAATGCATTAAGCGAAAGCTATTTAACAGCAGAAAACGCAATCATTTTCCAAGGCGAAGTACTCACGAATGGGCTTCTCAAACTGCACTGAGGGAAAATGTTAAAAAAAATAATAACCGGAATATAATATTTATGAATGTACATTTCTATTAAAAGGATTCCTTGTTTGAAATTATATTATGGGGCTTTCTCTTTGGTGAGAAATATTTTGAAAATTTCTTTGTAGGTATATAAAACAGAATATTTTTATAAAATATTTTTTTTTGTAATTTTTTACTACCATTTTCTGGCAGTGCACCCACCCTGTGAAATGTGACCCCCACCTCGGGGGTAGAATAATGCGTGTTTATTATTGTTTGCACTGCCAATGCATGCGTTTATTGGAAATCGGAAAAATATTATTTTGTTTACTTTGGCAAAGGATTTTCACACGTTCCAGTGAATCGACCAGCGTCGACCAAAATATTTAATTATTGATTTATAGCGATGGATAACCAGCCGAGGGCCAATCTACCCCATTAAAGAGCGCCGCGTTAACTAGAAAATTAAACAAGCAGTAAACAAAGAAGTCTTCCAGGGAAAACAAAGGTCTCTCTCCTCCGGAGGAGGAGGGCACAAAAAACCAAGACCAACTAGCAGGTTGCACCGAAACAAGCCGAAAACAAGGATTGAATTCTGGATCGGCACTTCGCTTTGAAGTCCCCTGGTGGCACATGCATCCCCAGATTACTCAGTCGTCTTTTCTCGTTTATTACCATTTCTGTTTGATTATGGCAAACGGATAAGGGGCACCGGGCCCGAGGCCCAGGGCGTAGGACAAACAGCAACATGGCAACCCGATTTGGATGCTGCGAACTGCGTTTTGTTGATTCACGGATTGTAAAACTGCATTGGCCACACTTCGTCCCCGGCCCTTCTTCGGGAGCAAACAGAAATCGAAAATTTTAAAACTCGCACACACTCTCTGGGAAATCCGTTGCACCTTTTCCTGAAACGACGCGCGACGCTGGGCAAACAATACGGGGAATTGCCGGTTCCCGAATCTCGGATCTCGGATCCCAGTGAGGAGCTATTCCTGGTGGGCAAACAAGTCGGACCGAGCGGTCCCAGCAAAGTCGATTGTGTAATCGACATTAAGCCGACGTCGACTGGCTTAGGCTTGTCCAAGAAATTAGCATTCCGGCCGAATGAACACGGCTTTTGGAATCGGGTCATTCAGGATGTATTCATGGGGACTATTGAATGGAAATCGGGACAAGTATTAGAAATAATAATTATTGTAATTTCTCTAAAGGAATTATTTAAAAAAGTTATTTTCCATTTATTAACAACAATATTTTGTTAGAAATTTAATTATATCCTATCAAATAATTTCATCTCAAAATTATTTAGATATCAATTATATTCATCACTAAAAGTTAAGACTAAATTGATGAAATGTTTTACTACAATATCACTTAATTTTTTGATTTTAATAGCCATGGTTTTTAAGTTAGCAAATTATCCATTAATTTCACACCTACTTTTCATTTCAATCCTTTTATATAGGGAATCTCTTCTACTACTAACAAATAAATCCAGCCAAAAATAATATTTTATATATATTCATTTATAAAGTGCTGACAAAAATTAATTCTATCATTTATCTTTATTTTCTCTTTTAAATAAGCATGTATTTTTCTTACCTACTTTTTATTTCAATAACATTTTCTAAGAAATAACTTCCCCTTCAGAATCTCTTCCCATTTCCAATTCTACTTCCGTGGACTCTATTAAAGCCGGCTTAGGGAAATCACACGGCGGAAAAATCACCACCGGCAAACTCTTTTCATTGATGGACAAAAAAAAAAAAGTCCAAAGGAAATATCGAAATAATAAACCCTGAGCAGACGTCTCTGGTGGATTGGGGAAGGCACAATGATTCCGATGATAATGAAGAAGTTGACGCCTCGCGGACAGAATGCCAAGGAAGTTGCCACTCCAAGGCGTCGCTTTAAAGGGAAGAAAATATATATGTTATGTTGTCACCGGGCTTATCCTGCGGAGCACACGACTTGGTCTCAGGATTGTGAGTGTGCATTGGGAAACGCACTTTAATTCACAGATGAATTAACGGGCCCAGAAACGTGTCCGCAACAAATGAGCAACCGCAGAGGCCATAAAAAATCGCCTGAGAATGCGCGTACCTTTGGCCATAGTTTTCTCGAACAAAAGGGAGAAATGTCGTTGGGAACGTTCGGGATCATAATTCGATTGTCCACTCAAATGAAATCGGAATGCACAAATCAGAAATCGCCGGGAATCGAGGGGCGAGGGTGAACGCTTCCTCGAGGCAGGGAGCAGAGGCAGGGAGCTGATGCTGTTCCCAAGCAATAATAACAATAATTGTTGTGTTCTGCCTCGACGGGCGATAAGCATATTGCCACAAGGACGCGCAGGACTCCCCCTAATGGACTGCGTCGATCTCCACTCAAGTGTTAAGTGTCAGATGCAGGATAAAAGCGTTCAGCATGAGCAGCAGCAACAGCAGCAGCAGCAGCAGCAGCAGCAACATCAGAAGCGTGCAGCATGTAGCATGCATCAGGATATTTGTGTGCCTGGAATGTCCTGTGCGATTCGATTTCGGAAAACACACATCACTGCCAGCAATCGCACTTTTAATGCAAACTTCAAGGCATCTCGGGGCGTTGGCATCACGATAAGGACCTCTTTAACAAATGACAGCCCGAAAATCAGAGTCCGTAATTCTGTTATCCCGTTTAGGATTTGTGTGGGTGTGTGTGTGTGTGTGTGTGTGTTGGCCGGGACTTCTGCGATAGGCAGGACCTTGTCGACCCTTTGCATCCGCACAAAACCAAAGTCAAGTTCAATTTTTGCAATGCACTTTAAATGTTATCTGCACAGAGGCCGACCAGCAAGGCGCAGGACCTTCAGAGGGTGGGATGAAGGGGGAGGGTCTGGCATGGCAGGGGACAATGTCCCTGATGATAAGGATTAACCACACACTTGGGCTTTTCCCAGGGCCAGGAGCGGGGAGTAAATCGTAGATTTAAAAGTTGAAGTGCGGGTAACAGCAGTCGACAGTGTGAGATTTTTCAGGATTTCCCTGGAAGAAATGATTTGTGAAATTAACATTCATTATTTATCGATTAAATGTGTTTAATTGGTCAATTTGTTTAAAGATCCTTTAATTATATATGCTATAAATCTTTAAAGAATCTGGTAAAGGTTTTCAACAGAATTTTGTTTATTTTTAAACGAACTTTTTGTAAGCAAAGTGTAACAAAAATATTACATTTTTTTCTGTTGTTTTTGTTTTTACTATAAACACTATATTAATATCTAAAAAATATACAATCTTTTTATGTATATTTCAATTCCAACATAGACACCAATCTTTTTAAATAAAAAATTGTTTCAATCGATTACTAAAATCCATATCTCCCTAATAGAAAAGCAAACTTTAACTCAAGAACTTCCCCCCTTCAAATCCAAAAATAAACATTTGTGCATCCATAATAGTAAACAAATTGTAAATAACTTTGGCGATGGCGAAAAACAATTTGTCAACATTTATTCGGGATGGCATAATTTCCAAGTTAACAATTCCATCCCAACTGGAGCTCCCACACATTTGTATCTGCATGTATCTGTATCTGTATCTGTGCCATCCGTTTTTGCATTGTCATTTAGTTAAGAGTTTCCTTAATTGCAAACATGTCAGAAGCCTTCCCTCTGCTCCCCGCTCCCCTCATTCGAGGAAGGAGGATGCAACAGTTGCCCCAGCAAAATGATTTGGAGCAGAAAATTGTGCAAACAGATGGGCGGAGGAGCGGAGTAGTGGAGGTCAGGGGCAGCCGCATCTGGAAGAGCAACTCGGTCTGCATCCTTGGCCACAGTATAAATAATAAATAAACGCATATTTAGAATAGCATTCGCCAAAATGGCTCCCTCGGGAAAATCTAGCTAGGAAAAGTGAGCTGTGAGCGAAGTGAATTGCAATTGCAATTGCGATTCTGAGCGAATTTGATAAAAAGTTAATCACATAAAATGCACTTGGCTGCACTCCCCTTCCTCCTCTCCCCCCTCAGTTGATCCCACAAATCCGAGTCACTTTTCCCAGTCACTGTTCCAGCAGTTAGTACTCATAAATAATTGTCCAAAGCTCCGCCCAGATTAGCCGCCAGCCGGCAGCAAGTTGTCACAGAAAGTTGGTTGGGTCGGTGTCAACTAATTGCCAGTAATTTGGTTTTGTGGGTTGGCCCGGCTTAAAGTTGGATTTTTGGCTAGCCGGGAGAGGGAGGATGTGTGTGGAAATTTGTAATTGTCAGATATTACATTAAAATATAGCGCAAGGTGTCCCCGGCAATTAGTTGGCCAAAAGTTAAGCAGCCCTTGTTAATAACTAACGAGTTCAGCTGACACACTTTTTTGAGTCGATTAAATTAGTGATAATGGTTGATTAACATAAGTTTTTAAGTGCACTTTTAATTGCACCCTTCAACTAAGTTCCTTAACCCATTTTCCATTCAACCTGAGATTGATTGCTTAAGGCGTACAAAATTGGTAACATAAAAGTGTTTGATCAACTTTCCAATGGGAACACACAATCTCAAATCCACTTGTCCGTTCGAAATCTTCTGGTTAACAGGTTCTTTTTTTACAAGAATCCAATTTACTCGAGTTGATACGCTGCATTAAGTGCAATAAGCGCAGCCGAATAACAACAAACAAATCTCTCACAAAATTAACCATAAAATTGTACTTAAGTCGGACTCAAAGAATGAAAGATACAAAAAGAGGCTGGCCGAAGTTGGAGTATCTTCTGGTTGGGATCATTAGGAACCTAACTTTTTTTCTTTTTTTTCTTGAGGTGTTTGAAAAAATATTAAGAAACGAAATTGGTGCAGGCAAACATTGGACGTTTAATGATGCTGAAATTGTATTTCGTTTTACGAGAAATAAAAAATTCCAACTCTTAACGGATTGTGGCGATGGCCATTAAAATGTGAAAAGTCGTAAACTAAAAATTGGTAGTGGGCAGTGAAAGGGCGAAAGGGACAAAGGTGGGAACGACTGTGGATCGTGTGGTAATTAGTATTAAAATGCATTAAAAAGAAGTTGGGAGAAAAAACTCACACAATTCGTTCGCCGCATCTTACCAATGTCGGCAGGGTCGTAAATAAAGCCATAAAAATGTAAACCAAGTGCACCGACCGACTACCAAAATGAAACTGTGGAAACTTAATTAGTTTCAGTCGCTAACGGTGAACTTGGGGTTCGAGAAAAAAAAATACATCTGTATATGTATAGTATATAGTATAGAAAAAACTGCAAGTTCCAAACGATAAACTCCCCGTGATAACAATTAATTTTTAGGTGCTCAGCTCTCGACTAATTTATGAGTGCAGCCTGTTGACATCGCCGTTTTCGGACAGTTCGTAAAAGAGACACAAAAGACTATATAATATATATGGAATATAAAACATTTTCGAGTGGCAGCTGTGTGGGAGATGTGGAAATCCCAGGGAAATCCCAGGGAACACCTGGAGAACAAAAAACTACTAAATTACAAGCTCGATTGATTCGCAATGTAGGCCTCATCTGTGGCTAATTATTTTCAAATTTCCGCCTCTGGCCCAACAACAAATAGCTCTGAGCTCAATCTCCTATGGCCCTGTATATTCCCTGTATTTGTCATCTCTAATCCTGGATTCCGGTTCCCGGATCCTGGCAGTGTAGGTGCACCAGGGGATAATCCTGTCGGGCCTCAATGCGCTGACATTTGTGCCAGAGCTGTTGACATGCAATTTGTTGAGTGTTCAACCCCACGGCACATTCTGCATCTCTGCATTCCAGATCCTCGGATGCTCGTGCATCCTAGGTCCTCGGTCCTTGGTCCTTGGTCCTTGGTCCCCAGTCCCAAAGGCGAACAATTGACATTTACCCTGGCCTTACCCATACCTTTCAGCCAGGTGACAATGGCGGACTGATGCGGATGCGAGTGCAGCGACTCGAACTCGGCTTTGGATTTGGATTTTGGCCCACGGCTTTGGCTTATTACTCGGGCATGTTTTCACCAAATTTTACCAATTTTATTTTTTACTTTTCGGTTTGCCCGGTGACAAATTGGAAACGTGATGTGTGCGGCCTGTTTGAGGTTTTTAAATATAGGAAACACATGATTATCGTAGTACTTGGGAATCGTCTTACCAAGAGTATTATAATGGTTTGAGTAGATTGTATTCAAGTGGTTTTCTAATTTAAAGTGGGTTTATTTCTAATATTTATTAGTTTAACTATTTTTCAAATATTGTTTAAAATATTACATTTAAATGTATCCCCTCTAAAATGCAAGTTGAATTTTAAAATGAATTAAAAGAACCTTTTTCTGCTAATTGAATTGGCTGCTGTGCGGTATTTTCCTCTCCCGCTGAGCATCTCTTATCACCTCGTTGGGAGCATATCCCACATCCAGGAGATAGCTATGCCCATCTACTCTCCCCCAGCTATTTACGACTTCATGTGGGATATTTATGAACTGTTAATTGGCCTCGCGCACACTTACGGAGGAGAGAACTGCAAATGGCCAGTGCAAAACTTAATTAATTGCAGCTAATGCGATTCCCTGGAAGGAACGGAAGCTGGCGGAGAAGCCGCAAAAGTGAGCTCCCTTTTCTACCCCAGAGTCGGAGATAGAAAGCTAGCCGAGGAGCCGTGGCAATTTAATAAATTATGAAAACTGCAACATGAACAACAACAACAACAACAGCAGCCCTCGGGGGGGAAGATGGTTCAGATGGTTCAGCAGTGTGGCTTAAAACGAGAATTAAATAAAAGTATGTTTAATGTAATTTTCGAAGCAACCGGCAGAAGAATGAGCCGGAAGCTGAAAGAACCAAGCCAGGGAATATATACAATATATATCTAAATATATAGGGTGGGGATGGGGATGCCTGCTGAGCTTGGCTAATTGGGTCAGTTTAGGGTGTTAAATGTTGTATATTGAGGGGCGGAAAAAATAAGAGGTTTGGTTGAAGGAAGATCAACTAAAAATGGCATTGGTCAAGTTTAAACAAGATGCAAAAATATCTATACAAAATAAAAATTTATTTATTTGCTTTCTATTAATAAAATCTCACAATTTCTATATAATTTGTATACCTTTGCAGAGGGTATTATAATTTTGACCAGAAGTTTGTAATGCAGTGAAGGAGACATTTCCGGGAAAAGGTCCCAATACCTAAAGATATTTTATTTATTTCCAATAAAATCATGATTTTATAATTTTAAATTTAAATTAATTAATGGGATGTTCTTTTGATTTAATGTAACAGACGAAGAGAAACCACCAACAGGTGATCAATGATCAAATTAAAAGTCCACCGATTTCAAATTCAAACATCCCCAAAAGTAATGCATACTTTTAGGGATTTTGTTGCATCTTTTGGGGATACTTTAAAATTATGAGTGGAGTAATTATGAGTAGTTGACCTTCTGTAGATTTCTGGTCGCCTGGTACTTGCTTTCTAAAATCCCATACAAATTAAAATATTTTAACCATAACGTTGTTGTACGGATATTTAAACTGAGCCACTGAATTGGATATTCCATTATTTCAAGGTACCAGGCGAACAGAAACCAAAGGAAGTGTTCAAACCAAATTTGAAATCAACGGATTTTTAAAATGGAGAACAAGGGTTCCCAAGTATCCATAGATGATAATAAATAAATGAGGTTTGTCAGCCTGCTGTTTTTTCTGTTCGCCTGGTACTTGCTTTCTGAAATCCCATACAAATCAAACAATTTGCGCTATAACGTTGTTGTAATTTGTTGTACGAAAATTTAAGCTGAGCCACTGAATAGGATATATCATTGATATAATGTACCAGGCGAACAGAAAAAACAGAAGCAACAGAAAACAAAAGCAGCAAATACCCAACTGCTCCCACTCAATGGACTCCCACTCAATGTACTTCCAATGCAAGTAACGGTTGTTTCAAAATCTCTTTTCATTACCTACGACCAATTAGAAGGTTACAATTCCTTTCCCCTCCTTCACAAAAGAGAACACAAAAATGATCAAAATCAGCCTTCTGTTTTTTCTGTTCGCCTGATACATGCTTTGGGAAATCCCATACAAATTAACAAATTTACGCCATAACGTTGTTGTAATTTGTTGTATGGATGTGCTTCCACTCAATGTGGTCCCACTCAAAGTAGAACAACGATTTCCCAAGTCTCCATAGATGAGAATCAATAGATGATGGGAGACATTTATCTGCCCGAATTTAAAACATTCAGTGAAATTATTTTTTATGCAGATAAAAAAAAATGGGCAAAAATTAAAAAATAAAAACAATTATAACGAGAATTTAGTAGCATATCGTCTAGTTGTAAGATTATTTAGGAATCCTGCTTGCTTACAATATTGAGATAAATTATAGTTTATCAATTAATTTAATAATAAAATGGGTAATTGAGCTTAATTTTTGTGTTTTTTTTTTTAATTTTTCCTTTCCAATATAACGGATTTTGGGAAATAATTATTGTCATACACATTAAAGCGTGTTTATAAATTCGGCTATATCCCATAGCCGCTATACAGATCGAACAGTTTGAGAGCAACTGGTCCGAAAGGATATTCTAAGCTTCGGGTACCGAAGCTAGCCTTCTTTCCTTGTTTTTTCCTTAATATAATAAATACTGCGACATATTCAAATATATTTTGAGAACCCACAATTGCTACCAAAAACCAACAAAAAGAAAACCCACAAACTGCACTCACCAATCTCGAAGCTCACTTGTTTCGCCATCGGATTTCGAATGGGATGCGGAGTGCTCGGGACTTGAGCTGCCAGCTGCCATAATCATTAGTGGCAGAGTGGCAGTGTGAGCCAGGAGTGAGCCAGGAGTGAGCCAAGAGTCAAATCCGAATCCCACCCACGCTCGCCGGATCAAATCACAACGCACTGCACACGCTCGCCGGCGGAATAAAACATTTCCATGAGCTGACGATTTGACAGCTCGCTAGCTGGGAGGAGAGGAGAGGAGCGGAGCTTTTGGCACTGCCACTTATCCAAGGAGCACATGGGTCTGCCCATGTCGGGGAGATGGAGCTGTGTAGTTGGCGGGGTAAATTATGCGTAGTCGGTGCCGATGTTGGTTTTAAATTTCAAATGCTTTTCGTGCACCTTTTCCCCGCGTTCATCGCCTTTCATTTTTCGTGCGAGAAACCCACTCGAAATACTCCAGAAAGCCACGCAACAACGAATTGCATTCATTATTCTCACAGCTCCATCTCCATCCCCATCTCCAACTCCATCTCCGTCTCCGTCTCCATCTTCATCTCTGAAATTCCATTCGACGTTTTGGCGCTGACTTATTTGCATTTTTCGTGAGTCAAAATCGGCCGGCGAAAAAAAATACTTGACTAATGTTTTTGGCACTGCATTTTGTGGTTGCTCTCAGTGCAAACACAGATTTAATAGGATTTTGGATTTTGGATTGCTCAACACAATGCCATCAGATGGGGGGGTTGAGGCATCTCTGCAGGATCTGCAGGATATGTGTGTGGGGATAAGCCGCTTTGATGCGTTCTTTTCTGTTTCCATACATTAAGGAAAATGAACCCGATTAGTGGGGGGGCTTCTATTACTTTTGCAGAATTTGAAGGGGTATATTTCATTTATTTATAATCATGGGAATGGTCAAGGAACTACTCTTCTCTTTACCTTTGACCAATAGGAAGTAAATATTCCTTTCCCCTCCCACATAAAAGAACACAAATAAATGATCAAAATGAGCCTACTTTTTTTTCTGTTCGCCTGGTACTTGCTTTCGGAAATCCCATACAAATTAAAAAAATTTGCGCCATAACGTTGTTGTAATTTGTTGTACGGAAATTTATACTGAGGCACTGAATAGGATATATCATCGATTTAATGGACCAGGCGAACAGAAACCGCAGCAAGTACCCAACGATTAAAGTTAATTTTGAAATCAACGGATTTTTTAAATGCTGGAAAAAAACAATGGAAAACAACGGTTTCCCAAGTCTCCATAGATGAGAATCAATAAGTGATGGAGATCAGCCAGCTGTTTTTTCTGTTCGCCTGGTACATGCTTTCTGAAATTAACAAATTCGCACCATGACGTTTTTGTTGTTAAACGGAATTTTAAAATTAACGGACTTAGGTTATTTAATTGCAACTTTTTTTAAATGTATACTTTGCGAGACAGTTATCTGGCCAAATATAAAACATTCTGTGAAATAATTTTTTTATACAAATACATAAAATGGGCAAAAATTCTAAAAAGAATTATAACAAGAATTTAGTAGCATATCGTCCAGTTGTAAGATTATTTAGGAATCCTGCTTGATATGCAGGATATGTGTGTGGGGATAAGCCGCTTTGATGCGTTCTTTTCTGTTTCCATACATTAAGGAAAATGAACCCGATCAGTGGGGGGGCTTCTATTACTTTTGCAGAATTTGAAGGGGTATATTTCATTTATTTATAATCATGGGAATGGTCAAGGAACGGATTTTTATGGTATTATTAATTATAATAAATAAATCAAAAAGTTTCTATTACCCTTCATACTTTTATTACCCATTTATTTTTAGGTATTTTCAAGTAGCACCTTCCTCCCTTGTATCCATCTGTTTTATTTTAATTTCATTGTTATTATTTAAATCCCCTTAAACATTACTTTATAAATAAAATCTAGAAATAATGTTTACCATTTCTCCTACCTTAGTAGAAGGTTTATTCCTAGTTTTTCCTGTAGTTGCCTTTCAATCAAATGCATTCACCGGATGCTCGGGCACTTCTTCAACTTCAACTTCAACTTGAACCCGAAGAGTCGACACAAGCGAGTCTGACAGTTGAAGGAAGTTGGCTTTAACAGCATTTCCACGTGCCACAAGGCACACGACGATCCAAAGCCAAAGCAATGGAAGCTCCGTAGAAGTGAAGGAGCGAAGGATCTGGGGAACGTGAGGTACCAGAGCTCCTCTTTGGCTTTCGTCTCTGGACTTTTTGCAAATTTATGACTTGCCTTTGGCTTCTAATGAGTTTGTCGGCATCACTCACAGAGGTAGATGCTAGATGCTAGATGGTAGATGAGGAAGAGGCGCCCCCAAAAAGCAGCTTAGACAAGCGCGTTGGGTGGCCAAAAAAGAGGGGCAGAGCACCGCATCGCATCGCATCACATCGCATAATGGGTTAAAAATGCGTAAACGATTCCGGGCGTTGTAAGCTTCTTAGACTTTTGCATGAGATTTCCCATAAATTGAGTGCTCCGGCTGGCTTTTGGTTTGGGTTTCGGTTTGGGTTTTCGGCGGAAGCGTTTTGATTGATTTACACACACATGCGGGCAGCAGGGCAGCGGGGGCGGTAGTTCAGATCTTTGCCATTTCGGCCATGTGATGAAATTTGCCATGAAGCCCAAATACGGCCGTATTTCTTCAACTTCCGGCATTAAGTGCACGGACAAACTGGCAGACGGACGGACGGACGGACAGCAGGCAAATTAATTAAGTGACGTTCTCGGAGAGTTTCTGGATGGGGCGGGTTGGGGGCGGGGGTGTTGTCAAATTAATTAAACGCACACCAAAGACATCGCAGCCCACAGAGAGAGAGAGTCCTCCCAGTATCCTGCTGCTCGGAGCCAGCTATGCATTGGCTTTTGTTAAGCCTCGGCAATTTACACCTGTCAGTGTTGAGCCGGCATGAAGACCGGCCATGTTTCCTGGGCTTTATGACTGTCCCCAGTCCCATACCCATACCCAAACCCATACCCAATCCAAACCGAATGCCAAAATGTCGGAGAACCTCAAACTTGTCGGGGCCAGTACATAGAAATCCGCTTTCAATGCTATTTCGCTTTCAAATCGCAAGCATTCCATTTGGAGTGTGGTATGTATATATTTTTGGGCGATCTGCCAAAGTCCTTTATCCTATATTCAATTTTCTAATTGCACTTGATAGCACAGTTATCAACTTTCACCAGAGTCAACATTTTTTTAAACCAATTTTCACGGCACCCAGCGGAAAGTCAGCGGGAAATCAAATATAACTGAAAGAAATACTTTGAATACCCTTTCAGAAAATATATTATATTTTAGTAATCCATTCCAAAAGTATTTCATAAATATAGAATGAATATTAATTTTGTATTTTTATATCCCATAAAACCAACCTGAAAAGTATAAGTTCCAATGAAAAGTTCATCATTACGATTTCAGTTCAACTGCTTCCGCCAGTTATATATATTGGCAGATCCATAATTGAAATACAGTCCGATTGCCTAATTAAAGTGCCAAAAACATGTCGGAATTCAGTCCGAAAATCGTATTCTTTCACTATTCAGAGGGAACATTTGTTAAAATCGTTCATACCCTTCGGCAGGATGGAAAAACAGAATGTAAACACACAGGAATCCCTTTTCCTGACATAGTTTTCCATTGATCTGTTGGCTTAGTTGGGATGCCTGCCAGCGGAAATTAGGCAAAAATATATCTGAGGGATAGGCGGTGGGGTAGTATGAGTGAGAGGTAGGGATATGTGCTTCTCCCTCACTCCCCCATTAAAAAGCTATTTTGCGGCTCAGTTTCATCGAAAGGTTTTTTTCCCAGCTTGTTTGTTTTTGGGGCTCTCGGCTTTTCACAACATTTTAGTCTAGTTGTAGTTTTTATTATTTGTTTTAGTATTCGGGGATTTAGCCACTGACACTTGTAGGTGTTACAGTTTTAGAGTCCCGCTTTAATGGGTTAATGTGTGTTACCTGTGTGTCAACACGTCCAAATGGGTTTCCATCGGAATCGAAATCACTTTGGTTTCAAATGGTTTTTGGGCAGCTTAGAAGAAGACTTTTATTGGAGGGGAGTCTTTTAGATGGATATGTGAAGTAGTCATTAAATAAATATAACAACATATTATACAATAAAACTGTATAATTGAAATTAGAGTAATAATATACAGAAAGGATTCACATAAGAGTTCCTATTTAATACCAATTAATAATACGAATAGCTAATCTTGTTGGTTCAGTTTCACTTAAAAGTAAAAGGAATATTGAGAGCTGTTGTGCTAAATAAAATACAAATTCAACATACGAAGAGATCTATCTAATAACAATATATATACATACAATAAAATATCCCTTTTTGTGGTTTCCCAACTTTCCAATTAATCTATCAAATTACCATCGAAGTTCCTTCATATTAAACAAAGAACTTCAACAAAGAATTGTCCAACCCCTGCTGAGAAATAGAATCCTTGCCAAACTGTGCAAAGTGCTCGCAACGAATTCATTGGCTTGAGCAGGTGGATAAATTGTCCTGTTGGCTCCTGTCCGTCGCCTATATCCTGCTGTTACCGCCCCCCCACCTGCCCCCCTGCCACCTCCTTGGCGATCCACCTGCTGGTTAACATTGTCTGAAAGCATTTTCCAAGTGACACGCAACCAAATTGCAACTTAAGCGGGCAAAGACAGCCGAAGGATGGAGCTGGAGTAGCTCATCCTTCAGAGGGCGTGTCCAGGCAGCGCCCCCCCTTTAATACCCCGCAGCTACGCCCCTTGTTGTCTGTTCTATTTTGTATAATTTAGCGAAAGCGCCAGACAACGATGCGAAATGGATGGGTAATGGGGGAGGGGATGGGAGTGTGGGGGTGCGAACTTCTTTTTTAATGCAATTAGTGAATGCTGGAAAACATTTAACACACACACACACACATTCCAGACAGGGGGGACCCCATGTCGTTGCTCTAATTGAAGCTGAAAGGCGCTGCAAATGAAGTAAACGCCAAAATGTTGTACGAAAATTTTGCGACGTCTAAAATGCAATTACGTAATCAGCATTCACAGAGCAAAAAAAAAAAAAAAGAGCAGACACATGGTTTCCATAACGAGAAAAAATCGGAGAAGAGAAGAAGGAAACTTAAATGCAACTTAAAATCTATTTATCTCAAGTGGTTTGCACAAGTCCAAAGCGAATAGCTATGATAAGGATATCCAAGGATGTTGAAGGAGTCCGGCTGCAGGACAACAAATTTTGTTTGCTTGTTTGTCTGCTGCCCTTTACTGGGTTTTGGTCTAATTGAAAATTTGCATAAAATCAATTTTAATTGAAAATCCTGTCTTGGCCAGGGCAGGGCAAAAAGTTAAGTGAACAACTCAGTCAGCCACTCACTCACTCATTCGTTCATTTGTTCCTTGGCTCAGTCATTCAATCATTGGCCAACTGGGGCCAGACAAATATTGGCATTTGCCTTTGCCATTCTGCCAAGATTTCCTTCCGATAAGACTGCAAATACACATGTTTCCAGCACATATATATATATATCCATATCCATATGCATATGCATATGTCTATATCAAACTTACATATTTGTTCGCTCTGGTGTTTCTGGCTGCTTCATTTATTTATGCCAGCCCAAAAACTTAAGCATTAAAAATTGAATTAAAGCCTCAAATTTTCGGCCCAAGATCCTTTCGGCTTTGCCATCCGGTAGTTTGGCAATTAGTAAATTTCATTATTTAATTTATACATAAAGCAAATTGTTGTTCTCCGAGCGACAGAGAGATAAATGTTTCACTTATCTCGGATGGCTGTCATCGTCATCGTTGACCTGTGCAGTCGGCCAATTAGTTATTTAGTAGTAGTTGCAATTGCCAGACTGTTGAAATCATGGACATTATCCCCTCCGGGGACACTCCTCGTCGGGCATTGTCCATTAAGTGTAGTTCTGAGTGCATTTTAAATATCTTAATGAGTTTAATAATGAAGACGGAGTAAATGAGCTGGACGTGGGATAACTTCTAAAGGGAAATTAAATGGTAAAGGTAAAGTGGCCAGAACCCTAATATTAATATTATATTCCGGGTTAGGTAGAGATTTGAAAATCTTTAATATATGTATATCTCTTTTCCATACCCATTTCAACCAGGACCAATCCGCCTCATCATCATCAGCATAGGGATGACTTTTATGGAGTTCTCTTTCAGAAGTTCCTTCATCTGTCACACCATCAAGTCGGCCTCCTTCCTGGCCATGTTGTCCATTGTTCTCAGCTGTTAGTTTAGTGCTCATGGGACATGCCAAAAAATGTGAATAATAATTTTATTTGCCTTTCAATTTGCATATACTCGTACTCGTGTGTCTCCGGCAGGGCTTTTTTCACTCTGCGGCTTGAGGTTGTCCCTTCGAAGCCCTATTCCCTCTCCAAACGATGTTTCTGACTAGCCTTACTATTCCTCTCACCGGAATCCAGCACACAGAGAAAATTGTGCACAACCCAAATATAAATATTTTTGATATCGTGCGAAATAAGAAAATTATAATCGGAATAATAATAGAAATAAGTGCACATGAAAAATAATTCCCTGATTTATGTTTCTCAATTGTAATTGCAATTTCTCTCCGTGCATAAATATATTTTCCTTACCCCTTACCCTCCAACTCTGTTTGCCAACAATGTAAGCTTTTCGGGCAGTTTGACTTTTCGTCCATCAAGTTGTTAACATGTGTTGACCATGGATCGGGGAGGGTCGGAGGATAGCTGGAGAGGAAGGTGGCAGTGGTGAGTGGTTGGTGGCTTGGGTGGACTGGGATTGGTGGCCGGTGGACAGAGCGTAGGTAGTAGTAGTGCCGTCAAGTGTCTTTCGGTTTATTTATTCATGCACTTAGTGAGGCATTCAACGCTTCAGCTTCATTTCAGCCTTCGGACCTTCGGATGGATTTCTCTCTGCTAATTGCCCAGTCTCGCCAGCCAGCCAGCCAATTCCTTCCCCCCTCCACCTCCTCCTCCTCCTCCTCCTCCGCCACTTACTTGCCAATCAAAGCTCAAGTGTTGTCAGCTGTCCTGGCCGAAAGTCCCCTCCGCCCGGCTGTCTCGTCCAGGTCAAATCAGTGCGTGCCATTGTTGTTTATCTTTCAACTGTTGTCACTCCGCCCGATTTGCCCGATTCCTCCGATCCCCCCCAGTTAAATGAAGCGTGTTCTTTGCATTTGCATCCGAACCAGAAGCCGAACCCGAACCTGAACCTGAACCTGAAGTCCAACTTATTGGATGCTTCTGCTGGCAACTCAACTCGGAATGACTTCCATGCAAATGAGCTTCGACTTGACTCCGGTGAGTTGTTGCTGCCGTTGAGGGTTCCGGACATTTATTGAAAATGCAAGTGCCAATATTTGGACAACAAAAACCCGAAACTTAATTGCGAATGCAAGTTTCTAGCTGGGAATTCACTAAAGAAGATTTTATTGTAAAAAGAAGGAACTGTTTAAAGTATCGGATTGTTTATTGGAAATTGAAGAACTATAACTCTAAGTAAGTAATCAAAGTTTAAGGGAATTAATAAAAAACAGAAATTAAATACTATAGATACTTTAAGAATTATGCACAACTCTAGATAACTCTAATCCTCCAAAGAGTTAACAATAATTAAAAAATTTCTTGCAATCATAATTGTTTTATCATTTCTTTGGTTGCCTTTTTAGCTTCCCTTAGCTTTTCCCTTCCTGATTTTGAAAGGTGTCTATCTCGTCAAATGTCAGTCATAGTGCTGGCCACCACCCAGGATCCCCCCCGACTAAATCCCAGCACGACCTCCTAACTCCCAAACATCTTTCGATTGTTTCAGCCCCCCGCCACCAGTCCAACCCATTAGCTTGGCCAAATGTCCTTTCCCACAGCTGAACGTTGGAAAAAACGCAACCAGAAATCAAAGGCTAGACAACAAAAGAAGGTTTGTCTTCCACAGACTAAATACCGTTACGCCCACAAATCACGCCCATCAGGGTAACCTCAGATACAACAAAAAAAAAACAACAACAACAAAAAAACAAGGACAGAAACACGCCATACGAAGGAGAAGAAACAAAAAAAAAGGACAGGAATTTTACAGCCAGTCAATTATGGACGAACCAGTACAAGACCAAAACAATAACAACAACCATCTACTACACTGAAAAAAAAACAGATAATATTGCAATGCATAAACTTTAAGTTTTGAAGTACTCACTTTTTATCCATTGGTAAAAACTATGTATCTAAAATAAGTATATGTAAATTTAAATGAAAATTAGCCAGAAATATTTATTAACTTTAAAAGTATAAATATAATAGTTACAAATTTTAAAGTATTATTAATCCAAAAATCCAAATTATTGGTTGAAGTTCTTAAATAATTTATTTTAATAATAACCTAATTATATTACTTATCTGGAATACAAATTTGGGTTCAATAAAACAAGGTTTTTAATTGTTTAATTTAAATGATTGTATACGTAATTTTTTGCACTGCAAAAACCCAGAAACAATAACAGTAACAGTAACAGGAGCCATCAACGAAAAGGAAAAGTTGCTGTTGTTACTTTGCTGTTGTTGTTGCAAGTGTTGCTGTTGTGTCTCGTGTTTTAGTTGTTGTTGCTGTTGTTGCTGTTGCTGCGGTAGTTTTAGCAACTTGTTATTGTTGCTGGCGTGCTTGCAACCAAAACGCGCATTTTCCATGCGATTGGCAGTGGGAGAAAAATACAAAAAAACAAAAAAAAAGCTAGAAGCCAGGCCAGGAATGGGAAAATGAAGGATGAAGGAGGTGGACAACAAGGCGGGGCAAATCGACATATTGACAGACTAAATGGAGTTGTGGGTTTTGAGTAGTAAATCAAGTTAGGCACTCACACCGGACGCACACACTCTCACATTTATGTGTTGGGGACTAGACACACACACACACACAGATGCACATGCATATGCGAAAATTGCATACCATAGAGAATTTGCCAGATAGAAAAAAAACTACTGACTTGAAGATACAGATGGAAATGACGGCTGTGGAATGCTCTAAACTTTACAGGATAGATATATTATATAAATGAAATAAATTTTAAATATTGGTTATTAAATAAATATTCTACCAAATAAAATTCATGAATGAATAGTAACGTTTGTATTTTATTATAAAATAATCAGTTTCGTAAACTTATTCAACTATTTCCTAAACTTTTAATACCATTTGCAGTTGCTAAAATATTCTATGATTTTCCAAATAAAATATTTTGAAATTTGTATAGGTATATTTTAATACACAAAAAATTAAGTCAAGGCTCCAAAATAGTTAAGCGACCTTTTAGAAACCCAAAGAAAAACACAGACAAAAACCTTACAACAAGTTGGCCAAGTCAAAGGGGATACTTCCCGATCCGGTGGCTACCAAAATGTTTGGGGCGTTTTGGGTTAAGGCGAGTGCCATGTCTGCTGGAGACTGCCGACTGTAGATTGGGGACCAGGAGGAGACCAGGACGGGTGGGGCTTTTTGTTGTCTGTCAAGCGGAGTGGCCAAATATGGTTGTTAGATTGGCTAGAAGAACGGAGGCGGCCGAAGCCAGGAGCAGAAGCAGGAGCATGGAAAACATTTGCATATTGCTGTGTGTGTGAGTCCAGCTCCTCCTGGGACCTGTCTTCGGTCACTCTGCTCTAAAGGAGTTGTCTTTTTGGGAAATCAAATGCAAAGGCAAAGTTCGTTTACTACCAGCGAAGTTTGCTCGTCAATGTTGTTTGGTTTTTGCGCCCCGCGAGACAGCTTAGAATCGAGGATGTTGCCGCCGTTGAAGTTGCTGTTGCTGCTGATGTTGCTGTTGCTGCTGCTGCTGATGTTGCTGTTGCCGCTTATTGTCTTTGGTATAGTGGAATGTAACCCCCTTCAATTTGGGATCCCCCCTGGGGGATTGGGGACTGTAACCCTGTAACAATTGCTGTTTGCACGCAAATATGAAAATCACTGCAGCAACTACAGCAGCAGCAACATCCATCGACAACATCGCCAATTGTTGTGGAAAATGTGTGTTTAGCCCCTGGACAAGGCTCCGAAAATCCCGCACTCAACTCGTCATCGTCATCGTGCTCTCCACTCCCCGCACATTGGGGAATATTTATGCAAAATTCTCGTTGCTCGTTGCTCGTCGGCAGTTGGGACAAGAGACTCCACAGCCACATCCATAGTCACAGTCACATTTGATCCATAAAACATGAGTCGATTTCGATTTCGATTTGCGATTTAATGCAATCAGGTGGCTCCGTTCGATGGAGAGTGTGGATATGCTGAATACAGAGGAGGGGAGGGAGGGAGGATCCAGGGAAAGGTTAGTGAAAATGTTAGCTGATAGATGGCTGTCTGTCAAAATGTGTGGCGGCCAGCAATTGGTATTGTATCTTTTGGGTCATTCGATGGAATCCACTCTGGATTAGGCACGGATGCCGATCGCTTAGCATTGAATGGTGCGAGTGGAATTCGAATAATCAGACATTGTGGGACAACAAAATTTGTATTGATTTTAAACTTATTAGCAAATGAAATTAGGGTCTACACCGAAAAGATACATGCAAGGGAATGGTAGATAGAATGGTAGATAAGTAGATAGATGTAAAAAGCTGAAGCACAAATTGTAAAAATTAAACTTGGTAGAAGTAACCTTTAAGCCCTTTATTATTCCATTTACCACCATCTTTAAATGCTCTTGAGATACTCTGCACCCATGTGGTTCTCAATGAATTGTTCCTTTTCCGAACTCCACCATATACTCTGTTTTTTCAGCAGCCACAACGAAAATCCTTTTTGCAGTTTTGACAATAACTTCATTAGCAACAAACCGACAATCACTCGACTTGACTCTGCCCTATGCCCCCCGACTCCAATACCCATCCTTGTCCTGTGCGGATCCCTTGGAACTCCTCGAACCCCTGGACCTCTTCGAACCCCTCGAATCCCTGGCACCCCTCGAACTTTTCCCTAAGCCCCTCCACATCACATATTACTCTGGCAACGGGTTCGACCATTAAGGAACTTTTAATATGAGGGGTGTGTGTTTATTTGGTAGTAAAAATCAACGGCTTCTTCTTATGTCCATGGAGTGTCTGGATGGACTTTGGTTTCTGCTCTTGAATTCGCTCCATCTGCCACCCGAAAAAGTGCAGCAAGCAATTAGGTAGAGGGCCATAGTCCAAAACGCACTGAAAGAATAAAACTAATAAACTAAATATTTTATTTATTTGGGAATGAAGTATTTATAAAGAGACTAAAAAAGAATATATCATATAACCATGTTCAACTAAATCCAACAAAATAATATTCGTAGAAATAATATTTCTTACCCCAATTATAATTTTAGCTCGGAACATACTTATACTTTTAAAATGATTATAAATATTTTCCTACTTTGACCTTAGATTTTTTTCTTTCTTCCTCAATTTATATTTAATTGCAATATTTTTTTTAAGTGCCCTTTAACTCCTCTCACTGTTCTTCCCTTTCGGATAGTTTGGAGAAGTGTTCTTACAACCTCAAGACTGCCACTCGACACTCGATGGTAGTCAAATATTTCTCGGCTTTTATTGACATTTGAGAGGCGTGGTTGTCTGCAAATTTACTACAAATTGGCAATCACTGCAAGGTTGAGAAGCTGCGAAGGAGCTGGACGAGAAGTGGTGCCAGGAGGAGTCATCTGGCACCCGCTTCGAGTGGGTGCCGCTTTTGTTTCGGCAGCTGCTCCTGCTCCTGCTCCCACTGCCATTGTGTGGGGTTCAAGGTTCAAGTGCCTGCACTGGCCAACGGCATCGTTACTCCCCCATACAAGTTTCCAATTTAATTAGACAAATTCTTAATTGATATCATATGGCCGGGGCCTCGGCAATAGGCAACGCCCCCCGCTTAACTTCCCCGGGTGGCCTTTCAAAGTAGCCCCGGAAAGTTTTCCGGGAAAGTTGTTAAGGAAATTGCGTTGCAAGAAGAGCGCTGCCGCCGCCAGTTGAGATTTCCCGGCTGGAAATGCAATTATTTGCGTCTACCAGTATGGAAATTCTGGAGCTGAAGCCGGAGCCGGAGCAGGAGCCGGAGCAGGAGCAGGAGCCGGAGCCTCACTCGAAATGTGAACCATGGCCCCGGGCACTCAAACAATACAAGTTGCTTGGGAATCTCCTGTCAAGTGATTCTCGGGAAGGTGTGAGCATAATGGAATTTGAATGCACTTCAAGCCGAGAGTTTCGTTGGCAGAATGTTAACATTCTTGATAAGACTTCGTTTCGGAAAAGTTTTGGTTGGCCAAGTTACTAGCATCAGTTTATAGTTAGTTTAACTCTTAAGAGCTGTGAATCTCTAAAATCTGGTTTTAATTTGTAATCAATGAAGCATTCTTCATTGTAACTTCAAGTGTAAATATTTGATTAATATATATATATATCCAGGTACATTAACACATATTTGCATGTTTATATTCGCCACCTGAAACATTATTCAATATAATCCCCCGGCAAACTTGTAGTAACAAACAATTTATGCTGAACTCGAAGAAGAGATTGCTACCAACTTGGCCAGAAGGTGGGCAGCAACTATTATCCAACCTCTTGTTTCCACTCTATTTCCCCAGAAACCCTTTAAGCGCATTTTAGTGCTAAGTAAACAAGTGCATAATTAAGGAGATTCTAAACCAACAAACAGCACCAGGCCAGGAGCAGGCAGGATAACAGGCAAGCGGCAGGACATGGCCAGCATTTAAAAGGCAAGCTGGGAAATCTCTCCTTCCCGCACCCATTTTCACCGGTTGGCCCCTTTTCTCGCTTTTCGCCAGGATGTCAGCGACAGGCGATAGGCAAACACACACACACACAAATACACAGGACTAAGCACTAAGCAAAAGGACGAAGGATTCGTGGGGGACTGGCAGAAAGCGTTTGGTAGATAATGTGCCTGCAGGTCATAATATTAATTGTTTTCACCGTTCAGCACTTAAAAGGGGGCAAAGGGTTGTTCTGTCCTTTGACCAGGGGTGAAAATAAAAGTAGGGAGGTCGGAAAAATATACCGAGGAGGTGGACCATGGAAATGGAGGCCGTATCGAATGTCTTTGACAGACCCCGGGCACGCCCAAAAGTATGCTTTCCAATTTCGCAATTAATTCGACGCGTGTGCCAGGACATTGCTTTGATTCAATTAGCCCGAAACTCTGGAGATGGGGCCGAAGCTGGAGCCTGTGTCTACGGCCTAAGCCGCTGGTGATCCTGGTGCTTGTCCTTGGCCCTGGACTGAATTCCGCCGTTTCATTAAGTCAACGAACTTCTATTAATTGAGCATTTGTGCGGCTTTTGGGCGACTGCCCACAGCGCCACTTGTCGCCAGTTGACAGGCCGAAAGTTTGTTAATTCCCACCCACATGTCCACCTTTGTGTCAACTACATTTCCGGCTCTGCCTTGCCAGCGACTTAATTTGATTAAAAGTTTGCGGACAAACAAGGAATTCATCCCTGCCCCTGCCCCTTTGCGGACCGACAAAATAATTGATCCAAGAAACAAAGGAACTTGTTTCCTCATTGAACAATTTAATGATTTAATTGTCCAAACAATTAGGTGGCAAATCGCTGATGAAGAAAGTTCGGAGAACAAATTTGAGGTGAACTCCTAGACAATGTAAGTCCTGGGATGAGCCCGTAAAGCTAATTAGATGAGACACTTTCGGAGGTGGAGGTGGAGCTGAGAGGTGGAACCGATAAATTATTCAATGTTTTTCGACAGCTTCTGGAAATTTAAATTACAACTTTAAGTTGAAGAGTTAATAAGAATTAAGAAAAGGGGGGAACAGAGGCTTGAATTTGTTTACCTATTGAAGGAAAATAATTAATTATTTATTGAGGCAATTCAAATACTAAAATCTTTACAAATTTCAGGGAACTCAAATTAGAAACAATAAATAATTATTTGTTTTGCACTCATTTGTTCGCACTAAAAGATATTCCCGTGAATTATTTGTGGTTAAAGCAAAGTATTGGAATATTTTATACATAGAGATTAAAAAACTAGAAGTATAGTATATATAAAATATAATAATTTTAATTTTTTCCTTATTCAAAGAACTCCTATCTAAAACTCCTCAAGTTTTGAGCATTAAGTGGCTCATATCAACATTTTAATATTTTAAGTGGCCCTGAGTTGCCGAATAACAACGCAAGACATTCACTTGGGCCTGGCCCCCCCCTGGACCACCCCTAAGACAATCATCTGCCACACCCATGTCGTAGTGACTTGCATATTCATGCCGTTGAGTTGAAGTGGACTCGGCTTATAACTTTATGCACATGTAGCTGACATTCAGGCGAGCGTCAAAACAAAAACTTGGGCGAAAGACAAAGCAAAGAAGTCCTGCCAGGAGGACGATGGGATGCAAAAGCCAAAAGTGTTTGCGTTCTCAACTCTATGGCACTCCGGGGACCTTCTGACAACTGGTGGATTGTGTGTGTGGGTTTTCTTGGGATTTTCGGCTGCAGGGGGGAACACTCGTTTTCCCATTTCCCCATTTGGGTTTCTTGTTCGTGCAGGGGATGCTTAAATGTCAGGAGCACAGAAGACTCATATGTCAGAGGCGGGGGAGGGGGGGAGGAGAGGCCCAGGCAATGTCAAGAATTCAAATTATTTGGTTAAAACGAATAAAAAGTGGATATTCTTTTTTACAGAGTTTGTTTTTTGTTTTTTTTTGTTTGCTCAGATCAGATTCGTTGCCATTACTTAATTGAATTGACTGCAAATACTTTCCTTTGTTTTTTGCCAGCGGATTTTTCTGGTCTGGGTCTGGATCTGGGTTTGGTTTTTTTTTGCGCTCTTTTTCGCCTTTCATCCAATGATTACAAAGCGCAGCCAAAGGAATTTCTCATTATTGACCACAGAAGTCGTCGCCGGATCAGCGCTAACAATGTCTCTGTTACAAATTGCATTCCACACCCAACTCGACCCAAGGACCAAAGAAATGGAATTAAAAATCGTTTGATGGCAACACTCGATGGCTGGTTTAATGTAAAATCCAGTACAAATCAGCAAACTGATTCGAGTAGTTGTGGACGAGTTGCAGGTTAAAAAAAATTAATTTAAAAACCCGAAAGCCATCGGGGAATTGACATCAAAGCGTTTCTTTGTTCTCCTCCTGGTCCTGGCCAAATACCGAGAGCTTCAATTAATGTAAGCAAATGAAGCTCGAATCATCTGAGTGTCAACACCACTCTGGTCAAGTATTGTAGTTGCCAGGTGAACCTCAAAGGAGTTGTGTGGTTTTAAAGATATATATATATATATTTTCCCTTACTCCAGATACTTGCCCATTTCCAAAGCCCATAAACCCAAACCCAAAGTGGCAAAAAGCTGGAAAACTCATCACTTGAACTAATTTAAGCTAAACAAAAGCACAAAAATTTTCTCATTACATGGGCACAAACACATTTCATTTTCCTGCCCACCATAATTTTCCCCCATAAAACGTCAAATGTGGCACTTAAAGTGGCCCACACCCAGAGTCCTCAATCCCGAATCCGGATTCCTAACTCCCAAATCCTGGATCCTGTAGCCTGGCCAAGGGTCCCACAGGTGTTTCGACCCGGCCCGGACGTTCTTCAAATTAAATGAAATGCGTAAAAATGGCAACAATTTGATTTTGTCAGATTTTCCAGGGGGAAAAGGATCTGCCCAGCATCCCCAACAACAGACACGGATACACGGGGCGGATACTTGATGGGAATGGGAATGAGAGTGGGAATAGGTACGGGGGAGAATCGTAGCTGCGGCACGTAAACATCTCGGGATGGTCCAGCCACCCCCGAAACGCATGTTTTATGCAATCCCCCCTCCCCCTTTCCACCCTCCAACTTCGAATTGCACGCGCTAAGCTCCCAAGTTGCTAATTTAAGTGTAATAATCCTCAAAGCCAAGGAAACGTGAGCCAATTTATATGCAAGCATTAGGGTAAGCATTGGTGCGAAAGGGGG
>JAJJHY010008598.1:19344901-19357441 GCA_021224005.1 Drosophila setifemur | reverse complement strand
AGGTCCATTTACCTGATGACCAGATTTGTTCCAAATTACCAATGAACTAGTTCAACAGAGAAGCCATCCCCCAGAGCATTGCAAATAAGTTCGTTGATTTTGAAGAAGTTTGAAGAGAGATTTTTATTTTTACAATTTGTATATAGTAAGAAAACATTTTATGTTTGGAAATATTTTAAGCAGAGGTTTTAGCATTAGTAACTAAAATTATAGAATTATTTGAGGAATTTCATGTAGTTTCGGTTTAATTGAATCCTCTCTGGGATAAGTTATCCTAGAACCACAGCTCGGAACTACCGAAGCTCTTCCAGCTCCATTGCCAATTTACATATCCCTCGGCTTCGGCTAATAATTGCTGAGTACACGTTCCGGGCGACAAGCCCACAGACAATTGTTTATGGAGGCCTTCCTCACTTTTTGCCCCGAATCCCCCGGCCATTCTCTTCGGGAAATTATGATGCAAACAACCACAACAAAACAAGCAAACTCCACTCCACCAGCACCGGCTCCGCTGGTTGTTAAAATAAATTTAATATTGATTCAGCTTTTGTAATGAGAAACGCGACAGCATCAAAAGTCCACTTAAAAACCCACGGCCTAGTTGGAAAACATAATGCTTCGTCCGGGGAAGAGAGGGGATGGACAGGACAGGACAGGACCGGACCCTGATGCGGGGTTGTTGTCCAGGATTACCCCGCTGTCAAATTTTTGCCATTGCTGCACTTTAGCTGCCCCGAAAATTAAAAAGCATTTAAATTATGCTGATGACCAGAGAGAAACAGAGAATAATCGGTGGAGGTGGAGGATGGGTTCTTTCCCCATCCCATCACTTCACTCCTGATGTGGTTGGCCCATCCAGTGCTAGTCCTAACATGGGGCCATTTCATTATAATGCTTGTGGGTCCATCGAGCAGACACCAAAAGCACTTTGCACGATTCCGCCTGCCCTTTCATTAACTTTCGCATATAACATAAATGATAAACAAGGATCCGACGGGGGAGACTGGGCTGATAGGAATTACAATGGAGTACTTAACTTTAACATACCGAGAGCTCTGGTGAATTTACGCAAAATTCTTACCAGTTCATTACAGTCAGTTGGACTGGCAGTTACCAGTTACCAGTTACCAGAGTTAAATTCCATTTTGATTTTTAGTTAACTCTCGGAATGCGGATGCATAAACTTCGCTGGAAATGATTTGTGGACCGACTTTAATATAATTTAAAGAGTACTAAAAAATATATATAAATAATTTTATAAAGCTTTACTCAGAGTTTAAGAACTTCTTGTTTTTTGTAGATTTTTAATGTTATCCTCTAAGCCCTTTAAAAAGTAATTCTCACCCCTTCTAAGAATACCTATTTACCGAAGAGCTCATTAAGCCAAGGTCCTGTTTTTCGGGGGGTTGACAAAGGTTGGCCAAAAGAAAGGAGCAGGGACTTTGAGTCTGCGACTGTCGCATTTGTTTTTTAAGCATAAAGTAAATTTTAATATTTTCCACCGCCCGCTGAGTCAGCCCGAAAAAGAGCAAAGGACTCCTCGAGGCATATCAAAATGAAAACTGAAAACTGAAAACTATCTTTATTTCGACCACCCCCCACCGGCTACTGCCTTTTGCCCAAGTCGAAATGGAAATCTGCCTCAAAGTTCCAGAATGCAATTAATTTCAACGCCAAAACTCATTAATATCCAGCGAGGAAGGACACTCGAGCGAGGGTCCGAGTCCGAGTCCTTGCCAGCTACCTTTTTGTGTGTTAGCCCTTTTTGCTATTTACCTTGGTTAATAATAAAGCAGCCAAAGGCTGGGCTCGCTCGCTCGTATTATTTTCGTCTGCAAAGATGAAAACAAACTCAAACTTGTTGCTCGCCCTGAGCCTTTCGTACTACTAGTATATATATAAAAAACTCCATCTCTACCTTTTTATTTACCCTTTTTTATTTTATTTTATATTATTTTTTTTTGTTTTGTTTTTTTTTGCCTCCTTGCGCGCTGCTTTCTTTGAGGCAATGATTTATGGCCAAAGGCCAGAAAGGTCCCGGCCAGGAAATGAAGTTCAAGGCATCGTAAGTAGTTTCGGAAACGTCGGAGAAACGCTAAAGCGCCGAAAGTGTAAAAAACCCATCCTTGCCACTCGTCCTGGCTACCCGTTCGCCGTCCTCCACTCTAGTTACCTGGCTCAAATTGAAAAGCTCACTTGGAAAGGATTTGCCGGAGATGGAGTTGGAGTCGAAGGGTCTGCTCTTAGGCAGTTGGAAAAAAGTTTCATTGTTGTCCCGGGATTTGGGCAAACAAAATTAAGCAGTCTGCAAGTTTTTAATTAAAAAAGGACGAGCGACGTGTGCCTTAAGCGGCTAAGACGCGATGCGGGCCACTCCCCGAGGGCAAAAAGGTGAAGAAAGGACCACTTTAATGTTGGAACTTCTTAAAATTTCTTAAGGATTAATTTTGGTAATTTTTTTATAAAAGGAATATCATGTTTAAGCAACCCAAATATGTAAGTACTTATAAGATTTAATAGACTTATGATAGCTTAAAAAATAAATTGTCACCAAGTGAGTTCAATTCCATAAAAATGAAACCCTCTTGATTATCAACCTCCAATCAAACTTGCAGTTGGCATTCCTATAGCCCCACAACTATGGCCAAGAAAATGTCTGAAAATTGTTAACAAGCTGCATGCAAACTAAACAAAAGTAAAAGATCCCCACCTGTTGATGCCAAGGTATATGCGAACAAATTGCGTTGGCCGTTGGCAGGAAATTTGTTTAATCTGCCAACAAATTGGCGAAGACACGCAATCCGCGGAAACCGATTTTGCCAATCGGTCGACCCGCTCTGAGTGTTAAGCCAAAACTTGATGAGATGCAAATGGATTTGCGAGATAAAGAGCAGGCACAAACTGAGACTCAGACTGAGAGCAGGACCGGCGAGGAGCTGGGGGGAAGTGACAGACCCGACCCGACCAGGTCCAGACCCTGGTCCAGACGTGGGCCCGGTCCATGCCGGCTTATTATTAACTGTATAATTTAATGTGTAGGCAGGAAATTGATTTATTATCAACGTCAGTTAATGTTTTTTTTTTCCCCCATTTTATTTTATAAATTAAGCAACTCCGCAGCAGGCTGCATAAATCTCGCAACTATTCCTCGCCAAAAAAGACAACAGCGAACAAAAAATAAATCAGAAATTAAGTTGTTGGCTCCCACAGTTGACGAGGGACGAGGGAACAGTCCAAAATAAAAATAAAATAAAATAAAATAAAGCCAAACAGAAATAACGCCCGTCATCTGAAGATAAGGCCAAACCAGCCGACGAGAGTCGTCTGGCTTGTTCGGGTGACAAACACCACACCACAGGAGGATGACTGGCAGTCCGGAGGATGGGGGGCCGGATGGAGAGCTGAAGCTGAAGCTGGGCCAGGAGTCATCCCGTCACAGTCACTTAATAATTTATCGCACCTACTTTTTAAGTCACACTCATAAGATACCCTAACCGAAGATCTGGGCCTTAATCAAAAGTATCTTGTTCAAAATATAAGCTCAAAAACAACATTAATTCTAAATTTTAATATACAATCTTTTCCTTAATTTAATTCTTATTTATTTTATATTAATAGTTACTTTTTCCCCAGGGCATTTAAACTTCGTTTCTGCTGAATTTTAACTCTCCTTTCTCTTGTTGAAAATTATCTTAGTATCTTAATGTTTTGCTGTTCGTCGTCGGTTGACTTATCTCAAGCTGTATCTGCTAGGTAGGCGCCTTGCCAACTTGTGCAAAAAAAAAAAAAGGAATATTTGTGTAGGTTGAGCTAAATAAAAAAATTAAATAAGAGCTGCCGGACCACTAAACTCAAATATGCAAAAGATAAATATTATCGAAACATGAGATTTTAATCAATAAGATGGAAATTAAACCATTTAAGCCAAAGTGGAATATCAGGTATTATATTAATATTACTATACTTTGAATTCAAATCAATATTGCCACCAAAAACCTCCAAATCAAATCGATATATCCATCATTTCCACCACTTTCCGGTGCACATAAATTGGGAAATGTTGCCTGCGCGTAGCTATCAAAATTGAACCCAATTTAACTTTCGATTTCTGATCGATATAGTTTGTCGGGCCATGACAAGTTATTGTGACCGTTGTTGTTACCATTGTTACGACTCAGACTGAAGGGATGGCGGATGGGGGAAATGCAGGGAGCCAGTGGAGCCGTGACAAGTTTCCAATTGCATTTCGTCAAAGTTTCGTCAATTTTCGGGTTCAGCAGCAAATTGCTATTAAATTGCCACACAATTGCGAATGCCATAAATCGAACGGAATTGAAACGAATCGAATCGAATCGAAATTGAATGGAATGAAAATGGGATGTTGTGGAGTTCCCACTGCACAGGCAAGTCCCATGTCCCATGTCCATGGAACTCCCCAACCCCAACCCCAACCCCAACACCCACTCCCCCAGAGAGTCGGAATTTAATGGCCTGGTTTTCCGCTTGGTTAACTCAATTTGCGTGGCTTCTTTCAATTAGGTTTCCGCTGTCTGCTCCGCTGCCTGCAAAGCTCATTTCACTTAAATATATAAAATTCGTTATTTGTTTATTTGTCGCCAATAGAAATGTCCGCGGGGTTCGGGTTCGGGTTCGGGGTTCAGTTCGGGGTTCGGGTTCCGTTTATGCACTTTAGTTTTCCGTTGAACTCGTAAAAATAGAAATGTTAAATACTATTTTAATTGCCATTTGTCTGCCGCAAACGAGTTCGACGACAGTCCGTTTCGATTGTGGGCAGGTGCAGTGCGTCGACGGTGACCCAACCCATTTGCACCTGGGTGGCCGGCTCACCAGGTAACCCGAAACCCGCTAAGAGCGCTCCCAAAAACCACTGCAAATCAATAATGAAGCGCCGATGAATCAATTAAATGGCATTTTTGGCCACATAAGCTCAACCCAAGTGCATCCATTTATCACACGCCCCACAAAAAGAAGTTGCAGGAGTCATTAAAACACACACCGTCTGTGCCACTCATCCTTGCCTCATTCCTCCTGCCAACCGCGTCGTGGAAGTTGGCCCAAAACGATAAACGCGAAATTATTTCAAGCAAATAATGCGAATTTAATGTGACATCCGACAGGCGACAAGAGACTCGCCAAGAGGAGTAGAAGGATCAGGAGCCGGACGGAGTAGGACATAAAGGACAGAGGACTTGAGCCAACAAGCCAATGAAAGCCAAGATGATAGCCAAGAACAAACCCCACAAAAACCGAAGGCAATTTAAGGGCGAGTTTTTGTTGGTAGTATATACTCTATGTCAACAATGGTATAAATCAAAATAAAGTTAAGTCAACCATATGAACAAATCGAAGTTTACAATTTCCTGAAAGCATTTGGTAATATATTGTAATCAAGAATTGTTTTGTGATTATTCTTTACATTTAAAATATATTTTAATACAGGTTTATTTCTTTACTAACAATAATATTCTTATGACCATTATCTTTACATTTATTCCCGACCCATTTCTGATAGTTACATTTTCACAATGTATGCTCACCGGCAAATACTAGTAAGTTGCACTTAATCATTCTCAATTTCATCGTAAGCTGGCCATTAAACCCGGCTTTACCCTATCCAGATGGGTACCTGCTGGCCGTCTTCTGCCTTTTGTCCAGTTTGATGTGACAGCGGATGCGTCGTCGCTCCCCCTCTCAATCCCTCGGATACAAAAAAAAAAAAAAAAAGAAGAAGGGAACTCGTAAAGTTTCATCCCCAGTAACCCAGGCACACACCAAATGACGCATTATTGAACTGTCAATGGAAGTGACAAAGGGTTAACAGTGTCACCATCGAGTAGTTACCCATTTATTTCTGTCTACCCCCACTCTTGGTAACAAAACAGAGAATATCGTTAAGGATACATTAAAAAAGGGGATTCTATTGAATGATGGAGCGAAAAGTTGAATTTAAACTAGAACTGAACTCACTTCAATTTTCCTATTTAAATATATTAAATTAGAGAACAAACTTAAATATTTTTAACACCTAGAAACTCTAAAGTTTTGAATAGGTAAAAATGAGTTCCCTAAGTTTGGACTTCATATATTCTCACTTTTTCTCTCACTATCTCGATGCGAAAAGTTTCGGGCACAAACTTCAGCTAATCTCCTGGCCCCCAAGGCGTTCCGGACTGGCATATTTATGGGATGAGCTGAGAGGCGTCTCTCACCTTGCCAGCCTGACCTGGGCTTGGTTTTTGACTTTGGATTTGGCATGGTTTTGCTTTCGGTCTGGGCTCTGGTCAACTATCAGTGGGTCAGTGTCATCAGCCGTGCCGAATTGCTGGGCATCAAATGGCCGCTGGCCAATAAAACCCAACACCAGGTCCAGGGTGTGGGGCATCATCTCTCTGGATGCTGGATGCTGGACAGTGGAGTTTGGAATGGAGCTGGGGTAGATGTAGAGCTCACGTCACTTTTCTTGTTTGATAAGGATCCGCAATCGAGAACGAAGACAGGGCGAAGGCGTACGCTCGAATATATTGGAATTTTATTATGCATGACAGCTCGGGAAAAGGAGAGAATCATAAGAAGATGCGGCCAACAATGGCCACTCCCCCGAACAACAAGGAGCGGCCGGGTCAGTACCGGGGTCTCCAGGTGCCCCCCCTCCCGGCCCCCCTCCTTAACCCTCTGCCTACCTGTTTGACAGCGGGTTGCCTCCGATTCCAATTCCGATGTCTACAACCAAAATGCTTAGCCATGTGAGAAAAGATTGCGTTATTCATATTTTAATTTTACTTGTTTAAAGTTTCCTCATCATTATATGTGTTTTTTTTCGATTCTGATTATTATTTCGTGTGTTTGGAGAACGATTCTTGAATATCGATAAGGTGCCAAGGCGGAACGGCGGCTTTGTTGTTGTGGGTTTGGGTTTGGGTTTGGGTTTGGTTCTTGTTCTGCAGGCTTTGTGCATGATTATGTAACATTTTTTCTTTTTCTGACCCGTTCCCCGAAAGGAAACATCGATTTATATTTTGACAAATGATTTACCAATGAGTTGACAGTATTTTTTTTTCGGTTTTTTTCGGCTTATGGCAGGGTTAATAAAAGAAACAACGAGGAGGGAACATGTATTTAATTAATTAAGTCGCGTCAAGATACAAAAATCCGAAAAGCGATAAGAGAGCCAATATTGGGATACATTAAGGCTTGTTGGGGATAAACAATGTTTGGTAACACAAAGGCAACCGATTTGTTTATGAAAAACCGTTTAGAGCATTTGCGAAAAAAGCTTAAATGCTAAATGGAATCATTTAGCTCTGCTAATCGGTTTAACACACAATAGAACCATTCTTTGACAACTGAAATTGCGCCACAACAAAGGCAACAAGATTAAACAATTTAGTTAAGTGGAGTTGGGGAAATTCAATTTAAACAGCATTTTAGTTATTATTTAGTAAATTATTCTATAATTCATATTTGAGAATGGAAAATTATCTAGCAGGAAAAAACAAATATTAGCAGGTTCTAAGCCAGAAACGAACAGTTGTATCTACATCTTTCTCCCAGTTAGTTAAAGTATCTTAAAAAAATAAAAGGGATATGTCCACCACATTTACCATCAACGGACAGCCTTATATGGGTAAAGAAGAAGGATGAAGGATGCAGGATCTGATCCGGATTTAATTTGAAACTGTTACTTTGAATCCCAGTTAACCTTACCGACCTCCCGCCGGACATCACACTGAATACCTTCATCCGAGAGCATGCCCAGCTCACGGCCACCAAGTTCATGTGCCTGGAGGGAGGATGTGGCGCCTGTGTCTGTGCTGTGAGCGATGGTAGGAGCACCTGGAGCGTCAATTCGGTTTGTTCAGCGATCGGGCGAATCATTCCGACACTAACGACCCTTTTTGCCCCCCACCCTCACATTGCAGTGCCTCAAGCTGCTGAATACCTGTGCCCAGCTGGAGATCGTTACCTGCGAGGGATTGGGCAACCAGCTGAGTGGTTACCATCCGATTCAGAAGCGGCTGGCCAAGATGAATGGCACCCAGTGTGGCTACTGCTCGCCGGGATTCGTGATGAACATGTATGGGCTAATGGAGCAGCATGGCGGGCGAGTGACCATGTCGGAGGTGGAGAATGCCTTTGGAGGGAACATTTGCCGCTGCACCGGCTATCGTCCGATTCTGGATGCCATGAAGTCCTTTGCGGTGGACAGTGACGTTGAAGTCTCCAAGGAGTTTGTGGACATTGAGGATCTGGATCTGAAGCCTCGGAATTGTCCGAGATCGGGAATGGTCTGCAAGGGAAGTTGTCCGCGTTCCAAACTGGTTTACGAGGAGGGATGCCAATGGCATTGGCCCAGCAACTTGACGGAGTTATTTGAATCTCTAAAAGAAATCGAGGATTCGGAGGAGTTCATGCTGGTGGGTGGTAATACGGCTCATGGGGTTTACCGAAGATCCACCGACATCAAGCACTTTATTGATATGAGTGGAGTGGATGAACTGCATCAGCATAGTTCCGATAACCAGCAATTGAAACTGGGAGCTAATCTCAGCCTAACCCAGACCATGGAAATCCTCAAGAACACCATTACCCAACCAGGATTCGAGTATTTGGAGATCCTCCACAACCACCTTGACCTGGTGGCCAATGTTCCTGTTCGCAATGTGAGGTGACATTTGTATCTTAATCTTCTCTTCCTAAACTTGTATCTTTTGTAGTCTGGCACTTTGGCTGGCAACATTTCGATAAAGAAGCAGCATCCTGAGTTCCCTTCGGACATTTTCCTCTCCTTCGAGGCTCTGGATGTGAAAGTGGTGGCTATGAAAAGTGCCTCTGAAGAGCAGGAAATGTCCCTTGAGGAATATTTGAGGGACTCCGATAGGAAACTGGTGATCAAGGCATTTGTGCTCCCAGCCTATCCCAAGGATAAGTACATATACGACTCCTTCAAGGTATTGGATATATCCGATTATTATTCCTTTTATTATATATATTCTTGATTTCTCTCCAAAGATCATGCCACGTGCCCAGAATGCCCATGCCTATGTCAACTCGGCTTTTCTCCTGGAACTGGACACAGATGCCAAAGTAAAATCCGCCCGCATTTGTTTCGGTGGCATTCGTCCAGATTTTGTCCATGCCACAGCCATCGAACAGCTGATGGTGGGACACAGTCCCTTCGAGAGTAATCTGGTGGAGCAAACCTTCTCCAAGTTGGAGAATCTAATTAAACCGGATGAAGTGCTGCCCGATGCCAGTCCCGCATATCGCTTCAAGTTGGCCTGCGGACTCCTCTACAAATTCCTTTTGAAGCACGCTCCTGCAGCGGACATCGGAGAGAAGTTCAAGAGCGGAGGGCAACTGCTCCAGCGGCCACTCTCCTCGGGATTACAGCTCTTCCCGACCCAAAAACAGACCTATCCTGTCACCCAGGCGGTGCAGAAGTTGGAGGGGATGATTCAGTGCTCCGGAGAAGCCACCTACATGAACGATGTGTTGACCGCATCCAACTCCGTCTACTGCGCTTTTGTGGGTGCCACCAAAGTGGGAGCCACCATCGATCAGATCGATGGGTCAGAAGCTCTCAAACAACCCGGAGTACTGGCCTTCTATACTGCGAAGGATATACCCGGACCGAACACTTTCAGTGATCCCGGCTTTGGTTACCAACCGGAGGAGATCTTCTGCTCGGGATTGGTGCGACACTCGGAACAGCCTGCGGGAGTGATCGTAGCTCTGACTGCTGACCAGGCCCAAAGAGCTGTCAAGCTGGTGACCATCAGCTACAGTAATCCCAGCTCCGACTTTAAGTTGCGGACTAGTTTGAAGGATATATTTTCATCTCCCACTCCGGATGTATCGCGTATTGTTCCCCTGGCCAAATCGAAGCTTAAGGAAATCACATTCTCAGATAAACCGGACCTGGAAGTGAGGGGTATCTTCGAGATGGGTCTGCAGTATCACTTCACCATGGAGCCACAGACCACGATAGCTATTCCCTTTGAGGATGGATTGAAAATATTCTCGGCCACCCAGTGGATGGATCAAACCCAATCTGTGATAGCTCACATGCTCCAGATGAAGATGAAGGATGTGCAGCTGCAGGTGGGTCTTAAATTTTGTTTATTCATTGGATGCAAATAAATCCTGATTACAGGTTCGCAGATTGGGCGGTGGCTATGGCTCAAAGATCTCCCGGGGCAATCAGGTGGCCTGTGCCGCCTCCTTGGCTGCCCATAAACTAAATCGTCCTGTTCGATTCGTGCAAACCCTGGAATCCATGATGGATTGCAATGGCAAGCGTTGGGCATGTCGCTCGGAATACCAGTGCCATGTGAAGACCAGTGGCAAGATCGTTGGGTTGACCAACGATTTCTACGAGGATGCTGGGTGGAACACCAACGAGAGTCCTGTCGAGGGACACTCCACCTACACGGCAGCCAATTGCTATGAGTTCACGGCCAGCAACTTCAAGCTCAGTGGTCAAGCGGTGCTCACAGATGCCCCCAGTTCCACTTGGTGCCGTGCACCTGGATCCGTTGAGGGATTGGCCATGATGGAGAACATCATCGAGCACGTTGCCTTTGAGCTTCAGAAGGATCCGGTTGAGGTGAGATTGGTGAACCTCAGCAAGAATAGCAAGATGGCCACTTTGCTGCCGGAGTTCATTAAGTCCAGGGAATACTACACCCGGAAAAAGGAAATCGAAACCCACAACGCCAACAACCGATGGATTAAGAGGGGCTTGGGCCTGTCCGTGATGAACTTCCCCGTCATCTACATTGGACAGTTCCCGGCCACAGTTTCCATTTACCATGTAGATGGAACTGTGGTGGTTACCCATGGAGGCATTGAAATGGGACAAGGTGGGTAAGGGGATCCCCTTTGGATTTTTCTATATTAATCCTTTACTAATTTATTTTAAGGTATGAACACGAAGGTGGCTCAGGTGGCTGCCTACACCCTGGGCATCGAATTGAGCTACATCAAAGTGGAGTCCTCGGACACCATCAACGGAGCCAATTCCATGGTCACCGGCTATGCCATCGGAAGTGAGAGTGTCTGCTATGCGGTGCGCAAGATCTGTGAGACCCTCAACGGACGTTTGAAGCCCGTTAGGAAGGCCAAGGCCAGTTGGGAGGAAACTGTTCAGGCTGCCAATGCCCAGTTGATCAACCTGATTGCTTCCGATCACTACAAAACCGGGGACATGGAGAACTACCATGTCCTGGGCCTGGCCCTCACCGAAGTGGAGGTGGATGTGCTAACCGGAAATATTATGATCCGTAGGGTGGACATCCTGGAGGATGCCGGTGAGAGCCTGAGTCCCTGGATAGATGTCGGCCAAGTGGAGGGTGCCTTTGTAATGGGCCTGGGCTACTGGCTCAGCGAACTCCTCATCTACGAGGGCGACAATGGTCGGCTGTTGACCAACCGCACCTGGAACTACAAGCCGCTGGGGGCTAAGGATATACCAATCGATTTCCGTGTGGAACTCATCCACAACCAGCGTCCCAGTGGTTCGGGATTTATGGGCTCCAAGACCACCGGGGAGCCACCTTGTTGTCTCGCAGTGAGTGTGATATTCGCTTTGCAGCAGGCCCTGCAATCCGCCCGCCAGAATGCAGGTCTTCCAAGGGAATGGATCCGCCTAGGAGCTCCCACAACCCCAGAGACAGTGCTCCTCAATGCGGGTCACCAAGTGGCGGAGTTCAAGATGAAATAGAATCCAAAAAGGGTTGGAATTGTATAATCTATAAATTAAATAGTGGAAACAAAATGAAATATTCCAAAAAATTAATCAAAATTCATTTGTTTTGTATTCAAATTCATAAAAGTTAAATTTTCACTCAATATTCTTTCTAATAAAAACAGCTCAAAAATATTCTATCAAAACTCACTCCAAAACCAACTGTTTTCCTTTCACACAACAAAAAAAAACACTCAAAAAGCTTGATTTTCTAGTTTTTGTTTGGAGTAATTTTGAAAGGCAAAGCTTTAAAATTATTTGTTATTATTTTTAAAAGCTGTGAGAGAGAGTCTAAATTTACTGTTTGCTGAGAACAAGAGAGGGAGAATTTATTATCGCCGGCCGGCTTTCTCACTCATTTTATCTATTTATTCTTGTTTTTTTTTTTTTGGATTTTTTGCGAACACGTGATTCGGTTTACCCCTTTGTTGTTATTTTCTATGGTGCTTAATGCAAATTAAATGCAGATTAGCATGTCTGCCTGTTTTGAAAAAGCCATTATACTGGCACACAAAGCGAAATAAATAAATATACACATTGTAACGCTCTCAATGCCCAGTCAAAATTATCCGCAAATGCAATCAAAAATCATGTGCAATTTATACAAAGACCTCGCACTGTTGATAGTTATTATATTTTTTTTTTTAACGCTGAACTTTAAAGCATTTTCCATTCACATTTTGATTTGGTTACCCTAGCAAAAAGAGGTATTTCCTTTAAAAAAAATAATAAATATAATAATATGAATTTAAATTTGTATTTTGTTGTATATG
>JAJJHY010008598.1:19316862-19344860 GCA_021224005.1 Drosophila setifemur | reverse complement strand
TCACAATTAAATAAAAGATATATAAATTTTTAATTTTATTTTTATAGAAACAAAATTTTACTAGATATAAAATATTTTATTTTAAATTTTATTTATATGCTTTTTTTTATTTAAAAATTAAAATATCTTTACATATATTTAGCTGTTTCCAAACACTATTGACTGACTTTGATTTGATAATATAGTACTTTGAAACATTAAATGAGTAAATTACAAGCTAAAATTAAGTTAGTAAACTAGTTTAGATTATTATACAAAATATTTTATTATTTAATTCAAAATGTTTTCTTGTTTAAAATATAAACCCCCCTTATAGGGTATTCATCGTTCTGCTATTAACATAGCCTTACCCCCTTTTCTATACATACATATATGCATTTATTTGTTGTTTTATTTGCTTTTCCCGCAAATATCGTGACTAGTTCACAGCTGCCGAAAATCGACCGACGAACGGCAAAGCAAAGCAACAAGCAGAAGCTAAAGCTAAAGCTATAGCTATAGCTATAGCTGAAGCAAAATAAAAAGACCGGCGCCAGCTATTTTCAGTCATTTTTTTGCCAGCTTGCCAGCAGTTTGCAATCGAGGAGCAATTAACGTCGATCAGCAGCAGCGCGAAAATCTATGCGAATTTTGTTGTTTTTGTTCACTCGGAGTGAGCTTTTGTTGTTTTGTTGTTTGAGACAGACTTCGCTTTTGTTTATATTATTACGAAATAATAAAAAAGGGAGAACGGCCCCAAGACGCGAATTCCTGATTTTTCGATCAGTCGGCCAACGAAACTTACACCGAACGGAGGCTAAGGTAAGCACAAACGGAACAAAATTGGAAAAGCCCTCAAATAATTGAATTATTTATAGAAAATATCTGACATTTGAGTATTTGTTGCCCTGTTATTGTTGTGAAAAGCTAACAAAACTAGCAGGAGAATGACTACGCGATTTACTATCAACGGACTGCCATATACGGGTGAGAGAAAAAACAATTAATAATAGCAAATCTAATAATTAATACAGGCAGTAAAAATGTTGTTTATTGAGCAATCATTTTTCATCAAAATCAAGTGTTATTACAACAAAAGTTCAGCAGTAATTTTGTTGATTTTTACACTATAAATAATTTGAAAAATAATTTTATATACTGGTATGTATCTGAAGTGATTACTATTATTATCTGGCACGATCGTTAGTTCCGCTGGGACGGGTACGGTTCGTTAAATATTTAACAAAATCATATATATTCACATATCCAATGTGTATGATCAACAAAACTGTTGGATAAACAAATTACATGAAATTTAAGGCACATTGTTAAGTGCGTTTTGAGTTAAAATTAAATATTCTGGTTTTATAAAGCTAATTAATGCCTCTCCCATCGAACAGTGAATCTGACCAACCTGCCGCCGGACATCACCTTGAATACTTTCATACGGGAGCATGCCCAGCTCACGGCCACCAAGTACATGTGCCAGGAGGGAGGATGTGGAGCCTGCATTTGTGTGGTGCGGGATGGGAAACGCAGCTGGGCTGTTAATTCGGTGGGATGACATACTCTACTCACTTACCAATCAATCTCTTAAGACATGTAATTACAGTGCCTCACTCTCCTCAATACGTGTGCCAATCTGGAGATCGTGACCGCCGAGGGATTGGGCAACCAGCGGACTGGCTACAATGCCATCCAGAAGCGTCTGGCCAAGATGAATGGCACCCAGTGTGGGTTCTGTTCGCCGGGATTCGTGATGAATATGTACGGACTGCTGGAGCAGAACGATGGCAAGGTCTCCATGTCGGAGGTGGAGAACTCCTTTGGGGGCAACATTTGCCGCTGCACTGGCTACCGTCCCATTCTGGATGCCATGAAGTCCTTTGCGGTGGACAGCAACATTCAGGTGCCACCTGAGTGCGCCGACATCGAGGATCTGCAGGCTCGGAACTGCCCGAAGACGGGATTGGCCTGCAGTGGCAGTTGTCATCCGACCCGAACCAATTTGGTCTACGATGATGGCAGCCAGTGGCATTGGCCCAAGAATCTGGTTGAGCTCTTCGAGGCCTTGGACAAGGTTAAGGACTCGGAAGAGTTTATGCTGGTTGCAGGCAACACAGCCCATGGAGTCTACCGAAGATCCCCGGACATCAAACACTTCATCGATGTGAATGGATTGGAGGAACTGCATCAGCACAGTTCGGATGAGAAGCAATTGAAGCTGGGCGCCAATCTCAGCTTGACTCAGACCATGGAAATCATTCGCACCCTTTCCAAACAACCTGGGTTTGAGTATCTGGAGACTCTGTGGAATCACATTGATCTTATAGCCAATGTTCCCGTGCGAAATGTGAGTTGAGATTAGATTTTTCCATTAAATATTTATGTAAATCCCATCTTTTGTAGTCTGGAACTTTGGCTGGCAACATTTCGATAAAGAAGCAACATTCCGAGTTCCCATCGGATGTGTATATATCCTTCGAGGCCCTGGATGTCAAGGTTCTGGCTGCTAAGAACGCCACTGAGGAGAAGGAAATGCATCTGGCGGAGTATTTAAGCTCGGACGATAGGAAACTTGTGCTCAAGGCCTTCTTGATCCCAGCCTATCCAAAGGAGAACTACATATACGACTCATACAAGGTAATAAATCGAATTCTTTATTAGATTCCCTTACCTAGAAAACTATCCCCCTCCCCAGATCATGCCTCGTGCCCAGAATGCTCACGCATATGTGAATACAGCTTTTCTCCTGGAATTGGACACAGATTCCAAAGTGAAATCCGCCCGCATTTGCTTCGGTGGAATCCGACCAGATTTTGTGCATGCCTCAGCCATTGAAAAGTTGTTGGTGGGTCAGAATCCCTTTGAAAGCAGTTTGGTGGAGCAGACATTCAGTAAATTGGAGGACCTAATCAAGCCGGATGAGGTGCTGCCCGATGCCAGTCCCGAATATCGCTCCAAGTTGGCCTGCGGACTCCTCTACAAGTTCCTTTTGAAACACGCTCCGGCAGCGGACATCGGAGAGAAGTTCAAAAGCGGAGGGCAACTGCTCCAGCGGCCACTCTCCTCTGGCTTGCAGATCTTCCAGACCCAGAAACAAAACTATCCTGTGACCCAGGCAGTGGTGAAGGTGGAGGGCATGATCCAGTGCTCCGGCGAAGCCACCTATATGAACGATGTGTTGACCACTTCCAACGCTGTGCACTGCTCTTTTGTGGGGGCCAGCAAAGTGGGATCCACAATTGATCAGATCGATGCCTCGGAAGCTCTCAAGCAACTTGGCGTTCTTGCATTCTATAGTGCCAAGGACATTCCCGGATCGAACACCTTCTGTGAGCCCGGTTTCGGGTTCGAGGCGGAGGAGATCTTCTGCTCGGGTTTGGTGCGCCACTCGGAACAACCAGCTGGAGTTATCGTAGCTCTGACTGCTGACCAGGCCCAAAGAGCTGCCAAGCTGGTGAAGATCAGCTATAGTAATCCCAGCGCTGAGTTCAAGTTGCTGCCGAGCTTAAGTGATGTGTTTGCCTCCGGGACTCCGGATCTCAGTCGCATTGTGGCCGTGGCCAAGTCGGATGTTAAGGAGCTAAAGTTCACCGATGAACCTGATAAAGAGGTGCGGGGCATCTTCCTGATGGGTCTGCAGTATCACTTCACCATGGAGCCACAGACAACTGTAGCTATTCCCTTTGAGGATGGATTGAAAATATTCTCGGCCACGCAGTGGATGGATCACACCCAGGCTGTGATTGCTCACATGCTTCAGGTGAAGGCCAAGGATGTGCAGCTGCAGGTGAGCATTAAATTTTCTTTATTCGTTGGATATATATAACCCGAATCCATCAATATAGGTTCGCAGACTGGGCGGTGGCTATGGGTCAAAGATTACCCGGGGCAATCAGGTGGCCTGTGCCGCATCCTTGGCTGCCTACAAGCTGAATCGTCCTGCTCGATTCGTGCAAAGTATTGAGTCCATGATGGATTGCAATGGCAAACGCTGGGCCTGCCGCTCCGACTATCAGTGCCATGTGAAATCCAATGGCAAGATTGTGGGCTTGTCCAACGACTTCTACGAGGACGCCGGCTGGAGCCCCAACGAGAGCCCCATCCAGGGCCACTCCACCTTCACGGCTGCCAATTGCTATGATTTCTCCGGAAGTAACTTCAAGATTAATGGAAATGCTGTGCTCACGGATGCCCCCAGTTCCACTTGGTGCCGAGCTCCGGGCTCCGTGGAGGGTATCGCCATGATGGAAAATATGATTGAGCATGTGGCCTTTGAGGTGCAGAAGGACCCGGCCGAAGTAAGGCTGCTGAACATAACCCCCGGCAATAAGATCACCGAGCTACTGCCCGAGTTCCTCCAGTCGAGGGAGTATCACAAAAGGAAGCAGGAAATCGAGACGCACAATGCCAAGAATCGGTGGACAAAACGGGGTCTTGGATTGGCGGTGATGGATTATCCCATCTTCTATTTCGGACAGTACCCAGCCACGGTGGCCATTTACCATGTGGATGGAACTGTTGTGGTTAGCCATGGAGGCATCGAAATGGGACAAGGTGAGTTCAGGGATCCCCGTAAGATATATCCTATATTAATCCTGCATTCAATTCTTTAAAGGTATGAACACGAAGGTGGCACAGGTGGCCGCCCATACCCTGGGCATCGATTTGAGCTTTATCAAGGTGGAATCCTCGGACACCATCAACGGAGCCAATTCCATGGTCACCGGAGGAGCTGTGGGCAGTGAGAGTCTCTGCTTTGCCGTTCGCAAGGCCTGCGAAACGCTCAATGAACGGATAAAGCCCGTGAAGAAGGAGGATTGGATTGAGACCGTGGAGGCAGCCTATGCCAAGTCCATCAATCTGATTGCCTCGGATCATTACAAGGAAGGCGACATGCAGAACTACCATGTTTACGGATTGGCTTTAACCGAAATCGAGTTGGATGTGCTCACAGGGAATAGTCAAATTACTCGCGTGGATATCCTGGAGGATGCCGGGGAGAGCTTGAGTCCGAACATCGATGTGGGCCAGATCGAGGGTGCCTTCGTCATGTGCCTGGGCTACTGGCTCAGCGAGCAGTTGGTCTACGATCGCAAGTCCGGTCGCCTGCTGACCAATCGCACCTGGACCTACAAGCCACCGGGCGCCAAGGACATACCCATCGATTTCCGCATCGAACTCATCCAGAAACCCAATCCCAATGGGGCGGGATTCATGCGATCGAAGGCCACCGGAGAGCCACCTTGTTGTCTGGCCGTGAGCGTTGTGTTTGCCCTGCAGCAGGCCCTGCAATCCGCTCGCAAGGATGCAGGACTTCCCCGGGAGTGGGTTCGCCTAGGAGCTCCCTCAACTCCGGAGACGCTGGTGGTGAATGCTGGCCACAATGCAGCAAGCTTTAGGCTTAAATAAAACGTAGATTGGGCGTGTTTTGGTAATTGATTTCTTCTTTCATTATATTCCTTATATATACTGTCTTTATATATGATATATGAATAATAAACTGAATAAGTTGATTGGCAACAATTATATATAATTTTATTAAACAAGTTTGTTAATAACCTTAGATAGAGTATCAAATACTCGTCATGAAACCAGTAAGTGCAATTTAGAAGTCTTCATTCACTCGAAGATTCGCTTGTTCACCTGTCCAAACCCGTTCAGCCTAATTGGGCCTAATCGGGCTTCGGAGCGCTCTGAAATAGGAGCACCTGGCCAATTGCGCCGCATTCGCCCGGCGACTCTGCAGAGATGAGCATCAAGTTCAGCGTAAATGGATTCCCCTACGAGGTGCAGGCGGAGGACTTCGCCCCGGACACCACCCTCAACTCATTCCTACGGGAGCACCTCCATCTGACGGCCACCAAGTACATGTGCCTGGAGGGCGGATGTGGCTCTTGTGTCTGCGTCATCCGTCGACGCCACCCAGTAACCCAGGATGTGCAATCGCGGTCAGCGAATTCAGTAAGTAACTAAAGGAAAGAGATTAACTTCTCTAGGAATTAATAAAAAGATTTAATTATTATTAAATCCTATATTCCAGTGCCTAACGCCTTTGAACACCTGCGACGATGCGGAGATCGTAACGGATGAGGGGCTGGGCAACCAGCTGAGTGGCTACCATCCCATCCAGAAGAGACTGGCCCAGCTGAATGGGACCCAGTGCGGCTACTGCTCCCCGGGATTCGTGATGAACATGTACGGACTGCTGGAACAGAACCGCGGACAGGTGACCATGTCGCAGGTGGAGGATGCCTTCGGGGGCAACATCTGTCGATGCACGGGATACCGCCCCATTCTGGATGCAATGAAGTCTTTTGCCGTGGACAGCTGCATCGAGGTGCCAGCAGAGTGTGTGGACATTGAGGACTCCTTCGAGCTGCTCTGCCCACAGACTGGACAAACCTGCAAGGGGAGTTGCTCGAGGCCACCGCTGAGGGATCAGAGTGGCGCCCACTGGTACTGGCCCAAGTCGCTGGCCGAGCTCTTCTCCGCCTTGAGCCAGGTGAGGAACGGGGATCTCTTTATCCTGGTGGCAGGAAACACGGCCCACGGAGTTTACCGACGACCCAGGGGCATCCGTCACTTCATCGACGTGATCAAGGTGCCGGAGTTGAGGCAGCACAGCATCGAGATGGATCACCTGTTCCTGGGGGCGAATCTCCCGCTCACGGATGCCATGGATGTGTTTCTGCAGGCGGCCAAGAGGCCCGGATTCGAGTATTGTACCCAATTGTGGCAGCACTTCAACCTGATTGCCAATGTGCCGGTGCGAAATGTGAGTAGAGCGCTCCATAAATCCCAAAACTCGTTCCAGCGGTTAACGAAAGTCAACAAAGATAAGCGAGGAAACTAATAACCAGAGCTGTTAAATACTCTTACCTTTAAAAATATTTGAAATTAACATTTTTATCTTTCGGTTATTTTTATGCTTACTTTTGTTTATAAATAAATCTTTACTGAAGATATTTTATAATATTTTAGACTAAACTAAGTGACCCACTCTATCTACAAGTGTTATAAAATCTAAGCAACTTTTTTATGGCTCAAGAGTAATGAACCTGAAATCCATTTGACTTTCGCTTGCTTTTGCAACAAAGATAGTAAATCAATTTAGGCAGCAAAATACAGATAGAACAACAGTTTAAAAAAAATATCTTATTTGTATTATTATTGTATTAATTTAATTATTGTATTTAGAATGGAACTCTGGCAGGAAATATCAGCATTAAAAAGCAACATTCCGAATTTCCATCGGATGTGTTTATTACCTTCGAAGCTTTGGATGTGAATGTCCTGGTCTACGATAATCCCAGTACCCAAAGGGTGATGACTTTGTTATCCTATCTCAGTGATACAACCTCCAAACTGGTACTAGGAGGATTCATCTTAAAAGCGTATCCCAAGGATAGGTATCTGTTCGGCTCTTATAAGGTGAGAAATACAGAATACCGATATTATGATATATCTTTGTGTTATTCATGTATAAGTAGATCCTCCCAAGAGCCCAGAATGTCCATGCCTATGTGAATGCGGGTTTCCTCATCGAATGGCAGGACATTCAGCGGCAGATTGTTCGTTCGGCTAGGATTTGTTTTGGCAACATCCGTGCGGATTATGTCCACGATGAACAAGTGGAGCAATTGCTAGCTGGGAGAGATCTCTATGATCCCGCCACAGTTGCTCAGATTTTCCAGCAGCTTCCTGGGAGTCTCCAGGCAGAGGAACGACCCCCGGAAGCTTCTCCGGAATACCGACAGATCCTGGCCTGCTCCCTGCTCTACAAATTTCTGCTGGCCACCGCACCGAAGGAGAGGGTTAAGGAAAGGTATCGCACTGGAGGATCACTTCTGCAGAGACCTCTCTCCTCGGGGAGCCAGTCCTTTGAGACCATCAAGAAGAACTATCCAGTCACCCAACCTGTTCAGAAGCTTGAGGGTAATATGTTTTATAAAATTAAAAAAATAATTAATAAAACAAAAAACAATTTTTAAAATATATTTCCCTTATTTTCCCAGGACTCATCCAATGTTCAGGGGAGGCCTTTTATGCGAACGACCTGCTGACCACCTCCAATGCCGTTTACTGTGCCTTTGTGAGTGCCAAGAGAGTGGGTGTCACCATCGAGAGGATTGATCCCTCGGCTGCCCTGCTGTACAAGGGAGTTGTGGCCTTCTATGGAGCCAAGGACATTCCCGGGGTCAACAATATCGTCACGGTGACCAGGGAGACCCCACAAGCGGAGGAGCTCTTTGCTGCTGGCCGGGTGAAATTCTACGATCAGCCAGTGGGAGTAATTGCTGCTCTTACCCAGGATGCAGCTTTGCATGCTGCAACTCTGGTGGAGATCACCTACGCCAGGGCTCAGGGTAGGATTTATACCAACATGAGCCAAGTGCTGGCAGAGAAGCAATCCGATCGTATTTTTTGTTCAAAGAAGGAGGAGCAGGAACCCCTGAAGTTAAAGACTCTAGCTCCTGGGGATGTCCATGGAAGGGGAATCTTTGAAATGGCATCGCAGTACCACTTCACCATGGAACCGCAGACGACTATTGCAGTGCCAGTGGACAACATCCTCCAAGTTTACGCCTCCACCCAGTGGATGGATGGAACCCAGGGTGCGATAGCCCACATGCTGGGTGTGAGTGTGAACTCCATTCAGCTCCAAGTTCGAAGATTGGGCGGTGGATTCGGCTGCAAGGTCACCAGATGCAACATTGTGGCCTGTGCTGCCGCCCTGGTGGCTTTCAAACTGAAGCGTCCTGCCAGATTTGTCCAGACCATCGAGTCCATGATGGAGATCACGGGAAAGCGCTGGGCCTGTCGCTCCGACTACGAGTTCCGTGTCCGGGCCAGTGGATCCATCGAAATGCTGACCAACAACTACTACGAGGATGCCGGCTGCAGCCTCAACGAGAATGTGGTGGACTTTCTCACCCAACCAGCTCTCAGGAATGTGTACAACCTGACCGAATTTAACTTCAGAGCCACGGGCAGTGCCATCCTGACCGATGCACCAAGCTCAACCTGGTGCCGTGCTCCAGGATCAGCGGAAGGTGTACCGATTAGTTCTTAATATAAATAATTATAAAATTATATAACTCTGACTTATTGTTGCTCCATCCCCAGGAATAGCCATGACAGAAACAGCCATTGAGCACATGGCCTTCGCCTGCCAACTGGATCCCGCTGATGTCCGCCTGGTCAACCTGCAGCCGGATAGTAAAATGGTCAAACTCCTGCCCAGATTTCTAGCCTCCACCGAGTACAGAAAGCGAAGGGACCAAGTGAATCTCTTCAATGCCCAGAACCGATGGCGCAAACGAGGCCTGGGATTGTCCCTTATGAATTTTCCGCTGAACACTACAATTGGGTACACCTACCCCGCCACGGTGGCCATCTACCATGAGGATGGATCGGTAGTGATCTCCCATGGAGGCATAGAGATCGGTCAAGGAATCAATACGAAAGCCGCTCAGGTGGCGGCTTTTGTTTTGGGAGTCCCCCTGGAGAAGGTTCGCGTGGAAAGTAGCAACACTGTGAATGGAGCCAACGCCATGATCACAGCCAACTCCATGACCAGCGAAATGGTTGGGCTAGCTGTGAGGAAGGCCTGCGACACCCTCAACCAGCGATTGGCTCCTGTGAAGAAGCAATTGGGAGCTCAGGCCACCTGGTTGCAGGTGCTCCAAGCAGCCTATGTGCAGTCTGTGTTTCTGATTGCCACGGAATCTTACAAATTGGGGGAGATTCCCAACTACAGCATCTTCGGACTGAGCCTCACTGAATTGGAGCTGGTCATCCTGACCGGTAACCACTTGATCCGACGAGTGGACATCCTGGAGGATGCTGGCGAGAGTCTGAGCCCTCACATCGATGTGGGTCAGGTGGAGGGTGCTTTTGTAATGGGCCTGGGCTATTATCTCACCGAGCTACTGGTCTACGATCGCCAGACGGGTCAGATATTGACGAACCGCACCTGGAACTACCATCCGCCTGGGGCTAAGGACATCCCCATTGACTTCCGCATCGAGCTGCTCCAGAAGAGTCCCAATCCAGTTGGTTTCATGCGATCCAAGGCCACCGGAGAACCGGCCTTGTGCTTGGCTGTGGGAGTTCTCTTCGCCATGCAACATGCTATCCAATCTGCCAGGAAGGACGCAGGACTTCCCAGGGAATGGGTGCGATTGGGGGCACCCACCACTCCAGAGACGGTGGTGCTCAACTCCGGCACTCAGGTCGAAACATTTACGTTGAATTAATTAAATTTATTTAATTTTTAGTCAATAAAATGTTTCTATTTTTGTTTCAGATTTAGGATATTCATAATTAATTAATTCTCAAGAATTAAACATTCTTTTTGTTAATTATTATTTAAAATAAACTTGACTTGCAAATATTTATTCGTCACTGAAAAAATATCCGGAATATCAAGATGAAAGCGGTAAATGAAATTTGACTCTCCAACCACCGGTTGATTTCGCTCAGTGTATGCTTTGATGGCACTTTTATCTTTTCGAACCCGTTTAGTCTAATTAACGGATAATCAGGTTTCGCAGTGCTTTAGCTTGGACTGGATTGGATTCGACTGACAACAGAGTTCCATTCGCCCGGCGACTCTGCAGAGATGAGCATCAAGTTCAGCGTAAATGGATTCCCCTACGAGGTGCAGGCGGAGGACTTCGCCCCGGACACCACCCTCAACTCATTCCTACGGGAGCACCTCCATCTGACGGCCACCAAGTACATGTGCCTGGAGGGGGGATGTGGCTCCTGTGTCTGTGTCATCCGGCGACGCCACCCAGTAACCCAGGATGTACAATCGCGGGCAGCGAATTCAGTAAGTTACTAAAGAGAGTGACTCCTCCTGGAATTAACTTATTATTAAATCCAACTCCACTGTATATTCCAGTGCCTGACGCTTCTGAATACCTGTGACGATGCGGAGATCGTAACGGATGAGGGGCTGGGCAACCAGCTGAGTGGCTACCATCCCATCCAGAAGAGATTGGCCCAGCTGAATGGGACCCAGTGCGGCTACTGCTCCCCTGGATTCGTGATGAACATGTACGGACTGCTGGAGCAGAACCGCGGACAGGTGACCATGTCGCAGGTTGAGGATGCCTTCGGGGGCAACATCTGTCGATGCACGGGATACCGCCCCATTCTGGATGCAATGAAGTCCTTTGCCGTGGACAGCTGCATCGAGGTGCCAGCTGAGTGCGTGGACATCGAGGACTCCTTCGAGCTGCTCTGCCCACAAACTGGACAATCCTGCAAGGGGAGTTGCTCGAGGCCACCGCTGAGGGATCAGAATGGCGCCCACTGGTACTGGCCCAAGTCGCTGGCCGAGCTCTTTTCCGCCTTAAGCCAGGTGAGGAACGGGGATCTCTTTATCCTGGTGGCTGGAAACACGGCCCACGGAGTTTACCGACGACCCAGGGGCATCCGTCACTTCATCGACGTGAACAAGGTGCCGGAGTTGAGGCAGCACAGCATCGAGACGGATCACCTGTTCCTGGGGGCGAATCTCTCGCTCACGGATTCCATGGATGTGTTTCTGCAGGCGGCCCAGAGGCCCGGATTCGAGTATTGTACCCAATTGTGGCAGCACTTCAACCTGATTGCCAATGTGCCGGTGCGAAATGTGAGTAGAGCGCTCCATAAATCCCAAAACTCGTTTCAGCGTCTGTCGAAAGTCAACAAAGATAAGCTAAGAAACTAATAATCACAGCTGAGAAATACTCTTACCTTAAAAAATATTTAATGTTAGCATTTTAATATTTTCGGTTATTTTAATGCTTACTTTTTTTTTATTATTAATTATTCACTTAAGATATTTTTAAATATTTTAGACTAAACAAAGTGACTCACTCTATCAACGTGTGTTATAAAATCTAAGAAACTTTTTTATGGCTCAAGAGTAATGAACCTGAAATCCATTTGACTTTCGCTTGCTTTTGCAACAAAGATAGTAAATCAATTTAAGTAGCAAAATACAGATAGAACAACAGTTTAAAAAATATCTTATTTGTATTATTTTTGTGTTATTTTAATTATTGTATTTAGAATGGAACTTTGGCAGGAAATATTAGCATTAAAAAACAGCATTCCGAATTTCCTTCGGATGTGTTTATTACCTTCGAAGCTTTGGATGTGAATGTCCTGGTCTACGATAATTCCAGTACCCAAAGGGTGATGACTTTGTTATCCTATCTCAGTGATACTACCTCCAAACTGGTACTAGGAGGATTCATCTTAAAAGCGTATCCGAAGGACAGGTATCTCTTTGGCTCCTATAAGGTGAGAAATACAGAATACCGATATTATGATATATCTTTGGGTTATTTATATATAAGTAGATCCTTCCAAGGGCCCAGAATGTCCATGCCTATGTGAATGCGGGTTTCCTCATCGAATGGCAGGACATTCAGCGCCAGATTGTTCGTTCGGCTAGGATTTGTTTTGGCAACATCCGTGCGGATTATGTCCACGATGAGCAGGTGGAGCAATTGCTGGCTGGGAGAGATCTCTATGATCCCGCCACAGTGGCTCAGATTTTCCAGCAGCTTCCGGGGAGTCTCCAGGCAGAGGAAAGACCCCCTGAAGCTTCCCCAGAATACCGACAGATCCTGGCCTGCTCCCTGCTGTATAAATTTCTGCTGTCCACCGCACCCAAGGAGAGGGTTAAAGAAAGGTACCGCAGTGGAGGATCACTTCTGCAAAGACCTCTCTCCTCGGGGAGCCAGTCCTTTGATACCATCAAGAAGAACTATCCAGTCACCCAACCTGTTCAGAAGCTTGAGGGTAAGTTCTCCTTTTGGTTTTCCTTATCCAAAGTACTAAAGATTAAAGATTATTGGTAACTTCCCTATTTAATTTACATGATCCTTCCAGGACTGATTCAATGCTCTGGAGAAGCGTTTTATATGAATGATTTGCTGACCACCTCGAACTCCGTTTACTGCGCCTTTGTGACTGCCAAGAGAGTGAATGCCATCATCGAGAGGATTGATCCTTCGGCTGCCCTCCAGTGCAGGGGTGTTGTGGCCTTCTATTCGGCGAAGGACATTCCAGGAGTCAACAACACGGTCACCGTGAATCAACTCACCCCTGAAATAGATGAGATATTTTGTTCGGGCAGAGTTAAGTTCCACGATCAGCCCTTGGGAGTGATTGCAGCTCTCACCCAGGATACAGCCGTGTATGCAGCCACTCTGGTGGAGGTTACCTATTCCAATAGTCAGAGCAAGATCTTCACCAGCATCAATCAAGTGTTGGCAGAGAAGGAAACCAATCGTATTGTGTGCCTAAAGAAGGAGGAGGATGAGCCCCTGAAGACACCTCTCCTGGCACCTGGCGATGTGATGGGCAGAGGAATTCTCGAGCTGGAGTCCCAGTACCACTTTACCATGGAACCTCAAACCACAATTGTTGTGCCTTTCGATAATGTCCTGCAGGTCTACTCTGCCACTCAATGGATGGACTGCACTCAGGGATCCATTGCCAAAATGCTGGGTGTGAGTGTGAACTCCATTCAGCTCCAGGTCCGGAGAGTAGGTGGGGCCTACGGGGCAAAGGTCACCCGATGCAACCTGGTCGCCTGTGCTGCATCCTTGGTGGCTGCCAAATTAAATCGCCCGGCCAGATTCGTTCAGACCATCGAGTCCATGATGGAGACTCTGGGCAAGCGTTGGGCCTGTCGCTCGGACTACGAGTTCCGGGCCCGGGCCAATGGATCCATCATCATGCTGACCAACAACTACTACGAGGATGCCGGCTGCAACCTCAACGAGAATGTGGTGGATTTCCTCACTCTGCCAATCCTAAGGAACGTCTACAATCTGAACGACTCCAATTACAGGGCCAAGGGCAGCGCCATCGTGACGGATGCACCAAGCAACACCTGGTGTCGAGCTCCAGGATCAGCGGAGGGTGAGTTGGTAAAATAATATATTCCTTTTTTCTTTGGGTTCAGATCTCTGAATATTATTATTAGGCATTGCCATGACGGAAACGGCTTTGGAGCATATTGCCTTCACCCTGCAGCTGGATCCTGCCGATGTCCGTCTGGTTAATCTTCGGCCTGGCAGTAAAATGGTTACATTGTTGCCGCGTTTTTTGCAATCCACGGAGTACCGCAAACGCAGGGACCAGGTCAACCTATTCAATGCCCAGAATCGATGGCGCAAACGGGGCCTGGGATTGGCGCTCATGGACTTCCCTCTGAACACCAGCATTGGCTACACTTATCCCACAACCGTGGCGATTTACCACGAGGATGGATCGGTGGTGATCTCCCATGGAGGCATTGAGATCGGTCAAGGGATAAATACGAAGGCGGCTCAAGTGGCCGCTTTTGTGCTGGGAGTCCCCCTGGATAAGGTTCGGGTGGAGACCAGCAACACGGTGTCCGGAGCCAACTCGATGGTGACGGCCAACTCCATGAGCAGCGAAATGATTGGGTTGGCTGTGAGGAAGGCCTGTGACACTCTCAACCAGCGATTGGCTCCTGTGAAGAAGCGATTGGGACCCCAGCCCACCTGGTTGCAGGTGCTCCAAGCAGCCTACTTGCAATCCGTTTTTCTGATTGCCACGGAATCCTATAAAGTGGGAGATATTCCCAACTACAGCATCTTCGGTCTGAGTCTCACTGAACTGGAGCTGGACATCCTGACCGGTAACCACTTGATCCGACGAGTGGACATCCTGGAGGATGCTGGCGAGAGTCTCAGCCCTCACATCGATGTGGGTCAGGTGGAGGGTGCTTTTGTGATGGGCCTGGGTTATTATCTTACCGAGCTACTGGTCTACGATCGCCAGACGGGTCAGATATTGACGAACCGCACCTGGAACTACCATCCGCCCGGGGCCAAGGACATCCCCATCGACTTCCGCATCGAGCTGCTCCAGAAGAGTCCCAACCCAGTTGGTTTTATGCGATCCAAGGCCACCGGAGAACCGGCCCTGTGCCTGGCTGTGGGAGTTCTATTCGCCATGCAACATGCTATCCAATCTGCCAGGAAGGACGCAGGACTTCCCAGGGAGTGGGTTCGATTGGGGGCACCCACCACTCCAGAGACTGTGGTGTTGAACTCCGGCCACTTAGTGGAGGCCTTTGCCTTGCAGTGATGGCTTAAAAGTTTTACTTGGTGGAGGAAGTCACTTAAAGAGATATAATCATGTGTATTTCAATTTTAATAAATTTGAGGTTATTAAATATATCATTTTTCAAAGGGAACTAATTTCTCTAAAACTATTTTCAGGAATGTAAACTCCAGAAAGTATATTATTCCATAGTATAAGTTGCTTTTCCATGAATGTAAAATATCTCTCCAAACTCCAATATGTTCATTTGAAACTTCCCTTCCCTGGAATTTTAGTAATGTGTAAAAACAAAAGCTCTCTTCCAAGGGGTATTCTCTCTCTCTCTTTCGTACCGAACCCGAACCGGATCGAATTCATATGTTTTTGTTTAGAAAACTGAGCAAAACAAAATCGTCTAAACAAACCGTTTACTGATAAAGCTCACAGCGTGAGCGAGAAGAGAGTAATTATACGAGTAGATGAGCGTAAGACAAGGTTTCGGACCGTTAGAATATGATCTAAGCATTAAAAAAGAGAACTGGAAAATAAAGAGCGGAAGCAGGTGAACTTGAACTTGGTCAGGCCGGGTCCGGATCTCTTAAGGAACCGGAGAACGAATATATAGGGAAGTCCGGTAGGCCCCAGCCTACAGTCGCTGGCAGAACGGCAAAAAGGTCGCACGCAACGTACTCAGACGGTTGTCCAACATTGTGAAATTATAGAATAGTTTCCAGAACCCACTTCGAACATCCATATTTTTTGGTACAATTCGAGAACGGCTGCAGTTAATTTCACAACAATCCCCCGACGCCTTTCAAGTGATTCTCGGACTTATATAAGACAGAGATAATGGCTGGAAGCATTACAATCAACGGCACCAGCCATGAAGGTGAGTTCTACGAGTAGTTCGGGTGTGGGCCGGGCAGTTAATTGGCCCCTGGATTGATGTGGGCTGTCATCTAGAAGATTGTATAGACAACGAGTTGGGACGCTCGACTGTGGTTCTAGTTTTGTGGATCTGTATTTTTAAAGCGTCATTTGAAAATTAGATGAATTAATAATAGTTTAGCATGCGAGAATTTGATATATTGTTGCTGCAAACAATAATAAAACTAAAGTTTTGTTGTCTTTGAATGATAGTTATATAATTTACAGAGACTATTATATAATTTCTGTGATAGATGTTTATTTTTTTGGTAACTTTTGAGAGGTTAGAATATGATTGGAAAAGAAGAAGAAAACGGGTCTTAAAATAGAAAATTTGTTTGTTCTTAACATTGGACTTTGATCCGGCAAAATAAGAACTCGAACTTCATTAATTCGAAGTTTCTATGAGATCAACATTTACAAGAAAAGGTATATTATATTATATTTTTACCTTAACCCTCGAAAATCTAATTTTATTGTGGCAGATTTCAGATTATTTATAAGTGTAGATTTTTATCAAAAAATATTACAGATAATGCCAAAAAAAAAGGTTTTTAATCAACAATGTTTAAAAATACATTTATGTTAGAATAACAGATAAAACATTCATCGCATTTGTTGAAATTATTTGTTAGTAATCCAAGTTATCTTAAAATGTTAATATAAAATCCACTTCTAAACTTATTACCTACAATTTATGAAAACCACAAATAAAAAGTGGAGTATCTAACAAATGTTGTCTATTGCGATGTTGAAATGTTTGATTAGAAATGTTTGATTAGATAAGAGTCGATTGTACACTGATTACACCTGCATTTGGTTACCCTCCTCCCCCCCAGTTAATCTGGCTGCCCTGCCGGCGGATATCTCGCTGAACACGTTTATCCGGGAGTACGCCGGTCTGACGGGCACCAAGTTCATGTGCCAGGAGGGCGGTTGCGGGGTGTGCGTCTGCACCCTGAGCGGACTGCATCCGGAGACTGGGGAGCCCCGCACCTGGGCAGTGAACTCCTGCCTTACCCTGCTGAACACCTGCCTGGGTCTGGAGGTGACCACGTCGGAGGGATTGGGCAATAAGCGGACCGGCTACCATGCCATCCAACAGCGACTGGCCAAGATGAATGGTACCCAGTGCGGCTACTGTTCACCCGGCATCGTGATGAACATGTACGGCCTGCTGAAGTCCAAGGATGGCAAGGTGACCATGGCGGAGGTGGAGAACGCCTTTGGTGGCAACATTTGCCGCTGCACTGGCTACCGTCCCATTCTGGATGCCATGAAGTCCTTTGCCGTGGACAGTAATATCGAGATTCCCGCCGAGTGTGCCGACATCGAGGATCTGAGCACCAAGCAGTGTCCCAAGACCGGCCAGGCCTGCGCGGGAAGTTGCAAGAAGCAGCAGCCCAAGGGCAGTCAACTCTATCCGGATGGCAGTCGCTGGAGCTGGCCGGCCAATCTGGGTGAACTGTTCACAGCCCTGCAGGGAGCCGTGCAGGAGAAGCTACCCTACATGCTGGTGGCGGGCAACACGGCTCATGGTGTCTACAGGCGTTCCCATGACATCAAGGCCTTCATCGATGTGTCTGGGCTGAAGGAACTTAAGGGTTACAACCTGTCCGCAGATAAATCAAGCCTAACCCTTGGTGGCAACCTGAGCCTGAGTGAGACCATGGATCTCTGCCGGCAGCTGGAGAAGACCAAGGGCTTCGAGTACCTGGGCCAAGTGTGGCAACATCTCGATTGGATCGCCAATGTGCCAGTGCGCAATGTAAGTTGAATTAGTGTCACCTTATCGGCTGTAAGCCCTCCGGTATTATCTTATCTGTACTGTTCGAAAATACCTTGAGTGGCCGTGTTTTATCAATCCGTTTCGCATTAACCCAGGCCGGCACCTTGGCTGGAAACCTGGCCATCAAGCATGCCCACCCGGAGTTCCCCTCGGACGTGTTCATCGTCCTGGAGGCCCTCGATGCCCGGGTGATTGTCCAAACGGCCAAGGACAAGCAGGAGACAGTGAGCCTGGCCAGTTTCCTTGGTGCTTCACTGGAGGGAAAGATTATTCGGGGTTTGGTTCTTCCTGCCTATCCCACGGATCGCTTTTTCTTCGACTCCTACAAGGTGAGATTAACTAATTTAAAAAAAATAACCTAATTAATTCCAATTTTGAAATTAATTTTTAAAGATCATGCCTCGAGCTCAGAATGCCCATGCCTATGTAAACGCAGCCTTCCTCCTGGAACTGGATGCGGACTCCAAGGTGAAGTCCTCCCGCATCTGCTTTGGTGGCATCAATCCGGAGTTCGTGCATGCCACCGCCATTGAGAAGTTGCTGCTGGGCAAGAACCCCTTCCAGGATGGACTGGTGGAGAAGGCCTTTGGTCAGCTGTCCAGCCTGCTCCAGCCCGATCATGTCCTGCCCGATGCCTCACCCGTTTACCGGACCAAGTTGGCCTGCGGTCTTTTCTACAAGTCCCTTGTGAAGGCGGCATCGCAACGTAAGCTGGGATTGGCCAGTCGCCATGTCACAGCGGGATCTTTGCTCCAGCGACCGGTGTCCAGTGGCAAGCAGAGCTTCGAGACCTTCCAGGAGCACTATCCGGTTAGCAAGGCCACGGAGAAGCACGAGGGATTGATCCAGTGCTCCGGAGAAGCTACCTACGCCAATGATTTGCCCACTCAGCACAACCAATTGTGGGCGGCATTCGTCACCGCAAAGAAGGTGGGCGCCAAGGTGACCAAAGTGGATACCCAGCCGGCTCTTAGTTTGCCTGGAGTGGTGGCCTATCTGGATGCCAAGGACATCCCTGGACCCAACTCCCTTGGTCCCAAGATCAAGGACGACCACTTCTTCGCGCAGGAAGAGCAACTGTTCGCCACCGGCGCCATTCAGTTCCATGGCCAGCCTGTGGGCATGATCCTGGCCAACACCAACGCGCTGGCCAACCGGGCAGCAGAGCTGGTGGAGCTCTCCTACGAGGGCGGAGCGGATGAGGTGCTGCCCAGCATGAAGCATGTGCTGGATAAGTTGGGAAAGGAAGCGGGAAGCAACAAGCGCATCGAGCAGAAGATCAAGTCACCCATCGATGTCCTCCAGCTGGAGGAGCCCTTCGATGTTAGCTCCTCCGGACAGCTGGACCTGGGTCTGCAGTACCACTACTACATGGAACCCCAGACCACCGTCGCGCTGCCCTTCGAGGGCGGCCTGCAGCTATATGTGGCCACCCAGTGGATGGATCTTACCCAGGACATTGTTGCCAACATCCTCAACCTCAAGGCCAACGAGGTGCAGGTGAAGACGAGGCGGATCGGAGGAGGATATGGTGGCAAGGCCACCCGCTGCAATGTGGCTGCCGCCGCAGCCGCCGTTGCTGCCTACAAACTAAACCGACCCATTAGGTTCGTCCAAACGTTGGAGTCCATTATGAGCGGTCTGGGCAAGCGCTGGGCCTTCCACTGCGACTATGACTTCTTTGTCCAGAAGTCGGGCAAGATCTCGGGGATTGTGAGCCGCTTCTACGAAGATGCCGGTTTCCTGTCCAACGAATCGCCCATTGGGCACACGGTCCTCCTCTCCAAGAATTGCTACGAGTTCAGCGACAACTACCAGCTGAATGGGTACTTGGTGTACACCGATTCCCCTACGAACACCCCGTGCCGGGCTCCTGGTTCGGTGGAGGGCATTGCCATGATTGAGAACATTATCGAACACATCGCCTTCGAGACCGGACAGGATCCGGCGGATGTGCGCTTTGCCAACGTTCTGCCAGCCCACAAAATGGGCGACATGATGCCCAAATTCCTGGAGAGCACTGAGTACAGGAACCGCAAGGCAGAGACCATCGCTTACAACAAGGAGAACCGCTGGCGCAAGCGGGGATTGGGTCTGTGCATCATGGAGTACCAAATCGGCTACTTTGGACAGTATCCCGCTACGGTGGCTATTTACCATAGTGATGGTACCGTGGTTGTCTCTCATGGAGGCATCGAAATGGGACAAGGTAAGTAGTGGTGGGATACAAGAATTTAACAACAAAAATTAAATTATTATGAATCCCCTCCAGGCATGAACACCAAGATCTCGCAGGTGGTGGGCCACACCTTGGGCATTCCCATGGAGCGGGTGCGGATCGAGGCGAGCGATACCATCAACGGAGCCAACTCTATGGTCACCGGAGGAGCAGTGGGCAGTGAATCCCTTTGCTATGCAGTACGCAAGGCCTGCGAGACCCTGAACCAGCGCCTGGACCCCATCCGCGAGGAGGTGAAGCCCCAGGACTGGCAGCAACTGATCACCGAGGCCTACAACCGCAAGGTGAACCTCATCGCCAGCGATCAGTTCAAACAGGGCGACATGGATCCCTACTCGGTGTGTGGTCTGTGTCTCATCGAAGTGGAGCTGGACGTGCTCACTGGTAACTATGTGGTGGGACGTGTGGATCTCCTCGAGGATACGGGCGAGAGCTTGAATCCCAATGTGGACATCGGCCAGATCGAGGGCGCCTTCATGATGGGCCTGGGCTACTGGACCAGCGAACAGATTGTGGTGGATCCTCAGACCGGCGAGTGCCTCACGAATCGCACCTGGACGTATAAGCCACCTGGAGCTAAGGATATTCCCGTGGATCTGCGCATCGAACTGCTGCCCAAGAGTCCCAACAAGGCGGGCTTCATGAGGTCCAAGGGTGAGTTTAAAGCCGAGTTTTTTTTTAGATCAGGAATCTATAATTTAATTTAACCTAAATCCCACTAAATATTTCTCCTCTTTCATAGCCACTGGAGAACCTGCCATTTGTCTGCCCATCGCGGTGGCCTTTGCCCTGCAGCAGGCATTGCAATCGGCTCGGGATGACGCCGGCGTGCCCAAGTCGTGGGTTACCCTTACTGCCCCGATGACCCCCGAGCTGCTGGTCCTACATGCCGGCACCGAGCCCAGCCAGCTCAAGCTGAACTAAGCAGAGCGGGAGGAGAAGGAGAAGGAGGACTTGGAGAAGGAGGACGAGGAGATGGAGGAGTATTCAATACTCCAGCTCCTTGGCGTGGGTCATGGCACGTGTCCACGACGGAAACGGGCCGATAAGCACGCGAAGATAACCTGCACTTACACCCCCACTTAACCTGGCCGAATGGCTGGCTAGAAGCTCGGTGTTGTATGCACAATAAATTAAAAACTTATCCAACGCTTAATCCAAATGACATTCATTGGGAGACAGCCGCCGGCCTGGGTCAACAGGGAGAGCTCCCCTCCTCCGCTAATCTCCTCCAGGCACTCGGAATTTACATTTTGCCTGGCTCTCTTTTTACGAGTATTTAGAATGCTTAACACCTCAACACCCGGACACTCCCCGCGACGAGCTCTTCATTAATTTTAACATAAATTGTTGTTTGGAAATGTTGTGCCACGCGGAGCGTTAAGTGTTGCGGGCTGGTCAGAGGAGCGGAAGGGCGGATGGGGGCGGAAACGGATCCAGGGGTTGGGGTCACTTGCGGTTGTAACAGAAGGCCCGGGAGCTCTAATGGATTTTTCAAATATCACCAACTGCTGTGCCCTTAATGAGCACATCCCTAATGACATTCTTCGATTGACACACTCGCCGCTGGCCAAAGGATGTGGCAGTCCTAATCGGGGCAATTGACGGGGTTCGTTGGGGTTCCAGGATATGATAGGGATACCACAGTTATTTTCTGGACAATCTAGTTAAGGGTGAAAGAGTGTGAAATAGTTACCAGCAAAGGTCTAACAGATGGCTGATAAGGCTTTTTATGTCCTAATTGATTACTATGTGTATAAAGTAGACAGTTTTATAAGCTATATTTATAAATTAGATGAACTAAATTTTAGTATTTTAAACTTTTTATTAATATCTTATATTGTTAAGGTTTATTTTCAATCGTTAGTATATTAATCTGACTGCTGAATTGTTATTTAGGCTAACTATTAGCAAATTATTATATTAACAGTTTAATGACCGAAAGCGGGGTCTTCGGCTTAGAATACCCTTTCGGAACAGTTGCCCTCAAACTGTTCGATATGTATAGCGGCTTTGGGATATAGCCGAATTTATAAACACGTTTTAATGTGTATGACAATAATTATTTCCCAAAATCCGTTATATTGGAAAGGAAAAATAATTAAAAAACACAAAAATTAATTATTAATTATAAAATAAATGTATAAACTATAACTTATCTCAATGTTTGTAATTCAAGCGGGATTCCTAAATAATCTTACAACTAGACGATATGCTACTAAATTCTCGTTATAATTCTTTTTTTAATTTTTGCCCATTTTTTTTATTACAACAAATTATAAAAACATTATGTTGCAAATTTGTTAATTTGTATGGGATTCCGAAAGCAAGTACCAGGCGAACAGAAAAACCAGCAGCCTGATCTCCATCACTTATTGATTCTCATCTATGGAGACTTGGGAAATCGTTGTTCTCCATTGAGTGGGAGTACATTGAGTGGGAGCATATTGAGTGGAAGCAGTTGGGTACTTGTGCTGTTGTTTTCTGTTGCTGCTGTTTTTTCTGTTCGCCTGGTACATTAAATCATAAGAGCATTGCATTCACTGCCTTAGTTTACATTTTCGTACAACAAATTACAACAACGTTATGGTTAAAATATGTTATGTTCCATGAGATTTTAGAAAGCAAGTACTATGCGAACAGAAAAAACAGTAGGCTGATTTTGATCATTTATTTGTGTTCTTTTATGTGGGAGGGGAAAGGGATTGTAACCTTCTAATTGGTCGTAGCTAATGAAAAGAGATTTGGAAACAACCGTTACTTGCATTGGAAGTACATTGAGTGGGAGAACATTGAGTGGGAGCACATTGAGTGGGAGCAGTTGGGTACTTGCTGCTGTTATTTTCTATTGCTTCTGTTTTTTCAGTTCGCCTGGTACATTAAATCAAAGGAGCATTATATTCACTGCCTCAGTTTAAATGTCCGTACAACAAATTACAACAACGTTATGGCGCAAATTTATTAATTTGTATGGGACTTCCCAAAGCATGTATCAGGCGAACAGAAAAATCAGTAGGCTGATTTATATCATTTTTGTGTTCTCATTTGTGCAGGAGGGGAAAGGAATATTTACTTTCTATTGGTCAAAAGTAAAGAGAAGAGTAGTGGAAGCACAAAGAGGGGAAGAAGTTGGGAACTTGCTGTTTTGACAACTTTGTATGGGCTTTCAGGAATCATATACCAAGCGAAGAGAAAAAACAGAAGGCTGATTTTGATCATTTTTGTGAAGGAGGGGAAAGGAATTGTAACCTTCTAATTGGTCGCAGGTAATGAAAAGAGATTTTGAAACAACCGCTACTTGCATTGGGAGTACATTGAGTGGGAGCAGTTGGGAACTTGCTGCTGTTGCTTTCTGTTGCTTCTGTTTTTTCTGTTCGCCTGGTACATTAAATCAAAGGAGCATTATATTCACTGCCTCTGTTTACATTTCCGTACAACAAATTACAACAAAGTTATTTCGCAACCTTGTTAATTTGTATGGGATTTCAGGAATCAAGTACCAGGCGAACAGAAAAAACAGCAGGCTGATCTCCACCATTATAAACAGACAGACGGCAAGACCGACATGGCTATATCGACACGGCTGGTTATGCTGATCAAGAATATATATACTTTATAGGGTCGGAAATGTCTCCTTCTGGTCAAAATTATAATAACCTCTGCAAGGGTATAATAAGATTTCACTATTATATTATTAGAAATGCATATATTTCTAACTGTATAAAATTATAATGATAAGCCTATATTTATTCTATGCAATCAAGGAGACAAATTTTCAAATTCAGATCCGGTGTAATTTAATTAGCTGACTTTTAAGTATCCGTCTGTAATTTTCGAACCACCCATCGACATTACCTTTTTTTAAGCAAACTTTTAAATTATATTTTAAGTTTTCGAAGCATAAACAACTGTTGAAATAGTTATCGCTGCATCGTAATAATTTGTGTTGCCAGTTCTGGCCAGACAAAAGTACACGCCCCGAGAAACCCAAACAAAATCAGCGCACAAAAACAAATAGTTAACACCCAGACGTGGCCATGAATGCATGCTGGGATGCGGGGGAGGAGGAGCACAGGCAGAGCAGCGGGAACAGGGAGCATACATTTCAGGGTAGCCTCGATAATCACAGGACGCATTTGCATATAAACACGCTTCCGGGCTGGTGTCCTTCGCATGCAAATGAAAACATTAGCGAGGCATACGCGCATCTGGATCCGCATCCTCCCTTCCGCCGTTCGACACACTCTATCCGCAGCTGTGAGATGCAGATACAGGGCCAGCGACAGCGACAGATACAGATACAAATGACATTCGTCGCCGACGCCGTCGCCTCGTCCCTGCTTAAATATATATTTCAATTAAAATTTTACACACGAATAAATGCAAAGCCACGCCCAGCACATTAGACTCTCCCTCTGTTCCTGTCCCTGGCCCCCAAATCCCGAATCCCAATCCCATCCTGCTCCTCCTGCTCCCCACCACTTTGGCTGATGCTGCTCTGGCAGTGTCCAACTTGTGTCGCTTGTTTATGAGCGTCTGAAGGCCACGAGAGCAGACAGCAGACACGGACATGGCCATAAAACGGTCCGAGCTCGGTGGCAGGAGGTTGGGAGATGCAGATACGGATGCGGACGAGGATGCAGATACGGATGGGAACGGGGAACCGGCAGCAGGGATCAGTCCTCGCTGGCTGGCATTGGTGCATTAAAGGGCGGAGCTCCAATGAAGCATGCTGATGGCGCCCTGAATGTCCACGGAATTATTCAAAAGTTTCAGAGACAACGGATGAGTTTGGCATTGTGACAAGATGAACTGGCTGTCCCGAAAGTGGTATTCGGTGAGTGGACGGGATGGAGGGATGCGGAAATGCACATAAACTGTTTATGGATTCTTCGTAGGGATTGGCATTTCTTGCTTTAGATAGAAGAATAAGAATAAGATACATTTTGTTTAACAAATGTGTTGACCTTAGCAATTCATTTGGTAATAATATTTAAAGATAGCATTTAAGCACTACTTTAATATAAACTATTACTTTATATAAACTCTCTATAAAATAAGTTTAAAATAATTGTTGAACCCACAAAAGTAATAACCGGGAAAGAATAAGCCAAGTAACAAAACTATGAGCACTCATCTCTTTTATGACCCCAAATCCTCAGCTGTCATATCTGGCGACTCTGCCCCCTTCATCCGGCAGTCTCTCAATCCGCCATTATAAGGGTCTCCATTTCCAGTCGAGGACCGAGACCAGAGTCAACCATGAACTTGAACTTGCAACTGTAATAATAATAATAATGCAGATCCCGACTAACAATCCTTGCACCATCGCCTCGCTTTCAGATGGCTCTGGTTCTGGGTCTGAGGCTGGGGCTGGGCAGCCTTTATTTCTTTTTCATATCCAGCGCATCCTCGCATTTCGTCCTTCCGCCCTGTCCGGCTGTCCCTGTCTGCGGCCATTGTCTGGCTTGCATTTCAAATTCTAAGCAAATTTGTCCTCGGAGCAGGGTCCTCCACTGGGGTGTGAGCAGGCGCAACATTTTATGAGCGTGCCCGCGATGCAGCGACTCAGATATGGCCAGGGAAACGTCTGCTCCGCGGGGCCAGCGACGCCTGTCCGACTGCTCTAACTGCTCCAGTTTCCAGAGCAACCATTTCAACGGTTTCTACTTATGCACTGTTAGAAAATAAAGTTATTTACATTATATTCTTATAAAAATCTAAATAAAAAGGTAATAAAATCTAGAATAAAATCTAGAAAAATCTTTTTTAATATTGTATTTCATGTAATTCATTTATATTTGTAAGATTTTTACTTAGATTTTTTAGTTGTAAAATTTAATAATATATTATTACATATATATTTCAACTGAGAACAAGTGTGTAATTTTTTTAAATAAAATAAAAACTGACTAGAAAAATTATGGAAATTAATTTTTTCTTAGAATAAAATGCAGAATAATGCTGAATTTTAAATTAATTTAAGACGACTATTCTAATTCGCTCAGTGTGGATGAGCTGCTGGTGGTCTGCAATGGTGTTGCGTCTGTTGCTGGCACACAAAGATGTCCCGGTGTGATTTATCGCCGGCAGAGCCAGGATAATGGCCACGTATTATAATATCTGGCGCGCCCACAGGGCGTATGCTTATCGGAGGCGACACCGCCGACAAGGACAGCGATGCGGCCGTCAAGGTCTAGACTCCTGCGGTGCAGCTGGTGGACCAGCCGAGGACTTCGCTCCTGGTTTCTCTTTCTTCCATGCAGTTTCATTTGCATTTTCCCAGAGCGGAAAACTGCATGCAGTTTATTAAATAGGAAAAGGCGCAAAAAAAAAAAAAACAACCAAAGGAGCAGAATTAAGTACATCATTTCGGGATGGGGCTTGATTGCCGACTGCGTTTGGCGCATATCCTGTGGGTAGGAAACACTCGCATTGTCGGATTCTGTGCCGCAGCGAGTGTCTTCTGCTGCTCCCGCTCCCGCTCCTGCTCCTTCTATTTCTTCTGATTTTCCTCGGGAGCTTAGCTCGTGAGCCAAATACATAAAATCTACGCAACCATGTCTGACTATGTGTGTGTAGAGGGTATCCTTGCCGCATCCTTTTCCACTTAAGGCCGACTGCATTGTGCCCAGAAACACACATGTGAATCGTTCTTCCACATTTATCTCCGTATGTATTTGATATCATTAAAATTTCGAGCCACTGCCACTGCAGAGGCAGAGGGAAGCAGCTTGTCCTTGCCATTGGTCCTTATTGTCCTTTCCCCATCCGCTCGGCCCCCCGCGCGCTCCGTGCCACATCTTCGAACGTCTGGCCAAACATGAATAGCAAAGTCTGGCCATACCCCGAAAAAAGGAACCGAACCAAAACTATGCATTTATGATATGTATTTTCAAGTTTATTTGCTCAACGGACTTTGCACTGCTCGAGCGGGTTAAAATATTTCCGCATGTATGCACAAGTTCTGGGGATTAAATGGGAAATCTTTCAGCATTTTCTTGCATGCACTTTAAGTTTTACCCAATACTTAAATTACGAGTATGAGTGGCCCTTCAGCAACAAATCCCACAAAGCCACGCCCACACACACACACGAGAGGCCAAGAAATGGGCAATGCGCCCAAAGCGAAGTTTAATTAAATTTAAATCCAAATGGGACTTAATATCCAGCCGCTTCGTTCATAATTAAAAAATACGCAATATCCGATTTTTCAATAACCAAACTGAGCTCCAAAGTGGGGAAAAACTCCGAGCAGCAGCAGCAGCGGCAGCAGAAGATGGAAAAAAAATGCCCACGTCCTGTTCACGGCCATGGCCACTGCCAGGATCTCAGGGCCAGGATGAGAATCCGATTCAGACTGATAGGCGACGACAAGGACAGCGAAAACGGCGGACAGCTGCAAAGGACAAACGGGTGTAACTCAATCTGTGGATGTGCAAAAAGGACCCACAGCCGCAGGACAATGATAGCAGAATGTCCTCAGTCCCAGTGCAACAGAAAAAACTCTGCCAAAAATAAAACCAATCTCGTGGCCATTTGCTTACATACCCAGTGATATTGAGTCATATGAATATGATGCAATGCATCGCATTGAATAAGATACTAATTGTGAATATTTAAAAGGGATATTTAAAAAGGGTTTTCATTAGGAACTAGTATTCAATTGGTAAGATTAAGAGTAGAAAATTATCACTCCAAATATTTCTTACATCTTCTAATACTAATATTTATAAGATTTATTACTTAAACATTTATTTTAGATATCAAATTCTCCACATTATCCTTAAAGGATATCAAAAATTCCATAAATTTTCCACACTTACAAAGCCGCACCCATTGTTTTTCTTTTCACTCGGCTTTCTGAGTAAATTAAAAAGTAAATTTTTGCAGTGAAACCATTTCGACGACGCATCTTTTCGTCCAGCCAATAATTCAATCAATTTATTTGCACTTTAATGCAGTAGTCGGTGG
>JAJJHY010008598.1:19296037-19316632 GCA_021224005.1 Drosophila setifemur | reverse complement strand
GGGGGGGATCGTTAAAGCCGGGGGCATGCCAAAAGTTGAGTCTTTGCCGCAGTGCCGTTGCCCGAAACTCAATTTGATAAAAATTTCATTTACAATTGCCGACGTCAGCGTCCGTGGTGGCGTCCTTTAGTCCTCTGCCCCTGGGTGTGGGAGTGGACAGTTGGCCGGAACTGCCGGGACTCGCAGGACTTGCCCCTGCCAATTGTTGTGTTTATTAATTTAATTTGACAGTCGCGAGTTGCCTCGCACGTTGCCACTTAGCCTTGGGCCATTCCACAGCAGCTGCAGACGCTTGTGGTTTTCAAAAAGGACTCTTCTTCTCGACGATGATGAGCGGGGGGGGGACATTCCGGTGGCGTTTGGGAATGAGAAACCGAACTGGAGGCTGATGGAAAATGGCTTCATTTGCGGTTAGCCTTAGGATCAATCGGAGAGGCAAAGAGACGGAATGGCAGGTATGAGTGGTTTATTCAATATCCGTTGACCATTTCAATCCATCCATTTGCTAATCAGGCACATTAGCTGCCATTTCATAATCACCCGATAATAACAACAACCACAACGGGGAAGGAGGAACACTTGCAAAACGCATTCAACAGAACTGGTCAATAAATCAGTTGGGTAGGAGTTAATCAGGTAGAAGAAGGAAGTTAAGATACTCTTACTGAAAAAAGAGTTAAATAAATAAAACATTTTCGAACTATACAAACTAGGATATTATTTTAAATAACATTTGCACACAATTACAGTGGAAAATCTAATAAATTTGTGTATTATAAATATAACTAATACACTAAATAAAATTGTATTTTAACTTAACAAACTCTTTAAATATTTACATACACCCCAGATTTTCCCTTCCCTGAAGTCAGCGATTTGTTGTGAATTAGCTACGCAATGCATTCTGCATTGATCGGGCGGCATCGAGGTAGGTAGAAACTAGAGAGCTGCAGGACGGCTTTCCGATATCCACTTCCCCTCAGAGACCAGAGACCATTACCCATTATCCTATCCCCCATTAATCGCGACTCTGGCCGGGCAGACACTTTTAGTTAAGCGGCGCATGTGGCTGGCACATTTGTCAACCGGCAGCCAAGTCGGCAAAACATCAACGCCAACGCAACAAAACTGGGCAAACTTCGGTCGAGAGCTGGTGTTAAATGGCAGATATATATATGCCCGATGCCCGATGCCCGATCCCCCGATCCCGCCCCCCTTTGGGCTATAAACAATTTATGGGTTTGGGAAGTCACTCCGCTCGCCATGGGACATGCAATGCATGCCAAGCGCCTCTGCAATTGCTGTCAATTCAGTTGGCAACATGTTGGCCCTGTGCGAAAAACTGGCCAAGACTGGCCCCATTGGATTTAGCAACATGTTGACAATCCGGACGGGTATTGCATTTCAGCTCAACAACATTGTGAATTAGACTCAAAGAAAAACTAGATGTTGATCAATTTAGAGCTATTAGAAAATACATTTTCTAAAATTTAGAGATATTTTTTTAAAGAGTAGCAATTTCCAAAAATCATTCCTAAGCTATAAAATTAAATTCAGTAAATGGAATTTTTAAATAAATAAAAGAGCTATTGTATTATTTTAAGAGTTAAATCAAAGATCATTTTTCCTTATATCAACCTGTTAGAAAATAAATTTTCTAAAACTTTAAGAGCATATAAAAAAGATCCAATTTTAAAAATAGTTTTCGTGCTGAACAATTAATTTCAGAAAATTTAACCATTAAAATAAAATAAATAGAAGTATTGTATTATATTAAGAATTAAATCAAATATTATTTTCACCATAGATTTCGCCTTTAATTTATAATTTTTTGCTCCTTAAATTTCAAGTAAATTTATGAAATTATTATTTTTTTGGCACTTCATTTCATTCAGAAGTTTTAATATCGCTGAACTATTTTCACAGTGTATTGAACAGTTCTTGAAATTCTGGTCAGTGTGTCTGCTGCTGCTGCTGATTTGTCTATCACTCGGTTGCAACTTTGTTGTTTCCCGTTGCCAAAAAAACTTTGTTGCACTTGAACTTATGCCCCACGGTTATTTGGCTAATTATTCGCCCGGGCACTTGGCCACTTTGTTGCTCTGAACCCCCGACTCCACCCCGTCGCTCGTATAATTTACAAAAATTCGTAACAACAATAGCGGGAGCAGCGGGAACAGGAAAAAAGAGAATAAGTACGATCTCGTTGAAAGTTTAACAAGTGTTAACTTTGCCATTTTCATTTTCATTTCTTTGGGTTTTATTTTGTATTCATTTCGCAGATAAGCTCGGAAAATCCGCCAAGGAAAAAGCAGGAAAGAGGGGGTCGGAGATGGGGCAACGCGGATTCTGTGGCAGCTGCTGCTTCTGCTGCTGCTGAGCGACTACAGTGAAATAATTTTAAATGACCACAAGTGTGTAATTAAAGTGCAGCGCATAATAACAACCGCAACAATAACAAAACAACTATTTTAATAAGGGAGCGCCGGAGGGAAGATTGCGGGCCAAAACCAACCGAAACAACCAAAACAACCGAAACAACAATAACAAATGAAAATTGAGGCAATCAGCTTTTCTTGGCTGGCTGGAAAATTCGCTTTTACTTGAACTCTGTCCTCAAGGAGTTGAACTTTTGGCCGGATATTCCCTGAATTGGGATTTTAAGTCGGTCCTCTGCCGCATTCAATGCTTTGTTACCTTGGCCGATTCCAAATTAAAATTAATTAAATCAAATTGGTAAATGGCAAGTGTTTCCATTGTTAGCTGGTTTTCATTTAAGTTTCAATTGAATCCCTGAACTCGTTGATTGAAAAGGTGATTAGGTTTATTAAATGTGTAATATTGTATTTCTATACCAATGAAAAACAAAGCATTGATAGAAAGTACAAAACCATTGTAGTTTATTACCCATTAAATTGAATTCTTATTGGTAAAATTGAGCTTTAAATTATTGCAACTTAAAGCAAGGAAATTCAATATCAAATAAATAATTAAAGAAGCATAAATGTATTACATACTTAATTAAACATGGAACCTGATTTTAAATACTTTATAGTGGACATTTAAATATTTACCCAGCTCTGAAATGATTGGTTATGGCTGTCAACCGATATAGATACGGTATAGAATAAATATATTCAATAAATCCCCCGCTTATTTCTGAATTCAGCCCGCATAAACCTGAATATATTTTTACTATGCCCAAAAGTCGGTATATTTAATTATTTTCGTCTCTCACTGATTTCCGGTTTCTGATTTCGTTGGTCGGAATATCCCCCTTCCACCCATCGTTTAGTGGTGTTTCTCTGCCTCCGAATCTGCCACTGCATCCACTTGGGCAGTGCAACTTCCGTTGCTGTTGCAACTTCCGTTTGGCCGGTTCCAGAGTACGAAATCCGCAATCCGAAAACCCCAACCGGCCAGACTCCAACGTTTGTGATCCATTTGGCAGACCGCGACACGAGCATCAGGGCCACTTTTATGTGTATTTAAAATCGTTAAAAATAATCTGGAAAATGGTGAATTTTTAATGCATTTCGTGTCTGCTGAGTCCGCCCTTTTTTGTTTTTGTTGTTTTCCCCCCAACATGGCCAAAAGGGAGGCGTTGCCCCTGGGGCCATAATGGTGTCTGGTGGGCGCGTCGACGTCTGGTCCTGGTCATCATCATCGTTATTATCATCCGAAAGAGGCATTGTCGCGGCATCGTCATCATCATCATCATTATTATTGCACTCCGCCTCGGCATCATTGTCATTTGCATTTATTGTTTTTGTGCCTTTGTGTGCGAAAAGTGATCAGCGATTGCCTTGGCCCACAGGACGCAGGATCCAGAACGCACAACGCAGAACGCCGAACACTGGACAAACATAAATGGGAGCTGCCCCCACAAATGGATATGTATTTACATGTATGGTAGGCATATGGTTATATGTCTCATTGTGCCTGTGCGTGCATTGATTGCACAGCGGAAGTGTTGTGGCGGAATTAAAATAAATAAATGCATTCGCATTTCCCACTGTCAACGGGAGGGAGGCTGGGGCTGGGGCTGTGGCTGGGGCTGCCTTCCTTCTGGACCGAGTCTGGGATCCATATTCCGATTTCTGAGTCCCGGCCCTGGCTTGTTGCTTCATTTGTTGCACATTAAACAAGGCCATAAGTTAATGTCACTGGCCCACTAGCTGACAGGCTTTAATGGTCCAAATAAACGGGATAAAATCGGGAATGAAAAATATATCTGTTAAGCTGCAAAGTTATTATTTCATATCCCTCTGGCTCAAAGGAGTTTTCAGGAAATGTTTCTATGGCGCAGCATTCTTTAATTACTTCAAAAGTGTTTTCCAGCGAAATTTATTATAATAGGATGTGTATAGGAAACTGTGAGGGGGAAAACATAATATATAATTATTTTCCATTACCAACGTTTCCCTCCCATTCATTATTAACTAAGCTTTATATATATTTTTCTACTGAAAAACCACAGACATCCCTCAAGCTCTCTTAGTCTTTAATTTCACCCCCCGTGGAACTCTTTAAGTTGGAAATTTCCTCCGTGTTATTGATTTGAGGCGAAAGTAACCGAATTTTGCGGCTCATTTAATCCTCGACACGTACATCTGGGGCGCACACGTATCTGCCAGATACGCCGGTTCCCAGTCCCCCAAAAAAACCAGAAACAAATCAAATCGAAGGTTGCCTCCTGCTTTGATGTCTCATTAGAGGAGCGGTTGCCAGGTGATGACGATGATACCGAAACCGAGACGGGAATGCCAGTCGGCAATCGGTGGCATAGTTACACGTACGTACTCCTCCGGCATCTGCAAGTGTATCCGGGAATCGTACCTGTATCTGTATCACGACCTTTGGGGTCTTCTCCTCCCTCCCCCCGACTGATACTTGGCTTGTTTGTCTTTAATCAACGAGCTGGTTTCGGATTACCCATTACGATCATTTCGGTTTGCTAATTGCAGGGATTGGTATTCCCCGATTCACTCATTGCTCTGCCACTTGAAATATGACAACCCTTAATGGTGGAATTAATTAACTTAAAAATGCCAATGCGGAAGTGCATCACTCGACCGGGATATGGAGGATGTGTTCATGTCCACTCCAAACTGAAGTGAAGTGTTGTGGTTCGTCCCTGGCCATAATGCATCGTTGTTCATATTTTTATATTTCGTCACAACTTTAAAAATGTGTCCACGAAAATAACTTGAATGTTTTGTCCCCCGTCCAAGGGCTCCGAGTTCATCAATGATGTATTTCTGTTGATTCCTGGAAAATCTCTCTCTCTCTCTCTATAAATACACAAATTCCTCTAACAAATATCTTACCTCAACAACAATTACAACTTTTGCCCCTTGTTTTCTGGGATTCACTGCGAGTCCGCAAACTTTTCCAGCCGGCCAAGAAAGTTTTCAATGCTGCCGCATATTAAGCAAAATTGAAGGAATATATATATAAATATATATATATATATATATATATTTATACTCCACCCGAATGAAAGTTCTGCATTTTTTGGGATCCGAAAGTTTTTTGCCTCGCCTTGGCTACATGTTTCTCTTACGGCATTTCCACTTTAATGCCCGGCGGTGGGAAAAGTTTACGAGAGAGCTCGGCCATCTAATAAACCAGGAATGCTTGGGGTATTTCTGGACTCCGGCTAAAAACTCCGCTTTTTACTACGGCTAATATTGCCGCATAAACTTGGCACAGGTTGGTCGTGGTCCTGGTCCCTGTCCCTGCCTAGCCCTGCTTTTACGGGCCCCTCTGCTCGGCCCGAGAATTATGAAAGCCCATCTGTCCTAGGACCAAGGATTTCCTGCTCTCTCGGATGCGTGACTTTGCATTCGGTTTTATGTGGCCTGCGGACTGCGGCCTCGGTTCCTTGGGTCCTTGGGGCCACATTAACATGTATTTTGTGCTAAAAGTGTTATTAGATTTTAGTTTCAAGTCAAGTGCGAGTGGGCGAGTGGGCGAGGGCCGCCCATTTCAGTCGTCCGTGCACTAAAGTTTTATTCGGCCGGGCATAAACCAAAAGTGCCTTCGAGCCGGGCTACAAACATATCGCCGAAAGCTTTATGGTCGCACTACTAGCTCAGAGGGAGGGGGGTATGGGATGAGTGGGCCAGGAGCAGCTGTGGGAATGTCACTTTAAAGCGTGCCAACACTTAACAGCGCGATAAAGATAACAGCCCGGAGACAAAAATACCCAAACTGGGATATCCGGGAAGGGCTAGTCCTGGCGTGACTTCTCGGAGAGTGATAAACCAAATTACAACACTATTATTGCCTTCCTGGGAGCAGCAAACAACAGGCAGTTTTTAATTGCCAGCGGAAACTTATACCTCTTTCGTCTAGACGCAATCATAAACAGATACGGATGCGATTACTGCTGGGCTATCCCAAAACATATTTCACAACTGTACACTTTTCAAATCATCTTTCTAATCATAACTATAATTATAATAAGTTTTAACAACAAACCACAATAAGAATAAGTTTCTCTAATCGAGAAAAGTTAAATTTTTTAAATGTTAAATCCTGGATTAAACTAATTATTTTCACTTGAAGTTCTCTGTGCACTCACTGACAGTTTGAAAAGTAATTTAAACATCGAAGAGAGAGTCCTGCAAGGGAATGAATGAAAATCAATACGTTGACATTCATCCTTCGGCTAGACGGGCTTGGCCCTGAAGTGGACACGACGGCCAGAAGTTGACTCAATGCCAAAGGACAACGCTCCCTCGATTCGGAGCTGGATGCTGGCCATTTACTTCTCCCATCGACGTGTCAGTGTCATTAAAAACCGAAAACAGACGACTTCAGATTAAATAAAAAAGTGATTATCTAAGGAATAAATAAGGGAATGCAGACAACGATGGGATTTTTATTGCGCTTTATCGCTGCAGACATTTGGGATTTGTGTCCTTGGCCACGAATTGAATATGAATTTAATGTCACAATCACTGAACATAGTTTTTATGGTATACAATTTTTTTGTTCGTTATTAAAATGATAAAGAAATAAATCTAAAAAAAAATAAACTAATCCCACTCCTTCAACCATCTCTTAGAGAGTAAAATTGTTTTGGTTCTGTAAGCCCAAGATTACTTTTCCTCAGGAAGCCCTATCACTTTTTAATTCGATTACTTTCTATCGGCTTTCGCTCGGTCTAAATCTTTCATTCGTGGAGCTTCTGTCACCCTAGATACCTATCTGCCGTATAAAAATAACATCTTCCTGGGACCCCATCCCCATTCCCAATCCCACTCCCATCCCCATCCCAGCGAATGCAAATGATGTATGCCCCTGCCCGATCCTGAAGAGAAATTCGTTTGAAGTTCTCACTTTAAAAGTTGACAAAATTTACATAGAGCTGTCGTAGGACGTTGGGCTTCTAATTAAATTAAGAGTGTCCTGGGCGCAGGCGGTTGATATTCAATTTTGGCGGGCGTCAAGGCGTTAATAGCATTGAATTAGGTCGGGAGTGGCCCGCTCTCGGACCGGGAGGTGTTGGCAATTCATGTTTACAAGTAATTAAGCAATTTCCATCCATTAAGCAGAAAAAATGAGCCACTTTGATGTCCCACGAAAAGCCATAGATATAATATTCTTTTTCAGCCATCTTTTGATAACACCAGAATGGATTTTTTGATGACGTCGTGGGAGGGGAGTGGGAGTGGGGGAGAGGGAGAACGGGCGCGGCAGGCACTAATTTGAGCTTTGTGCGCTGTCAGACAGACAGCATCTTTCGCAGCTCCTTGTGGAAAGGAGCATGCTTGCAGGATAGCAGGATCCTTGGCCATGCTCCCACTATTCCGTATTCTCTGACAGTCTGTGGCTTTGTGGGAAATATTTAAATGTCATTTGAAAAGCTGCGATAACAGCAGGAACAAAAAGCTGGAGCTGCCACCGCAGCTGAAACTGCAATAAAGTATCTGCCAGTGCGCTGGTATCTGTATCTGCATCTGCATCTGCATCTACCGCAGGAGCGCTCAGTTTTTCGGGCTTTTGCATTCCGTTTTTTGCTGATTTAGCTGAATTGCGGCTTGCCAGGATTTTGTTTGGGGGTTCTCTCTGTGGATGTCGTTAAAGCTGAACGTATGACATGACTTTATAGATTTAATATAATATTCCCTGTTCCAATCGGCTGTCATTTCCGTAATACCAGGGCAAACAGGTCCATCAATCTTAGCGGCCCAGCTTGCCACTTTCCACTCATTAGGCGCAAATCCCTTAGATCCACTACGCATATAGCCCAAGACCGAACGGAATTAGAACCAGTTGCAGTATCCTGTATCCCGAATCCTGTATCCTGTAACCAGACAGAACCCAAACCACATCAATCATGGGCATATAACATTTTAAAGCCTCTCGGCTCGCGGACTGAGAGTGTTGTGACAAAAGCATTTCGATGTCTGGAGCCGAGGTGAGCCGAGGTCCTATGGCCAAGTGGGCTCGGATTGATTGATTGATGGATTGATTTGTCGCGGCAAGTTTATGAATGCGAAACGTGCATGATTAATGAGTTGTTCATTAAGCCAGTTAAGGTGACAGCCTGGCTGGCCTGTTGCTGCTCATGCTCCTGCTCCTGCTCCTTGTTGCGAAAGATGCGACAAAAATAATGTAACGCCAACGCCAACGCCAACCTGTCACAATGGAGGCGCGGGGAGTGACAGGCGGCTGACTGGCAACCCTCTCCCACATGCCCGTCAGATTGCCAGCGTTATCCTTGACACTCCACGTCCTGCCTGGCTGGTGGTTTTCTTTTTGTCCCCGTTGTGTTCCCACTTTCCCTCGGCTGAAAAATGAAGTGCAAAACAAAATCAAATATTTTGCTTTGGCGCATGCACACACACACAAAAAAGCGAAAACGAATTTTCATAAATTGGGTTAAATCCTTGGAGGATTCACCGTGACAGCGCGAACAAGTGACTGACTGACACCGAGGGTGGATTGGTGAATTCGGTGGTTCGGTGGTTGCCACCCCTAAATAGCGGCTCAGTTTAAACTCAGATTCTCCCACCTCGCCTGCTGGTTACTATGTTATTTTTTGTATTTTTTTCCTGCCCCCTGCCCCTGCTCTTGTCAGCCTTTAAAGGATACTTGCATATCCGGCCGCTGCTCGAGAATTGCCCAAACAATGGCTGCCTAATTTGGCCTTTTGAGGCATTTCCCCTGTGCATTGCCACCACCTCCTCCGGGCGACCGTAATTAAATCATATTTTGCATATTCCGAAACGAGCTCGATGCTCATTAACCATTTGCCAATCAAGCCAAGAAAATCAACATTATTATTGAGTCCACCAGAGGGGATTGGTTGTCGAAAAATGGGAGCATGAGTCCGTGAACGAGAAGTGCGTAAGCTCATTTAATGGGGAAACACTTGGGGAGAGTTGGAGAACTTTGGTTACCAGGATTAAATAAATAAAGAGAAGCAATCTTAAAGTCTGGAAATTTTGAGCTCAATCCAAAAATCAAAGATTTAAATCATAAAAACATCAATAAAATTCAAAGACTACAGTTGTACCTCTTTATGGTGTCCATGTATTGAATATCTCCTCGTTGGCCACGTCACCGGCACCTCTATCTCCACTTATCTCTATATCGCGTCCATGTAGCCGTGCTCGTAGGCGTGACGCACTGTTTTGAAGATTTCCTCGTTGGCCACGTCACCGGCAATTTCCAGCGAGAGCTGGTGGAAGGCCTTGCCATGCATATCCGTATCGAAGAGCCGCGAGATCTCCGCACAGTCCGCCTCACTGCCCATGAGCCAGGGCATGAATTGCATGCTGACCATCGCTCCGTAGAAAGCGTATCGCTTGAAATGCGCCTCAAAGCGTTCAAAGCTGTGGGAGATGGCGAAGAAGGTTACATTGGACACCAAACTCAGCCTTAGCCAAACCCACCTGTAGTCCGCCAGCAGCTGCTGCACCTTCTCCTCGCCGATCTGGTCCTGGTTGCGCTGCAGCACCAGTTCCAGCATCTCAATCATACTCTTGTGGTACTTGCGCAGCATCTCTGCAAAGAGCTCCTCCCGCTGGTCGGCGGGCGTGTTCATGTACAGGAAGAAGCTCAGATCGATGGTGGTGGTGCTGAAGCGCAGCTCCTGAAAATCGATGGTCTTGATGTTGTCCACCTGCCCGTCCTCTCCGTAGTGAAAGAGGACGTTGTTCCGGTTGTAGTCCCCGTGCAGGATGGTGGCAAAGTGGTTGTCCGGCTGATCATCGGCATACGAGTTCGTGCGAATCCACTCCAGCAGGTGCGTTGGGTGAGCAAAGTACTTTTCCCTTAGGCGTTCAATGGCAGCACCCAAGCCTGCATCTGATCCCTGCAGCAGCTCCTCCTTCCTGCGATCATAGAACTCGTAGAAGCGATCGAAGGCCAACCGGTATATCACGTCGAAGATGGCCTTGCCCGAGTCGGACACGAAGGGCATGGGCACCACACCGGATCTTAAGCGGTTAAAAACATGCGGCTGCAGAATGCGGGTGGCATAGCCCAGGGCATGGAACGGCCCAATCAGGCGCACCATAGCCTCCAGGTGGTCCCGACGCAGCACGAGCCGGGGCCCCAGCTCATAACCGTCTCTTTTCAGATGCTTCAGGGCCAGCACCGATTCCCGGCCGGCGGTGAAGCCTGGGATGGAAAGAAATAAGAATGCATTACGGAAATCCTCATGGGCAACTCACCCTCCACCTGGCCAAACTTGGCGAAGTAGCAGCGAGGCACCCAGTTAGTGACCACATCGTTTGCCAGACGGCTCTCCCGCAGCAGGTGCTCGTAGGCGGGCAGGACCTCGGCGTAGGCAAAGATCTCGTTGGCGAACTGGATGTAGGAGTTACTGTTCTCGCGGAAATCTTCGTCGCCCTTCATGAACTTGACTAGCACCACCTCCTCCAGCTTGCGCCCCGAAATCTGCAGCTCCAGTCGCACGGTGTAGAGGGCGGACATGAAGCCGTCCAGCCCATTGGAGCACTCGACGCTGTGCGTCAACAGCGAGGCATCCGAACCGAAGTACTTGAAGATATCGTACACCACATACTTCTCGATGAAGTCCAACTGCTGCTGTTTCGTTGACATATTTCACTGCTGGAGAAATGGATAAATGAGGGGTAATTGTAGTCGTTTGGCCAGTTTATAGACGCCCAAACAGAAGCCTCTCCTCTACCTCTGCACTCACCTCTCCAGCTCCCGTTTGTTATAGCGATCTCAAGGCGACTGTTTGGGATTGTTTTGGGGAGCGGTTTTTATACGTTTAGTGCAGGATGGCGCTGAATTTCAACAACAATCAGCGACAATCTTGATGAAAACTAATCAAAATACACGTAAGCGCGCCTCCGTATGATTAATTCAAACTAAAACAGCTGTTTTCCAGGGCTGCACAAAACTACAGTTGGGAAGCACCGTTATCATAACGTATCTCTCATGTAATGATCTTTCCGTTATTTTTTAACACGTTATTTAAGCAATTTAAACAGCTAACAAAATACTTTTTTTTCCAACCAATATATATATATATAAATATATATATTAATATTTAAAACAACCATTTGTACACATTTGTTATTTACGTTTAATAACATAAATAACCTTGCATGTGAATAATTGTAATCATATATATTGCAGTATATAACTACTTAAAAAATGAATAATTCTAATCAAATATATAGCAGTTTTAAAATCTTTAAATACAAATAACTATAATGTATCTACAACAGTGACTGGGGTCAGGTGGCTGTTGATTGTGATTGTCCAGCCCTTTGCTGTGCTGTAAAGATACAGATACCTCCCCCAGCTAGATATTTGTTGTTATTTTTATTGTTAACTATTAAATAATAAAATTAATAGAGGGGAAATGTACCAGGCTACATCTTCTGGTGAGTAATCAAAATTTTCAAATTCAAAATTCAATTTTTTGTAACGAAATTAATCCTGGTTGTATTTAAATTTGAATTAATTCTTTTTGCACAGCCTTTGTTTTCGAATTACCACCGAATATATGATTCACTTATTAATATATAACAACTAGTGATAATAAGATACAAATTATTTAAATACTAAGGAAAGCCATTTAATTCTCCGCCAATATGCACTTATGATTTAATAAATATTTTTCTTTTGGGTTCTTTAATAATTAGTATGCATTTATCCATTTTTAATTTGAACTCAGCATTTCCAACTCATGCTGTTTTAAAACCCTTCCCCAGATAAACGTTTTCGATTTCAATAGTATGTAAATTTCTTTCTTTAAATGGGCCCCACAATTAATTACAAAGTTCAAAGTGCAATTGCCATTATCCGTTTTCCCTCCAGCTAGTCAGACACGTTCCACCGCAGCGAAGAAAACACATTAGGGGGATACCAAGGATGTGGAGACGAGTTGCGGGATGCGGGATGTGGCAAGTGGGGGAAGTGGGAAGCCCCGCACAGACACACGCGCCTAGACAGCCCAAAATGGCTGTTGGCATGTCATAAATTTACGGATTAACTTTTAACCAATTTACAATGGCAACAACAAAAAAGCTGCAAGGCCAAGATGCCGCGCATCCGTATCCTGTTAGCCCATATTGGAAGTGTAATAAAAAGCAGCTGTGCGCCACTCGTCGCACACACACACACACACACACACACACACAGATACTCACGCACACCCATACAAGCAAGACACACGTACGCAGGAGTCAAGTTTGTGATGGAGCAACAAGGAGCAGGACGAGCTTCCTTAGCTTCCTCTCGGCCACCTCAACGAGCATCACGTGCAGCCCACTTCCGTTTCCGTTTGCTTGTTTTAAACTTAACCCACCCACCTCCCGGATCCCCTCTGTGTGTAAATCAATGCTGCAGGGGGGATCGGGGGGCAGGTGCGGGGGCAGACAAAGTACATTGCTTACACAAAGCTTAACAGCGGCAACGACAACGCACAGCCGGCGGCAACCCCTTTTGCCACCCGCCCCAATCCGCCTCCTTATCGTTCGCAATTTTCCACCCCCATCCCTCGATGAGGGAAAAACAAAGCAGTGCATAAAAGAAAAAAGTAAAAGTAAAGCTCTGTCGCATCCGCAGACGCAGGAACAGGACTCAGAAGTGGAATCAGGAGCACCAGCGGCGGCAGCAGCAGCGGAGGCAGGATCCAGAGCCACTCATTAAGCTGATTATATTGTTATCCTTTTTATGATACGTGCAATACGTGAGCGCATATGGCTGAGGCCCGGCATCAGCGACATCAGCGAACTCCACCAGCAACTGTCAATGTCAACAGTCGGAACCCCCTTCCTGGCATCCTTCCACCTCCCCCTCTTAGTCTGCAGGACACCCTCTGCTGAGTGCTCCTTTGTCTCTTCTGCCCTTTTTACAGTTAATTTTTGCAAGTGTAATTATATGGGCGGCTGCTGGGAAGACACAAGGATCCACAAGGAGCTTATTTTTATGAACCGGGATGCAGAATGGAGCAAATTTATATGATCTTCCTGTGCGGGAAATTGAAGGGAGGAAAATGAATTCCCGCTCGGAAAGAGTAAAATAATACAGTGACTTCCATTATTTCCCATTCGATGGGGTCAGAAAGCCAGTTGGTTGTTTGATACAAATTTTCCTTAATGCAGTTTACAATCGTAATTCAATATCCAGAGATTCAGTTAAGTCGGGGAAGGCAAATAATTATATTAAAGCCATAATTTGTTTGGCTTTAAAGGTTACAAAGTTTAAACTTGTTTATATTCGGAAAAGTCTGCTATTACAATTTCAATAATCCTAGATCTATTACCCTTCATTAAAATAAATATGTCAATAATTTAAAGAATTTCTAAAGCGACAGCTTATTAAGATAATATTACAAAACCCCTTTTCACAATGAAAAACCACAATTACTTTCGTAGCATAATTAACTAAATAATTGCAAGCAACAATAATAATTTCACCAAAATTACATGCAAATGCCGTTCATCCTTGTGTCGCTCAAAAGAAAGTTAAGTAAATTAATTCGGAAAACGAAATGAAAGTAGAAATATAAGCAGACGCTGCGAGGAAGTGAAAACACACACAATACTAACATAGATGGGGAAAATTCGTTGGGCAGACAAAAGAAGCGGCGCAATGCAAATGCAAATGCAAATGAAAACGCACACAAAACGACGGGGGATTTATATGTATAAACAAATGTAATTTAAATATGAATTTAAGTGGCAGCAGTGGACCCTTGACAAGCGGGATTTCGGGGATTTCGGGCAGGCAGTAAGTAGTGGTGGTGCAGCAGGACAGCGTTACGTATACGCCGCGTGCGCCGACAACGAGCCATGTAAACCAAACTGCGACTGCCAATGGGAAAGGAGTTGAGAGCGGGGGGACAGAGGGGGACAGAGGGGGACAGAGATTCCGAGGGACAGGATGCCGGCGGAGAAGCCAGCAAAATTTCATAATCATAATCAAAATGGCATTAACAACAGCAACAAAGGCAATGCAAATACAAGCATAAAAGCGACAACAGACGCCCCGGAACAAAGTGTAACCAAAAATGCCATAATGAAATGCAAAAAAGTTCGGGATGGCGCAATAGTTGTTGCTCTTGTTGCACTTGTTGTGCATAATGCAGTTTCAATTTCAATTGTTGTCGCCAGCCAGCCAGCTAGCCAGGACTCTGTTGCTGCCAGCATGACTCCTTCGAGTCCTGCAAAAACAGAGTCATCATACCCATCATCATCGCCATCGTCATTATTGTCAACATCATCGCCAGCAGGGCAGCCAAATTATGCTAATTAGATTAAAGCATAATTTCATGCAACTTGCAGTCACAGTCGCACTGAGTCTGACTGGATGGGTCCTTTGTGTCTGGCATCCTGGCTGCGGTTGTTGTCGAGTACTTTCGCCCAAAAGGATGTGTCAATTTGTCCCCAGCTGATGGGGACACTAATGTGTAACGATAGTAAAGGGATTTTTCCTTTTCATATGGTTATGCAACTTTCATGAAATAATAATATTTAGACAAAAACCAAAGCACACACCTTCGGTCAAAATAATATAAAAAATAGTTTGTATTTAATGTTTTTTGTTTAAATTCACGTTTGTTTAATTTCACCTCCTACAAGAATTTTAGTTTCAACATAATAAACTTTACCTAAAATATTATCCGTATTTAAAAGTGTTGACATTCAAATATAGAACGTAAAATATTATGCTTTAGCTATTGAAATTGAAGTGATATATTTTGTACCCTTGTGGCAGACAGCTCCAATTTCAAATTGATTTGCGCATCTCATTTTCTCGCCAAACTTAAATTAATTTCGCCAAAGTTTTGGCCAAGTGTCAGTGGAAAACAAATGATTGCAGCCGAAAACTAATAGAGAAGGGTAGGAAAAAATCAACGAGCTCCCCGAATGCCATCAAAGGTCACCAGTTGATAAATAGTTGAGCTGCGAGAATCCTTGGCAATTCATAAGCGCCAAACGCAAAACGCAAAGCGGAAAAGGAAAGGAAACGGAACGGAAACGGAAACGGAAAGGCAAACGAAAGCAATAATAAACTTAGCAATCAGCTGTCAGTGCGTAATGGAAACTTCGTTCTCGGCTGCAATTTCTACTCCGGCAAGTGGCACGGAGAATGCAGCCGAGGAAGACAAATGATTAGCCAGGACCCACGTGCTCACCTCCAAGGAGGATAGCTGAAGAACTGGGTTAAAGCCATACACGTTATGTTCGAGGAGCGGTGGGGAGCGGAGCGCGCATCCGTGATCTTTGGCATATGCACCGATATATATATATCTATGGCTCTGGGTAAGTGGGCCGTAGGGCCTGTCAGCCAGGTAAAAACAGGAAACAACTTTTGACCATTTTTCAAATTTTTCGCACTGGCTGCAGCTCGGCATCCTGGCATCCTGGCAGTGCGCTCTTGGCTGGATTTCGGTAAGCAATTTCAATATGCCCGGCACGTTTCGGCGAACGGCAGCAGCATGAGCAACAACATCAGCAGCAGTTGCTCTTTACGGCCATCTAGCCATTCGCCGTACATCTCTCCGTGCATTACCGTACGCCCATCCATGGGGCCACGCCCATTATCCGGGGTCAGGTTGTAAAGTGCCCGCTGCGAGTATTTACTCAGGGCCCAGAAGTTGAGTAATGATGACCATGATGCAGCAGCAGCAGCAGCAGGAGCAGCAGGAGGAGCAGCAGGAAGAGCAGGAGAAACCGGATGGAGGAAGAGGACAGAGGGCAGCCGTCAAACGAAGGACGCAATATGCTCGAGGATGCGGCTTATGCAAATATGAACAACACATGCCGGAGATGCTTTCAGTTTGCGACGAGGATGGCCTGCCAAATATGTCCTTCGAAGGACATCCTTTGAGAGACGATCAGGAGCAGAATAATGCGTGCATTTCCAAGAAATGGAAATCCATCGACTGAAGTGAAGAACACTAGGTTATATGAAGGATATTACTACTATAAGAACGATTATAACAATATATTTATATTTATTTTGATTCTTTAAAAAGAGTATTTTTATTTTGTTATTATACCCTTGCAGAGGGTATTATAATTTTGACCAGAAGTTTGCAACGCAGTGAAGGAGACGCCTCCGACCCTATAAAGTATATATATTCTTGATCAGCATCACCAGCCAAGTCGATCTAACCATGTCCGTCTGTCCGTCTGTCCGTCTGTCTGTCCGTCTGTCCGTCTGTCGGTTGCTATGTAAACTAGTCCCTCAGTTTTAAAGCTATCGGGCTGAAACTTTGCACCGACCCTTCAATCTGTTGCAGTTAGTATATAAGTCGGAACGGCCGGAATCGGAACACTACATCACATAGCTGCCATAGGAACGATTGGGAAAAAATGCCAAAATTTCGCCATTTTTAAAGATATTTTATTTATTTCTTGGTAAACTCTATTTAATAGCAATTTTAACATATCTTAAAAGTTTCATCAAAATCGGACCACTATATGCTATAGCTGCCATAGGATCGATGGGAGAAAATGGGTCATTAAACATAACTGTGGTTTTTTTCAAGAAAATTAATTCATTCTTGAGAAATGCAGTTTTCATAGACATTAATGCCGTTTTAGAAAATTAAAAACCAAAGATCGGATCACTATATCCTATAGCTGCCATACAATCGTACGAACAGTTTAAAGGCAACTGGTCTGCAAGGGTATTCCAAGCTTCGGGTACCGAAGCTAGCCTTCCTTTCTTGTTTTTTAATTAAGCTTATTGAAGCAAAACTATTTTTTATATTTCTTACAAATTTATTTTCAGTTTCAATAGTTCAATGGTAAATATAATCGGAAAACATATTGAAACAGATTGTTTTGATTATAATTTATGCAAATTAAATTAGAGAGGTTAACAATAATAATACAAAAAGTTTCTATTTAATTCTCCTTTTATCATTTAAGTACTTAAATTTCAAAATCAAATTTTGTAATTGATGAAATTTAGGGTTCCCCTTTGTTTTGATACCTACGCGACTCCCATGGCAATCCAATTAGATTAATGCAAGGCAATATAAACAATTATGACTCCCATGATTGTTTTTCAATGGCTGGGGACACGCGCCCTTCCCGTAGCACCCGAGCACCCTCCTCTGCCCGATCCACCATAAATCAGCAGTGTTGTGTGACCAAATATGAATTTAATTAAAGGTCTCTTTATGACAACAACCGTCGTCTGGGTCGTGTGCTCGTGTCCACTTTAAAATATTACCAATATTGTCAGCTTTCTGGTGTAACCTCAACCCCGCTTTGGCCCCTGTCCGATGACTCCTTCCCGTTCCTTCACTTTCCCATGCATTAGGCTTATTAGAAGGACACGCGTTTGGGTTTGGCTAAGGGCAATGTGCAGCGCATGCAACTTTCGGTTGTCAAGGTTGGTTGCCAGCTGTCGCAGGACGATGAGTTTTTCGCATCCTTCCCGGCCGAGCCCTCACTTTATTTGCCGCAAACAGTTTACGCATAAAAGGACCTGCAGCCCATCCTTCAAAACGGTGGTTGCTCTCAGAGATTCATGATCCTGGGGTACACAGAAAAAAACGTGGTATTAAAACCAAGTACTACATAATCGGTGGTGATTAATACATATTTTAATAAACGTTAAACGATGAATAAATCTTTTAATCTTAAAACAAAATCTTGAACAATATTTTGTAGTTTTTAAATTATTATTCATATGATATAATTCAGTTTTCAGTGCATCTCCAAGATGTTCCAACAACCCGGCAGACAAGACTGGTCAGAGGCATCTTTTGATGATGTATTTCCTTCCAATATAATACCGCCACCGTTTCAGTTGATGCATGCAAATCCCGATTATGCACAGGACACGCGTCACTAGACATGTCCCCTTCCCACAGTCCACAGTCGACAGTCTCCCCCTCAGTTATTTATATCCTTCGGGGCGTCACGTGCGTCCGCGACAATATGGCAACAAACGGTTGATTGTCAGGGTTACCAATATCCTTTTTTACGCATTTCTTGTGGCGTAAAGTTCCCCGGAATTCATGTGCAGGGGGAATGGCAAATTTATGAACCTTTTGTTGATATTACTTGCAATCTGAATCACAATGGTTTTACCTAGCAGACTGTCTGTTGAGATTATATTGTTAACTTTTGTAAAAGATAGATGTACCAAGATTTAGAGGATTGGATAAATATATGGTAATAACAAAATATTTAAATAGATATGCGAGTACAAATTGATGGCTTAGTTCATAGAAATTATAGTTAGATTCGTTTTTAATTGACTTACAATTATAAAAACCAGAAGTTGGTAACGAAATCAATTATACATCTCCGACCCTAGCATACCTAAATTACCAGGAAAAAAAACCCTAGCATGTCTCCAACGATCAATTTAAATTTAAAATTTCTGTAAGCGCTTACATCAGTAAAAAGGCCAAAAATAAATAATAATAAAGTCTAAAACTTTGACAACAAATTGATTATTGAGTTTAAATCTGGTGTTTTTTTTTTAATATATATAGGAAAAATACTTTTCATTATTTTCATTTAGTAACCGCATCTGAAATTATAATTTTAAATACGTTTCCTTATTTCTTAATATTGTAATATAAATAAAAGTCTTAGATAAAAAATGCAATCTAAAATATACAATATAAATAAATATTCCAGTGTAAGTAGTAATTCGCAGATATCCCTACAATTAATCAAACATTTTTCAAACACCGTTTAAGAGGATATAAATTTTCATAACTTTGATTGTGAACTGTCTAGTAAGCGTTATCAATTTACAACTCAAATTGCAGAGTACTCTGTTTGGACACACCTTCACATTGATAGCTGTCCACTCTGGACAAGCAGTCGCCCTTTGTTTATGCAAAGCTTGAAAACGCTGGCAAATTATAAATCAAAAGTGACTTTTAATTAAAAGTTCAAACCTCTGAGGCAGGTCCTGGGGAAGGGGGATGGGAGTTGAGGGAAACCTCTGGCTAAGATGCTGACGCCAAATGTCGTCCGTCCGCTGGCTTAATTTTGTTTTGCCGTCGCACCCTCATAAATCACAAAAGGAGCAAGGACACGAGGACGGGGACGAGGGTTGAAGTCACTGGGCCCAGAATGCCAGTATATTAATTGAAGGTGCAAATGCGACGCACTCGCACCCCCTTGGAACTGTGGAAGCAAAAAGACAGCGGGCTGGATACGGAAAACAATAAACGATGAGGTTGAGGACCAGAACTCCGGTCTCCCGGAGGCTAAATGCAAAATACGCAACAGTTTCATTTCATAGTTGGAGTTTTTCATGTTCGCCGGGGGAATCGTCTCGATTGCAGTCGGTGAAACATAAAACCCACTTGCCCACATTTTCTCCCCTCAGGGGTTGTTTTCCTTCTACACCCAACCCCCATCCCCCATCCCCCACATAAAATACGAACAAAAAAACACCGAACCCATTCCCCTCCTTTGTTTTTGTTGTCTTGGCAGCATTTTGCTTTCGCTTTCGTTTGGTGGTGGTGTCAAGTTCTTTTTGCGCCGTCAAGTTGAATTATCATAAGTAATAATCATAGCCCAAGCATCCGGACCAGAGCAAGGTGATCCGGTGGGTTGGAATGGTCGCCGTCTGGCAAGGGGTTTCCATCATAGGGGGGGGATATTGTAAAAAGTCGCTCAGTTAATTGCGCGGCTCTCGGGTCTTTATTGGGATTTCGGGCCAATCTGGGGTGACTGGATTGTCACTTGGATTAGCAGGCGGCTTCCTCCTGATGTTCGATAATTAACTGGGAGTTATGAGCTGGATTTTCAGCAGTAATGGAATGGCAGCGTCTTTTTATTACCAACATAGAGGGTAATGTACACAGCAAGGGATCGATTTAAAAACAAAGAATTCCCTTAGGACCAAACATAAAAAATAGGTAGCCCTGTTTAATTTAGCAACGAAATAAACCTATAATTCATTTTTTTTTAGTTACAGTTTTGACTAATCAGTTATTTAAAGAACTTATAAAAACATCCCGCACCAATCCGAGGAACTTGAAACTCAGTAACAGTATAAATACTCAAGTGATCTCTGTCAAACATCGCCATAACCCTACGGATATGTTAACAACTTTCTGAACCTGACAGGCGATAGGACTTAAATCGCCACGCCCCC
>JAJJHY010008598.1:19278831-19296016 GCA_021224005.1 Drosophila setifemur | reverse complement strand
CAAGACCGCCCACTTGGGACATAGAGAGATAGTGAGAGTTGCCCAAAACCAAACAGCCACAGCAATTGAATGTCAGTCACAAAATGCAATCACAGTTTGACACAATTTTACCGAGGCGCCACTTCAACACGTTGCAGCTGCAATATCTTCACAGTTTCAAAAGCCAGCCCATAGCACACAGATACTCGTACGCACACACGCACACACACACACACACTCACCGATATACACACACACAAACAGCCATCGAACACACGAGGTCCAACGCACGAACGACATCTCTGCAAACAACACAATGACAACTCTTTAACGCAGTTAAGTTGGCAGCGCTGCAGCGGCACTCGATTCCGATGCACGGTTATCCGTTCGCTAATACCCTGTAAAAATAAGGGTATGCTAGTACGATCAATTTAGTTGTAATAAGTTTCTATAACTTAAATTTAATCAGTTCTCTAACTGAATTCTTTTTTATTGGTAACCAAAGTTTTTCGATTTCTGTTTAAAAACTTTCCTAAATAAATTTATTTTCAAATCAAAAATAAAATTCAAAAAGTATATATTTTCTGTGGTATAAATTTAAATAGTTAACATTAACATTAACAATTTAATGATTTTTAAAATTGTACAATTTGGTTTCCTGGCAACCTTCAAATATTTCAAACTATTTAAAAAAAATGTTTTGATTTCCAATTATTTTTTGAGACGCCTTTTATTTATTATTAACTTAAATAATACAATTTGCAAGACATTTCAAATGAACAAAATTCTGCGATAATGGCTATTATTTTATCAATCAGATCGATTTAACGCTAAACGCTTTTAGCCGAAAAATTGTTATGATTCATAACAGTTTAAAGGGTCGCGATTTGATTGGAACCACTTTAAGATTAGGGATTGATAGTTCTTGTTAGATTAAATAGTACCATTAACATTGGTATCTTTTGAATTAATAAACACTATTTGTTTTGTAATTTCTTCCAGGGTATTTAGGGCTTCCGGATTAAATTACCATTTCGCTTTCTTTTGGGACGCGTGCTCGAGTGCATTTACTCACAAATACAAACAGATGCCGATGCCATTTTTGTCTCTTTTTTTTATGTTGTTTGATTGCGTTTTTATCTTCGTCATTTCAGCAGTGCCTGTATCTGGGAGCTGGGATCTGGGAGCCCGGGAAACTGGATGAGTTGCAAGTGCAGAAGGAGCTGCAACTGCAGCCTGCGAAAGGAGCAGAATGGGTTGGGGTCTGCAGCGATATTTTACTGCGACAACATTTCATTGCAAACATTGTGCGATTTCACTTTAAGCGACAATCGAATTTCATGTGATTTTTACAAGCAGTCCTTCCTAACCATTGTTCGGAAAACTTTTGACTTCTCCTCGGAGCTCGACAAGGCGATTTTCGATTTTCTTTTCAGCGCAAGAAATTGGATTGAAAAGATTGGGTCATATTTTTAAAGTACATTGTTTCTCCCTACTCCGTTTGGGAAATCATACAAATAACTCAGTTCTTTTTAGTATGAGTATTAGTTTTCTGACAGTTGATTTATGGTGCTGTCCTATTAAATACAAACTTATAATTTTTGTAAGGCTTGGTAATGCATTAAATACTTACAAACTATATACAAACTATGATTTTATTCTATTTAATTAAATGTACATTCCTTAAACGTTTGCAAGTGCATTGTCAGTAAACTATTTGAACATTAAAATATATCTTTATTTGTACTATTTTATATCCTCTTTTATTATTCAACGAGCAAAAGCGATAGAATAGAAGAATATATATAAATGTAAGCCTATCAGTGAAAGTGAGTCACACCTTTCCCATCACACCTGATAAACCTGCAATTAGGGAATAAAAGCTTATGAACGATTGGCATGTCTTTTAGTTGGCTGCAGGTGTTCCACACGATAGGATCGCAATGGAGGTTCAAGCACTAATCTGGGCAATATGGATAGCTCTATTTTGCTCCACAAGTTCACAGGAGTTGACGACAGAATTACCAAGCTGTCAGGACAACAATGTCGGAATAAACTTCAACGCGACAGCCGTAAGAACAAAATAAGGACGATAGTGATTCTATAGTGATATATAGTCCAAAATTAATAAAAACAAAATGTGATAACAGCCGAATTCAAAATAATGTGATAATTTACAGAAAATCGTTAAGTGGAAAATTACAAAATTCGAACTTTAATAATTTTTATGAATATATAAATTTCAACAAATATTTTTGAAAAAATTTTTGCCCATCTGGGTATATTTTCAAATTTTAAATACGTGTACTATATATTCCATAACTTTTCCAGCTCTCTGGATACTGGTACGAGGCCGCCCGGGCGCCCAAAGTGGATGTGCTGGAGTGCCTGAATGTCTTGGTTCCTGCTGCAATCGAGAACAACACCTTCTCGCTGCAGTTGGACTACATCACCACGGTAACCGGTGGCTGGGAGCCTACCAAGGAGTCCGTGCAATTTCCCTGGACCAACTCCACTCAGCATGGCATCTTCAGTCTTGAGTATGATCAGGTCACCGTGACCTACAAACTGGCGTACACCAACTACTCCGATATTGCCATAGTCTGCGGCTACAGCACCATCTCCAATATCCCGCTTTACAAATTCTTTTCACGGGAGCGCCAGATGAGCCAGGAACAGATCGCATTCATCAACGTGTATATCGAGAAGTATGGGATTGCTGACCAGATTTATTGGGAGGAGCAATCCCCGGCAAAGTGCAATGGATCTGCATTACAAGCTCCTTTGACCATTCTCATTGGTTTCATTGCAATTCTATGGGGTCTTGGAGTAGTAAAAGGAATTTGTATTTAACATTTAGTATTAATCTTTGTAAAATTTATAATTTTAAATAAGCTTTATTTATTTAGACCTATTCATTTTTTTCCATTCTAAAGGAATACAAAACAATGTTTGTAAATTATAAATCTGTTTTAATTTGAATATCAGCACATTTATGGGAAAGGCTAGACTATAGATTATATTTGATTAGATTGAAGATTTCGAAGAAGAAAGGATATCTGAGAATTGAATTGCACGTGCAGAGCATTCACCGATAAGATACAATTGGAACCCTATCAGCAAAGGTGAGTCACCTCACAAATTCGCCAAATGTTTATGCGATTATTATTTATTAACCCTAAGAACATTAATAATCTTGTAGCTGATAAGCTGATATTAGGATATTAGAAGGCTGTAAGCGATAAAAAGCGGTTTAATTAACTGAAGGGTCAAAAAGGATGCTCCAGCTATTATAAACAACTTTAAATAACCAAAGTGTGCAAGAAAGTGAAGGTGTTCTCCAACCAAATAATGACAAATTAAATAGTTCATTAAGATATTTCGATTTGTATTTAATTTTTAAATAATTAAGAACTATTCGTTCTGAATTCGTGGCATAATCAATCTACGGACCAGGGCAATGGATTCAGTGGACCTCGTCCTTTTATTATTCTATTTGGTTTCATCATAATTCTATTTGGTGTTGCAAGCTGATAAATCTTAGCTTTACTTTCAACATAGTGAGTACCCTAATTTCACTATACGCAATACACTATAATTCTTCCAAATTTTATTTAAAAATATATAGTAACACTCTTATCAGTATACATTTTTTACTCAATGAAATGTTTATTTTTCTGCCCTTTAAACAAATTCAAAACAAACACATATTATCTTTAATATTTTCATTATCTATACAAAAAAACAAAATTAATTAAATGCTTTTAACCATGTTATCTTTATTTCACATTAATCCGCTAGTCTTCTATCTTGCCCCTTATATTCAAAGAAAATCCCAAAGCAACTTGGTTTATACTCATATTTAAATTTAAAGAAATTTGAACTTACATTATTTTATTGTAAAATAATTTTATGTTATCTGCACAGACAGTGTCAAGAGTATTTGTGATAACGATCTACTATATACAGCAAAAGATATGTTCATATGGCCTGCATCGATTAGATAGAAAGATAGAATTGTAAGCGATATCAGCGAATGTGAATCACACAATTCGCCATACAAAAATATATAGCTATGTGTATGTATATTATTATTTATTTACCATGTGCACATTAATCACTGGACAACTGATAAGCCTGACATTAGGGAATCAAAAGCATCTGAGCGATTGAGACGGCGTTTAGTTGTCTAGAGGTTGCCGGCGCGACAGGTTCGACCGATATGGAGGTTCAGGCATTTGTTTATGGACTTTTATTGGCCCTATGTTTACTACCAAATCGACTAAAGGTCGATGCTAGTAAATTCAAGTTGTTCAATGTACCGGATGCGTTCAAATCTTTTAACTGCCGAGCCACAAACATCGGAGGCCCAATCAACTTGACCGCCGTAAGTGAAAATGTGAACTTTATCCAAGAACTCATAAATTCATTACCCCAATCGGGGGACTGACTACCTTTCTAATAGGAATTTTCCTAGGTCTAAATGGACTGTGTATGATCACAATTTTTGTAGATGACCCATTATGATAACCTGCTCATTTTGTTCCCACTCCCCCAGATCTCTGGCTACTGGTACGAGGTGGCCCGGATTCCCAATGTAGAGGTGCTGGAGTGCCTGAATGTCTCCGTGCCCGCTGCGATCGAGAACAATACCTTGTCGCTGGGCCTGAACTACATCAGCACGGTCAACGGCGGGTGGCAAGCTACTCGGCAAACTGTCGACTTTCCATGGGACAACTCCACCCAGCATGGCATATTCAGTTTGGACTACGACAGGGTCACCGTGACATACAAATTGGTGTACACGAACAACTTCACCCTGGCCTTCGTCTGCGGATATAGCAACTTCTCGCCCATACCGCTCTTTAAGCTCTTCACCCGGCAGCGACAGATCAACGAGGAGATGATCAATTTTATAAAGCTTCTGGCGGATAAGTATGGCATCGCTGAGCAAATTGCCTGGGAGGAGCAGTCGCCGGACAAATGCAATGGTTCCCGGGGTCAAGATCCATTGACAATTCTAATTGGTTGCATTGTGCTCGTATGGGGTCTTTCAGTGCGAAAATCTGTTTGTATATAAACATTATTATTATTACTATCTACTACTATCATCATCGTAGTGAGTGAGTTATCAAATTAGCAGTGCAACAATCACTGGAAGCTCTTATCAGCGAGTGTGTTTTGCTCATCGGCAAAATTATATTACTTGCTGCCGTTTTACTAAATTATATTGTTGTTATCTTTATAGTATGAAAGCAATAACTTTTATCTAGACTAGACTAGCATAAAATACGATATTATTTTAGTATCTATCCAGCTGTTTCTTGAGAGGCTAATGTAAATTCATTGAAAATATATTTCCATGATCCATTGCTATTTCTTTTCGATTTCTTTTCTTAAAATACATCCCCCATTTCCGCTTCCGTTTTCCAGTTTTCCAGTTTATTAACTTTGTTTTCCATTCGCATACTTTCTTCCGACTTTCCTCTTCGGGCTGATAAGCGATTTGTATTCCGATTAAATCAGGCGAACCCCTATGGTAGGGCTAATGGAAAAGGGGGGAGAAATCGAGAATTTCGATTTCTATGCAGCTATATGCTATATGCTAGATATTCGGAGGAATGGCGGGCGCACTATATGCCCCACTAAGCTTCTACAAGTGCAATTACGAAGCCAGAAATTTGAAAATAAAAAAAACAACAAAAAAAACACTACAAAATACGACCCGTTCTGGGGGGCTAAAGAATTCGTCGGTTGCTCGATTTTCTTGGCAATTTCCATTTTCATAAGCCCAGTGCATCCGAGTGGGTGGAAAATAAAGCGAATGGAAAATGCTTTAAGTACACCCCGAGGCAATATCACTGGCCGAAAATTTGGGTAATTATTTTAAATGTTTAAAATTTAATTAACAGATTTCCTTAGGGAGTTAAACGAGGATTTTTGTATTGGGGGTTTTTGAATTATTTTTTAATTATTAACTTAAACCATTTGGAACTAAGAAGAAAAAAAATATTAGAGTTATCAATAGAATTTTATACATATATTTTTTTTAATTTTAAACTACATATTAATTCACAAGTTCCTTAAACACTATTTCCTTTATTACTTTCATTTTCCTGATATTGGTCAATGTTTTCTTCGAGTGTGTTTGGCTTTCAGTGGCCTCCGCTCTGGGGCGACCCAATGAAGTGCAAACCGTGGTCAAATGAGGTGGGGCTTGGGTTGGGGAATCCTTGGATGGTGAAAAATTGTGGTTCGAACTCGAACCAGTCCCCACTAGCATCGATGGCCGATGGCCGGGCGGGCACTTTCGTTGATTTGATGCGTTGGCGTGCCGCTTGCGGTGGTTGCATGCTTCACTTGAGCGCCACAGAAATCAAACTGTTCGAGGAGGAGCTGCAAAGCTGTTTACTTGCAGCTAACCAAGTGAAATTGAAAGCCCTTTTGCCCCGATAATTGTGTCCGGCCAGCGATCCTGCTCCAGCTCCTGCTCCGACTCCTTCTGTTGGCTTTCGGAAAGCTGAGATTCCGGTGGGTTGGCCATCGAAAACCATTTTTGTGGGGGGCCTGCGTGTGCACCACATGATTACTGAGACCCCGGAATCGACGTAATCATGCGATGACTCTGCAAAAGTCTCCGCAAACTTCCCAGACGCCCGGCCACGCCCCAAAAGAAACGCCACAAAAAAAAAAAAAAACGAAAACCAAAACCAAAACCGAACTCCCAAAATGAAAACAAGACCAAGGAAAGCAAATCGAAAACGAAAGTTAATGTGCCACATCGCTGGATGGATGGAGGAGGATGTGGTTGTTGTGGATGTTGGATGTGGATGTGGAAGGGTTAAACGGAGCCAACAAGTGAACCCCGTCCCGTACGTGTTCCAATTAATTTTGACATTTGCCCTTAATAGATGTGCAACAAGGTTTCAATTTCGATTGAGTTACGCCCAAAAATTGGGTTCATAAATAAGGATCTCGTCCCGGGCATAGTTCGCAGATGAATTGAGTTTGGTAACGAAACCATTCAGAATTCTAAATAAATGTGGGTCTGTGTATGCCTAGAATATATATAATATAATGTTTTTGTATATTATTCTAGATTAATATCTTCGAATGCTCGTTTTTTATAACGTATTTTTTTTAATGTTCGATATATTGGTAAAAATGGGAATCTCAAAATTAGTTATAACGAAAACTCGCAAGAGCATTTACAAAGGTAAATAAAATATAGTCATTAATAATTTATTTATAAGCATCTGGAAACTTCCTAAAACGCTGCTAATAAATAAAATAATTAATCATGGTATGAAACAAAATTTTTGAAAGAAAGGTATCTCTAAAAATTGGTAATTTAATAGATTTTAAATTCTCAAATTTTTTAAGATCTATTCAATATCCCTCATCCATTTTTGCAATTAACCCCTGACTGAGGTCTTGTGAGATCTTGTAATTTAAGAATTTAAGTTCTCAGATACTTAAAGATGCATCCACAATCCCTCATCCATTGCAATTAACCCCTGGCTGGAGCTGAATTTATGCTCTGCGCCACGAACTGCTAAAAAATGCAACTATTCAAAATGCAAGCGCAAAAATCTGGCCAAAGTTTGCGCATACTGCACACAATTGAAACTAAAAGGGGGGAGGGGGAGGGGAAGGGAAAGGGGGGAGGAAAACTAAAAGCCGGCAAAAGGAGCCTCAAACAAGTCGGGGGAGGAGCGGTAAAAATGAAAACAAACCCGGCTTGCACAAACATGCGAAACTATTAAAAACATGTCTTTGTCCTTTGGCTTTCGGGGGTGCATATAATGAAATTCCTAGCTGCTTTGAACCCAGGACGAAGCCTCTTGGCGGGATAGACCCACCCGCCGCCGACGACGACATCCTCTCTCCTCGATTTTTTGCCGTATCAATCTAGGTGAAATATTAACAAGCGGCAGTCGGGACTAAAGTTGGCGCGACGGCAAGCCAAAGGACGAGCTCATAAAAATTCCTTAGATGACGACAAAAGCTCAGGACATTGCAGTTGCTTGTGAAGAGGGTGCGCAGGATGTGGGGGAGACGAGGGGGGAAAGGATACAGCCGGGCTTAAAGAGCAAGGCAGACGGCGCTGAAACAATAGACTCGAGTTAACTTAAATTGATTCCTAGACGTTTTCAGCGCAAGAATGAATCTCAACTCGGGCATCGCCATTTTGTTGTGACTCCAAAGTCACTTCCTTATCCATGTCCCCCCTCCTCCTCCTCCTTGGTCCTTGCACCTTGATTGCAAGTTATTTGCAATTTTGTGCAAATTTAAAAAAGGAAAAAAGCACAAAACTGAGGGCAAATCCTGCCAGACAGCCTCCATCCTTCGTCCTTCAGTCTGCACTTGAAAATTTTTTAAGTGTGCGCGAAATTTTGTATGCAATTTGTGAAGGGAAAAAATTGAGGAAGGGCAATTGTGCCCAGAAGATTGGCGGGCACCTTCCTTTACTCCCATTTTTTATCATCCAGTTGCTCAATTTGTCGGTTTATTTTTTTTTTTCGCATTCGGGATATTAAAATTGACACTTCATTTGTGTCACTCCCCCTTCGAAGTTTTAAGGATTTTAAATGCTGCTGTTGTCCCCGTTGTCGTCGTCGAATTGTGCAGCAATTTGCATTGACTGCAGGGGAAATCCACTCAGGATAATCAAAGTGGAGTCGTTGTTGTGGTTGAGGATTTGACTTAAGCTCCGTTGAATGTTCCATTCGACCAGAGGAGAGTGTTAAATCGGATAATGAAAATTGCTTTTAATGGAGCAACAAAATTGGATGAAGAATTACCTTGTCAATATCAATTTGCTGGTAATCGTGATATTTCTCCTGTAAATAAAATAATGTATGGAATATATTTTTGAATCTTGGAAATTAGAGAAACTGATCATACACACAATACACAAATTGCGGATATAGTTGATAATTACTTGATTAAGATATTCAATTATATATATTTCTTTACTGCATAAATTAAAATTCAGTAATTTACCTAATAATTTATTATTGATTTAAATTATTCTTATTTAATTCCTAAACAGGAAATTAATATTAGTTTCGAACTTCACTTCATCTAGTAAATATCTCGAAGATGCAATCTAAATTAGTATCTTGTTTTTTTCTGAATATTAAGCCAATTGTTTAAAACTCCCGTGTAGTTTAATTTTGAAGTTTCTTCAGGGCCCTCATAACTATTTCTGTTGTAGTACTCCGTTAAGGAAAAATCCTTGAAGTTCACTGTCTCATCCTTTATTTACTGAACGGGGAAGGTCCAGGCCTAGAAAGATTTCATTAAGTGCCGGCCGTGGAAGTTCCCTTGCCAGCGCCCCATCCGAATCCGAATCTGTTCGGCCCCCCCCGGCAACATGCAACAAAGGACCTGCAACAATGAAGGACAACAGCAACATTCTGGCTGCGAAGGTTGCACTTGAAGTCATTCAGCTTCGTCCTGGCAGTGCAAACTTTTTAAGTGAATTTTTGATTAGATCTGGACGAAAGTTTTTTGTCGCACAGCCCAGTAAATGGAAGCTGGGGAGTGGAGTGGGGCAGGGGGGGGGGAAATGGTCATAGATATAGTTGCCATTCCAACTTAAAGTCACCAGTTAGTTGCGCTCTTTTGTAATTTGCGCAAAAGTATATTTATTTGTGCGAAAGGATAATAATAAAATATGCGCTCGAGATAGTGGTGCTGCAAACTTGTCCCTGCTCCCAGTGTCTGACCTCTGGTTCCCCTTACCCTGTACCCAGTACCCCTTCCCCTTACCCCCTTGACCCTTTGTCCCTGAAAAGGTAGCGAAACTGTACCTACTGCAACTTTTCGCGAACTGTTCGTAGTCTGTCTGGTGGAAAAAACCCCTCGCATCCCATCTACGAGTAGTCCTGCATCCTCACTCCTTGCATCGCTGAAGTTTGCGCAAAAGTTAATAAAATTATTTGCCACAGACGTTGATAAATATGAAACAAGTCTCTGGCAAATGGCAAATAAATACAGAAACACCCAACCGAAAAGGCATAAAAAGATACAGAGAGAGAGAGAGGCTGGGCGGGGGCTTTGTCTCAGATATGAAATATTTCGAAAAGTTTTATTGCAATTTTTGTGCAGTTCACTTTAAGTAATTGCCGTGGGGCACAGTTGTGGTCTTAGGAACCTAATAGTTGGAATTAGCAACTGAGTATATAACTTTGATTCTATATAATTTTTAACCCATTTTTTATTATTTTAATACCAAATTAAATTTTGAAATAAAATAGTTAAATAGTAAGAAATGCATCATCAGATTTTTTCATACTCTTAGAATTTTACCTTAAATTATTTTCAATATAGGAGTCAATCTTCATATTTATATATAAATTACAAGAGTTGCATTAATCAATTCAGAATAATATACAAAGCTTCTATATATAAAATGCTTTTTTTTATATTTATAATACTATTTATAATTCAAAATCATATAAAAATATATTTAAAATGAATTTGATTCCTGAATTTCCATATTAATAATCATGTTTTGAATTGACCCATAGTAATCTCTCTATATATAGTTCCAACTCAACCCCTTAACTTTCACTTCATCAGCCCTCAAAGATATTTTTTTCAAATAATAAAAAAAGAGCAACTCTTTAAATTGCAAACCAATTCGGAACCCAACCCTTCGAGGAATCCCCTCCAGCTCTTGCTTTTCCTTTTTTTTTTGGATTTATTTTTTTTTTGCTAGCATATGCATTTCGTGTAGTTATTATTCATTGTCGTGCTTCGGCAAATATCAAATGGAGTCCGGCGAATGGCTGCTGGGGATTCGTTTCTTGCTTTTTCCGCTTCACTCTCCGCCGTATTTTGTTTTCCACGTTACTTACATTTTGCACATATACAAGTAGTACATATGAGCGGGGCGGATTGATGAGGGTGGGTGTGGTTGCTTTATTGGCAAACCCGTAACGACATGGCCAAAATAAAAAAGGGACCGAGAAATTTTTAATCGAAACATTTGTAGCGTGAAATTGTCGTTATGTTTGCGTTCCTTTTTTTAAGCAGCAATATGTTAGGATTTAAAAATATATATGAGCGCAAACAAGAGTATCTAGTATTGATTGCTTTCTGCTGTTCACAGAAATTTCAATAAATTTGCAACTTTGTCGAGCTGCGAAATTGTCTGATGTGTGACATTGAAACGGCAGGACGAAGGACGAGTACAGTCATTAGCCGGTCATTAATCATAATTATAAGATATCTCGCCGCGAAGGATTTATCCACGATTCGTTTAATTTGGCTGGGAAACTTTAAGAAACTAGACGCCTCGAATGGCTATGGCCATAAATCTCAATTTTCCACAAATTAGGCGACGATATGCCAAGACCTAGGTAACTTCCGGGGGGGTCCTTGGCCAGGTTGGCCAGGTAACTGAAAGCCACACATCAAGCCCAACTATAACTCAACTCAACTCGGTAGTTTTGGTTTCTCCTCCACTGGCCCGGTGACATCTGCTCGATTTATCGTTATTTTTGGCCTGGCCAAAACAAAAAATCAATTTAGCCTATGATAAAGAACCAACAGAAGCCACCGACAGAAAAAAAAACATTCCCTCCGCCTCGGGCGAATCGGGAGAAGGAAAACTTTTGAAGCCAGCAAATCGAACTTTCCCGATTTGCCCTTCCGAATCTTCTCGTCTCGTAGGAGCAGTCGTGTGATTTATGCCCTGGAAACTGTTTTTGAAATGTGGCTTCAGTCTCGGCCTATTCTCCGCTTATTGCTCCTCCGCTGGCCAAAAGTCAAGCAGGGAGGAGTCAAGAAGGGAGTCGAACACACAAAACTGTCCAGAGTATACAAATTGGCCAACTGGCATGAGTTATTGATGATCCAGGCCATGAAATGAACGACCGCAGCTCCAACTCCAGTTTCAGCTCCAGCTCCAGCTCCACAGTCTCCCAGCAGACTGACTAACCAACTGACTGACTGACTGACTAACTAACCAACTGACTGACTATCCTGCATGTGGGAACAAATGTCTGACATTTGGCCGAAAAGAAGTTTGGCCAGGCCCAGCTACCCAACGAGCGGGGGAGTCTGGCTAATTGTGGAAAACTTTTATGCAAAGCTTTGGCTTTTTCGGTTAAGGAGCTGCGGTACACAGTTCTTAGATTTTCCCTGTTGACCTGCTTAAGAAAGGTGTTTGTTATACTTATGGAAATTTTTTATTAAATAAGTTGTAGTTTTTTCATTGCATTTAAGGATACAAAAAATATCTTGTAAGCTGTCCACCTTCTCAAACTGTTTTGCTACCAATAAAAATGTATATTTAATCTTAAATTGTATAATGTGGAATTTTAAAAGGCTTCAATTGTTTTTGTAATTATTTGTATTCGTACTCATTGTTTTGTCTTCAGGTGGATGCTAACCAAAATGGTGATACCAGAGAGATCAAGATCCAAACAAGTTCGAGGAGTTACTTAAAATGTTAACTTTGTTCTTTAGAAACACATTGAATAAGGTTGTGGAAAATGTAGAACCTAACATAAATGAGGAACATTCATATAATAGTAATTTCTTTGTAATCGTAAATTGAATAAAGTGTAACTTTGTATTTATTGTATAACTTTTTATATTTATTTTATTTTTAAAGCATTGTATCATTATTTATCTTCAGGTTCATGCTAACAATAATGGTGATACCACAAAGATTAAGTGCCAAATAAGTTATGAAACTAACTATATATTTTAGCTTAGTTTTTTAAAAACTCATTCAATAATTTTTAGGAAATTTAGAACCTAAAATAAACAAGATCTGATAAAGGAATAAATACACTCGAGCACCCCGAAAATGTCACAAAGCCAACCCACACTGCAAACCCCGACCAGGACACCTTTGACCTAATTAGTCCGAAAACTAAGCCCGACTAAGACATAACTCATCCGCTGAGCTCATTAAAGCGAATTCCATAAAATATTCATGGGGTGCGCCCCCTTCCCCCTTTCCCCCTTCCCCTTCCCGATTATTACAAGATCATAACTCATGTCCGGCCAGGTCAACGCAAACAAATATGCGAGGCTTTTGCTTATCACAGCGGCCAAATCGTGTTATTTAATGTTGTGCTAATTTCTGGCCAAGTCAACACAAAAACACACCCCAGGTGAAAGGTGGAGTGGAGTTCCTCCTTGCCCTGCCCCTTCCCCCTCCCCCTCCCCACCCAGGTGGAAGTCGTGACATTTGCGTGGGGTCAAACAGGCGAAGGCTCATTTCTTGGTCATTTCCGTCAAGTGCTGCGGCGGCTGCGGGACACGAACTATTTACAAATGACCAAACATTTAAGCCAAATGCTTCCGGGCTGGACAGACTAAATGCCTGAAAATTATGCTGCTTTCACATGAAAGGGGCGAAAGGCGGTGAAACACAAAAAATTAACGACAAACCAGAAGGGAATTTCAGGATTTAGCATCGAATTTGGAATGCTCTTAAAATTAAAATATAAATGAAGTCATTCAAATTTTATATTTATTTAATACCAAATTAAATTATCAACGCCTTCACCACAAAATTCTTGATCTTAATCACAATATTTAATAAATATTATAAGTACATTTATTAAATATTGTGATTAAGATCAAGAATTTTGTGGTGAAGACGTTGATAATTTCAGTAAATTTCTATAAATATGATTATGAATTTATAATTTCTTCTTGCTTAATTTATAAAAGAATCAAGGACTTATTTTATTTTTAAATAATAATATGATCCTTACCTATAATTATAGTATAATGATATTCCTAACCTCTGGCATACAACCCTCTTGGCAATGGCAATCTCGTGAATACTCTAACCACCTGACTTGCCTAAGAAAGGATGAGTTATGTAAACATTCTGACCAAGCACGAGTGGCATAAAATAAAGACCACAGGAAAGTTGGTGGCTTGTGGTTGAGGGTGGTGGGTGAAGGGTGGAGGGCAGTGGTTCTTTGGTGTCACCGTGTCAATTGCCTTGGCTTCTGCCCAAATAGCAGCTGCTGACCAGCCCAGTTGGCCAGAACTTAATTAAGTTACAACCAGCCTCGAGGACGATACAATTTCACTAATTTCCGTGCAAGGCGACACCAACAATCAGCGTCCTTCGGAGCGAATGTTAAATGCTCGGCCCACGAATTAATAAATATTGTCCAGCGCGCCGCACCCAGACGAGACGGATCCGGGGCACAAACAGTGACCAGTTTCGGGCGTTAAAAGCCCTGGAATGGATGGTCAATATATATGGTATAGTATGTGTGGAGGCATAAATAATATTTAGGGGTTGGCCCTGCCCCTGCCCCGCGATTTGCCACTTTTCGGGGTGGCGTGTTTGGGCAGCATTTCCGCTGCGTTTTGTCTTGTTTGCTTTCAATTAACCAAAACTGGACATGGACATGGACATCGCCAAATAGGAGCTCCTCGCCTCTGGTCGTGGTTTTTGGTGGCCAACTGCCAGCTAATGGAGTGGTGCCAGACATAATGTTTTCGGAAACTGAGCAAACTGCCGAATGAAATATGATTGAAAGTGTAAACAGATATTAATTGGCATGGGAATAAAATGTAGAAGCTGCTCTGGAGGGGGAAGCAAATGAAGTGATTACATAGTTAAATGGAATCTAGTTACTTATTTGCTTGGCAGTTGTTATTAACAAATTCATATTTGATCTAATTTTATTGTTAAATAGGGGGCAAACAAAGTTTGTTATTCTTTTGTTAGTTTAAAGCCTTCTAAGAATTTATTGTTTATTCTCTCTTAATCTGTACTAAATTGTAATTACTTATCTATTAAAGCAATTAATTTGGCTTTGCTTTTATTTGTTTTTAATCTGTAATTAAAGCTATACACACAATTCCATCAATATAACTCTTTCTTCCCGCTAATTGCCCCAATTGCATCCCAGTGAATCCTTAATGACAGTTTAATAAGTTCAATGCTGCAAACGAAATTGGATTTACCCGACACTTTCCGGATCATCGCCCGCCACCGCACTTGGAGGGGTTTCAATGGCCACTTCTTGGAACCGTTAAGACAGTCAGTCAGTCAGTTAGTGGTCAGTGGTTGTTGGGGCGGTGATCCGATAGCCAGCAGCAGCAGTAGCATCAGCAGCACTTCCGACTGTCCAGGGATAAACTTCAAAACACCACCCCGGGGCAATGGCAAGAAAGAAAGCCGGAGTGGCTTTCACCGGACTTTCCCCCCACATCAACAGCTAACAGCTCACAGCTCTTGAGCCCGTACAATAATCTTGATTTCGTGGTCAATTGAATTCTTAACTTCTCAAAGCCCGGCAAAGCACAACAACGGCCAAGGATATATCTCGAGGGCGTGTCCTGGCCACGGATGACAGTGCAAAGGAGCTGCTCGCTTGCCAAATTGCGATTACTCAACAACAGACCCGAGCTGACTGACCAGAAAACGATTCTCCCTACTTATTGGCCATTGATTTCTGAAAAATGGGCCAGCCAAAGAGGAGGCCAATTTGTGGGCCAATTTAATGCGTTATGATCTTTACGAGGGCGTCGAGCGCCGCCTTGGCCTGCTGCTGCTGTCGATTACATTTTAAGGAGGAACCAGAAGGAGTCCTCCACCGAACCAAGACCAAATCATTTGCCATAACACTTTGCTTTCCCCCTTCCTCCACCACAAACAAACAGCAACCATCTGAGGGTTTTCCCGGATAGTAGTTTTTGTGTTCCGTGTACGAACATCTTTATGGGTAATTAAAACTTTTGCCCATTTTTGCCTGAAAGTTGGTTTTTGTTTTGCCCAATTCCCAGCAGCAGAGCAGAGTCATCCGCCCTCTTCATTCCTTCGGCATTCACTTCCTGTGTTCTAGTCAAATTTATTGCCGTTCAATAATACCAATTTTTGGCCTTTCTTCTGCCAGAGATGCCAACAGATGTAGATGTGTGTGTGTGTTTCTTTTTTTTGGTTGTTGTTGGTAAAACTATTCCGGCCAGAATAGTTTGCGGAGCACGTTTGTGTTCACACTCGAGTGTTCCACATTATTGAAATTGAAGCGCGGTAATGTGTCTGCAATTTTTCGATCCGTTCCACCCGCTCTCCAAGCAAAACTTCCGGAATTCTGGCAAATTATTTTCGGTGCGCTTATCTCGGAACATTCCGGGTTATTTGTGGGCCACAAAGTTCGCGCTCTTCCAAATGCAATTTCTTCATATCGATAAGAAGTGCAAATAATGGTTGGGAACACGGAAAAGTCTGGGAACTTTCGGAGATATGGAAACTCCATTAACATTAAATTACGGATAAGTTAATTATACAGAGCTGTCAATTAACTTTCAACTATATTTATGGTATCCAAATAATTAACTTTCTCTGCGTTAATATAAATGTTCGTAAGAAAACAGTCCCAAAATTATTGAGATTTAAAAAAAAAGTATGAAAAATAAATGTAATTTCTTCCTATCTATAAGAAGTGCAAATAATGGTGGGAAATAGGAAAAAATCGAGGAAAAAGCTTTCGGATATGGAATCTCCATTAACATTAAAATAGGAAAAAGTTAATTATATAGAGCTGGCAATTAACTTCCAACTATATTTATGGTATTCCAGTAATGAACTTTCTCTGATTTAACCCATTTTGTGCAGATATTTTTAATATGTCAAATTATTTGTTCAATGTTCTTAAGAACATATAGAAACAGTTTAAAAATTATTCAGATTTTAAAAAATAATATAATATAAACAAACTCATATATGTTTTTGATATGATTAAAAGTAAAGCATTCCTAAACTACCTTGCAATCTCCTAAGCCAAGTTATCAAACCCTTTAAGACCTGGAATATAATTTTATCTGTGCTGAAAGATTAGCATTATCCCATAAGGAAAGCTTAAAGCCTAACTCTTTTTTGGCTCAGATGTTTGCCTGGATCAACTGAAGCATAAACCTCCGAGTGAACTCATTGTTAGCGAGCAAGCCTAGTGCTAACTCCTTACTCCTTACCCCGCCCAGAGGAAATCTCAGTATCCTCCTCCAAACCACCCAGAAATCAGCTTTTGTGCATTATCTGCTGGGGGGGAAGTTGCCCAACTGGAGGCCCCGGTCTTATCGCAAATTTTCAAGTATTAACGCATCGTGGGGAAACTTCCGCTTGTTTGGCGAGCGGCTTAGAGGACTCGCTGGCACAGGGCCCCACATCCGCCAAGACAAATTGCAGATTGGTAGACTCCACTCA
>JAJJHY010008598.1:19118549-19278783 GCA_021224005.1 Drosophila setifemur | reverse complement strand
AACTCGATTCCCCTTCGGGCGCGTGGAACAAAGAAAAATCCATATTTTATTTTGATTATTTTCCGGCGCCTCCTCGGCAGGTGTCGATTTCGTGTGATTTTTCTTTTGGGTGAAATTAAATTTGGGCAGGGACATTGCCTCCACCTTCTGCTTCTCCTTCTCCGTCTCCGTCTCCGTCTCCTCCTCACTCAAATCAGCGTCAATCAATTTTGGTCGCTTTCGTCAGACAAAAACAAGACGCACATTTACCACACAGCTCACAGCTCCAGAGTCTCCTTTTGTAATGGGAAAAATTATTGAATTTGTCAACGACTGCCGCAGGCGGTGGACACAAAAAAAAAACCCAAAAAATTAGATGCGGGGAGAGGGCTTAAAGCTTCGCAGAATTAAAGAGCTCCGAGATTTATGCGACTGTTGTAGGTGTCAGGCAAACAAAATTATGTTTGGAAACGATTTTCCACCTTTGCCGTCGTACATCATCAGGACCACTACCCTCTGCTCTGGAATAAGGCAAAAAAAAAGTGTAACAAACGCTGGGAAAACAACCCTCCAACGTTAACAAATTTCTTTGCGACGTTTTTAAATTTTTTTTTTATGGCAGGGAGGAGGGTTGGAGGGGAGCGGCTAATGTAAATCGCATGTGTGTGTGTATGTGTGTGTGTGTGTATGACCTACGCCTTATTTAGTGAGGCGCCCCAAACCCCGAGCCCCCAAAGCCAAGTGATTTGTTGACAAAGAAATTTTTTAATAATTCACCGAGTCAGGAGCGAGCGGAAATCTCATTCAGCATAAGTGATGATGTAATTTTCGCTAAAAATTGAAAAAATCTCCACGCAGACAGGGGCACAATTGCGGGGGGGAGGGGGCACGGGGTGTACAGGAAGGTAACCCCTCACGTAAAATATGTTGCAACAATATGTTGAGTTAGAGTGTGTGCCGCTGACGATGATGAATGTGGCACGCATGCGTTGCACTGATTCCACTGACGGACTGCCTGACAATCCTGTCACGGTTCCGGGCGCTGCGAATTATGCGACCCTTCGAAGGTCCTCGCAGCCACTTTATCATTTTGTTGGCCAAGGAGTTGAGTTGGAGCAGCACTTTATGAAGTACTCATGCAGCCGGATCAGGTCAGGTGGCCCACATTCAACGCAAGTCTTAAACTCTTCTTTTGGTCATAAGTTTTGAGTAAGGATTATGTTGAAAGTTTCCTTTTCATCATTTTTTGGCCATCGAAAATAATAATATAATTTCTGGTGCTAATTTTTACACATTTTAAAATTCCGGACTAATAAATAAGAGAATTTTAATTATATGTATTAATATAATTATATAATTGAAAGCAAATAAATAGAATTTAAAAAACACTTAAAAATTACTATAAGAAAGCGCAACTTCCAGCACATTTTGATAATTCTAATTATAAATTTTAAACTAATATTTATTGATAAAGAAAACAACAAACAAATTACAAAAATATATTAATATGTATTGGGGGTATCTTTAACTTCTATTTGGCAACCCTGATATCTCAGATCTCACCTCAGGTTGATTTACTGAAACTCAATTATACAGGCAATGCAGTAAATCGAACCCTGTAATGGTCATCCATTACAGGACTTGCACGGGTCAGACCCATCCCCAAGTCAAGCAGCAAACTCCCCTTAGAAGTACATTGATGACTCAATGTTCTCCTCGGGGGAGTTGCTCAGGACGCAATTCTTCGCCCCCTGTAAATGATAGTCGGAAGCTGGACAACTTTTAATGCCGGCTGTCGATGGTCATGTGCATAGCTCATTAGTTTTTGCCTAATTTGAAAGGCAGGCGTTGGGTTGGGTTCTTCGACTTGGTTTGGTTCGGTTCCTCGCCTGGCCTAATGGAATTCAATCAATTTCCATTTATTTCGATAGCCAGAGCCGCACCACCAACCAAACTGAGTGGACTGAAAAATTTCTTAATTATCCTGACGTGACGCTTGTGGGCGGCCCGGTTGACAAGTCCTTTTAGCTCCGCCCGCCTTTCTTCTCCTCCTTGTCAGTTTGCGGGCAGTCTGTTTTTCCCTAATGTTTGCGGACAAAGCAAGACAAATGAGTCGGACCACCAAGGAGAGAGAACCTAAGAAATTACTTTAAGCATCGAACAAATTTTGGACAAACTCAGGCAGGATTTCGGAGTCGACTTCTGGGACTGGGCACTCGAGGATAATTTAAATTTTAGCAATCTGATTGAAAGCAATTCGGTTGCTCGACAATAATCCCAGTTGAAAACAATATGCCACAAATGTCAATACAACAATACCCAGAATCAAAATGAAAATCCCCAAAACATTCTGCGCCAGAAAGGCCAAAGGGGAAAGGGTAAAGAGGAAAGGGGGGAAAGGGGAGCAGTGGAGCATTGGGAATGGTGAAAAGCGTATAATCTGCTTATCAAAGGGCTGCAGTCCTTTTTCCTTCATAAACTCCTTCCTCCTCTTCTTCTTTGGCGCAACAAATATTCCCAGAAAAATAAAATGAAAAAATGAAAATTGTAAACAAAAGGAAGTGAAAATTTGATTTGCATTTTCCAACACAAGATGAAGCTTAAATTCAATTTCGGCTTTTGTTGTGGAGTTTGTTTTTATTTAATTTATCAAGAGCCTTTTATTTCATTGCTGTTATTTTGATCCTGTTGCATGAAGATTCCTGTACATTTTTAAAATATTTTAATTTTTATGGTCTTAGCTTTCCATATTTTATTGTACTATACTCGAAAACAAAAATTATTATGCAAGTAATCAAAATATTCCTCGAAAAATGGCCAGTGCCATCACCTGTCTGGTCCTAAGGCAAGGATTTTGTTATGCAACCGATATCTGGCTATATACATCTTTCAGGAGAGGGCAAAAAAAAAGGGGAAGTGCAGTCAAGTTCATTAAAAATCGCAGCAAAATTTAATGCCGAAAAAGTGAGGGTAAATAAATGCATGCAAGACTCAACGTAACGATACCCTGGATACTTTAAATTATTAGTATCAAAAACTTATTTAGTTATAATATCAAATAACATCATTTTTATAAATCTATTAAAACACTATAAATATGATAATAAATATATTAATCAGGGAAATTTTATTATCAAAGCTTTCCATATAAAGTGCGTTATTTTTTTCCATATTAACAAAATATAATAAATATATTATATTAAATATTTAAAAAAACAGAATTCGTATCCTCAGTTATTCTAGGAATTTTATAGTGTGGATTTTTTTTGTTAAGTACAAGTTGTGTATGATCAAAAAAATCATATTTTAATTAATACAAAACTTAAAAAAAACTATTCCTAATTATGTTTCATTAATTTGTTTGCCAACTATGTGTTTATGAGAAAACCTTGGTTCTACTCTCTTGCCAGAATGGATCCTTGTAAGGCATAGGGAAGCGAATAAAATCTGTAAGTTGAATCTGAATGAAACCAGAGGCTGAAACAAGAGCAACAGCCAAAGGGGCAATGGACAGACCAGAGCCACTGAGCAAACGATACCGAACCCGAGATGCGAGGGGCAGAGGCAACTTTGCGCCTCAATTATAATGAGAAAAGCAAACGAATTGGAAATAATTTTCAATTCACTTGTTTCCCACCTACTTTCGTTGGACTGGACTGGTCTTTCCATCTCCATCTCCATCTCCTCCGAGCTTCGAGCTGCGATCTTCAAATATTTATGCGCCCTTTGTTTTCATTATTTATTTGAATCGCCCGCGAAACTTTTTTTGGCCTCCAACCCGAAATCGAAATCAGAAACGCAAACCCAAACCGAAACTCCAACTCAAACAGAAACCGAATCGGAATCGGAATCGGACGCACCTTTTTTGGCCAACTGGCAGCCCCTGGGTTAGTTAGTCCGATTGATAAAGCTGTTAATGTTATTTCGTACTCAAGTACGAAGGAGGGATCTCGTGTGTCCGGAGGAGTGGCTTGTTTGACAACGATAAGCGAAGCTCCTGCGGGTAAACGAAGAATTATTTATGTAAGCCCAAAATGCAGAGGGCAGCCGCAAAATGCATAACTAAATGAATACGTTACGGTCGGAATTAATTGGCCTGGACTACCAAAACGAAGCTGGCTATAAATCGCAAATGCAGCTGAGATCTGAGACTACATTTGATCTTTAATTAAACTTGAACTGAAGATTTGCATGAGTTATAAGCATTTATATGTTCGATCGATCCTTTGGCAACTATAGGATATAGTTGTACGATTTGGGTGCTTTATTTGTGGGCCATTTTGGCCAATTTTTATTAGCTCTATCATGGAAATTCTTCCAACTTGTTCCAGCAAGAGTAAAAAATTCGAAAAAAAATAAAACAACATTGATTAGTAACTAAACAGTTAGTTAAAAGTTTTTAGTTTAGTTTTATTAGGGTTTTAAGTGATTGGGTGCAAAATATAAACTGTGCCTTGATTATTGGGTTAAGATCTTTAGTCGCTAGCCAAGCTAGCCAAGATAGGGCCTGAAAATCATCGCGCATTGGCGTTTGGACTCATTTATATCATTCTGGATCACGGGATCGAGGCGACGTTTGAAACACGGTGGCGATGGAAGGCGATCATTATGCTGATCTTGCTGGAACGGCGACGGGGGACCCTCCCCCAAGGGAGGACGTTGGGAATTGGCTTGGGCAGGGCCCATATATCCTGACCTGATCTGGCGGTTGACAAACTGCACATCCAAGGGCTGGGTGACCCCGTCGAAGAGGTGCTGATCCAGCGCATTAATGGCCAACTTGGCGGCCATGTGCGATTCGAATCGCACAAAGGCCACGCCCCGCGACTTGCCGGTCATCTTGTCGCGTAGGATATTCACGTCCAGAACGGTACCATACAAGCTGAACAAGGCGCGCAGCTTGTGATTGTCCACATCCGCCGGCAGATGAGTCACGTAAAGATTAGAGTTCTGTATCCCCTCGCTGCGGGGCCGGGCGAAGGAGACCTTGAGCCGCTTGCCGCGTACCTGCCGCCCGTCGAGGAGAAGCTGCGCCACCTTGGCATCCCTCCAGTGCACGAAGTCCACGAATCCGTAGCACAAGCTAAACCCAGTGCGGCCGTCGGTAATGATCTTGGTCCTCCGCAACTTTCCATATGGGGAGAACATGTCGGCCAGCTCCTGCTCCAGCATGTCCGGGGGCAGGTAGTTCACAATTAGGTTGGTGCGGGTACTGTGATGCACTACTTCGACCCCAGGGCCGTTCCTGGTTACATTATTAGCCCCCATCGGCTGGGCTGGAGCACCCTCCATTAGTCTAGCGGCATTGGTGGCAGCCTGCTGCATTCCCGGAGAATTGCGAGCAGCTTGCTGCATTCCCGGAGCATTGCGAGCAGCTTGCTGGTATCCCGGAGAATGGCGAGCAGCTTGCTGGAGTCCCAAAGAATGGGAATCAGCCATCTTGTATACCTCAGAGCTGCAGACAGGCGGCTGGATTCCGGGAGATGTTGAAACGGCGTGCTGGGAATCCGGAGATTTGAAAGACGCTTTCTGGAATTTCAATGAGTTGAAATCAGACTTTAGGAAGTCCAGAGATCTGCAAGCAGCCTTAGGGTATCCGGGAGAATTGCGAGCAGCTTGCTGGTATCCCGGAGAATTGCGAGCAGCTTGCTGGCGTCCCAAAGAATGGGAATCGGCCATCTTGTATACCTCAGAACTGCAGACAGGCGGCTGGATTCCGGGAGATGTTGAAACGGCGTGCTGGGAATCCGGAGATTCGAAAGCCGCTTTCTGGAATTCCAATGAGTTGGAATCAGACTTTAGGAAGTCCAGAGAACTGCAAGCAGCCTTAGGGTATCCGGGAGAATCGGAATCAGCTGGCTGATATCCTGGAGCCTTAGAGTATCCGGGAGAATCGGAATCATCTAGCTGATATCCCGGAGCCTTAGAGTATCCGGGAGAATCGGAATCATCTAGCTGATATCCCGGAGATTTGGGAGCACGTGGCTGGATTCCCGGAGATTTTGGAGCACCTGGCTGGTATCCCGGAGAATCGGGAGCACCTGGCTGGTTTCCCGAGATTTCGGGATCAGTCACCTGGTCAGTCACCAAAGAACCGGATGCAGCCTGCTGGTGGGAACTAGGAGCAGATCTCTGATTTCCAGATGAACTGGAAGCAGCCTGCGAATACCCCGGATAATTCTTAGCGCCGCGCTGGAATCGGGAAGAATTGAGGGATGTCTGCTGACGCTCCGTAGATTTGCGAGTATTCTCCTGGAATCTGATTGGGCTATGACTCTTCCTTGCCATCGACAGCATGTGGTCGATGAACGAACTCGTTTTCGGACTGAGGTTCATGCTTTCGAAACGTACAAAACAAAATAAAACAATAATTGGAAAGAATTATATAGTTAAAGAAACTTACTCGGTATAAAAAAATTATTCAAAAAAAATGAGAGAAATAGTCGGGGTGGTAAAAAGGAGACCAAATTAAAATGACTTTCAGATTTTCAATGGATCTTCCAAGATTGTGCAACACTGGAAGTGGGGTTACCATTAAAACGGGAACTATACAAAGAAACAATGTGCGAAAATACTAAAAACAATATTGAGGGGTTTGATGATTTGGTGGATAAATACTGCAATCATGCTAATTTTAATTTATTTGCAAATTTAGTGTAAAAACTGGAAAGAAAAGCTTAGAATACCCTTGCAGACCAGTTGCCTTTAAACCGTTCGATCCTGTGTAGGGCAGCTAAAGGATATAGCCGATTTTTATAAATAGTTATTAATGTCTAGGAATAGTATTTTTTTAAGGAATCAGTTATACATATTGAGAAAACACTAGCTTAATTTATAAACTATAAACTATTTTCGAAAAAGGGATCACTTCTTGCAGATAATTTAAATCGATCATTATTGGACGATTTCTCTAATTCTGTTCTGAATTCGGTAAGGTAAATTTCTAAAGTAAGAAATATTTTTAAAATTTTTTGCTCTTAAATAAATAAAGTCCGATAATTTAAAATTTAAATTTTAGTATTGGTAAATCAAAAAATATTCCAATTAGTTACTAAGTTAAAGTTTTAGTTACAACAAACTCCAACAACAAAATGGTTTAAATTCGTTAACCATTTGTATGGGATTTCAGAAGGCGAGCAGAATGCTTCAGAAGTTTTATTGAATTCAAATGAAAAATCCCTCAATTTAAAATTGAATTTGAATTATAACGTTGGTAACTTTCTGGGGGTTTTTGTTCGCCTGAGTCCCATTCAGTGACTCAGTTTATGTTACTCTTAGTGCAACCTTAAATTATTCACACTCCTGTATGGGATTTCAGAAAGCCAGGTATAACATTTAATTAAGTCAAGTTATGATGTGTTAAAGTATGGTTTATTCTAAATTATTAAATTAATTTAGAAACTCTAAACTATTTCCTGAAAAGTGAGACTTCTCAGCTTATTACTTTCATGATTCGAAATTATTAAAATATCTCGAAACTAATTGCTTTCGATAACCTCTTCTAGAGTATAATATAAGAAAGTTGACAAATAAAAGAGTTACTATTGAAAGATTACACGAAAAGCCTGTAACTTGGAACAATCGGTGTTATTTTTAAGTTCGGTTAGTAAATTAAAAACATTCGCTGGCTTCCAAGGCTAAGGAGTCAAAACGAGGCAAAACGAAACGAACCCTTTTAAGTGCACAAGGTGCAAAAGTTAGTGAAAAGTTTTCCAGCTGTTTATTTATTTGTTTGCTGATTATGGAATTTCAATGAATTTCGAAGATGGGCGAACTGCACTGTGGAATGCGCTGAATGCGGCAGGTGGAAATTAAATTGGCCGAAGTACTTGTGTTTTCTCGGGGGAAACCAACAAAAGTCTAGAGTTCAAATTGATTGGGATTCGGGTGTGATCGATTGTGCCTGAGGGTATGCAAGCTTCGATTTGCCAAAGCAAACTTGTTCATTATTATTATTTCTTTGTGTTTCTTTTCGGGTACCATATTAATTAATTTCCATTTCCGTTTCGTTATCTTGGCTGCGCCGATTTTTACCTTCATGCTGACTAGACAATTAATCAAGTTTAATTACTCAAAGCACCAGGCACTCGACGCACCCACCAATCCTTATCCAGGACCCCCCATCAGGGACCTGCGACTCCTCAACCTCCTCCTTCTCCTCCTCATCCGCGCCCAGTGCGATGCGGTGGGCATCATTGGCCCAGTCTGCATTAATCACTGGAATATGCTTACATTTCTCAGCGCCATGTGTGAGGGATGGGGCCGAGGACTAGACATGGGCAGGACTCAGATAAAACCCGCCATTAAAAGACGCCTCACGTAAACAATACATCCGGATGAGGTGGGTCATTTAAATATTTTCGCCGCGAATAACTTAGCAAGGAACAATGCGAATGGTTCCGTGCCCGCTATATTTCGACGATTAAAAGAGCTAATGGATTCATTATTTCGAAAATTCTGGCATTGTCTGTTTGATCTGTATGTGGCTAATATTTATTAAGTTTTAATCTAGAATGCATTGCTAAAATATTGAGAAATATTATAAATATTGCTTCTTTTGGAAAGGACATGATATTTCTATTGATGCTGTATTTACTAAATTATTTTTTAAATATTCATATTTTACAATTTATTTTATTATTTCGGAACATGTTTTTTTTTATTTAAAAATTCGATCTTCCAAAATAATGTTTTTGGTGGAAACAATTTCCAAATTCTACATGATCTAATGTTACTTACATGGACATATATTTTACATTGTTAACTACATAGAATAATAATTGTGAACAGCGCCACCTGCCGTCGCTTTGCGCAACTCTCTCCTATGTTGAGCAGTGTTGGCCAGTGCCCGCATTTCCACAGTCAAGTTGGCAGCCCCTCGCCAGCTGCGGTTGTTGCATTGTTTTTGTTTACGGAAATTGTTTATTTATTTGATTAAATAAAAGAGAGCGAAAACCATGGAGTTCGACAGTCCCGAGGAGAAGGAGTTCCCCGGCCTGTACGCCTCGGAGGCGGCGGATTCCCGCTCCAAGAAGAGCAAGGAGGAGAGCGACTGTAAGTCACGCCTCCACAGGTGGGGAAAAATCAATGAAATCCGAAAAAAATCCTTGCAGTCAGCGAAGATCATGACCACAGCAAGAAGGACCTGTTGATTGGCCGGCGCAAGGACAAGAAGGAGAAGGGCAAGGATCGCGGCTATGCGGCACTCGAGGGGGAGAGCTCCCCCGAGGAGGAGCTGGACACCAAGTGGGTGAGCTATGAACCCATATGAGCGTGGTTAATCCCACTTGAATCTCTCGTCAGAAGTCCATCCAAGTCGAAGAAGTCTAAGACCTTCAAGTTTGTTAGCTCCAAGAGCAAGGAGAAGCGTGAGAAGTCGCGCGACAAGGAGAAGTCCGAAAAGGAAGCCCGGCACGTGGAGGAAGAGCCTCAGTCGCACAAGTCCAAGGACAAGGAGAAGGACAAAGACAAGGACAAGGAGCGGGATGAGCCAAAGAAAAAGGAAAAGGAGCGCAAGGAGAAGGACAAGAAAGACAAGTCCGAGAAAAAGGATAAGAAAGACAAGAAAGGCAAGCAGCTGGCCCAACAACAAGAGGAGGTGTCCGCCGCTGAGGAGGTCCTGGCTTTGGGCTACCCGGTCTTCGGGGTCTCCGTCAGTCTAGCCACTGAGCGATCCCGCTGCCACGACGGCGTGGATCTGCCGCTGGTCGTGCGCGACTGCATCGACTACCTGCAGGATCACTGCAAGTGTGACCACATCTACAAGGTTGAGCCCATCAAGACGCGCCTGGTGCACTACAAGCGACTGTACAACAATCGCGAGCACGACGCCGCCGTTGATGAGCTCAACGTGCCCACCGCCTGCAGCCTGCTGAAGCTCTTCCTGCGCGAGTTGCCCGAGCCGGTGCTGACCACTGACCTGGTCGCCCGCTTCGAGGAGGTGGCCTCCCATCCGCGGGTCACCGAGCAGCAGGAGGAGCTGCAGCAGCTGCTCGAGCAGCTGCCCAAGTGCAATCGCACCCTGCTGGCGTGGGTCCTGCTCCACTTCGATGCGGTGATCCAGCAGGAGCGGCACAACAAGCTCAACGCCCAGTCCCTGGCCATGCTGCTCAGCCCGACGCTCCAGATGTCGCACCGTCTGATGGTCGCACTGCTCTGTCACTGCAACAATCTCTTCGCCGACATCCAGTTGATAAAGTGAGCAAATAACTCTTGTGGAAATGCCAGTGATGGGTGGGGAGTTAGCCGGCTACTAGGTACACCATTTCAGCTATCAGGGGAAAAGCTTTTAAACTTATTTCTAAAAATATGTTCCCATTAATGATTTGATAAGTATACATATATCAGTTCTCAATTATGAATATTTTTTATATTCCATATCTGTTTAGACGATAATTGATAGTTCAATTTAATTTAACTTAAAAGATGTACATATTTTTTTAATTTTAAATATTAGGAGCTGTGTTACAAATATAGGCGCTTGTTCTAATTTAAATCCCCATTAATATGATAAACGTAAACTTAAATCGTAGTAATGGTAATAACTTAAAACTATTTATTAACTTAGAAAACTATATACAAAAACATACAAATATTAGCCAGCCAGATTTGTTTAGCTAATGTGTACCTAGACAACTGCCTTACCCATCACTGACATATAAAGATAAGATTCCTATTCTGCGGCTGTAACAACCGCTGATCTTGGCCGATTAGTTGGTTTGGGAGAATGAGCGTGGTGGCCCGTAAACGGAAGCGCTTAACGCGCTTCTTCAGTTTTTTAATTAGGCAGAGAGGCACTGACTTAAACACTTTTATCTTTTGATGACTTTTGCTTATTTTAGGTATGTGCCACCGTTGACATCGGGCAACCAACTGCCGGAACATCCGGAAGACATCCAGACGGAGCTGCGCAAACAGGATAGCCTGCTGTCCCAGATTCATAGCGAGATGAACGCTGGCTTCATCACCAAAAAGCGCGAGGAGCAGCTCTGGGAGGTGCAACGGATCATTACGCAACTGAAGAGGAAGCTTCGCACCTTTGAGAAGAAGCAGGAAAAGTCCGTGGAGGAACTGGACAGCAGCAGCAGTGCACCACCTGCTCCTCCTCCAGCTTCCGCTACGGTTGGACAGGATACCACTGACTCCAAGCCGCCGGCAGATGCTTCTGGCCCATCCAATATCAACAGTATTCCCAGCGAGGAGCCGAAGACAGAGGAGGCCCAGGAAGAGACACTCTCAGATTCCGTGTCACCGGTCTTCACCATCGATCCCGGTACTGGCTTCGTCCTGCTGCCCAAATCCAATCCGCAACGTGAGGATTTGCTGCGGCTGCAGATCGAATACGAAGAGCTTATGGGCTGGCAAAACGAACTCAAGGCCCGCATCCTGGCCGAGCGCAACGAAGTCTATCGCCTGAAGCAGCTCTGCGAGCAGCAGATAGTCAAAACCCAGGCTGCAGCCCCGGCAGAACCTCAGCCTCCGGCAGAGACTGACTACGAGCGAATCATCGAACACTATACCCGGGAGAACGCACTGCTCGAACACAAGAAGCAGATGCTGGGCATGGAACTCAAGGAGGAGCGAAAGGAGTGCATTGCCCTGCAAGTTGAGCTGCGACTGCAGCAGTTTTAATGTATTAATATTGTTAATATATATATATATATATCTCCAGGATGGGTCGATCTTTCCCAATTGATTCTAAGCCGATCAAATATCAAGTATTTTTAAACAACCGCGTTTTAAATGTTGAACAAATATATTACAAATATATATTATTGGAAAAATTATATTAAAAGAATTATTTTTCCAGCTACAAGATATTGAAAATGTCATCATAGCATAACAAAGTTAAAAGGAAACTTTTTTTTTTTATAGTTTATATTCAGTAGAAGTTGAAACGAATCGACCCATCATTACCTATCATATTTAGTTTAATTCCCTTTAAATCTCAATGTACTAAATACGATCAAAAAGCTTCGGTTCAAATAAAAGCTCAAGTGTTGAATTGGCGTTTCGCCGTAAAAAAAACTTAAGTCTTTAATATTAAAACCTAAACTTATTTTTTTTGTTCTGTTCCCCTTGGCTCAAATTTGTCAGCATTGTATGTGATTTCAGAAAGCTAGTACCAGGCAAACAGAAAAAACAGCAGGCTGACCTCCATCATTTATTGATTCTCATCCATGGAGATTTGGGAAACCGTTGCTCTCCATGGGGCTCTCTTCATATTGAGCATGAGTAAAGAGAATTCAGTGACGTCATTCAACAAAAATAATTCCACGCAATTAAAAAATGCAGCATACTTTTGGGGCTAAAATAATAAACGCTCTTGGGTAGTTTGGAAAAAATGTTGCATCTTTTGGGGATACTAAAAATTAGTTAAGCTTTAATGGTCGACCTTCTGCAACTTTCTGTTCGCCTGGTACTTGGTTTCTGAAATCCCATACAATATTATCAAATTTGAACCATTATGTTGTTGGAATTTGTTGTAACGGAAATTTGAACTAAGTAACAGAATGGGGTTTTATTTTATTTAATGTACCAGGCGAACTGAATCCTCCAGCAAGTTAACAGCGATAAAATAAAGTTACAAAAATCGTTTAAATATTTAGCATACTTTCGGGGCGCTATTAAATTAGCTGTTGCATCTTTTGGGGATATATAAAAAAGAGTGGAGCTCATGGTCGACCTTCTGGAGCTCTCTGTTAATGTACCAGGCGAACTGCTTTCCCAACTTCCGATATGCTCCCTGATCAATATTATAATACCCTCTGCAAGGGTATAAATATTCCAAAAAAAAAACCAAAACATATATTAATCAAGATGTTTATTTCAGACAAAAATCGCATTCACAAACCCGATGCACCTAATTCGTGACGTTGGAAAATGCAGCAGCGCCTAGTGGTCCAGACTACTAAGAATCGTTTTTTTCTAAATCGGGCTGATGACTTAATTCCGATTTGAGCAATACGTTGGCAATAAGATAAGGAGATCGGGGCGTCGCACGTCGACGAGGGATCGATTGTTCATTGGGGTAGCGGAAAGCGGAAAGCGGAAATGAAGTCATCGCTAATTACGTCTCATGAAAATTGTGATGGTCAAGGAACTGAGTGGCATTGGGGGGGTGCGTGTTACGATTACTTTATTTAATATTTAAAATTAATAATTATAGAATACATTATCATTATGCATTACGATCGGGGGCGTGTTCTGAATTCCGCTGAAGTACAACTTAAAAATATCACACACAAATACGACGCGAGAAAGAAGAGTCCTCCAGCATCCCAAACCGCATCGGCTCCATCTCCTCCATGATTAAGTTCTTTCCGCTGGACAACGAATCGCTCGATCGGAAGCTCTACGGACACTCCTTGTCGCTGATCTTTTGAAAGTCTAGGGGAGTGGGTAATAAAATGATAATTAGATTTTCGAAGAACTTGAGAGTTTATTGTTTTTAGAGCTGGAATTTTTTAAATCTTGGTATTTCCAAACTATATACTGAAATAAGATTTTAAACTCATTTAACATAAACGCATTCTTGGAAATTATAAAGAAACTAATTTATATTGCATTAGGAAAGTCCAGAATTGCGTTGCTTTAACAATTATTTAATAATTAACATTAGATGCCATCAAATGTAGTTTACAAAATAAATCAAAATAATATGCAAACTAGAAAAGGGGTAAAAATTAAAGACACTCACTTGCATTCTGCAGGCAATTCTCGGTCTTCATCACGCAGATATTCCGATAGGTCCTGGTGGTGCCCTTGTCGTCCGCGGCACAAATCGATTGGTACTCCTGCGTGTCGCACTCCATGACGCACTTGGCATTGGGATCGGGCAGGCTGAGGCTGAGGCCCTGGACCACGGCCAGGGCGAAAAGCGCCACTATAAATAGACGGAGACATCACACTGGATTAGTTAGGCAGGAGGCGTGCGAGTGGCGTGGAACATGGAGCCCCTGCCCGCATACAAATTGCTCTTGATCAGGCCAGAGGCCCCCAATGATATCACCCCCATTCCCGTCCATATCCCCACCGTTGCCAACGTACGCCCATTGATTCCCCGACAGACGCCACAGCGTCTGGCAATGCCAATGTGGCGGGTACCCATACCCCATCCAGCTATTTGGATTAGCGCTGTATGCCTAATTAGCCATGTCGGCACGCAAAGGAAGCGAATCTGATTCACAAACGGAGTGGGAAATTTTCCATTCATAAGTTCAGCATTCACAGTGCTATCTGAATGGAGTAGTCAGTTTTTCTAGTTCAATTGTTTTATTGAGTTTTGAATAATTTAGCTAACTAATAGATAAATTTTTAAAACTGCTAAAATAATCATTTAATATTAACATTAATATAAAATGTCTGTCTTAGTGGGTCAAATTCTTGCCGCTCTGACGCAGAGTCTCTAAAAATCACATGTCACATTTACAAGATTAAAATTGAATACATGCGTCAGCAATTATATTTGTATTCAAATAGAAGAATATATTGATAACTTTACCATAGATTATTTTATGGAACAGGACAGGAAAGATGAGTAATTTGTACGAAGAAAAACTTCACACCAAGAAAACCTTAAACATGATTAGAAAATAAAAATCTTTACTTGTTTTCTTAAAGCAGCTTCAGCCTCTTAGATACTTATAAAACTTTTACAACCCTCTCGTTGATTAAAACAATATTTTAGATTTTATTTTTCCAAATAGTTATTTCGAATCCAATTCTTTATACAAATAATATGGTTGCTCTCCTACATTAATATTTAAAAATGATTCCTTAGTAGCCACATTTTTGCACTCTTTTACAAATACGATAATATATATAGTAAATTTGATACGTACATGCCAACAATACTGCAAACAGCTTCATTTTGTTAATAATAATTTAAGTTTCTCGATTGGATGGGGCTTTCAAGTTGTGTGTTTTTGTGTTTTATTTTTTGTATTTTTGTCACTTTAACTATTTTCGAGCACACTTTGCACAATTCTATTTGGTCGGCGTGAACTCTGCGGGTCAGACGAATTAATTATGCCGTGCCTGCTGGCTTTCGAGTTGATTAAAAGTGCTTTACGATTTTACGATTTCACGATTTATATATGTATATTGTACGGCCGATTTGGGGCTTGTCACTGAACCTCAGACACGTGTGTGCGCTTCTGTTGTGATTGGCGATCCGAACATAGATTGATTCTCGCACGACTTCAATACCGACCCTGATTTAGATCCGATCCGATCCGACTCTATCGGCCGCACAGCACGCGTCCAAATGCGAACTGAGACTGAGACTGCGACTGCGACGGAATGGCAGTGCCGCTCAAGCGAAGATATCCTCCAGCCAGCTCCAGCTCCAGCTCCACTTCCACTTCCACTCGGGTGGGCGATGCGACTGACTAACTGACTCAGTGACTGGACTGATTGATGGCTCGGCGTTGGATGCTGGGATGCTGGATGCCGATGTTAGATATGGACATGGGATGCCGTTGCAGTTTGATTTTCAATTTCAGTTTTGAGTTTGGGTTTGGGTTTGGGTTTGGGGCTCAGGGCTCTGGGCTCTCGGCACTCGGGTTCGGCAATCAATCAATCAGCGGCTGTCCGTCCTTCCACCGGCTGTATCTGTATCTGTACCGGTATCGGTATCTGTATCCGTAGTATCTGTATCTGGCTGGCTGGCTGACTGTCGGCTGTCGTCTGCCGTCGTAGCGCACGAATGATGTCCGACCACACAGTGCCTGTTAGTTTTATAGAATTTTTTCATGCTAAAAAGATTTACGCTCGTGTCGTCGTCTTTCGATTCGATTCCATTTCAATTTCAATTTTCTTTTTGTTTCTCCGCACATTTCGCCTGTAGTTGTTTCAGATTCAGATTCAGATTCGGATTCGGATTCACATTCAGATGCTTTATTGTGTTTTATTGTTTTATTTTATTTTTTTCCTTTTGGCTTTGCCGCTGGCTTTGCTTTGCTTTTTGTGTTTTTGCGTTTGCTATGTTGTAGTTGGTCTGAAACCGTACCGATCGATCGGTGGATCGGTGGATCGCTCGATCGTTTGATCGATAGCTCTACAGGCAGGTCACGTTGTTGTCGTCGCCGCTGGGATTTTTGTACTTTTTTGTTTGAATTATTCATGTACCTTTGGGCTGGCACCAAAAACTCTCCTCCTCGCTTCGCGTACCGCTCAACACTGAGATGCTCTGCCGAAGATGCTGTCGCCGCCTCCGAATCTTCGAAAATCTTTGGAAATTTCGTCAGCAAAACCGAATCGATTCGGCCGGCATATGGACCTGGACCCTTCCCTTATCAGCCCCAGAGAGAGAGAGAGGGGAAAAGATTTGGAAAAACAGAGCAAAAAATATGAAAATGTTTCAGTTTCTGGCGTTGGCGATGGCCACGAGTTCACTCCACTCAGCCAAGTCTATGAATTTTCTTTGATGTGATGCTGCTTTCCCCGGATGGCCAGCAACAACAAAAACACTAAAAACAAATAGTTGGTTATTTATGGATACGCGACGCTTTTGATTTATAATTTTCATTAACATTTTTCGAATTTTTTGGCTTTTTTCTCGGCTTATCAGCCGCGTGTCGTCAACTCATTGAAGATTATCAATTGCGGGCCAATTATCTATTATATTTTGATGATTTGTTGTCCTCCAAGCAGTGGTTTCCATGGGGTATTACCTACTGAATGTAAACAAATGCTGGGGTAAACAAATGAAGTCACGGGGGGACACAGAACTTTGGGCCATCTTACCTGGACGAAAGAAACCTCCGAGTTGTCCCCATGCAAAAGGATAAACAAGTTTAGTTCTTCTTTTTTCGGTTTTATGCTAGTGCGCCTAAGGCATTGCTACTTAGTAAGTGTTTATTCCAAAACTGTGCAGAAATCGAAAGTTAAACTTGAAGTCCACTACAAAATACACGTACACCATAAATTCGGCTAACTTAGCGCTATTATTGTACTACAGAGATGTCTTTCTAGGTGGTGTTAATTAATTAGTTAATTGTATTCAGACTAGAAAATTCTACTAAATTAGTTTTAGGGGGTAAAAGTTTGGGTGAATAAGGATTAGACTAAATTAGGTCTGCAGGAGCAGGGCCACTCCGGCCAGAATCCATTTGCCCGGCTTGTCTTTGGTCTTCAGATTCAGGTTGGACACGTAGGTGGTGGGGCCTCGGGTGCGGGTCTTATAAACCGGGCACTCGTACATGTTCCTCAGATCTTGCTTATCTTGGGTGATGGCCTGCAATACATCGGCGGAGGGGAATCGATTAAGTCCGACTCGCATTAAGTGGAATAGTGGATCGGAATCTAGTTTTCGAATTTATGCCAACATGCGCCAGCATCGAGACGCCACAGATCTGCTCTCGATTCGGGGTCTCTTCTTTCCCATCTTTTTTTCTGCTTCCGTCAATTTGCATTCGCCCAATTTGCATTCGCGAAAAACTCACCCGAATATTGATGACCGGCATTGAGGGGTAGAGCTCCTTGAGGCGCGACTCCATGATGATGCCCTGCTGGATGTCCCACCTGGCGCCCTCCATGAAGATGCCATGCACGCAGCACCCGTCCCTCGGCGCCGTCCTGTAATTACAAGATCGTGGTGGCTCTAACTCGATATCATTTGATCTGGCTGGACGGTGCCCCAACCCCCCGGGAAAGATTCAATCAATTAATTAGAGGGGCGGGTTGGGGGCTAATCTGCATTCACAAGCACTTCGACGCGCCGGAGCCGGAGTCGGGTGGATCGATCCATTGTTCCGTCGCCAGCGTCGCCAAGTGAAACGTGGCTGGCGGAGGCGCCACTTAATAAGCAATCTGCTGCGCCGATCATCTCATCAGCAAATATACAATTGTAAATTACAGGCTATTAATAGGTTCCCCCCCATATATTTATATTCCAGTTGCTGGTTTAAAATTAGCTCTTATGAAATAGCATTGCTTCTATATTTAGACTGGGCATTGGCCGCAGTTGGGTTTTTTTTTTCCCGCGACTCGAATCGTTGATTACATGTTGCTACATTACATTAAGAGGCGGGTTCCGGGGGTTAAGGCGATTGTTGTCTTTGGGCGGGCCAGATAAGCCCAACTGAAGCCGTCGAGAATCTTTTCAAAATTCTTCGGAAATGTTTTTTAAGAACGTGACCAAAAGTGGTAAATTGTTAAATCTTTATGCTGGCAGTTTTTTGCAAATAATAAAGCTAATTTTGAATATTTGGTTTTTAAACTAAATTTTATCTAAAAGGTTGTAATGTTAAAAGTGGGACGTTAAGGTAATTTAGTAATTGTAATTTAAAAATTTAAATTTAAAATTTAAAAGTTGATTGGAAATTTACTATAATTTATTATTTACAAATTGATTGTGATTGAAAAAGAGAATTGTAAAGTTAAATACTAATTTGAATTCTAAAATGTATTATTTAAAAAGTGGTTTCAATAATAATAAATCATATAATAAATAATAAAATAAATGCCATTAAAAAAGGAAATTAATAAGTTAAATTATAGATTTAACACTTAAATTTATAATTTTTTTTTGTGTTAATATCAAAGCACTTTAATATTACGAAAATCTAAGGCAATCTCCTATAGATTTTTTCCTATTTGTGGAATCTGGGGACCGACGACAGACACACAAAAATACAAATTGTGCTGAGAGTGCAAAGATTCCCGGGAAAGGGGTCACCTCAGAAGTCAATTGAGAACTGCGTGTCAATCAATTCACTCACGTAAATTCCTCCTTCTGCTTCTTGGTGACGTCGCACTGGAGGCACATCTTGTCCAGAGGCAGATCGTTGCGCCGGGCGGTGCTCTGCATGATGGCCGTGAGCAGGGATTGCGGATTGAAGAACCCGGCCAGCCAGACGCAGGAGGGTAGCTGGAAGTTTATCAAATTTAATGAGAGACTTCCAAGGGGGTAATCCCTTGTTAAACTTACCACAAAGTCGGTGGACCAGGTCTCCAGTTCGCGAAGACGCAGGCACAGATCGATGAACCAATTGTTGAGACCCAAGAGCGAAGGATACGCACGTTGCGTCCAAATGGGCGGCACTTGATCCAAAAACAGTGAATTCTCCAGCACCTCCATGTCCGACGTAATGGTCAATTCACCCTTTAAGCCCAAGTCCAACTCCTTCAGGCTGCGCTTCATCTCGCTGGTGAGGAAGTTCATCCGCTCGCACTCCTGGAAGGCCACTATCACATACGGCGTGCGCTCCTCCACCTTGTTCATGATCTCGATCATGTTGAACTCCTCGGGCAGCTTCTCGATTATCTCGTCGACGATCTGTTTGACCTTGTCCTCGCGCGTCACCGTCGCCCCACCCCCAGCTCCAGCGTCCCTTGGCTGCATCTCGAACACGGTGCGGAAGATGTTCTCCGCCCGGGTGGTGAGGAATCCGATCTCGGCATTCGGATGCAGTCCGTACAGATACGGCGACTCCGCCGGCATCATATCATCCACATAGCCGTGGTAGCCCTGGTAGTCCGTGTTGGGTGGCGCCGGAAAAGAAGGCGCCAGGAATAGCTCTCCATCGACCAGGTCCGGCTGCATGTACTCCTCCAGATAGGTGATGCAAAGCCTTCTGTCCCAGTCGTCGGTGATGTGACCCCCGTACATGATTTCGCCGAAGAGGTAGCGCAGATCCTCCCAAGGCACCTTGGCATTGGCCTCCAGGTAATTGTACAGCACCGACACGCTGATGTTCAGGTCGCCCACGTTGAAGGGGTAGATCTTGTTCCAGCCTTGGGGACCGAACTTACGCCTCTCCGCCACCACGGCGTGGAAGTAGCAGAGAGAGAAGAGGATGGCTTTGAACTCAGCCTCCTTGCCGGACATCTCCAGCGTCTCCTGGGTGAAGTTGTCCAGTGCTTTGTGCAGATTGGCCAGCATGCCCGTCGGTGGCTCGTTGGTGATCTTAATCGACGACTCCAAGATGCCCTGAAATGTAAGAAAAGATCTGAGTTACGGGATTCCTAGCAATGGGAAAATTGTAAGGTATGAATTTTGGTATGAATAATGAATAATAGCTTTAAATGTTTAAAATTAGTAATATTAATAGAGTTTCTAATATCATAAACAATCTTAAATTCCAGCAATCTAAAATCCACCGTTCAAAGATTTTTGGGGTTGATAATAATGATAAATTTAATTTATGAGAACTAAATTGCATTTTTTTAATAAAGAAAAAACATAGACATTAAATTCTGTATTTAATCCTGATAAATTTAATACATATTTGTAAAATAAAATAAATATAAGCCTTTACCTGTGGAATAATGTGAGCCGATGGCGTTGAGGCAGGCTCGGCACTCAGGAACATGCGGTAGTCTGGATGCGAGTCCTCGGCATAGTACTCCAGCTTCTTCTCCAGCATTGGCAGCCACTTCCTGACCAGATGAATATTCTGCAGCACCACCCAGTGCCCATTTTTGGCTGCTGTGTCCATGGCAGCCTCGGCAATGGCTTCCTGGCCTTGACCCAAAGATACATTATGGAAATTATCTAGATCCATGGTGAAACCCATTTGTTTGCCCAAGGCCTCCACATCCTTTAGGGGATTAACGCCAGGCGATAAAATGAAGAAGATCGGTGTGGAGGGACTGGCTTCCTCGTACGATTTGGCAAACTCCATGGCCCGACTCTCCACATACTTGGATCCCAGCTTCTCCTCGATGAAATCGCTGCGGGAAAAATAAAGATTCTTTATATAGAATACAGGAAATATCGGATGATAACTCACGCTAAAGCGTAGGTCATGCGATCGGGCCGCAGAGCTCTGATCATGCAGAGCCTTTGGAGGGCGGTTTTGTTCTTCCATTCCTGGGGGAACTTCTCCTTCTCCGGCAGCTCCGACTCGACCAGCTTCTTCCAGCGCTTCGAGGAGGTCTCGATGTCGCGGTCCAAGTTCCTGAATTCATCTTTGGACGCTAGACTGCAAATTCCGCCCCACGATTGATTGGTCAGAAAGTCCACAGGACTCGTCACATGTGGCTTTATCGGGAAGCGGAGTAGGAAGTCCAGTTCCGCCGATGTAACCTCCTCGTTCATAAGCAGAATCTGTGGGGTGTTCAGAATTAGGGATGGGGATGGGGATAATGGGATAGTACTTTTAGTGCCGGACCCACCTGAAATGTCATTTGCGAGGCGAAGATGAGCTTGTCGCATTCGAAAAGACCACGCGAAGTATACTGAAAGACCGAATACGTTATGCAATCGATCAGATTGGACACTCGCAAACTCAAAGTTTCGCCCGGATCAGCCTTGGCTATGGCCTTTTGGAACACTACACTAAATGCCTGGAATGGGAAATGGTCTATTATATGTTCCTGGTTCTAAATATTACAATATACTATACAAACCTTCAGTGAGAACTGATAGATCGGGTTGATAGTGTTTAGTTCGTTGAGGATGAAGTACAAAAGACTGGCCCGGGCCGCTGCTGGGCGGTAGTATTCGCGGGCCTTGTCGATCTCTTTGGAGGTGATCTTCGCCTCGGCCACCTTCTCCTCGATCTCCGATGCCGTGCTCTTGGTGGTCTCCAGGTTCTCGACCAGCGCCGTGTCACCTAAAATATTCTCACCCGCCGACGAAAGGCGCGACAGTAGGTCGTCCTCCAGTCGCTTCAGCATGATCTTGAAGTCGTTCTGTTGCTTGGTGAGTTCCGCTTTCAACTCCTCCAGATCGGGACGCTCCGCCTTGACCACCTCGGCCAACAGCTGGTCCTCGAGACCATCGCGGGTAACGGTGAAGTTAATAAGTGTGGTTTGTGCCTGCATCTCTGGTTTGTAGTGCGGATTGGCTAGTTTGGTGTGCAGGATTAAACGGAAGTTGGAGTTGTATTCGATCTCCTTGTCCCCGATTTTGATGGCTCTGAAGATACAAATTTAACAAGTTGTCGGTTATCTATCTATCTGGATTTCTGAGAGGCATCCTTCCACTTACTTTCCCTTCTTGATCAGATTGCGACCCAGCAGAGAGTCCAGAACCGGGTCCAGGTTCTCATCTATGTTCTCGATGAGCACAATGCTGCCCGCGTTGATAGACTTCTCGATTATGTCCAGATAGCTGCGCTGACCCAGACGAATCACCTTCAGCTCCTCGCCATACTTCTGCTTGATCCACTTGACCCCCTGCAGCTGGGGATCGATCATCAGGGGCCAGCGATCCGAGTTGGACAGGATCGTGGCGTTCTCAATGGACATCCGATCGCTGGGCAATCCCTCGTTCGTCCAAATGGCGATAGTGGTGTCGTCGGTCAGCAGCGACAATGGATCGAGATTCTCTGTTGTGGGTATGGGCGGATCGATGCTCTTCAAAAAGGGTGTCCACATCTTGAGTAGCAGGTCGATGCGGAATCCTTTCGTGAAACAGCCGACATAGGAAATGAAGGCGGTAATGAGTAGAATGTCGCCGGGTAAAGTAATTCCCTGCTTGACGAAGCTGTTGGTTTCAAATTAAAAATTCATTATACAAATACAACGAATATATATATCTGTGATCCTTCCTTACTTGTTAACCGCTTCGGCCCAGCGCACATTTTCACTGGCCAGTCCACCCACCAGACGGTTGGCCAGGGCGATGGTGGCTTGTGTGGCATCCGCCTCCTGTTGGCACCGCAATTTATCCGCGGTGGCCTTCTCGAAGTCCGCCGTCAAGCTGGCCAGCTGCTCCTCAAGGTTCTGTGAATGAATTAGGAAGATGGCATTAGTTTAAAGTCTAATTAATCATTAAAATTTTGGAATTTCGCAAGATTTTAATCTTGCAAATTTTATTTGAATTACCCAGAATTTGTTTGCAAAGATTTCATTGAAATTCCTTTCGATACCCGAAGCTTAGAATACCCTTGCAGGCCACTTGCTTTCAAACCGTTAGATCGTTAGATTAAGCTCAATGACCCATTTAATTATTTAATTAATTTGTAAACTATAATTTATCTCAATGTTTGTAATTCAAGCAGGATTCCTAAATAATCTTACAACTAGACTATGCTACTAAATTCTTGTTATAATTCTTTTTTGAACTTTTGCCCATTTTTTTTATTTATATAAAAAATAATTTCACTGAATGTTTTAAATTCGGCCAAATAACTGTCTCTGTTCGAGTGGTACATTAAATTATAGGAGCATTATATTCACTGCCTCAGTTTAAATTTCCGTACAACAAATTACAACAACGTCATGGTGCAAATTTGTTAATTTGTATGGGATTTCCAAAAGCATGTGCCAGGCGAACAGAAAAAACAGCAGGCTGACCAACCTTATTTATTGATTCTCATCTATGGAGACTTGGGAACCCTAGTTCTCCATTTTAATAATCCGTTGATTTCAAATTTAACTTATGTCGTTGGACACTTCCTTTGGTTTCTGTTCGCCCGGTACCTTGAAGTAATGGAATATCCAATTCAGTGGCTCAGTTTAAATGCCCGTGCAACAAATTACAACATTGGTTAGAAATGTATGAAATTTCCGGAAGCAAGTACCAGGCGATTTCGAAAATGTCTCCTTCACTGCGTTACAAACTTCTGGTCAAAATTATAATAACCTCTGCAAGGGTATAAAAATGTATTTTAGATTTCATTGTTAAATATAAACAATGATCTCATTCAAAAAGTAATTCATTTGAATTTCAAACGGTATAACACAATCTATTTAGGTAGTTTTTAGAAACAAATTTTAAATTTCCTAAGCATAAGTTATCTGTAAAATGCTTGGGAATTTTGAAATTGATTGCTGATTGGTAGTGCCATAAATTCTAATTAAAATTGTAAAAACTATTAAGAAAGCAAATAGTTAAATAACAAAACACAGATAATTTTATTCTAGTTGGAAAAATGTGTTTCATAACATTATTTCTATGTTCTTAGTAATGAAAATAATATCTTACCGCCACTTTCCGCTTGATGCCTGCCAATTTGTCCTGGGCAGCGGCCAGTTCCGCATTGGCCGCAGCCAGGGCCTTCCTCTTGGGCTCGACGTCGCAGTAGACCTCGTAGAACTTGATGATGTTGATGACCCAAGCACAAAGGCCAGCTGCAGCTCCGGATTTGGAACGGACGAATTCGGGCTCGAATTCGGGATCCTTCAGATACGGCTGGATGGCCTTGATGATCTCCGGATGGATGTTCTCCTTGTCGTAGTTGATCAGAGCGTCGAGGAACGTGTCCACCTTGGCCATGGCGATCTTGGCCGCCTTCCAGGATCGATCTTTGGGAACTTTCCCACCCGGACAAAGCAGCACCATGACGGCGGCTGTGACATTGGTCACCGCTCCCGGCGGCGAACCGAAGCTCTTGAGCTCGGTGAGATTGGCCTTGTTGAGGGTGTTGAGGGCATCCTGGGCGGCCATCAGCGCCGGCTCCGCCTTGAGGAGATCCTCCTCGCAGTCGCGCTGCTTCTTGGTGACTTCGTCGGCTATCAAAGCGACCTTCATTTCCTCCTCGTCGGCCACGGCTTTCTCCGTTTGCACCTTCTCCGTCTCGATGCCCACAATCTCGATGAGGGCGTCGGCCGCGTCGTTCTTCTCCTTCAGCTCGATCTCCTGGACGGCGAGCTTCACCTTCAGGTCGGCCACTTGCAATGCGGTGGAGCGGAGCTTCTCCAGCCCGTTCTCCAGCCGCTCGATTTTGCTCTGGAGATCCTCGTGCTTGTGGTTGAGCAGCTTGATGTAGAGGTTGATCTGCTCCAGGTAGCTCTTGGGAGTGGTATAATTATACCGTCGCTCGTTTTGCAAATACACCTTCGAGGTCGTGTTGACCGAGGTGTGGACATAGGCCATGAACTTGGCCACCGAGTCGCGATGGTTCTCGGGGAGCACCTTGTTCTGGGCCAGGAAGTTCATGGCCACCGAGATGAGTGCCTCCTGAGGCCATTCGTGGAACCAATTGATGGATGTGGCATTGATGATGGCAGGGAATTTTCTCGACCGAACACGCAATGTTGAACCCACTGGTGAAAAGCACAGAACTATCTTCAGCTGCTTGCGCACCCGATCGATGAAGAATTTCCAGCAGTTCTCCCTCGTGTCAACCAGTCCCGCACCTTTGACCTCATTACGCACGCCAGCGATTATGTTCTCGATCTCGTCGTCCGGAAACAGATCTGGGATCTCGCCAGTGGCTAACATATCGTTGATTAAGACAAGAAAATCCTCGCTGGGGATTTGGGCATCCGTCATCAGGAACATGGTGCCAACATTCTTTAGTCCGGCCTTCAAGTACAGTCCTGAAAATTCATTCTGCAAAGGGAGAGTTCCCATTTCGATTGGTATTGCGATTCAATTAGATTCTAAAACTATCAATATAAAGAAACCTTCAAGTCATTGACTCCGTAGCCCTTCTTTAGCTGTATCTGCACGACCTCCAAGCTGGATATGAATGCTGCCAAGCGCGCTAGAGATTGTTTCCCGCTGCCACCAACACCAACCAATAGGGCGCTGCCACGCGGTGATTCTAAAATGCGATTGATCCTGCCAAATAATAGATAAACCAATAACCATAAATATCTCAATGAATATATATTAATATTCGATCTAAGGCCCACCTGCAGACGTGCATCATCGCATCCTCGAATAACACCAGATTCATGGCAGCGACTAGATCATTATACGATGACATTGCTTCCTGAAGGAGTTTGTGAAGCTCAGGCCAACCCTTGATGGGCATGTACTTAGGATCACCAATTCCTCCAGCGAAATGACAGTAGATATTCGGCTTGTCGAATATAACGGATTCGTCAATTTCTTCGAACGACTTCTTGACAATGTCATGCTGCATTTTGGTAAAGCTATCGATGTCCTTATCGTCGGTTAGCTTATCCGAGTACACCCTCTGTGTCTCGTGTTGCCACAAACGTATAAGATCTGTTGAGCCCGTCAAGCAGTCTGTTGAACTGAACAGCAATCCCTTTAACGAGATCGGAAATAAAATAGATATTACATTTAAAAATATTCAATATAAATAAATAAGATACTTAAATTAATTTGTATGAACAATTTAAAATCTTAGATGTGATGTCTTTAACATGCTTGTAAACTTTATTTAAATAATGGGTTTGTTTATGTAATATATATGCAAAAACAAAATTAAGTACTTCTTGTACTTTTATATAGAGGGTAAGGATCTCTTCTATATAATTTCATAAAAAGTAAAATATTTTTGGGACTATTTTATTCAGGATAATCCTAAATGAGGTCTCAGATCTTCAGGAAAAATCTATGTGTCAACTTAAGATGTACTTTTACGTTGTTTATCTTTTGCTTATTCATTCCATATATTTAAATTAAATGTAAAATGTTTATGTTTGTAAAAATAATAAATACTTCTTGCAGTTGTATATCTCTTATATATAAAGTTACATATTTTTAGGACTACTTTGCATTATTTTTAAAGAATGATTCTTAAGGAGATTTAAGATCTGATCTTTTACTTAATCTTTACCATATATTTAAATTAAATGTTCAATGGTGACTGAATTTTTCTTTAGTTTTTTCACAGGAACTATAAATAACACAATCAATTTATAATGCCACCCACCTGAAATACATTGCTGATATCCCTCAGATTGAAGATATAGTGCGACTTGATCGCCGTGGGCAGAAACACCTGCAGGCACTTGTTGTGGAGCGCGATCGTGGCTGCCACAATATTGGGCGTCATGCGCGTGACGATCGGATTGAACTTCTGCTCCGCGTTGGCAAAGTGCTGGGCCAGGATGGCCGAGTACATGCCGGTGATGGACTCGGGGCCCGGGAAGCTCACGGCCAGGACGCAGAAGTGGCGCTGCAGGCGCGGATTGATCGTGAAGCTGCCCGAGGTGGGGTTCATGCAGGCCACATACTGACAGTTGTGGATGTCCTTGAGGGTCAGCTTGTTGCGATCGTACCAGTGGCCATAGTCCAGGTGCTGCCGCATCAGGGTGTGCGGCTGGACGGTGCCATACTGGTCCACCTCGGGCATGTTGATGTCGTCCACGAAGTAACAGAGCAACTTGTTGCCGGGCGGTCCGAAGTTGCGACCCGCCTTCTTCTCCAGCGGCTTCTCCAGGATCTTCTGCAACATCTCGGACGTGGTGTAGAAATTGAATGGTATTGCAGTGACAGCGTAATTCTCAGATAGCGATTGAAGCTTCTCGTTCACCAGTACGGTCTTGCCGCATCCGGCATTCCCCACTAGCATCACCGGGTGCTTCTTATCCATCAGGAGATCTAGAAAGAAACGCAGCCTAATGGACTCGGAGGTGTGCACGATGACAGCCTGCAGGGGCAGGTCCGAGTCCAGCTCGAACTTCGTTATCTTCTCCGTCCAGGAGAGGAAGGTCTTGGTCTCGCTATCCAGAAAGTAGTCGAAAACTGTTCCACCTTTTCGGTTGTCGGTTGTCGGTTTTGGGTTTTGGAGAGATTTTTGGGAAATGTTTGCGCAGGGATAAAGCATGGGTGTGGTTTGGCTTAAATGGAACTCCAAGAGCGGCACTCACCTGGCGGGAACTTAACAGTTTTGAACTCATTTACCCACCATTTGCTGAACTCCACGCGGTAGTCAATGGCTTGATCCTGGAACATGGCCGATCCGAAGGCCCAGATACAGGCAAAAACAAAGTACAGTTCGTGCCATTCTTTTGGGCAGTCGGCCGGCGTGTTCGCTGGGATTAGAAAACAGTTTAGCAGATGGCACAGCATTTGAATGTGGGCCATTTCGGCGACAGGCGTGATCTTCTTGAAACGCACGCGAATCGTTTCCAATGAAGGCGGTATGTACTTATCAAATAACATGACCAAATTGGACTTTTCGGCTGGAATTTTGCGCGTTTCAACCCAACTGGTCACATAGCTGCAAGGAACGGGTGGTTAATATATATTCATCATACTATTCCTACTCTGGCATAATGCAGTTGCGATTGAAATAGTGGCAATCGGAATTTGGGCTTAAAATATTTGATTTGTTTAGTTTTCTAGTTATATATTATCTATATTATATTATATTATAAATTATATTTAATTTTCTAAAAGTGTAATAAATTTCTTACTTAAATTTTCGTGTATTATTAATTTCAATTATAAAATAAAATGTTGCTGAATACCATACTAAACTTCAAGTATATTTATATATTTAATAATGTTAAATGAATTAAATAAAATTTTCATAAGACTTTCATAACTAAGAGGATGTCAAATCAATACGTTTTAAATATATGTTCCATCATTATTTTAACCGCAATTGCATAGAGTAAATCTAATTATTTGGGAAATAACAAATAAAAAATTAAATTTAGTAATTTTGTTGTTGAATTTCGTTGGAATTTAAGAACTCATTTTCGTCGAATGGGGCCGCCAATGATTGTTAAGCGAAAGTCGGTTGGAAATGTGACAATTTGTCGAGCGGAGACATAGTGTACTTAATAATCCCAGTACTCACGGATTCCAACCCAAGTCCTGCGGATTAATGTACAGGATGCCAGCCCTGGATACGGTTGCCGGCGTTGCTGTTCTCAGGTTGGAGATCTCGAAGAGCAAACGCATCGAAGGCGTCAACGCAATGCGCTCGTTGCTGGCCAGTGTGAGGACCTTGTTGTCATCCATCACGGTATTGAGGCTCTCGATCCACATGGGATCGATGTCGCCATCGAGCACGATCCACTTTGGTTGATCGCCCGTTATGTTTGCCTGATCCCGCATCAGAACCGAGAACAGGCCGTCTTTCCACTCGCGAGTCGCCGGGTTGATAATGCCGAAGAGTTCATCATTGGTCACAGCTTTCGGATTCAAGTCATTGAATATGGGCTTCCGCTTGATGTTCTGGTAGGTGCGCAGCAGCGTCTTCCACACCTGGGTCTTGCCGGTGCCCGCGTTGCCAACAATGAACACGGAATGACGTACCTCCAACAGCTCCTCCAGCTGCACCACCTTCAGTATGAAATTGTCCTCTGGTTGCAGTAGCAGATCGGAGGCAGCCTGTTTTACGGTGCGCTCAAAATCCTGATCACGTTTGCGGGGCACATCCAGGGCGGGAAACAGGTCGCTGATGAGCCCCATGAACACGGGCATGTCGTCCGTGATGATCTTCGGGATGTTGAAATCGCGGAGGGCGCGCATCAGCACCTCCTCCTCCGGACGGCCCGGATCACCTCGCTGGAAGGGATCACGGATTTATCTGGGTTTTATTTAAAGGGAAGTATTACAATGACTACCTTGAGGGATCCCGCCACCACCAGTACCGACTTGATGGCCCTGAGGCCCCAGTCGTAGTGGTCCTGCTTGGAGAGCAGCTCCTTGCACAGCGTGTATAGCGTGATGAACTTTCGGGCCAGGACGCGTGCATCCTGGAATCCCTCGGCCACCAGCATGATCTCGCAGATGAGCTCGAAATCGGGCACCACCATGGCGCAGGGCCGGAAGAGGGCCTTCAGATTCTCCGGCAGCTCAGTGCGTCCCGCGTAGCCCGGATTCATGGTGATGAAGATGCCCACCGTGGGCACGCAGCTGATCATCTCGCCCATGAAGTTGAACTTATCCTTCTTGTCGCGAATGGCGTCCTGCACGGACTTGACCTGGACGGCCACCACCGATAGGACCTCCACGGTAATGCGGTTGAACTCGTCGAAGCAGCCCCAGGCTCCTGTCTGGGCCAGGCCCTTGTAGATGTTGCCGCAGGACTGATAGTCCATCTGCTCGGAGCAGTTGAAGACGTAGACCATGATGCCGATGGCCCGTCCCAGATCCTTGGTGGTTTCTGTTTTTCCCGTGCCGGCTGGCCCGGCCGGGGCTCCGCCCATCACCAGGTGGAGGGACTGAGTCAATGTTATATAGCAGCGATCTGTGAGCGGCGTTATCACCAGGCGTGGCGTATTGCCCAAGTATTCGTGACAATACTGGAACTCGGCGTCGCAGATATTGGCAAAACAGTCCTTGTCCACATCGTCAAAGCGATGCCTAAGCTGCGATTGCCACATAAACGCGGAACCCGAATCCAATTTGGCCTGAATCATCTTGGCGACCACATCTCTGGAGTGCACATCAATGGTGCATATCGTCATTATCTTCTGACGATCGCCCTTGCTAAGCTCGCCCAGAAGGAGCGTTATGAGCAGGCTGAGCTGCGATATCTGTTTCTTGTAGTAGTCCTTGATCGCATTGTCGTAGCCCTCCTCCAGCCGGCCGAAGGCGATGTTCACCTCCGTGGACCACCAGATCTGCGATCCGCAGAGGGACACCTGGGCAGGGTAGTCGAACAACCACTGTTCCCGCTGCTTTTCCTCGTAGGCAATCACCGCTTCGGTGACGTAGTGCCTCAGGCTTTCGCGCATCGCCGCCTGGATGCGATTCAGCCAGACTTCGACGGGTCCCCGGATGCTGGCCAGCTCACTGAACTCCACATACTCGCCATCCTTGGCGTACATGCCCGAGGCGGACTCTATCTCACCCTTCGCGTCCTTGTTGAACTTCAAGCGGGCGATCGAGTCGAAGAGCTTGGTCAGATGCTTGGTGACCATCTCCGGCTGGATGCCGTTGCTGAGCACGTCCAGCAGATCGGCCGAGGACACAAAGTAGAAGCGCGGAAAAGCCAAGCGTTTCGTTTCCAAATACTCTGCCAACGCCTTCTCGCACAGCGTAAGCTCCCGCTGCAAATGCTCCAGGCGCTCGATCAGGCCGGATCGATTCGTGGCCGCCACCACGTTGGACGAGACGGCCATCTCGTCCATGAGGACGCGGAACTCGGCGTCGATGTTATCGAAGCGCACCGAATCGACGGGGAGCTGTTTGCGTATGTCTTCCGAACTCATGAAGATACTCTCAAGATGGGTCCAAGTGCGTTGCACCTCAAACCAAACGGTTATCACTTGATCGGCGATCATTAGCTTGTTCTGCCAAGTGGACACTTCCTCGAGGAAATGGGCGATGTACTTGGATGTTATTAGATTCTGTAGGCAAACCTGATTATCTTCAAGCGTCTCTATGAGTTCTTCCGATGCCTTCAGGAGGTTACAGCCGGTGCGCGGGTGCAGTTCGTGGTCGAACTCCATGGCCGACCACGTGGTATTGAGATCCCTCAGGATCTTCTCCATGGACATCTCCTTGACGGCCTTGTCCACGATGTTCTTCACCTCCTCCTCGCACTCGTGCAGGTTCAAGCCGAGCAGCTCGGCCAGCGTCGTCTCATGATCCATGATGAACTTGACCTATAAAAGGGATTTCGTTAAAGTACAACACCTTGGGATCTAGCTACGGGTGCGGAGTTCATCTACAAGTACAGTGGTTCTACGGATTTAACTACGGATTCTACTATGTATGTACATCTGACACTGGCTGTAGCTGCCAAACCACTTACGGTCACTTCCTTGGGCAGGGCGGCCAGACTCTGCAATTAAATGGTATTTACAAGAACTGTACAGTTTCTGCCGGGCACATAAATCCCGGAGATCAAGCGGAAACGAAAGAAAGAACGAAGAATTATGTAGAGAGTCTTTGCTATACAATTGAGCATCCCCAAAAAAAAGTAGAGGGGACGCTCGGATTAGTGCTGGGGGGAGTGGAGAGAGATTTTCACGGATTATTTACATTCTGGCCAAATGTCTGGGATTGGCTTAAGAGATGGGAAAAAAGGGGGAATCATCGAAAGGGAAGCACAAAATAGACCTTGGTGGAGTTCATCAGCTGGTTCCAGTGACGCTCCCGAATGGCCGGATTCTGCAGCTCGCCCACGGCTCGGAGGGAGGTGAGCATGTTCTTGACCGTGGACTCCAAATTGATGAAGGTGTCCCACGGTCGCATCTCCTTGTCCAGCAGCCGGATGTCCTTGGCGAATTTCTTGCACTCGATGTCCATGTTCTCCACATCCACCTTGCGCCACGGAGTGGTTTTCCAATCGTCGATGCTGGTTTGGACAATGTTGACGTAGTCCCACAGTTGCTGAGTTATCAAAACAATCGGGGGGATTAGTTTGGATTATATAGGTTATGGATTAGGATTAGGGTTAGTAGGTAAGTCGCTGGGGGGCAAAAAAGTAAAAGCTCAAGTTCCACATGTGGCATGCATAAATTTAGTACGAGTTGTAGATTAAAACATGCACAGACAAAAAGGAAGAAATCGGGAAACGGGTGAGTAGCTGGACTTGGTTAGATGGGATACCTTGAGCATGCGCAGCTCCTTGCGACACTGCTTGAGCACCTTGAACTCCGGGATGTTGACCTCGAACAGGCTGCCCGACTCCTGGATGTCCCGCATCTCGCTCTCGCAGAGGAACATGTCGTCGTTGATGCGATCCATCAGCAGGTAGGGCTTGTAGCAGTCGAACTTGAAGAAGTCGTAGGTCTTGAAGACCTCCCGGAACAGCTGGATGTGGGACTCGAAGAGAGCTATCTTGTTCCGGATGCTGACCACTTCGGTGGCCTGCAGCGGGGACACCTGCTGCTTGACGGTGCTGGCGATCTTCTTGGTGTTGGCCCACTGCTCGGGCAGCTCCTGCAGCAGCACATTCACCTCCTCGGGAATGTCCATGTCGTAGTACTTGAGTAGTTGGATGGTCTCCTGCATGGGCTCGAACATCTCGTCCGTTTTGGCCGCCCGCTCCTTGACCTGCATGAGGTAGGCCATGATGCTGACCAGACCCTCGTAGTCCTTCTCCTTTACCGTCTGCAGGAGACCCTCGTCCGCCTTGCGGATGAAGTGACTGAGATTCATCAGGCTGGAGGTGACTGTGGTGACCAGATGCTCCTTGAACATATTCCCCCACTTGCACACAGTGTTGAGCAGGGCCTGTCGAAAGGGCCTCACATCCACCTGGAACCAGGAGCTGAACACCTGGAAGGGACCGATGTCCTCGATCTCGTTGAACAGCGACTCGTAATTGTCGATCTGCTCCCGGAAGGCCTCGATCGTCGGCTGGCATGGCACTGGCGGCGGCGGCTGATTCGGATCGTTGATCATTATGAGCTCGATCTCGTCGGGATCCAGCATGCGTCCGTACTCCAGGAAATACTCCATGCACTCCTCACGATCGTCCAACCAGAGGTATGAGTACCTTTCGAACTGGCGGCAGAAGCGCGATGCCTCCTCCATCACCAGATCCACTCCGTTCAGGATCTCCCTGCGCATGTCGATGATGTCCTGGTTGTCCTTGATCATCTCCACATAGTTGCGCTTCTCGTTGGGCTTCAGTCGCTTGATCAGCGAACCCATCTTCATGATGTCCCGCATCAGCTCGATCAGCATATTGTTGAAGCCCATCGGATCCTCCGGATCCAGAGAGGGCACAAACACCAGATTGGGTTCGACCAGCTCCAGCCGGGACTCGAACAACGGAGCATAGTTGTTCTCCGGATCCATGTTCTCCGCCAGATAGCCCACACTCACTCCCACTGTGCGCAGGATATTCTCGTACACGATGTTGTCCACAAAGTCCACGTAACTCAGCCACACGGCGTCGTCCTGATTTTGCCCCATATCAAACTGCACCATGTTATCCTGCAGCAGCTTATGGATCTCTATGGAAGCGGCCTGGATCTCGGCATATCGCTTGGCCGTCCGATCCGGACGCTCGTCTATCGACAGCACCGAATCCTTCTTGCAGTCCCGCCTCTCGAACAGCGGTTGTTTGGCCCAGACGCCCATGATCTTGCGAATCTGGCGCAGATTACCCTGCGTGTGATCCATGCGATTCTGGAGCGCGGCCACAGGTTTGCGCAGCTTGTCCAGATAGCTCAGTATATCTGAAAGATTTTAAGGGTGAGGCTTAGTGTCTAAAATATGAAATAGTAATAATATTTAATTAATTAATTAAGTTAATGATTGATTATTTTAGGTTATTTTATTTGTGCGAATAAAGCTCAAAAAAAAATTTTTTAATTTATTTAAAAAAGTCAAAAGTTTCCTAATCCTTTCTGGAATTTATTGAGGCGTTATTATGATTACCCAAGCATACAAATATTTGACAGGAATTTTAATTGCGAACCAATAAATCTTGAAAAAAAGGGTTATGGAATTCCTGACATATTTCTGCCATAATTTTTTGTGGAACAATATCAGACTTTACTAAGCAGACGCACCTGACGAATTCCAAACGAGCTGCTCCACACCAATCTCGACCAGGTCATCAATCATCTTTATCTCGGGCTCGATCAGGCGAAGCTCCACCGGCGAGCTGCCCTCCTGGATGCTGTTGTACCAGTCGATGGTCTTCTCCAGGTTCAGGGTATAGGATCGAAACACATCAGTGCTCTCCGCAAAATCGATGGCAATTTGGGGAATGCCGTCGATCTTCATCTGCTGCAAGTAGTGAACCTCTCTGAGGATTGAGAACAGAGCAGCACTGAAGTTGAGGATCAGGGAATTGCTGCGGCGATCGCGGGCTATGAGCGATTTCTTGAGGTTCTCCTCGATTTGTCCGGCCAACTGTTCGGCCCAGTCATCGAAGAACTGGGTCTTGCAGGCTCCCAACTTGACCATGAGGACCTCGTAGCGCTCCACGATTTCAAGGGATTTCTCTGTCTTGGTAATTCTAAAAGGGATAAATAGTTGGTAATTATTTTTTTTTTGAGATACTCGCGTCATAGAGTTGGACTCACTCATGCTGCAGGGCCTTGAAGTGCTTGATGGGTGCTGTGATCCTGGTTTCCAGCTGATGACACCAGCGTATGAAGGCCGCAACAGGTGGACAATTGTAGTTGGGAAACAGATTGTCCCCGACCTTTTTTAGTTCCATCTGTTTGTCATATATGGACTCGCAAACGGTCATTTCATCATCCAACATCCGCACTATTTCAGCATAGCGTTGGGTGAATTCCTCCTTGATCTTGGGCCGATCCAAAACACTGCCCACTATGCTTATGAGCTGCGGGATCAATACATTAATTTACTATGTAATTAAAAGATGTACCATTCCCCATAATAACCTTAAAGATACTCTCCAAATTATGGCAATCGTCAAAGGCCTGACAAAGTATGGCCGCCAGCTTCATGTCCAGTTCGAGAATGCGGGTCTGGAAGCCCTTGAAATCCTCATCGAACTCGTGATCATCGGGATCCAGGACATCGTAGCTCTTGGAGGCAAATGCCGTGAAGTACTGATTGAACTCCACGTACACATCTGTGATGCGAGTACTCAGCTGGCGACCTCGCAGCCCACCGATTTCGACTTTCTCTAATTTCAGGAATTCAATCACAGTAAAGAAGAACCTTGCAGAACCCCGGATTAGTAGTCATCATCTTAAAGGTCTAAATAAATTGGTAAACTTACCACTGAATGGTTGTGAGGCGTTCGAGGAAGGCATTAAAGCGCTTGAAAACTGAATTTGGATGAAAAGTCCATAAAATCGGCGGCCGCTCCTCGGGCTCGGTGAAAAAGGTGGCCAATCTGTCCTTGTAGTAATCAAATAGCTCCCGAAAGAACTTCAGGATCTGGATGGACAGGGTGAGCCGTTGCATGGCCTCATCGATATCACTGTGGAATATTGACGAGGGATCCAAATATCGCTTGGCCTGAAAATCATAAATCAAAATTATATTTTGTTAAACAGAACCATTTTTAAATTGAACCTAATTTTACTTAAAGGTATAATTATTTTATTTTATATTATTTCAGTTAAACCTCAAATCGATTTGAAAAATATATTCAGTACATATAACATATTATTCAGTATATATTTAATCTATAAATCCCCCTTTTCCACCCACCTGGTGTATAATCAAATTGCATATCTCCTGCAGCAGGACCGTGATTTTGGCCGATTGGCAATAGTAACGCGAGTTGCCCCACAAAATGCCAACCGTGTTCATGAACGGAATGAGCAGGGGCTTGCACTCGGCAAAATCAATCTCCTCCAGGTGCTGAAGGGGTCGCTTCAGGGGATTCAGGTAGAGTGTTATGTCCTTTGCCTCCGCCAGAGCTGCGGGAATCACCGATTGGCATGCAAAAATCACATTCCGTGGCACCAAACTCACCCGTAACGACGTTCTTGAAGAGGGTCTGGAAACACGGATGGTAGGCACTCATCGAGTACTCCAATATCAAAGCCATGGCACGAATCCGCTCATTGCGCAATTGGTCGTAGATAAAGGACAGATTCTTGAGGCGATTGTTCCAAAATGTGAATTCTATGGGAAGGGAAGGGAGGAAAGATTACTGATTTTTAATTTGGCTAACTAATGCAATTAATCAAGGGGCTTAAGGATAAGGGAAAATATAACTTACTTTTTTAACATGGGATTTAAATATTTGTTGTTTTACAAAATATAAACTTTGAAAAACAACATAACAAAGAACTGCAAAATCTAGTATTGTTCTTACATTTTAAAAACTTCCTTAAGGAATACTCAATTTTAGTAAACATTTAACATCTTTTTAAATAGGTAAGCTACGTAATCTTATCTAAGTATGCAGAATTCAAAAATTGTATATTTAACTTTTGAAATAGGTATTTTTAAGTGTTTGTCATTAAATAATGAAAAGTAAACCTAAATCATTTCTATTCCATATACTTTAGGGTTAGCAAAATTAATGTTATTGGGAATGTTATTTAAAATAAATATAACATATTGAATAGTTTATTAGACCCTGTACCCAAAGGGTAAAGGGTATATTAAGTTTGTGCAAATGTATGTAACAGGCAGAAGGAGGCGTGGCAGACCCCACAAAGTATATATATTCTTGATCAGCATGACGAGCTGAGTCGATATAGCCATGTCCGTCTGTCCGTCTGTCCGTCTGTCCGTCCGTCCGTCTGTCCGTCTGTCCGTCCGGATGAACACACGGATCTCAGCAACTGTAAGAAGAACTAGAAGAACCGCATTACCAGTGTAGATTCTTCTAATACTGAGTAAATTAGAGTTTATTTTTTTAAGTCGGTGCCACGCCCACCGCCCCCGCAATTTGTATTTGAATTTTTGCACTGCCCTGCACTGCACAATTTTCAAGCTAAAATTTTTTTAAAAATACACATGCAATTGGAGCATAGATTTCTACCGATCCTGAAAATTTCATCAAGATTGGTTAATTAGAAAGCGCACAATAAATACCTAAAGTTTACAGGCGCTAAACACAAAAAATCTGTTTATTTGCGCAAAGAAACGGTAAATCGCTTGCGTTCAGTGGTTGATTTTTCTCGGAAGTGCCGCTGCAGCTGCGCTGCCTCTAGCTTCATATACATACATACGAATGTGTATGTATATATGTATGTATGAATGTGCGTCTTCAATATATTTATACTGTATTAGCTGTCGGTTCAAAAAGTTTGGGTTTGTCGAATGGTTACGACGTTCGACTTAATACGCTGAGATCTTGGGTTCGAATCCCAGGCCGGACTCGGTGTGAATATATACGTGTATATATATATANATATTCAAACACTTTTTTTTAAATGGTAAAAATAAAACATTCCCGTTTAATCATTAATCGATTTATTTTTAATTTGTATTATGGAACTTATCCTCTTTAAAGGACAGCTAAAATCGTAAAAATCGCAAGTTGTTTTGGCAAATAGGAGCATTAACTTTTGCCATTACCCAAACCTATAGAAATAATTGCCAACGACAAAGGTGAACGCATGACCACCCAAGAAGGCAGAAGGGTTCATCCTTTCGGTTATGGTAATAACGGAATAAATATTGCATGCACGCGGAATGTCATTCGTGAACAGATAATAAAGAAAGGAGAAAGTTGTCGGGGAGGGGGGAGGAGTAAATGCCAGGTTGCTAGGATATGGGGAGACGTGAATTTTATCAATAAATAATAAATGGAGGGAGCCAAAAATACCAAAAATAAAACAGGCAGAACACATGGCACCACCTCGAAACACTCACCGGTGTGGGGAGTGGGATTCTGGCCGTTGGTGAACGCGTTCGAGGGACTCTCCTTGATGACCTCGTGGATCTGGGTGGCCCACTTGATGACCACGCCCTCGATGGCGCTCTTCAGATACAAATCGAACTGGCACTGCTCCGTCTCGACCAGCTCCTTGGCCGCCTTCACAATCTTCTCGACGCCGACGGGCATGGCCAGGATGGTCTCCCCGCTCACCTGGCCCTTCACCTGGTGCACGGTGCTCTTCAGGCTGTGCACATGCTTCTGCACATCCTGGGCCACCATGATGGGCCAGGTGCGGTAGTTGTCCTCGTTGGAGAGCAACGGCACCAGCACCTCCTCCACCAAAGCAGACAGCTGGTCGATGGTCCGCGTGGCCAGATCCCCGTAGATGATGAAATTGCCGCAATCCTCGCGTGGAATGGGCTGGGCATAGCGTTTGATGAAGTACACCCCCTTACTCTTCAGCTGGGAGAGTGGAAACGTGGTCGATGGCACTAGCTGGGCGGCCGGGGTGAGAATGATGATGAGCACCACGGGAGAGTTTCTGTCCAGAAACTCCTTAATGATGCCCTTGTGCTCCTCCACCGTGATGACGCGCGTCCACTTCTCTGGCTTTAGTTTTAAGGACTTGATGACAAAGGAGCCCATCAGTTCCAGGCGCGGATCTGGGCCCACTCCCGCCGTTGCAGCGGCTGCCTCGGCGCTGGTGGATGGCTCCATCGCTACCCACTGCCTGTGGCCGGTTGCAGGTTGCTATCCTGCTCCTCCTGCACTGGTTGCCTTGTTGTTTATTGTTGTTGTTGTCTGCTGTTGTCAGTTGTTGTCAGTTGTTTGCTCTGGGGATGAGTTGCACATGCATATCTGAGTGTTTGGCTGACCTTGTTACCACTAACAACTACATAGAAAATCAATAAAAACTGCAAAACAATGTGATTTTTTCATAAATTTTCACAATTCTCTATAAGATTTCCCCTAAAAATAGCATTTTCAAATAGTTATTTTGATTTTTCAAGGGTTTTCCAGAGTTACATAACATATTTCACATATTTAGCTTGTTACATAATGTTTAATCCGAATTATTTATATTATTATACATTTTATCCTAGGATATTACCAAGTTTTGGCTATGATAAATCATTATTTTTTGTTTTTAGTTCTCACTAAGTTATCTAACCTAAGGCATTTTCAGAGATTACATAACTCTTAAATAATTAAAACTTCATGTATCTCTCCTTAAAAACATAAATTGATTGGAGTTTCTAAACTAAACTAATAAAGCTAACTGAAAAGCTCATTAAATTTCAATCACTTTCACATCTTTATCACTTGGTATATATATTTTCATAATTTTCCCAATTTTCCTGAAGGGTTTCCGCAGGTTTTTCCTTTTTCAATTTCGACTGCTTACCTCGGCTGTTGGAATGCGACTGAATTGTTGGTTATTTTCACCTGCGTCGGAACTCTCACCTGACACGCAACGGCAGTTGGAAAAGTGATCGTGGCAGGACTCGTTGCTAGGGAGTTGTTGATTTTCAGTTGCGAATCCTTCAACGGCTCGGGCTCACTGTTTGTTATTTCCCCTGTGCCATAAGGCCCGTTGCCAGGTTGGTTGCCATGCTTTTGGCCATTTGTTGCGCCGCCATCGCTTAATTGCCATCGAAATGGCGAATTGCACGCCATTTTCGCGACTTCGAGTGGAAATCAAGTTCCTCGATTTGCACACTTCCAATTGATTGATTAGGTGCTAATTGTTGGTTATTCAATTAAGATTGGAGGTGCCACGCGATTGGTTGTCTGCATCTGTATTGTTTAGTTTGTCACTTTATTTTTTTTTATAAACTATTTTTTCAGATATGTTACGTTTTACAAATCTATTACAATAGTTTTTGTTGTTTTAGTTTTATTTATTTATGTTGTTATTTTGTCTTCCTAAGTAAAATCTTTTTTTATTAAATTGCTTTACCTCCAATTTTACAATATTATCATAGTTTCAAAATACATACCTTTATAATATGTATGAAATTAAATATAATTAAGTTGAATTTTAAATGTCAATTATCTGAGAAATGATCAAATTAGTATTAAACACATATGTATTTCCGAAAATCTTAAGCTTTTCGAGTCAAATGATATTACATTTTTGGAATTCTGAATAGTTCTGAAAGCCACAACAACATTTGAACATTCCCTGCAATTTAGCTCCTAATAATTGAAGGAAAATCTGATTGACTTTGCAACATGCAACCCAGCAAACAGGTGGAGCCCTAAAAAGGCTGTCAAACACTTGGCCACAAATGACTTAGTTGGCTTCCAGCGAATGGTTTCTGGGCACGCCAAGAACTGTTGCACCTTCCGTGCAACAGTTGGTCAGGGGAAATTGCTCAGGTAACCAAATTAACCAAAATCACTCGCTCTTGCCATAATTTCTTACCCCATTTTATGGAAATTTAAAGCGCAGGCGCGGGCAACATGTGGCCGTAAATGGAAAACAAAATCCAGCCACCTGTTGCGGTGGCCAAAATAGCAACAGATAATTGCATGACTACCGGAAATAAAAGTTTATCCATTTGCCATTTCCATCAAGGCCTAGGTCGTCGAATCGAGTGTCTCGTGCTTTGGGTGCTGGTTCAGTGAACCCAACAAAAAAAACCAAGAAACCACATTTATGCAAGCAGCCAGCCAAGCCTGAAAATCAATAAGCTTATAAGCCATTTCGGAGCAGGTGGCTGCAACCAGTTGAGTGGCAAGAATGTGGCAGTTGGCACTGGCCTTGGGAGTGCTCCAGCACCTGAGCACCGCCATCGTGGTGGAGCGGAATAGGTTTGCCTACTACAAGGTGCCGGCTGATCAGTTGCTCCAAGTCCAGGATTCCGATTACGATTACCAGTCCGAGGAGATCACTCACCATCCGTTGGCTGGCAAAGAGCTCTATTATGTGCTGCAGTGTCCTCCCAAACTGGAGGATGCCATTCCCAAGCCGCAGGACATGAAGACCTGCAATGTGGTGGACCAGTACCGGGGAATGTGGAAGAAGAAGCAGCGGGCCAAGTCCAAAAAGCATCTCTACATGGTCCCATTCCGCATTGTACTCCGTCCCCTGAGACCGCCTGCCATGAGGCGCAGCCTGAAGCGTCGTAAACGCCAGCATAAGGATAACCAGGAACCCGATCCCAGGCGATATAGGAAGCCAGAGAAGCTATCTTCTCCTCTCCAGCACCTGGGACGACCACACACCAAACAAAAGTTCCTCAAACTAGCCGCCGACCATCGGAAGTTTAAAAGCGGGAACAGCTCCAAGGGATTCCAGCACATGTACCATCGCGACGAGTCCTACAACGATCACATCTTCTACGACGAGCTCCGCTCCGACGGAGAGTTCCACAACTTCGGCAAAGAAAAGTCCACTTAAATGCCAAGTAATGATCGAACTTTGTAAACCGGATATCGATAACATTCTGTTGGGGGGTTCATTGTCAATGCGATTCATAAATATTTATCAGTAGTGTGAATCGATTAAAAATATTTATGGCTATTATGCAATCGATTTTTAATCGAGGTGAACACTGTACTTTTGGTTCTACTTATTATCAGTTGTTGCATATGATTGTTCAGCTGGAAATTAAAATGTAATACTTGACTAAAGATATTTATGGATGTGTTATGCAATCGACTTTCAATTGTGCAGCTAGAAATTATAATTTCTATCTAACACTCTCAGGGATATTGTAAATTCACATTTTGAAATTAGGGCACTCAACCTGTTCATTACGTTGACTATAATCAACTGTATTTTAAATAGTAAACACTTTAGTCACGATGCAATTAATTGGCTGCCAACTAAAAACCTGCTCTTACACTCAGAAATAATTTCGGAATCACCTCTCTCCCATCTTTCCTTTTCTTTAAATTAGCAAATAACAATAAAATATTTTCGGCTTGGGCAAAAAAAAAAAGGATGTCACATTTCTTAAGAGAAAATAATTAAATTAAAAAGGATTATCATATATCAATGAATACTATAGTTTTTCTGAGTGTACTATAGCTTTTCGAACTATTAACAATAAACTGACTAACACATTTAATGTTAATTAAACCGGTTTGCGAGCAATTCTAATCTTTGTCCTTCTATGTAGCCAATAAAAGTGGAATGCGGTTGCTGGATTTGGATCGGTTTTAATCATTCACTTCAGATTCATTATAGACCGGTAAGAACATGTCGTCGTAGGAGATCCTGTCGAAGACATCCTCGAAGATATCGCGAAAAACGCCAGTAAATATTTTGTTATTGGTGGGCTCCAACTCATTCCAGAATTCAACCCAATGCTGATTGAAGACCTGGTTGACGGCGATCGACAGATCCTCGTTGTCCGCAAAGAAGTTGTCCAACCAGAACACCCATCTGCAAGTTTAATTTTAAGACTATATTTTAATAAATAACAAATAGCAGAGACTACTCACCGTTTCATGTTCACGAAGGGATTGAGATCGTAGATCTTTAGGTAGCGCTTATTGTTCCGATACTCCATGAACACCTTCAGCTTAAGGACGAAGCGGAAGTTCTGAAAGTCCGAGAAGGACTCCCCCGTGGAGTTGAGCTCAACAATCCACAACCTGCCCTGGGAGACGTAGCTGCCCTTGTGGATGAGACTCGGTATCCGGCCATGGATTTCGATCAGGCTAGAGGTGGGGTTCTCGTCGAAGCCACTCACTTTCGTAATCGTTGTGTTCTCGAAGCCGTAGTTCACTTGGTTGAAGAGGTCGAATATCAGCCAGAAGGCGCCAACCCGCTCATCGTTCCAAAACTTGGAGTCCCTGATGTCCACCACATCGATGGGTTTCAGACCCAGCTCGGGAATGCCCCGGGGATACTTCTTAATCAACGCGTTCATCGATTTCACAATGCACTCCGAGTCCCCGAAATGGCACTTTGGAATTTCCTTGGCTGAAGTTTTCGTAGAGATGGAAATAACAATGCTTAAAGGTCACCGGAGTGGCATCTTCGTTACCTACGTAGCATCTGGGCTCTCGTCACCACGAAGAACTGCAGGCCCAGCACTGTGATCAATAGTTCGCGCATTCTCAGATACTTTTGCATCCAGTGCCCTCAACTGTCGATTGTCATTTGAAATCGTGTGGTGGAGGAACAACTGCAACCTGGTTATGCACTCGAGTTGTTTCTATAACCGGTTAAAAGCTCCATGGGCTTTATTTGCATGTTCAACTTGAACGATTTGCAAATACTCAATGTAAATTACGCGTTCCTTATCAAAATAAAATATTCGCATAAACTTTAGTTTGAATTTTAAATTGAAACAAAAAGATTATCATCTATCTGAAGATTTATTGGCTATGATTATACTTAACATCCTCAAGAAAGAGATCGTCATAGGAAACGTTTTGGAAAACATCCTCGATTAGATGGGTGAAAACACCTTGGAAAACGTTGAGGGCTGAGGGTTCCAACTCGTTCCAGATTTCCACCCAATTTTGGTTAATCACCTTATTTAAAGCTATAGTTAAATCGAAGTTTTCAGGGAAGAAGTCATCCAGCCATAAAATCCAACTGAAAAATGTTGAAATGCATCCAAATCCTATTGGGAACATCCCCGAATCCAAAACTAATACTCACCGATCCATTTGGACTCTCGGCACCAACTTGTACATCTTCAGATGTCTCTTATTGTTGCGATACTCCATGATGACTTTCAGTTTGAGGGCGAACTTAAAGTTCTGAAAATCCGACACCGATTCACCCGTGGAGTTGAGGGTGAAATACCAGAACCTTCCGCAGACCACATATCTGCCCTTGTGCACCAGACTGGGGATCTCTCCGTGAATCTCCACCCAGGAAGAGGTGGGATCCTTGGTGAAGCCGTGCACTGCCGTAATCGTTGTATTCTCGAAGCCATAGTTGACCTGCTCGAACATTCGTAACTTGATCCAGACCGGACCAGATGGATTGTCAGCCAGGATCTCGGAGTCGCTGATGTCGACCACATCGACGGGTTTCATTCCGATAGCGGGAATGCCCTTCGGATTGCTCCCGATGATCCTGTTCATGCTCTCGATAATGCACTTGGAGTCTCCGTAATGGCATCGTTGAATATTCCGAATGTCTGAGAAAGATCAGGATTTACCAGTTTGGAAGCGGGTTGATTTGACTAACTCACTCGGAGCTTCACATTTGGAAAGAGATGAAGATTGGTAAACGACTGAGAGCGCTAGGAAAATGGCGAGCATATTAATGGATACTATTAACCTTATAAAAAGAGCCTGTGTCAGCACCGGTGGTTGATCTGAGAATACTATTTCTATAAATCCATTGGCTAATACAACTCTCTAAAGCTTATAAACCTGACGGGAATGTTCATGGCTCCAGAACCAGTTTCCTAGATCACTGTAAACGAGTATATTGCCCCCTCAAAGTGGGGTTTATAATCCAAGCGATCAAGCGTGGTGTATATACGATCGCAATGTATCATATAGCTTAAATATAATATTATATTTGCACAAACAAATTATTTATACATTTCACGGGCTCTCCTACTAAAGCTAAGATTATAATTTAGTTCTCATCATCTGGCAGGAACAGATCGTCATAGGGTACGCTGTCGAAAGTATCCTCGACCAGGCTGCGAAAGACGGTCTCGAATAAACGCAGGATTCCTGGCTCCAGCTCGTTCCAAAACTCCACCCAGTTTCGATTGAACAAGTTGTTGATCGCCAGGGTTAGGTCGAAGTTTTCCGGAAAGAAGTCGTCCAACCACATAATCCACCTTTTGAAAATGTAGCAAAGGAAAAAAATATTGTTACTTAAAGGATATGGTATTAATGAACAGAAATCAATAAAATTAGGAAAAATATTATTTGTTAAAACAAAAATTAAATAACAACTACATTTTTCTGCATAATTCAAAAATGTTATATTTAAATAAATGTTATTAAAGGTATTAAAGGATGAAAGATGTTTTTTTTTTAATTCAACTATAATATGAATCTCTGCTTATGTACTCGTATATATGCATATAAAACTCACCGATCAAGCCGGATATTTGGGACTAGCTCGTAGATCTTTATGTAGCGCTTGTTGTTCCGGTATTCCGTGCGCACTTTGAGGGTGATATCAAACTTGAAATTGAGGAAATCCGAATTGGAGGTGCCATGAGAGTTGATCTCGACGAACCAGAGCATCCGACCCTTGGCCTGGTAATCGCCCTTGTACACCAGCCGTGGTATCGTTCCATGGATCTCGATCTTGGACGAGGTGGGATCACGATCGAAGCCCCGGATCTCCGTGATGGTGGTGTTCTCGAAGCCGTAGTTGAGCTGGTTGAGCAGCTCGAAGTTGTACCAGGCCCCGCCCACTCGCGAATCGTTGACCAGAAGCCAATCCTTAACGGGCACCACATCGATGGGCCTCAGGTTGATCTCGGGTATGCCCTTGGGGAAGTTTTTCAGCAGCGCATTCGCAGACTCCACCAGGCACTTGCCATCCCCATAGTGGCACTTCTTCACTTTAGGTGCTATAAAGTTGGAATTATTTAGGTGGTTTCAAAGAGGGAATCTTATTTGGGGAACACCTACGCAATCCTTGGCACTGCAGACCGATAAACAACGGCGAACAAATCAACACGTAGCCCAGTAAATGCATCTCACGGCGCGATGAGTACTACCCCGAATAATCTCGAGATCTCCGCCAACCGATGCACTGGCTCATTCGATGGTAACTACTCGATCGACAAAGCGATTGTTTTTGCAATGGAACTTTTACAAGGAAATTAAACCAGCTGCTATTATCATAACGAGTTCTCTATAAACCCGCTCACTGAATGAAATATTGCTAGCTTGTTTACTCTTAACTTAAGTTGGAGTCAAACGTTTTATTTTTTATGCAATATCTCAAATTTCAAACCACTAACATTTTTTAATTATTAAATTTTCTTTCGTAAAAACTTAGGATCAGTTCATTTAACTAAGACACATAGTTTCTGTGGCAGCTATAGAATACCCCTTTTTAGATTCTAATTGAACCAATCGATTTTTTCTCAGTGCTTTTATAAAATAAAACTCAACTAGGAATAAGCATTAGCATTACTTGATCAGACCAGTACAACAACGCTAAAAATCTTTCGGATTTTATCGGAGCTTTCACCACACCCGATTCCTTTTGTTTATCATGAAATAGAATAAATCAATTCGCTTTTGCAGTTAATATATTTAATTAACTAATGGTTACGTAACTTCAGTACGCCTAAAGAAAAAAATCGTTGTAGGGATTTGAACCCAACACTTTGTTGATTTGTTTAGCCAATTCCGCTGTCATCGCTGCCTTCACTTCGGGCTCAAAATCTGCCCAGTACTCCTTCCAGTTTTTATTGACCCAATCATTCACAATAATGGTAAGATCAGTGTTGTTTACAAAAAGATTATCAAGCTGCTGAATCCAGCTGGAAGTAAATAAAGTCTGATGTAAGATGATATACTAGAGTTATGTGCACATTTTATACCGATCAATTTTCATATTGAAGTCGAGTTTGTAGAGCTTTACATATCCCTTTGCATCCGCTGTCATGGTGAATTTAAAAATAAATCGAAAGTTTTGAAAATCACCGGCCATCTGACCCGTCGCATTCAGATTCAAATTGAGGAATTTAGACACTAAGTTCAATTTTAGCTTAGACTGCAGGCTGGGTATCCGGGCATGAATCTCAACCTCCGAGTGAGTGGGATCTGGATCGAAGCCCCCGATCTTGGTTATGGTTGTGTTCTCTAACCCGTATACCCAGTGATCACTCAGCTGTATGTTGAGAGAGAAGGGCCCATGACTTTCTGCCCCAGTTAGAGAGACATCATCAACTAGACGAGCATTAAGCGGGGACAAGCCAATATCCTTCAAACCCACTTTACCAAACCTTCTAATCACCGAATTACTAGAGCGCAGGAGACATTTGTTATCCCGGAAACGACACTTTTCTATTTCGGAAGCTGTATACAAAAGATCAGCTTAGTATTGCTAATAAACAGTTTAAATAATGCATCTTACGTATTTCATTGCCTTCGATCAGATGAGCGACTAGAACGAGAAATATCACCCTCAAATGCATTTTTTCTACTGGCTAACAATCTAAGTGGAACTTAAAAATATATATTAAGATATGGGAAAAGCTTTGAAAAGCTTTAACTGGTTTGCAAACCTTTAAGGAAATAGCCTGTAAATACAATTACATTTAAATCATTAATTTAAAAACTGGATTCACTTAGAACGAGATAACTCTAAGATACCCCTTGTGCTATAACATTAAAACCGATTTCTTAGCTTTTAGGGGATCCTAAAATGAATAGGTGTACCAATAACTACCCATTATTTAATAATTTATGTAATTAAAAGAGTTACTCCAAATAAATAAAAACTTAAAGAAATTATTTGCGGTACAACAATGAATAAAAGCATAAATATAAATACAAATATTGTTGGCAATCAATAATGGCCGTAATCAAAATTTCGTTCTGCCGGTGCTAGAAGGTGCCGGATTATAAATAGATTTCCTGCCAATGAACTATTCGCTTTACTATACCATTAAGCGCCAGGTAAATATATGCAAATGGGATAATAAACACTTGTGAATCAATATAGAACCTCCTCGCCTGACATTAAACACTTTGTTGAATGAGCGATTAGATAAACGCCTTATTAATAGTTTGGGCTTATAAAATTCGCTTTCAGTCAGCGGTCATTGCACCAGAGGTTATAAATTATTCATATTCAGTATTTGCATAATATATATACGTGTATATTGTGATGCCCCACATAATTTCCGATGCGAAATTCGAGTTCCTAAAAACAATATCCAATTACAAGTCTTCCTTAATAGAATAGAAAGTTTATTTATAGCAATTTTTGTACACAACAATTTTTAAATAGTTTTATGGCTAGCTAGGAGAGTGACCAACTCCTGTGGACCTTTAGTATTGCGTAAAGAGTGCATTTGCGAAATGGAGCTTCTTAAGTAAAACCGTACAAAATAAATACGAAATACGAAACAAATTTCATTTTAAAAAGGTTCGATAAATTATTTCACAAACACACATCCAATATATAGAGACATCAAGTTTTTCAATGCTTTCAGGCAGATTTAGACACGATTAGACAAATTGATGTGGTTCGATTTACGCTCAGTTAATTTCACAGCCTTACTATTAATAGACTTTATAATTATTTGCTTCAATTAAAAGTGCTTTTGATAAGTGTAAATTTCGACGCTTGCATCTCATGGATTTCTCTTTCAGCATGGTAGGTTTTCTTTTCCGAATTTTCTTTTTGGTATGCGGTAAAATTAGAATTTCGGTATTGTAGTACACTGATCCGAGGTCCTCTTGGAAGACCCCTCTATGATAGAGTATACCCGAAGCAACAACGGACGCCAATCCATTTCCCGAGCTTCCCCGAAAAACTTTGCCACATGGCGCCCGCTGTCGAGTGGTTTGTAACGATAATGGCGGCGACATTCACGGTGCCGATTCGAATGCCACCGCTAGCTGATGACCAGGTGGTCCTCCAGATTGCTGCTGGGGCAGCCGAGCTCATTGTTGTTGCTGTTGGTAAAACAAACCTCCTCACTGCCATCGGAATCAGTGCAGCACAGTAGTGGCTACGCATCCTCGCCATCCAGCCCATCCGCCTCGCCATCAGTATTCGTGGCAATCCTGCAAAGGAATCGATGTGAGAATGTAATAAATGAATGGTGATTGATGAATGGTTTTGAAGGGCTATATGAGTGGTTAGGTCTGGGGTGTGCAACTCTCTCTCTGGTCAATCTTGGATTATGAAGGATACTTGAAGCGGTAAAGGAAATTTGGATTCCATATGAAAATATTTTGTTGACTCAATATGAATATATTCACTTGACCAAATTAATAAGATCTTAGCTTACACAGAAACGAGTGTACAAATGTTTTACAAAATAATTGTCTTTATTTCCTAAGCTTATTGTATTTACATTAAGAATATATGCTTGCAAAATTAAACGTTGCCAATCATTCCTTCTAATATATCTTCAAAAGAACAATAAATTATATGCATATGTACATGGAGGGTATTCAGATGCATTGAAATCATTTACAAGAACAAATTATCGGATTGTTTATTTTTAAAAAAACATCTGCTTATCTTTTTGTTTGATGATAATAACTTAATAATGCATTTTCGTAAATATTGCATGGAAACTAGTTTTAGTTTAGGGGAAGGAAACATCTTGAATAATTTTGTTATCAAATACCACGTGCATAACACGTATATATGAAATTTATTAAAATATGCAATATCCTTCTGTTAATATAAAGAAATCATTCGAATTCATAAAAAATTGTACTTAGGAAAAGGAAAATTTTGAATTATTTTGTTTTCCAAATTAAATTTACATCAACATACAATATTAACGTATTAATCAATTAATACTCTAGAAATGTTATTAAATTTTGTATTATCATTTATTTATTTTGAATAAATTGAATTATACGATTATTTCGTGTAAGCTTGTTCCTGTTTATGTTAAAATTAAATATACAAATCCAATCATTAACGACTGAAATCCAAAATAAACTAAAATGTATACATAATATTATACACAATGTTAGCCAAAGACATAAAATTATAATCGGTACAGAAAATGTCCGAAACAAAATTCACACACGTAAACAAATTGAAAGCAAACAAATAAAAAACCACCAACAAACACTAGAACAAAAATTGTATTTATTGTTGTCTGAAAAGGAAGTTGGAAGTTTTGTGAAATTCGTTTATTGCTAGAGTTAATAAATACGTATTCAAAATATACATACAAACAGAATCTATCAAGTACATCGAGATTTATACAAAGCTTGTAATATCAACAAAGTGCAATCCAAAGAGCAGTGAGTATAATTCGACTAATAAATAAACACATCTAGGGGGAATACTTATAGAGTTGGATCTAAGTAGGACTATAAATTCTTTACAACATCTTCAAAAATAGGAAGCCGAATATCAATACAATATTTTACAATCGAGCAATCAAGGCAATTTCTTAATAACTATCTTAATTGGCTGCGTTGGGTGAGATTCTGGTTTGGATTCTGTATGGAGTTTCTTGAGATTCCATTATCATTAAGCGTCAGCTCGCTATATACATTCGAAGCAGGATCCGATCCAGAATGGTAGTATCGTAGTAGTAGTTCACGTTCGTGTGGCCCCAACAAAGAGAGAAAATCAGTTTTCACCAGCACATTTTGGGCGCAGATTGATTGTGGCCGTGATTTTAAATTTTAGATTTGATCAGTAAATGGATTTCTAATTGGTATTCTCTTAATTATTCTGTTCATGGTCATGGCACGCGTTCTCTAATCGATCGAAATTTTGGCAAACTCAATTACTTGGATTTTCAATTGGGCCTCGCTTATGTTGCATCGAAATTTTGCATATTATGCGCAATTCTTCGGAAATCAATTTCGTACGAGATCCATTAAAAATGTTTCGGAAAGCATTTTCAATTGGTTTGTATCAATGCCAAAAAATCCATTTCCACATAAAAAGAAAATACAATTTTGTTGTCGTGGGGCTCGTGTGTGTTTGTGTTTTTGTGTGTATAAATTTGAAATAGTTGATTCGTTTGTTGTTGTAGTTTTTCGTTTCGTACGTTTTTCAATTAGCCACAAATGAATGGAAAACATCAATCAATCCAGTCGGATGGGTAGTTGTTGTTACAGTACACACCAAGTATAAGAGTAGGGTGGTGTATTTATTATTTATTTTTCGATTGGGGAGCACAGAAATAGAGAGAGACAGTGGTGAAACACACAGACACATACAGAGGATACAGGATTGCCAAGTACATATAATATAAGAATAAAAGAAAAATGATATGAATGAAAAATATTGGAAATTGTTTTGAATTTTTAGTGGTCTTTAGAATTAATGATACATGAGCCACGCCCAAAAGTGCTTTGATGCCCAAAACCAACAAAATCCAAAATAACTTAAACCAATCTTAGATTTCTACAACTATTGTGATAGCTTAAAATGTAATTATTAAGTTGTATCCTTTTGATTCATCCATTAGGCTCCGGTTCAATCAGCGTCCAGTTTGAGATCTTAAGACCAGAAACCACTTAACAATTAATTGAAAGACTGTGTCGCGTAATACTTAGTGATAAATGCAATCTTTATTCAACATGCTAAGAGCCGAAAGCCTTATATGAGTACATAATACCCATTGCTCGATAAAGCAATCAATGGAGACTTACCAGGGGGCTTATTATCTATATAGGATCCCATCACTGATGGTTAAATGCTTTCTAAATATATATATAATTATATATATATATTGTATTGTATTGAACAGTCGTAGATCCCCTAGAGTCATGCCTTACGAGTTCTAAGAGCCCTACTAGGTACGTGTTAGTTAGTGGTGTTAAGCGTGTGATTTAGTGTTAATATCACAAGGGTTTGTGTGGGGGAGTGCGGCCCTAATGTTTCAGTTAGGCACTTTCTCCGAGACGGTATCGAGACCTTTCACCGTGTTAGTAGTTGATTCGCCTACAACTAAGGTTACATCACTGTGAAGAATCAAGAGAAGAGAGAACATAGCGAGATACGATTTGGGGGTTTAGTTTCGGTTCAGAGATCGTAACCAGATGAGGGTTAGTGAGCGGCTTACACAGATGGGTAAGGTAAGGAAAGTAGTAGGAGAAATTAGAAGTTTGGAAAGCCGATTCGGTGGAAGAGGTAGAGCAGGTTAAACTGAATCACAAGCTAAAGGTTAGAAGAGATAGCTACAGATTGAGAGAGTTGTGTGTTGCTGTTTTGTGGATGGTGGTGGTCGGTGGTGCTTGGGCGAATCAATCTATTGGGTAACATACCTGGCATACGTCGAGTTGGCGTTCTTTATCGAAAAGCTGTTCTGGCTTGGCAACACGAAGCGCTGTACCCACTGTAAGACAGAGAATACCTTGAGTACCAGTAGATCAAGTAGCCCCCATAAGCCCAGCAAAGCCTCCCAGAACCGTATGCAGACGGTCACGTAAATTGATAATGTCAGCCCTCATTGATGGCCCTATCAGCGATGCTTAGACAATGTGTCAAAACGCTTGCCGCGCTAATTTGTGATTTGCTAAGCTCGCTTGATAAGTGCCACCCACCAACTGGCGTCGAAAAACTCACCTGGCTGTTCATCAGAGTCTGATTGCCCATGCAGGCGGCCATATGTATCACAAGGTACAGGTTAAACAGTATATACAGAATGGCAAATATACCTGTGAAAAAATAAATCAAATGAGTAATGGTTGGACTTTCGTAAATTAAACCATTCTGCAGAATCACAATATCATAAACATACGTTTTTGTATTTATAAACTACAAATGTAGAAGATTCGATTAGATTAATACGTTACATAACGTTATTTTATTGTTTTTATTTTATTATTATTTGATCAGTTGTTAATGGAAATGTTCTGCAAAATGAGTCGGGAATAAACTGGGTATATAAATCAACTCACAAACTAGCGCCAACAGGCCGCCTTCGATTGCCATATTCTCCACCTGCACCACCACAAAATATAAATTAACGCCAATCACCACAATGGTGAGCAATATGGAAACAATTTTGTTGCCCCTGAAATAATAATAAATTAATACACAACCCTTTAGAGAGGTTCTCAGGTACTCACAGTCCATTGACAAACTCGCCCATGATGGCCGCACAGGAGGTAAAGGCAATTGTGGGTATGGCAGCGAATGGCAGCTGGAGCGCCATCACCGCATTGAGGATGTCGTTCATGTTGGTAAGGTCCTCCATTTGGCTGAACATGGCCAGGCAGAAGGTGGGGATAATGGCAATGCAGCGCGTGACCAGCACGCGACACCAACGGGGCCATTGCAGATTGAGGAAGCCCTCCATGGAGAACTGGCCGGCATAGGTGCCCGTCATCGTGGAGCTCTGACCCGCGGCCAGAATGCCCACGCCCCAAATGTACATGGCCACGGCTCCAAATGTGCAGCCCAAGAAGAGTCCACCCTTGTACAGATCCGCATCGATGAGGGCCGTGCCATTCTGGTTGTCCGAAAACGACACCAGGGCATCCTCATACATCGATTTGTTGACGCACATATCCAGCTAATTTATGGATGTAAGAAAACATAATAACATATGCTCCATTAAGGATTCCCTGAAGCTTTCCTACTCACCACATCCTTGTTAGTTTTGCCGTACATGCCATGGGCAAAAACGGCCACCACAAACAGATTGATAATGAAGGACACGAAAAGGGCTACCGACGCCTCTATGAAGAAATAGAAATTCGCCTCGCTCACTTTACTCGGCTGGCGACGATCCACATCTCGTGACTTTTAGGTAAATTTAAATTATTAATCACAATCTTTGGCTTGGATTTATTCGAGCGTCTTACCTTAACTAAGGCCGAGTGAAGGTACAGATTGTGTGGCATGATGACAGCACCAACAACGCCCACAGCCTGCAGTAAAACATTTGAATTGCAGTCGGAGCACCAGGGCACAAACATTCCTTCCAGGACCTCGCCTTGATTGGGCGCTGAGACAATGTACTAAAATAATAAAATTATAATTACAATTTAAAGATTAATAAATAAAAATATATATGAGAAGAGATAAAGAACAAAAATTCTCGAAATTACATGGCTATAAAAAATAAAATAGCTTACAAATGGGATAAATAATTACAGGGGGAAAATCCCCAGAAACTCCCAGGCAATTTGCGATTGCAAAACAAAAATCCCCTCGGATATTTATTTGCATTGTATAACCAAAAACATATAAACTCTGGTATTGTTTGTCCCATCTGGAATTTTTTGTTATTTCCGGCAGCATCATGTGCTCGTCCAGCAGCAGATAAAGTACTTATCTAAAGTGCAGCTTATCTAATCATCTGGGTCTCCGACTGGGGCAGACAGCTCGAGTGCAATTATTATCTGGGCTGTAAACATGCCGCTGTAAAAGATTTACGGGGCTGCAGAATAGGCTCGTTAAGGGTTCGGTTCGCCACGGTGATTATAATGAGGGAACGCCCCTGCCAAACGGCAATTTGCAATTCTCAGCTCGTGATGCCAAGCAAAAACGCAGCTAAAAAACAATTTAGTTGGGTTCCTTTTGTCGTTGGAACGCTTGAGACAATTGTATAAACAACTTTTATTAGTCTCGCGATTTCTTCTCTCTGCCTAATAAAATACAATCATGCCAGGGGAATTTTTTCAAATATTTAGGGGATTACTTTAGATAGCATTTGAAGGGGTTTTTTTTTGGGTTCGATCTGAGCTTACCTCATAACCAAATGAAACAGCCATAATGGTGATGAGGGAACCGAATAGGAACTCCAGCTTGCGCAGACCGTACTTGTCCAGAAAGAGGAACGTGAACGTGTCAACAATGGTGATCAACACTCCGCCCCACAAAGGCACTCTACAAATAGAATAAGGGGAAAGCACAAAATGGATAATGGGAATATTATTTCTCAAGGTTTCAGATTAGCTTACACTTTATTGGACAGCAGGTAAATGGCAATGGCAGTACCAATGACCTCCTGCATGTCGGAACCAATGATGGCTATCTCGATCATGATCCAGAGGATCCACCGCGGTAAGCGCTTGTACTGTCTGTAGCACATCTCGGCCAGATGCAGGCCCGTCACCACGCCCAACCTGTAATAATATTTGGATACGTTTTAGCTTTATTTTCGAAAAAAGAGAAAAAGATAATCCCATTTACCTTGCAGCCAAGCGTTGCATTAGCAGTCCCAAGACTGTGGCCCAGAGCAAGACCCACAAGATCTTGTACTTGGCCGCCGCACCCGACTGCAGATCGGATTCGATGTTGCCGGGATCCAGATACGCAATGGACATGAGAAAACCGGGCCCCGTGAAGGCCCACAGCTTGCGAAAGCTGAATCCCATCTGCAAAACGAAATATTGGCATTAATTATATAAATTATTGGATTAAGTGAAACTCAATATATATAACATACATATTTTTTTTATTTTGGAATGTCAACTTACATTTGTGCTATCATTTTCGGGTATGAGGACCTTCTCATCGCTGAAATAGGCCTGCTTGGCGGCGGGTTTCAGATATGTCGTCTCGTTGAGGATCTGCTGGTGATGCAGCTGGCTGCTTCTTTGGCTGCCTCCACTGCCCCCTGGTCCATTGGAGGAACCTCCGGGACCATCGCCACCGGCACCAGGTTCGATGTTCTTGTGGTAGGCCTCATTCGAAGACATTCTGTGAGGAAAAAAATCGGAGAATCGCGATTAGATTAAACCAGTTTGAATTACCCTCATGGGATTGCAGCATTCGTATAATTTGTCTTTGTATTAAAATTATACATATTTAATCTTCGATTGTTCCACCTGCCTTCCATCCGCATTTAATTCTCACAATTAACATTTAATTGAGCATCTGTATGTGATTTCGTTTCAATTAGCATTATCGTAATGAATAAAAACAAACAAATAAATTTATTGCTGCATAAATTCGCCAATTCTTAGCCATATAATTTTATGGCATTCCAAATATGCATATAAAGAGAGACGATTTCATCACAAAACAGGCCAAAGTCAGACTAAGTAACACGTTTAATGATTTTCCGGAACGTGCGTGGCAAAAAAACAACAGAATAAAAACAAAAATATTGTTTGGGTAGCACTTGTTCTGGATTTAGCTGATAACGCCACTATAATGCGGCTGGACTTCACACTACTCGTATATAATCACAAAGAGTGTGAATAAACATGGAAGACAGACGAGGAAATAAAACCGCGCAGTATGAATCACTTTAGGGGGCTGCAATTGAAATTCCTTTATCCAATTTAGCAATGCGAATTTGCAGTTAATTATTTTGATATACAAATGAACATTGTTGTTTAAAAGCAATTTCCATTAAGTAACCACTTAGAACTGGGCGATTTTTAAATCAACTCCACAGAATAAAAAAAAATACGAGTCTATTGACCTGCCAAAATGTTTGTTTATCTTTCGAATACTGTTTATTTGATATTGTTTAAAAAAAACAACAATGCCTACAAGTGCATTTTATAAACGATGCCTGAGCAGCAGCGGAGAGGTCTTCGAAACATATTGTTGGAAATACCGCCAAGTGGTTCACCTTGACAAGGCTGCCCCACTGAAGCTACATAACATACTCGTACACCTGATGTGGTGCTGCGGCGCTGCTTTCCACATCGCTTCATCAAAGCCGGCTGAAGCGAGTTGAAGACAAAGAGCCAAAGATCATCGATCGATGTCTAATTATGTGCGGCACTTGATCGAGTCCACAAAAACACCAAGTTGGTCAAGTCAAGGCGCCATACCCGCTGCTCTCAAGGCATCATTTAAGCCAAAAGTGTAACAAACCGTCAGAATCGAAGTCTGGTTCATTGGAACATTATATTGTATCTGTCGCAGCACTTTTGTTTACCCAGTTGGTGGCACTCCCACAAAGACCACCCGAACCCACATCGATAACCATATATCAACTACGTGTTCGGACCGCGTTAAGGTTTTCTGCTCCAATTTCCATACATTTCCGATAGCCCAAATCAGACGCCATAAATATTGATAATTGTTAACATGAAAAACAACCCGAGCTAGGCCCATATAACTAACAAAATTTGATTTCAATTTCCAATTGTGTGTCCAAATTTAATGTTAATTTCTGTCTTCTTTGTCCGCCACAAAAATTTGCTTGCTTATAAAAAAAATTTATATATATGCATTTATTTATACTGTATATAAAAAATATGAAAACTGCGCAGTGTGCGTTTTATGCCAAAAAAAAAAAAAAATAATAAACAATTTAAATTGTAGCAGGCGAAACAAAACACTTGACAACAAAATCAAAAATATTTCTAAACACAGATAACAGTAATTCGAAAATAGAAGAGCCATAATTGTACTACTTATCAGCCGGCTATTTGGCAGAAACACAAACACCCATTAGATTGTTAAATTAGTTTTTTTTTTTTGCGTTCAAGCCATTTACACAAACAGCGTGTTAACTACTCGCGAAAAATAATTGGCATGTCTTTTGTTTAGAATTCGTTAGGGCTCATTAAATGTGCACAGAAAAAAATATGGCTCACTTGGAAGTTGGATTTATGTGGCACAAATCGCAATTTATTACACAGACATGTTTTTAATATTTTCTAAAAAGCCCCTTTTTAATATTATTAATAATTGCTTTTTTAGTATTTATAATATTTAGCAGAGTTTTTTTTATTTAATTGTACAAATATTTGTAGAGAATTCAAAGGATTGTAAGATAAAGTTTGATATTATATATAATTTGATAAGTTGCATATGAAATGGTGACATTTTGAACATTATCTTTATGTTTAGTGTGTTGGAATGCACAGGGAATAAACCAAGATTGCTTTATCTGTGGAATACTTAAGTTTTCTGAGTAATTGTGGTATTGTTAAGGGATTTAAAAGTGTGAATGCGTGTCAACAAACAATTGTTTTTAGGAGTTTAAGAAGACCATATATTTCCATATATTTCGCTCTCTTTTCGGTGGAAGGGGGGAAGAGAGTAGGAGAGAGAGAGAGAGAGTTCGAACTGGACGATGGCTCCACGTTTTATGTCTTTTTGTTATTAGCACACACCTGCGTGCGCACACACACAAGTGCGGCAACTAAACGCACACAGGAACACGAATTATTGGAGATGAGCACACCATGTAAATTATTGGATAACCAACTAATTGATTGTAATTCCCAACCCAAATGGGCTCTTACGTTTGCAGCAGCTGGCCGTTTGGAGTGGAACGGATTAATTAAACGGAACTGTAGCCAGCACCTTAATTTATCACACTGAACGAAAATAAGCGGCGGCTCGGCACTTGTTTCCAGCTTATAAATGCATTTTCCGTGCTATTCAACCGCCCGCGGACCAATTCACACACACGGAATTCTCGCTGACGTTGTGGCGAACGCGAAATACGAAATAATAAAAGGCGGAGAGCAAGGCGAAAAGCGTCCGCTTCGGCTGCCAATTGTTGACTTAGTTAACGGCAATTGACGAGCTCTGCGGCGACGTGACAAGCGAAATTCAGCTCCGCCTCTGGCTGCCTCTTTGTTTATTAATTTTTTTTTCTCGCTCCTCGCGCAATATTGTGATTCTTGCACCAGCTGCTTTCTTCTTTTTTTTTGCCCACGCACGCACACACTCACACGCACACTCTTCTGTCGCTGGCAGTCTGGCAACGCTGGTCCGTAAGTAGTGCAATCAGCTGTTTTGGGCGCTCTGCTTTTATTTTCTGGCACTTTTCGTACACGGAGAGAAGTTTCAGCTTAATTTCGATATCAAAGTGTTTTAAATGGCATTGGAATGGAGGACTAAGTAGTTTACTGGTGATCTTAATTTTGTTCTGTGTACCTTATCGGCAAACTGGAGTTTGAATTTATTGCCAACGGACGTCGTACGCCCCGTCTCGACGCGATCGCAGCTAATGAGTGACTGTTGTGTTTCCCGCAGCCGCTATTTATTCGAAATACGTTTCTCTCCCGCTCGCGGGGCCTTATACTTCCCCACTGATAGCGAGACGGGGAAGAGAGTGAGAGAAAGACAGTAGCAGTACTCTACTCTTCGCCTTCTGATAGAAGGGGGATTTAGTGATAGGAGGCCCCAGGATCCTAGATCCAGAAAGACCGCTCTGACATATGCGATACCAAAATTGGCGTTTGAAATACCGGTCTCTCAAACGGTCTCGCCTCCCTCTCCTCCCTCTCATTTACCATTGACCGCAAGCTACCGTTAAGCAGTTACTTTATACGTGTAGGTGGGCAATTACTAGGTTTATACCCTGACAACCGAGACGATCGCAATTTACTGGGGCCCCACGTTGGCACCCACACGTAATGCCCAATGTCAAAATTAAATATATAAATCACCTTTAAATCACCTAGAACTCTGATTTTGTCGGACATATCTTCCCCGATTGCGATCAGATAGACTTTATCAAAGGGCCGCCTTCTTTACGGCTGCCTATCAAATTTACAGCACTCTTGGATGTACTTTATATTATCGGGTTAAAAAAAAAAAAAAACTGACTAATCAGCAATGGTCTCTTCTCTTTGTCCAGCTGGAGTATGCACATATGATATATGATTCATACCGTTCCGTTTATGAGGGGTTCTTGTAACTTTTCATGCCGGTCTGGAACTGAGCTGTATTCAGACAGAACCGAGTTTTAAAACCGAGTGATAAGGCATACGAACTATTCAAGAAAGGCCTTGATAGTCCTACCCCGCATTAGATATGCCGTCGTGATATGAAACTCGTGACTCCATTGTAGTTTTGGTAAAAATTCCATTGCATGGGTGTTTTCTAAGAATACTGATTGAATTGGTAAAAATATAGGTTTTATAAGGAACCAGTCCGATAAGGCAAGTGTATCATTTGTAGTTTCGGTAATTTTTTCTTTACAAGTCAAATATTCCATTTTACCAGCTTCTTTGCTCACTGCCACTTTACTACTAATAACATTCTCTGAAAACAAAAACACAATTTATTGTTATCAATAAACTTTATTAATTATGTATTTCTTTATCAAAAGAGCAGACTTTTTGTTGTGACTGTCTTCAACATTAGATCTCACCTGACTCGGGGAAACTCTCGTAGACTTTATACAATTTAAAAAGAGCAAAATCGTTACCTGACGACACACATCAAACTTCATAATCAACGTATAAAATATGAAATGAGCAACAGGGTTATTTCGCACATAAATTGCTTAATTGAAAACATAAATAGCTTGGCAATATGCGTTTAAAATACAAAGAATGTAAAAATGCAGTAAATGAAGTATAAAATATGGAATACCTTAATTGTTTCAAATGCTAGCATAACAAATTACAATAATAATTTCAAAATCTAGCCGTTCGTTGCACATAATTTGTGGGGGTAAGATGGGGAAACAATGTGGGGATGGGGGATGGGGGATAGACGAAAAATGGGTTGGGTTAGTAGCGAATCGGTTTTATCGTCCAACATCAGTAGGATCGTTTCGTTAGTATGTAAATACAGTTTGATTTTGTTCTATTGTGAATTTCAGTTGGAAGCATTTAGGAGCCCTACCCCACCACCTGCACGTAGTTCGCCGGGAAGAGTCCGTATCGGTTCTTGCACAAGCCCCGCCACCACCCATCGTCGATCTTCTCGATGTGGGTGATCACGTCGTCCGGATCGAAGGAGATCTCGTCGTCATCGGCCGCCTGGTAATCGTACAATGCAAGCGCATGGACGCCGGTGTCCTCCAGGTAGTCGGCCAAGTTGTCCGAGTTGGCGTAAATGGCTTCCTCCAGATTGGTTGGTGCGGTTACCTCGCCAGCTGCTCCGTTGGTGGGGGGCAGCGGTGAAGCTGCCTTGATCTCGGCGTGGTTTTGGTAGAGCGGCTCTTCTACTGCCACTGGCTCGGGTTCGGCTTGATGTTGAGTTACAGGTTGGGCTTGGGGCGTTGGCTCATGGACTGGCGATTCCGGTTCACTTCTAGGCGGAGTGTCCACTGTTTCCACCTCGATCTTGGGCACCACATCTGGCACAGGAGCTGGTGCAGGTGCAGGAGCGGCAACGGGAATTGGTGCAGGTGCAGCAGCAGGAGTGGGAGCAGGTTCAGGTGCAGCAGCTACGGGAGCTGGAGCTGGAGCAGCAGCCGGGGCTGGCGCTTGTACTGGCTCTTCCTCAACCTCCACCTTGGCCGGCTGCGCCTTGGGGATAACAATCGGTTCCTTGCGGGCAGGAGGCGTCTCAGTTACGGGCGATTGCATTTGGTTGAAGGCACTGATGGCATTACCAATGCCTCCAGCACGACCAGTCTGAATGGCCGTCCGACTGCCCTTCGGTGGTGGCGTTTCCGTTGACGTCTTGGGAGAGTTCTCCACCACCGTCTGCTTGGCGGCCTCTTCGCGATCCCTCTTGTCCTTGGCCTCGCGCAGGCGCTTCTGTTCCTCGGCCCGCTTGCGTGACTCCTCCTCGGAGTTCTTGGCCAGGTTCTCGAACTTGGCGCGCAGATTCGAGGGCTTGGCGCCCTCGATCACCGGCTTTACTTTATGATCCGCTTGGCTGGCGTGCTTCTGGGGCGCTTCTTTATGATCCCAGCCCACAGCTGATTTATCCTTGCGGTCCTCCTGCACACCAAACTTGCCCCCAAAGCCCTTGGAGTAATCTGGATGGGTGAAGAACGGTTTTTATTGTGTTCAGGGAGTTAGTAAAGCTGACTCACCCTTCTGGGACTCGTGCTTCTCCACTTTTTCGATATGATCCCAGCCCACGGCGGACTTGTCCACTCGATCCGATTGGACGCCGAACTTGCCGCCGAACCCGGTGGCGTAATCCTTCTGGGAGGCATGCTTCTCCACCTTCTCGATGTGGTCCCAGCCCACGGCAGACTTGTCCACTCTATTGGACTGGACGCCGAACTTGCCACCGAATCCATCGCTGTAGTCCTTCTGGGAGGCATGCTTGCCGACCTTCTCTTGGTAGTCGTGTCCCACCGCCGACTTGTCCATGCGGTCCTTCTCCACCCCGAACTTGCCACCATACCCATAGCCAGCGTTCTGCTCCTTGAGCAGCTGCTTCTTCTTGTTGAGGTCCGACTGCTCCGTCTCCTCGCGCAACTTGTCCATGCTGTGAATCGAACAATGAACTTGGACTTTGTTGTAATTTCGTGGATGGTGACTCACTCTATGGCGCCAGCAGTGCGGCCGCTTCCGTCGATCGTCTTCGATCCCCACCGCTGCTCCTGCTCGCTGACATCGTTGATGAAGTCCGGGTCGGTCTCCCAATCATCGTCCTCGGCGACGGCTGAACTGTTGGCCTGAATCTGGTGACCGGCGCTTGCCTTCCACATACTGGCTGCCTGCTCGCTTATCCTTATCTGTGCAAGGTAGATAAATCAAGCCAAGGAATGAGTCGTCTTCGGGGCAGGTTTTCTTCCAGATAACAGCGATGGAACGAAAAGAAAGAAGGGAGGGGCCCGGTCCGGTCTCAATCGATTACTTACTGCTGTGTAATTGAGATACAAGTGCAACTTTTGCTGCTGCTTCTGAGGTAATTGCAATCTGAGATGGAGGTTGGCGAATGTTTGCGAAAGTCCGTGCGAAGGGGATTTAACAATTGATTCATAAAAACTAGGATTGTTGTTGATGTTATATCGATATTGGTAAGTCGATATAATTGTTGATATTGGTGAATCGATATAAACAAACGATATTTTGAAGATGTTCTATTTTCTGACCCCGAAATATCGATATTTTTAGAGAAAATAATAAAATAAAATTGGAACGCACACAACATACCTATGTTAAATAGAAGAAGATCAATAATAAATAAAGTAAATATTTTAATTGGAGAAAATTACCTTAGCTTAAAATTATTCCATTTGTCTAAAACAAATTAAATTTATATTCTTTAAACAAGTAAGATACAAAGTAAATCAAATTAAATTCAAAACTCTTAGATCTAGAAAAAATAATGAAATATCATACTATTTAAAATGATAACTTTATAAATTCCTTTGCACTTTGAACTTTTCGTCGGTCTGGAAGTTTAAATGTTATCGCTTACAGTAAATAATCGATATGAATAAATTATGTATATATCGAATATCTTACCCGCTAAATTGCTTGTTTGGGGAACTAAATATAAAACTAAAACTATTTGTATTTTTAATATCTTTAATCTGGAACTATTTTAAATACAAAAGGTATTGACAATTAAAAATCTTTTCTCAAACATTTTTAGCATTTTAATATTTAACCTTTCGTCATGTGTACACAACTTGCAGCACTAAAAATACATTATTTAATATTATTTTATTAAGTATTTCTAGTGCTATAAGCTATGTACTGATAACGAACGGTTAGTTATAATTACCTGTGTTTATTTAATACTATTTTAATTATTTTTACACAGGTAATTCCAGGCTAACTATTTCCCCAATGTCGTCACTATTACTATGCGAATATTTCAACTGTCATACTGCGCTACACGTCACCGTTTTATTTGTTTAACAGCTTCCAATGATGAATCACAAATTTGCTCTCGAAATTGCTTAGAAGTGGAGGGGTATTTGTTTAAGGCGTAGGAGAGATAAGCATTCCACTCAAGGCTTGATCTAGTATAAGACTTTTATATACAACTATTTTTTAAAATCCTTAAAGTGTTACAACTTATAATATGTAATAAGTTATGCTGCATATTTATTAATATTTCAAAATGTTTATTGATTTAGACGATTTCCAGAAGGCCTGTTTTTGAATAGTAAAGCTCTCCCGCTATCTTTCGCTCTCTATCTCTCCCGCTCTCTCGGATCCGCAGCACCGGCTTTTACGCTTCCAATGGCTTTCCACGAGAGCGAGGCTATATAATCGGTGACCGCGAGCGCCGCAAGTATAGTATTTATTCACATCGCTTGCAGTTCGCTTCGTCAAACTTGTACGTGGAACAGAAAGTATTTCGTTGGTAAATGTATAAGCATTTTCTAGATAAAAACGTTTTTGTTTACTCTCGCCAATTCAAGTGCCAAAACAACCAGAAAAAAAGTGAAAAGAATAGAAAGTGTGTGGACGAAAGAGCAAGGCAAAGAGAGAATTTCTAGGCCAAGGGCATTTTCGAGAGTTCGGGGCGCGGCTACAGAAGAATTCTCCAGAATCTTGCATTGGAGCGAGCAGGCGGCACAAAGTTCTCTATTCATTCCTTCACCCATTCAACTAGAGTCGGAGAAAAATTCAAAATCCCCAGCAAAGATGACATCATCAGTTCGCTCTGACCCGTCTCTCAGTTTTTTTTTCCGATTTTCTCTCCCCATTCGCAGACGCGTGTGACTTTTGTTCATCTCCCACCAAAATGTAGTAAATTTAATTTTTGTACTCTGTTCGTTGAAATAAGAAGCGGAATTCTTTAAAGAACGTTTTTCTTTGCTTCCGTTTGCTACTTAATTCAGTAATTCAATCAATTTCAATTACTCTGATAGAGGCCACAGTAAATCATGAAAGACAGCACTCTAAAAAAATGTTCGAACCCGTTTAAACTGCACTGCAAATATATAAGTACATAATTACATAAAATCTTCACAAAACTACCGCAACAATTAAGAATCATCTGGAAAGGATAATTTTCAACCTAATGCTTAAAATATATTTTCCTGAGTACAGCAAACATACATTACTCATCGGATATAGCTGGGTCGCATTCCTCTACAACTTGTAATGCATTTAAGGCCGGGCAATTACCCTAGTAGGTGTGTGTCATCAAGGTTTATTACCGACTAAATTGCAAAGAGCAATTGTAAAATAATAAAGCTTGAATCTAAAAACAAGGTACAGTCGACCAGGGCCGCCTCCAAAGAAGTGGCTGAAGCTTTTGTTTATGAAGTTATTCACACATTTGTTTAACAGTCACGAGTCTCGGAGCTCTCTTTACACATATTTTTATATGAAATCTAGTTTTGATCAAAGTTGGGTTCAAAGTTTCCCATTGACGTAACAGATCTGGTGAATCATTAAGAGCTGTAATTACAAATGTATCTTATGTATCAAGTCATGATCATGCTGTAGTTATTTTTAGGAACCATCATCATCGGATACGTCATGGATAAGTCATCCATCTTCAGTGACTTCTGGTCCCCCAACAGTTTCCAAATTGTGTTTGCAAGTTTTTCACATATGGGAAAAGAATTCTAATTTATGGGTCTATCAAAATACATGGGTTCTATACATATGCAACATTCTCCATGCATATAGGAACCGGTTCCAGCTTTGGCCAAAACATTTTTGTTTGTTTATAGCTTGCCTGCAGAGGCGTTGTGGTAGTTGTTATTTTTTTTTTTTTGTCTTGGCCTGTTTGGAGCGTCGCCACGTCAAGTCTTTTTTGATGTTTTTTTTTGTTTTCAGCTGCCTTTTGTTGACTTTCTACTTTGGCGGCAGCATAGAAAAGCAAACATATTTTCAGCTGTAGTTTAGCGAGCAGAAATTTCAATCAATTTATTATAAAGTCATTTGGCCCTATTGATTTTTGTGATTATGTGAGCTTAGAGACAATTCCCCGGAGATAGTGTCCACATGACAACTGAAGTGGCCAAGCGTTCTAAAGTATAGTGTACACAAGCAAAATTATTTTTAACTGAAAGCCAGAGGTTTAATATTTGATAGGAAATTATTTTTAAAGGTTTTATGTGAGTGGATTACTTTTTCGTTGAAATTTCTTTCTCTTTTTTTTAATTAATTAATATGAGGTGCATGGCATTTCCCTGAAGCTTTCTCTTGGCCACAAACGAGCCGTGCCCGTCGTGTTCCAAACCAGAACGCAATGAGCTCATCACATTATAAGGCCATTTCGTGTTGGCCTCAACTGGGTTTGGTCGGGTCTAGCACGAAACCACCTAGAAAATGTACCCATTTTTTTTTATCAGTCAGGCCCGGTTCCGGAGCTCCACCTCCTTTGAACTGAAAACTTTCACTTTCCCAGTTGTACCCGGTTGAACTTAGCCCAAACCATTCCGGGACAAAACTAGAAAAACATCTGGGTAAACAAACTAGGGAAAACTAAAAAAACAAAAAATCGATTGAGAAGAGCGGTTTTAGCCCAGCGCCAGGCTGGCTACGCTTAATGCGAGGGTTTTATGTGTTGATGATGTCATCAGGCCAATAAAAGCCGGGTCCATTACCTCCGGGGCCAACTCATATTTGACCTTGCTGGGCGAACATATTCTTTACACGCTTCTTAGCCTAGTAGTAGTAGAAGTAGTTTTTGAGCTATTATTCATTGTGATTTTTACTTCCTTACAGATTTTCCACAACATCCAAAACCAAAATGAGCTCCGCCGAGTACTACCCATTCAAGGTGAGTAGACAATGGGATTTATTTGAGGGATTGATTAAAAATAAGGAAACTCTGTGATGAGCCATTAATAAAGCAGAAATAATTATTTAATCTGATCAAAGTAATTGCAAAAATCGAGGAAATGCTTGTGTTTAAAGCAGATTTCCAACATGTGATGCATTGCAAATTCATATGTTTTTGGAGCCAACCCAAAAATTGTCTAAATATTATTCAAGCAAATAACCTCTACCAGATGCCAAGAACTTATCTGAATTTGGGTAATTAAATGCTCATCAAGTAGAGTGTACTAGATAATGTTGAAAAACAAGTACTAACTAACTAGCTGATAGGAAATGAGAGTACTTTGATATAGGAGAGCTTTTACGATTCTCTCTGATAGGGCTATTTAAAAATAAAAAGAAATCGGTGAGTGTTTCAGGCAATATTAGCATGACAAAGAGCGCGAAGTAATCGCAAATAACACACAATATATAGGAGGGAATACAAAGTATATATTGTATAGAATTCAACAGGCATTTGTGAGTCAGCAAAACACCCTTTTTTTTGGCATTACGTGCCTCACATCAGAACAACTTCAATTATGCATGCCAAACGTACATTACTCACTTGCTGATTTTTTTTTTTTCGAAATTGTTGCTTTCCAATCACAGTGCACACCCACCGTTTATCCTGCGGATCCCTTCGATCCCGTCGAGGATGCGGCCATTCTGCGCAAGGCCATGAAGGGCTTCGGCACTGATGAGAAGGCCATCATCGAGATCCTGGCCAGGAGGGGCATCGTTCAGCGTCTGGAGATTGCCGAGGCCTTCAAGACCTCCTACGGCAAGGACCTGATTTCGGACCTGAAGTCCGAGCTGGGCGGCAAGTTCGAGGATGTGATTCTGGCCCTTATGACACCGCTGCCACAGTTCTATGCCCAGGAGCTGAACGACGCTATCTCCGGACTGGGCACCGACGAGGAGGCCATCATCGAGATCCTTTGCACCCTGTCCAACTACGGCATCAAGACGATCGCCCAGTTCTACGAGCAGATCTTCGGCAAGCCCCTGGAGTCGGACCTCAAGGGCGACACCAGCGGCCACTTCAAGCGCCTCTGCGTGAGCCTGGTGCAGGGCAATCGGGATGAGAACCAGGGTGTGGATGAGGCGGCGGCCATTGCCGATGCCCAGGCCCTGTTCGATGCCGGCGAGGGACAGTGGGGCACGGACGAGTCCACCTTCAACTCGATCCTGATCACCCGCTCCTACCAGCAGCTGCGCCAGATCTTCCTCGAGTACGAGAACATCTCCGGCCAGGACATCGAGAAGGCCATCAAGCGGGAGTTCAGCGGATCCGTGGAGAAGGGCTTCCTGGCCATCGGTGGGTTGTTGTTTATTTCATCTTAAAATTTAGTTTATTAATTTTGTTCTCCTTTTTTTAGTCAAGTGCTGCAAGTGCAAGATCGACTACTTTTCGGAGCGCCTGCACGATTCCATGGCTGGCATGGGCACCAAGGACAAGACCCTGATCCGCATCATCGTCAGCCGCTCGGAGATCGATCTGGGTGACATCAAGGAGGCATTCCAGAACAAGTATGGCAAGAGCCTGGAGTCCTGGATCAAGGTAAATACCGATTTCAATAGTTCATTAACCACTACGTTTATACACAGAATTAATCAAATATGAAAGTAGCATGAAATACTTTTTAATGCAATAAAGGATTAAACTATATTGAATATTTGTTGTAACTTAAAACCAAAATTACAAATCAGTAATAACTTAAATGTACTAAATGAAGTGACAACTTTAATTAAATTGATTGATTTTGATTTTTAAATATTACCTTTTGCGAAGATTGATTAATTTTGCATTCATTAAAATATTGAAAAGATCTCTTTAAAATTCAATCAAACTAAATGTGTATAAACGTATTATGTGATTGGTAGTACAATATAGAATTGCACCCTGTTAAAACCACTAACCCGCATTCGATTGTCTTGCAAATAACACCCATTAGTAGTGAAATTATCAAAAGTCGTTTAATCCGAGTATCATTCAGCTGGCTTCTCTCGTTTTTGTTGTTGTTCTTCTCCCAAAATCAAAATTCATTCTACACTTTCTGATTGCTTTAACTCGTTGAATGCCATTATCCCTTCCCTTCCCCCATTTGATTACTTCATTTGTGTGCATAAAACATTAAAACTTGGCATATTCTATATATTTTTAGGGCGATACATCCGGCGATTATAAGCGTGCCCTATTGGCTATTGTTGGATTCTAAAAAAGAACTCCCAAACCAAAACAATTAGTTGTCACTGTCGTTTGTTCCATGCCTTAAACTAAACGCTATATGCTATATGCTATATATATGCTACATATATGAAATGTACAAAAGTAATTTGAGATATCGAATAGATTTTATACTGGAACAATTTTTACGCTGACGAGGCCGCGCAGTGCATTTAAAGCCCTAGAATCAGAACTCCAATTCGATTTGCCGATTCGCATCATGTTAATTATTATACCCGCTATATATATATATAGTACATACATAGCTATGCACGACACATGCACATAATTGTATCTCTATATATACTCGTACATACTACTACTATTGACCCTACGGACATTGCTATGTTTTTAGCCTATGGTTTTTTGTTTTGTTTCTCGAGTCTCATTTGCAATCTATTTTAACTGAAAAAACGCAACAAAATAAAAAATATGACAAAATACAAAAAAAAAGTTGAATTTGAGTTTCTATTAGCAGAACATTCTGCACTGCTTGTCACGTATCTAACAGGTTTCTGTTGGTCGCTTAACTTCATTTAACATTTACCAAGGCTGCGGTGAAATTAATCCTTTATTCGTGTGATTTTGGTCCAGAAACGGGAGTAACTGCCTTTAACTGGTTATATAGAGACTTGATCAGCAGCAGGAAGTTGGTTGATTTATTGGGATTTGTTTTTAACTTTGCTTACGTAGTATTTTGGACTGCTTGCTTTTTGTGTCAATTTCCTGTGGATGTAGATACAATGTAAATATACTTGAAATACATGTAGAGCAAAAAACCTAATGTAGAACAATCAAAAATAATTATTTAATATTCTGCTGATCAAGAGTTTATATAGCGCAATCACAGTCATTATTTCGAGGATCAATTTCGCACGAATTTAACTGCCCAGCTACATCTTTGGGGTGTAACTTTTGGGCGTAAATCACAACCTAAGCCATGTATACAAAGTAAAATGCGTATAATGCTCTGACACTCTGCTCTTTTCACGCTTTATCTTTACCGAATAAACCGAACCAACAACAACAGGAGGACTCCGAGAGCGATATTGGATACGTGCTAGTCACAATGACGGCTTATTAGAGCGGATCCAGATCCAGAACACGTCAATATATATATATATACAATACTCCCACTGCTAAACAAAAGCCAAAAAAAAAAACAAATATCAAATTGCATTTCGAAAATAACAAAAGTGGAGAACAAAGAAAAATCAAATGAAATTATCCTCGTTGTGATGTGTGCTAAACAAAAAATTCCAATTCGTTAATCTCAAAGTAAACCACAAGTATTTTCCCACTGTGCAATAACGTTCAACGTCCGATATAATTTAACATTTTTTTAAACCTTTTTATTTTGTATACATGTGTTTGTTTGTAAACTATTCTGAGTAGTACTCGTATTGTTAGTTTGTGCTTGAAATAACTAATAAAGTTTGCTTACATTCGACGGCAAAAACTGGTTCAGATTCAACATGCTCCTCCTCTGCTCTCCCGACTCTCTTTCCAGGACGACCTCTCCGGCGACTACAGCTACGTTCTGGAGAGCCTGGCATCGTATTAAGCGGCGGAAGATTGCGTCAACGCTGAGGCATTTCGCATTTGTTGCTCTTTTTAGCTATCATTCTATTTGTTATAAATCCTAACTGAACCCTCTTCGGGGCAAATTCATCGTAAAGGCATACTAAAATCATGGAAAGAATGTGTTTCATTTTCGAGCTTAACTAGGGTAACCGAAACCAGGGGAGGGGAATTTTGTTAAAGAAAAGGAATGCTGCTTGGGATTCGGACTAGGGGTTATCTATTTTCCCACCCGATCCTTGTAGGCAGCCCACAATCGATCGCGATAGGTCTGGGCCGCCTGCTCGGGATTTGCGGCCTTCAAGATGCCCCTGCCCACCACTCCGATGTCAGCGCCTCGCTCCTTCACCACATGCTCCGGGGTCTGATACTGCTGACCCAGCTGGTCCACACTTTCATCGATCTTCACTCCAGGAGTGAGCTGCAGCAGGCCGGGGAAGGCGAAGGCATCGGAGGACTGGCACACCACACCCGCTACGAAGTCCACGTCGGCACCCTCGGTGGCAATCTTGTTGCTGCTCTCCTTGTACTTGTCATCGATGAGGTTCCCACTGGCCGACATCTCCGAGAGGAGGAAAACACCGCGCTCCTTGGCGACATCACCCTCGGTCAAGGCTGCCTTCAGTCCCTGCAGAATACTGCGTCCGGGCAGAGTGTGCGCCGTAACCAAATCCGCCCAGCTGGAGATCTTGTAGATGCCCTTGCCGTACTGCAGCGATACTGTGTGGCCAATGTCCGCAAACTTGCGATCCTCCATCAGCAGGAAGTTGTGGCGCTTGGCCAAGGCCTGCAGGCTGGTAATGAAGCCCTCGCTGAAGTCCTCCACAATGTCCACATGGGTCTTCAGCAGGCAGATGTGCGGACCGCACTTCTCGGCTATGTCCAGGATTTCATCTGCCCGGGTCAGATCGGCGGCCAGACAAAGATTCGTCTGCTTGCTGGCCATCAGATTGAAGAGTCGCTTGGCCACCGCGCTCTTGGCCAAGTTGGCGCGACTTTCGTAGGTCAGTTTGCTGCGCTGCAAGTCGTTTACTGAAAGAAAAGTAAAATTAGATTACAACCACTTGAACAAATCTTATCTGTATTATTACTATCTATCTATATAGGGAGAAGCTACCCCAATTCTCCTAATCAGTACATATTATTTTAGCAGTGTTCATTAATTGTACTCAAAGGTGTGGGAGAAAGTAAACTCATTTGAATTATTTAAAAATAAATAAAATATTAAAATACAAGAAAGAATCATATAGTGGAGTTCCCCATCATTCGGATACCCTTTATATCAATAATAATACAAATAATGGGTTTATTTTGAACTAATCTTAATGTGGCATGAATTTTAGTTTGTAGATTCATGACTATATATATATGATTAACTTAATAATGTTATTTAAATTCAAGATTTAAGCTAAATGTGGTGTAGGAAGTGGCAACAACTAATAGATCAGCGTGGACCTCATACGTGTCTGAATAGTAATAGCATAGGAATTGTGGAATTTACATATTTATGCAAATGATGATAGAGGAAGAGAGCATGGTTTATATTATATACTCGTATATAAGATAAGCTTCGATGCTGATTAATAATGACATAGTTACAGTTGATCTTTAATAAATTCCCAAAAAAAAACTATTATAAAATGACCCAACAAGAAAGGCATACATAGTTTTTCCAACAGAGATTAATTTACAAATTCTAATCTCAAATCCGAATCCCAAATGTAGCCACAATATTAATTAAATAACGTTAAGTAATAAAGCCAACTTATCACCATGCTCCCATGGAAATAAAAGCCGACCGGTTTTAATAGACTCAAATTTACCAAAGAATACCGATTATTTATAGTGCCCGGCCAGAGATTGGCTTGATTGGAGAGGCAGTCAGTTGAGTGGACCGATAAGTATGGCTAAATTGAGTGGAGCGCTGTCGGGAATCACGTGCGGCGGTTCCCTCGAACTTGATCTGCTCTGACTCTGGCTCGGATCGGATCGGGCAACATACAGATCGGGTAACCGCTGTTTATGGCGGGTTGTATAGGCAGAAACAAAATTAGGAACTTTACGACACCTCTGGTTGGTGATGGAGCTCCCCTAATTGAATTTACCACGGACCCCATGCCCGCCACGAGTGTCATGTACTTATTATCTGTCTGTCTATCTGCACAATATCTCTACAGTGGAACATCCATAACTAGAACTGTCACTAACTTAGAACTACTTTAGTGGTTTACATCTGAAATATTTGAGTACTTTAAATATGTAAAATTATTATATTTGAATTAAACTACATTAATTTCCATGAAATATGTGTATTATCCTTGGAGTTTTAATTTCCCTTTGAAGCTTTTTGTTCAGATACAAATTTCCACATTTCTCTAAGTGATAAAATAATATTTTTCACCCTGCATTTGATCCTATGCTATATATTATAGTTAATACTATGGAAGTTAGCCTGAATCAGGGGGTGATTTGGAAACTGGAGCATACACACCTTTGACAACATCGGCCTTATCGCCGCCGCCCACGAACGAGCCGTCGCTGTTGATTTGGACGGCGGCTATGTACTTGGCCACCGCCTCCACGGTGGACTTCTCGATGCGGCCGGCCTCGTGGAGCGTGTTCAGCAGGAAGGAGAGCGTGAAGAGCGAGTGCATCCGCACACCGTGCTTAGAGATGTTGGCCACGCCGCCCTGCTCCCGATTGACCACCACCACGGCATCGGTGACCACGATGCCCTCGCTCTGGAGATCGTGCACCGTCTCCAGGATACTAGAGCCGGAGGTGACCACGTCCTCGACAATCAGGCAGGTGTCGCCCGCATTGAAGATGCCCTCGACGAGCTTCTTGGTGCCGTACGCCTTCGCCTCCTTGCGCCGCACCAGCATGGGCGTGCCCTGTTGCAGGGACACGATGGTGGCCAAGGGCAGGGCCGTATAGGGAACTCCACACACGTGCCGGGCGGTCAGTTCCTTCTCCTTGATGTGCTCCACCAGCAGATCGGAGACGGTTTGCTAAGGAAGGGTTTTACTCAATAGTTTCAAATGATCTCATATAGAGGGCGGAGTAGGTGTAGACTCACCATCACATCCGGATAGCTGACGATCACACGGAGATCGAAGTAGACCGGAGAGTTGATGCCCACCTTCATCTTGAAGTCGCCGAACTTGAAGGCATTGATCTCGAACAGCTTGAGGGCCAGGGCCCGCATTTTATCCGCACTCTGGGCCACCATTATCACTGTATATTCTCGATCCTAAAGCACTATCTTCCGGACACGTGCTAGCGCGGCTCCAATTAGAAAACACGTCCAATTGGGAGTTTAACTGAGAGCGGAATGCGGTGGCACTTCGCAGTGTGACCGTCAAGAGACCGCCAAAAGAAACCAAGCTTTTTAAAAACCCGAAGTGGTCACTCTAATTGTTGCTTATAATGTGGGTGTTTTTTTTTACAGTGGACTGAACTCTGGAATCTTTTTTTGGGTTAAACCTATACAAAAGTTAAATTTTAATGATGATACGAAATTTAAAACGATAATTTGAAACCTAAAACAGTATTAATTATAATTTTGTATATTCTTTTTTTTTTTGAGTTTTCATCTTGCCAAACCTTTTAGCTTAAGATTTTATTAAAAATTCTCCATTGACTAATGTAATTTTGTTTTGTTTTAATTACTTATGAAAAAGTTAAATATTTAATAAAAGTCGTTCCTTCTGGCGTTGCCACAGTTAGACTTCCGTTATTTAAGCGTTGCCAGAAAGCTTATTTAAACTTATATTTTGAATCGTTGTTATTTATTGACTTAATATACTCAATACAAAATAATTAAACTTAGTCAACAACATAGTAGCACTATATAAATAAAAGATTAAAAAAAACTCAAATAATTGTTTTGTTCGAAAAAACTATAAGCTGCAACAAAAAGTACGAAAATCAACTCAATAATTGAGATCAATAGAAATTTTTTGATTTGTAAACCAAAAAAAAAAAAGTATTTTTCGGCAATTTTAATATTTAAATAATAATTTGGACCACTTCAAGAAAATGCTCCTCCCACAAGCACCCGCCCACAACCCCCTGATTAAATGGGAGGAGCTAAACTATCCCTCATCCACCAATCGCCGTGCAAAGAACTTGACAAATAACTGGAAAGCTCAAGCGCCTGCGTAAGTCAACAAAGTGTCCTCTTCAAGTCTGGCCTTTGAAACAATTCCAGATCCTTGGGCCAAGTGTGTCCAAAATTTAGTTTCTTTTCGCTGGCCCCCAACTAAGTCGCAAATTTCTGCTCGAAAGCAGCAACTTTCCTGTGCAATTATCGGTTATAATTGAATCTTTTCCCCAGCTACGTTGCAATGGCCAGTGTCGGTGGCGAATCTTCGGGTGAAGTGCCGGCCAAGCGTTCCCGTCTCACTGGCAGTTCCAAGACTGCCAAAATAGTTGAGCCCCAGCCTCCCAAGGTTGCTAATCGCGTGCCCAAGTGTGCCCGATGTCGTAATCATGGCATTATCTCCGAGCTGAGGGGCCACAAAAAGCAATGCACCTATAAGACCTGCAAGTGCGCCAAGTGTGTCCTGATCTTCGAAAGGCAGCGCATCATGGCCGCTCAGGTGAGTCTGGGAAAACGCTAAAGAGTTCAAATTTGTATGTTTAATATTAGTTAAAGAGGATTTTTGAATCTTATTTATAAGAGTACGAATGGAAAATAAATAGATAGTGATATTGTCCCGCCTTTAAACAATTCCCCTATTAATAATATATGGATTTGAAGATCCTCTTAGCTAACTATACTATTATATTTATTGGATTTCAATGTCCACCATTATGAAATGGGAGATTAATCTATTATTTTATTTGCCTTGGCCGTGGGTTTTCACTTACTTTACTCTTAATTCACCTCAAATTAACTTAAATTATCATTCCTTAAAAAAAGGGTTTCTTTATTAATGTGTTAATTATTAAATTGTCCATACTTTGCAGGCATTAATAACTAATTATATAACCGGGAGAGTCTTGAAATATATTAAATAATTCGTTATTATTTACGTGTACATATTGTAAAAATTGTAAATGAAATTTTTTATTAAAACGAAAGAGTTAAGAAAAATGAGCTGAAATACACATTTTTTATTACCGAAATTGAAATTAATTTTTAGAATAACAACTTTACCAATTTTATAAATATTTGGGTTTTTTAATATTATGAAAGGATAAACATATCAAATATTTAATCGAATTGTATCCAAAACATATTACTAGCGTATATAGTTTAACCCCAAATGGGATTTATTGAATCTGTGCGGCTGAATTCAATTGGCAGCTACCTTAGATAAATAGTTAGCTATTCCGTTGGTATTGTCTTTAGATTAAGTTCTGGCCATGCCCTAATTTGAAACGTAAATAGCCGATGGGCAGGGAATCACAGTTAAACCCCCAAAGTCAACAACAATTCCTCACCATTCCGACATGGAACCCAGCCAGAGCAACCAGTCTGGTGTAATTCCCGCCCCTTGCTGATGCGCTGATGATGATGGAAAGTTGTCAAAGCGGAGGAGCAAATCGACCAAAATATCCGCTTACCAAAACTGTTTGCACAAGTGTTGCTGCGTCTCGCATTTCATTAGTTTGGAGTCGTGAGGGATGTGGAATGGTCTCGTGTATATCTGCGAGATACCCCAAGGAATTGGGAAAAGTCAAACAGAACCGAAGAACAACCCGGAGATGTTCACTTGTCGCATATTAATTTCCATTGTGCTCCTTTCAGGTCGCCCTGAAGCGCCAGCAGGCGGTGGAGGACGCGATTGCCATGCGGTTGGTGGCCAATAAAACGGGTCGCTCCATCGACGCCCTGCCGCCGGGCAATATCTTTGGACTGACCGTGACCCAGCCCAGTTCACCGAGTCAGAAAAATGCGGATGACCAGGAGGGAAAGCCGCTGCCAGAGGAGCTCCAACTTCAACAGGAGAAACTCTCTAGTGAACCGCCGGCGGTGGCCCAGGATTTGAGTGCTTCCCGGCGGGAAAACATCTCCCAAACAGCCATCGATATGTTGGCCCAGCTCTTTCCCCAGCGGAAGCGTTCGGTGCTGGAGCTGGTCCTCAAGCGCTGCGATCTTGACCTGATCCGGGCCATTGAGAATGTCTCGCCCGGGGGAAAATCCACTTCTGTAGAGATCACCAGCAGCAACCAGTTACCAAATCAGGAGCTAGGAGCTCCCTCCACCTTGCCTCTGGTCACGCCCCAAAGGAGCAGCGCCTTCAGACCAGTGATAGCTGATCAGGTGAGGAAGGATGTTCTTTGGAATCTGTATACCCTTGCAGACGGGTTTCATAGTTTTGTCACAGAAGATAAAGAGCTGCGGACTCCAAAGCTAGCTTTTCATAATTTGTATAAAATGTTATTCATATTGCAGTATCCGAGCAAGTCGATGTTGGATATGAAGCCGCCAACGTTTGGAGCCAGTGCCTCGGCAGCGGCGGCCGCCATTTGTGCCTACCCCAAGTGGTTTGTGCCGCTCTCCTTTCCGGTGACCATGGGCCATCTGTCCAACCTGGCACCGCGATGCACTCTGCCCAACTGCGCCTGCCTGGACAGCTACCAGTTCCACTAGATCCGAACTAGAATCCCAAATACAATACAGATATCCATTGAAATAAATTTATTTAACCTAACTACAAACTGAACTAGCTTATGAGTTACTTATGAGGCAATCTTCGAGCTTCACTTGAGGGTCACATTTGGGGCTGGGACCTCCTCCGCTACCTCCTCCTCCTCGTCGTCGTCGTCCTCCTCATCGTCCTCGGATAGATACATGCGATCCTCGTCGTCGCTCTGCTGGCCATTTCTGCTGCCGTTTCCCAGATTGAGGGTGCCTGCACTGCCATTGGGACTGGAGACGGAGGTTGAGGAGTTAGTTGCTGTGGATGGAGCTCCGCCTGGAGGTGTTGGTCCACTGCGCTTGCTGAGATTTGCCCGTCGCCATTTGGCCCGTCGGTTCTGGAACCACGTTTTCACCTGCCGATCGGTCAGCTTGAGCTGGAGGGCCAGGTGTCGTCGCTCCTCGGGGGACAGGTACTTGGAGCTGGCGAAGCGACCCTCGAGATTTTTCGTCTGCTGGGAGGTGAACCGGATCTGACCCCCCTTTCGCTTCACCCCGAAGTTGGACATGTAGAAACTCGCTGCCGGATAGGCATTGCAATAGAGAGCAGCTGCAGCGGTGGCCGGATTGGGGAAGCCTTGGGAGGACGAAGAAAAGATCAAGTCAGCCAAAGATTAGGAACTAGTTCAGTGGATTTTTAAGAATTTAAATGGATAAATTAAGCAAGTTTTTGGTACCTTAGGCATATGGATAGAAATATATTGTTTGGAGAACCTTATTTTATAAAGAATTTATTTTGGTTTTTGGAAAAACAAATGCTTTAAAACTTATTAAATTCATAGAAAGCTCCCCATTATGATAGACAATATTAATATTACGATATGCTATTAAATTCTCGTTATAATCCTTTTTTTGAATTTTTGCCCGTTTTTTTATTACAAAAAATTACAACAACGTCATGGTGCAAATTGGTTAATTTGTATGGGATTTCAGAAAGCAAGTACCAGGCGAACAGAAAAAACAGCAGACTGATCTCCATCACTTATTGATTCTCATTTATGGAGACTTGGGAACCGTTGTTCTCCAAGCGGCTCTCTCTTCCTATTGGAAATGGGTGAAGAAAAGACATTTTGAAAAAAACAACCGTTTTTCTCCGATGCGCTCTCTTCCTAAAAACAGCAGGCTGATCTCCATCATTTATTGATTCTCATCTATGGAGACTTAGGAAACCGTTTATTTCCATTGTTTTTTTCCCATTTACAAAATCCGTTAATTTCAAAATTAACTTTAACCGTTTGGTACTTGCTGCGGTTTCTGTTCGCCTGGTACATTAAATCAATGATATATCCTATTCAGTGGCTCAGCTTTAATTTCTGTACAACAAATTACAACAACATTATGGTACAAATTTGCTAATTTGTATGGGATTTCAGAAAGCAAGTACCAGGCGAACAGAAAAAACAGCAGACTGATCTCCATCACTTATTGATTCTCATTTATGGAGACTTGGGAACCGTTGTTCTCCAAGCGGCTCTCTCTTCCTATTGGAAATGGGTGAAGAAAAGACATTTTGAAAAAAACAACCGTTTTTCTCCGATGCGCTCTCTTCCTAAAAACAGCAGGCTGATCTCCATCATTTATTGATTCTCATCTATGGAGACTTAGGAAACCGTTTTTTTCCATTGTTTTTTTCCCATTTACAAAATCCGTTAATTTCAAAATTAACTTTAACCGTTTGGTACTTGCTGCGGTTTCTGTTCGCCTGGTACATTAAATCAATGATATATCCTATTCAGTGGCTCAGCTTTAATTTCTGTACAACAAATTACAACAACATTATGGTACAAATTTGCTAATTTGTATGGGATTTCCGAAAGCATGTACCAGGCGAACAGAAAAAACAGCAGACAGATCTCCATCACTTATTGATTCTCATTTATGGAGACTTGGGAACCGTTGTTCTCCAAGCGGCTCTCTCTTCCTATTGGCAATGGGTGAGAGAAGACATTTTAAACCAACGTTGTTCTCCAATGCGCTCTCTTCCTATGGGTCATGGGTAAAGAGAAAAGCTTTCGAATAAACAGAAAAAACAGCATGCTGATCTCCATCATTTATTGACTCTCATCTATGGAGACTTGGGAAACCGTTGTTTTCCATTTTTATTTCCCCCCCATTTAAAAAATGCGTTGATTTCAAATTTAACTTTTATTGTTGGGTACTTGCTGCGGTTTCTGTTCGCCTGGTACATTAAATCATAGGATCATAATATTCACTGCCTCAGTTTACATTTCCGTACGTTGTTCTCCGATTTACATTTTAAAGTTTACATTATTTTCTGGAAACCTTTTGCTCATTTGAGTTTACATAAGATTTTAACGCAATGGCTTTAAATAGAAAATGTCAATTTCATTTATTAAGAATAAAGAAAGAAATTTCGAATGCAAAATTTTACCATTGATCAGAAAATATTTAAATTATTCATATAATTCTGAAACTATGTATAAACATTTAAGCAAAACAAACGCTCCAAGCAAAGATTTTGAAAATAACATATTTTCAAATATAATTTCTCTAATTTAAGACGTTAACTCTTATATAATAAATTACTCAATTTATAAAGGTTTCGGATAATCAATCTCAATCAATCTCCCTAGATTTGGCCTTAAAGAGGTGCCCCTGGAAAATAGCAATAACAAATGATTTCTTTAATTAACAAATGCAAGTTATCTGTCTGATATGAAGTGGTATAATCGTGCGCTTTTGATTGGCTGTTCCCGGGTCCCGAGTCACCCAATTCCAATACCTTCCCGCCCACCAGTTCTTATCAAAGTTATCGGGCACTATTGTTCCATGCCGTACACATGTACGGATTCCTTGTGTATATATCGGTGTGTCATTATCGGATCGGGGAATATGTCAACGCCCACTTGTAAGTGGATGAAGACTCGATCGCCAATGAAATGCGATCGAAATGGATCGATGGAGCGGAGATTCCCAGGGGGTAATCGGTAGAAATCAATTGCCAAACGACAAGCACTCCGATTGCAGGTATACAATACATATAGTATATATAGTACCCGTTCTATCAGTGATAAGGACGAAAGAATCTAATTGTTGGAGTAACGGAAATTCGCACTTGTCGTTGATTTGAATTACGCCCATTGAGCAATGCTGAACTAATCTGATATTTTGGGACTGACCACCTCACGAGGGTACACCTACACACATATATTTGTATATAACAAATATACCTTTTAGAAATTGCCAAAGACCATAAAATAAATAACATTCGATTGCAGATGTCATAATTTAAATGGTTACAAATAGAGTTATTAACGGCTATTTTTATTAAGTGGCGTACCCGGTGATAAGCCAACTCGTCCCTCCCAAGGTGCCCCCCGCCTATTATGTGGCTTTAATCGTTGGAAATTGAATTTGTTATTATTTTATAATGTGCGTGTCCGAGACTCAGAACTAAATCATATCAGGTACTTGTCTGCCCATTCCATCACCCTTTCCCCTGGACTCCTTCACCTGGCGCAGAGCGAACGAGTATCGGACAAGCGACGAGCTTATCGAAATCAAATAGCAATTGTCGCTATAAGATGATGGACAGCGCCTATTAATCGCCTCTAATAGCATTTTTGTTTAGATAAGCCAACACAAATCGGAAATCGGAATAACACTGCAAATGAAGTGGGGGAATAATATAATCGTACCTATCTGATTTCAGTTTATCGCACGGCATTCTTATAAATGCTCTACTAATAATTTATAGCCAATTGTTACTTTATGGGAATATTAAACATATTTTTAATGAAATTTAACACAATAAATTTATGAATTTATAATTGGCTTTGTACATTTTTATATATAATGAACAACTTTGAAATATGAAAATAATATTTATTAAAATTATTAACCTCGAGGGTTATCAATTAAGCTTTACTTAAAGAAAAAAACAATTCAATGGGAAAAATTATATGTTATTGTATACCTTTATTAAATTATACACTGAACTAAATTTAAAATGAATTGAATTCTACAAATAGAATTCCGGTGTACTCTAAACTAGACAAATCAAGATTAAAGAATAATCTTTTATTCTTTCACACACCGAAGCTTAGTTCATTGATTTGAAGGTCTGTCAATATGGTAATCCCTCTTAAATAGGATCGAACTGTCACTAGGTTTCCCACCGATTCCATATACTCCCAATAATGATGGCTTCTGATGGCTCTCACCTCTATTTCAAATATTTGTCATTTGTTTGATAAGGCCCCCGAAAATATTTCGTGGGTTATTTATTTTTTTTGTTTTGTAAGGACGGATGGAATTTGGGGCGGTGAGTTTATCAGCATTACGACTTCCCCTCTCAAAAATTTCTGGGGCTAATCTAGGTACCGTTACACTGCACACTGAGAACCAAAACGGGGGAAATGCAATTGTGGGATGAGGAGGAGGAGTGTGAGGGATTCAAGTGGCAGTGGCGCCAACACTTGACTTTGACAAACACCGAACTTGCCACACACATTAATCATGTTTATGGCCTATTTCGTGTGGGATCCCATTGTAATATCTGGTTATTTGGACACTCTGGACTTAGGCTAGTTAAGACAGCATTTAAATAGGGATTTCACCCTTCCCATGGTCGATCCATTTCCATATGTCAATTTGATGGAAGGGATTATGTTATTGAAATGCTGCCAAGGTTCATTGACTTGAACTTGAAGTTCGTAATCCTTAAGATTTCCTCGACCGTGTGAGAATATTTATAATTTAGGTTTCCAATAAATAATAATAATTATGTGAAAAACCCGCAAGTTCTTTCCCTTCGGTTCACATGTTTTTGGGTATTAGTTTCTTCCTCAGGGAATTAACATATCAATGTTTATAGATACGAATGTTTCAACATTTATCAGCATTTCAGTTATTAATTGATAATTGTAGCGCTCATTCACTCTAAATACCAGATATGGCACTTGTGATTCACATCCGGGCGTTATTAACCAACCATTAAATTTCAAGTCATAATTACAAAATTAGGTATCGAATAATGACTTTTCATGGTTATAATACAAAAGATCAAGTATTTAACCCAGGTTCAAAGTTAAACTAAGTTTTTATTGAATTCTATATAGTATTTTATTCTTAATGATGACTTGTTTAATTTAAAATGGTGTTAAATGGTGGTTAAATTGTCGCAAAGTTAAAATAATTTAATTCTATATAATATTTTATTCTTAATGATGACATAAAATTATGTTTGAAATCACATTTCCATTGAGCCCTTGAAGTAATTGTTTCAATTTAAAAACACAAAATGATTGATTTGTTTATTGAGGTACGAATATAATGAATATTGTAATCTATAATTATCATTTGTGGAAAACATTCAAATGTTAAAATCGGACAAATCTAGAATTTTGTTAGTATTTGCCATTTCCGATGATATAAGATTGCATTCATATAAATTCAATTTCAATTATGTTTTTTCCTGGAGGATTATATATATTCTAGACCAGCATTAATAGCAAAGTTAAAATATCCATGTCCGTCTGTCTTTTGGTTTCTTGGCAAACTAGTCTCTGAGATTCAAAACTATAACTTGGTTATTTCATAATAGAATTTAAGATATACAAACTTTCAGTTGATTTTAAATCTTAGTAATCAGATTTTATTTTAGCCCTCTCCTGGAAACAATGGTTATGAAATAATTTGTTTGTTCCGATGAGTCGAAAATGAATTTCGAAATAACATTTAACTAGATTTCAAGCAATTTAAATAATTTCACCACCATATTAAAAAGCTACTAAAGGAACGTTCGAGTGGTTTGAGAGCAAAGGTATTCTAAGTTTGGGTACCCTAATCTTTCTTTTTTGCTTAAATCTAAGTTAATTTAAAGTTAAAACTTTAAGCCTTAAGGGTTGATAGCATATCATATTTTTAAGTGAAACTAGAAATAACAAAGAGTGGGTACAAAAATAATAATAATCATTTTTTTAAATAAAATATTATGTTTAATAAAAGTATTTAATTGACTTTTAAGGATGAATAGTGACTCACCTTCGCAGTCCATGGCGAAAGGACTGTACTGATCACAGTAGGCTGCGGGCTGGACGGCTGCGGCAGCTGCCACGGCTGCCGCCTGGAAGTGGGGCATGAAGAGCGAGGGGTTCTTCTGCAGGTTGAGCATCTGCTGGTAGAAGAGCGAGGCGGGATCCGGATAGATGGGATTGAAGCGGAGCGTGGTGGGCGCCAAAACAGCACTGGACTCCATACTCTTGAGGGCGTACTGAGCGGCGACTGCCTCGCGGGACAGATCGTAGATACTGGAGGCGGAGGCGGATGACGACGATGAACTGATGGCCAAGGAGGCCTTGGGCACGGAAACTCCACTCGGAGAGGATACCGCTGGGGAAGCCATGGCAGGACTTTGTGATGAGCCGCGACGCGATTGGTTGCGATTGGAGGTATCTACTGTCCTCGTTTTCTGCTCCAAAATGTTCTCTATGGAGAAGGCCGACTTGCCCGTCTTGGTGCTGATATCCATGTTCTTGGGCTTTTCTGTGTTCTTCGAATATCCGTGAGCGATTCGATTCCGGAGCGATCGAAGCGACTGCGCTGGCCGCAGGCGGTGAACTAATGTCGGGAATCGAAGAAGTCGCCGCAGAGCCCAGGGCCCAATAAATTGTACCAAATCTGATTTCACAGAATATAATAGATTGTACCTATAATGTTGTGCTAATGGGTAGATATCAATATTAACAATAATAGAGCGGTATGTAGATACGACGCACACACAGCCACGAACAGCTATAGAGAAGATAATGCCCCGGCTACCGGCCATCGATTGATAAGCGAGTGGTGGTTGGTGGGGCGCTTGGTGGCTCGAATGCTCGATGGCTCGATGGCACTCCACTCCACTCCAATTCCCCAATTTCCAATTGCAGACAACGACAGCTCCTACGTAGTGAGTCGCTCTGGCTCGGACACCCAATCGGCGATCCGATTCCGATTCCGATCCCTCCGGCCGTCGTATAAATCACAGTCCGCCGGGCGCTTATTGAGCTGCCAACCAACCCACCACCGGCCTGAGCCGCCCCACCACCGCACCACCCTGCACCACCTCCCACTCGGTGGGTCGGTGCTTTTGATCGAGTAATTGTTAATCACCCGTTATCGATTGCGTTACCTGGTTTTGGCTCTCGGTTAGTTTTCTCTACTCTATTATATTAAGGATATTGTCCTTTTGCTAACCTAATTACAAATTTACATTTTGTGTTTCCAAAAGGTGGACCAGAAGGATATAAAAGGAAATCTCTTGGGAATGAAATGATGAATAAGTAATTAGTTGGAGCTGAATTTAAATTATTTTTAGCATTATTTCAGACTAGCTTGGGATATATTTTTAATAGATTTTTATAGCTTTGCAATTTTGTTATTGACTGAAGAAGATTTGTAATATGTACTTAGATAAATATAGCTTAATTTCAGTTTGGTAAATAATGAATAATTGCATCTTATACAAATATAAGTATCTATTATCAAACCGATATTATGTGTCATAATCCAAACACTGAGCATAATTTCAAAATGGTTATTATAGTTTGATCATATAAACAAATTTCCGATCTATGTATATATGTACTTATATTTATAACCAAAACCTGGTTTGCAGGATATTTAAAACTTCATTCACCAAAGATATCTTTAATATAACCCCTCAAAATTAATGAAACAATATTCACGGCATGCATTTAAATCACTATTAAACGGATTCTTTCTATTATAAAATTAATTTGTTTTTTAATAATTATTGAAACGATATTAATTTAAGAAGTAAATAAATGAGATACAAAATATTCACGATCGTAAGGGTATTGCCAGCTTCGGTTTCCAAGGTGATCCTCTCTTTCTTGTACATAGTACTACTGTTCAACTATTATATTTTGATTCCAGTGCTGTTGATTGTTGTTGTAAACAAATTAAAATTACCCATTGCGCTCTCTCTTTCGCTCCCTCCAATCCCCCCGCCGTTGGAAGTGTCCTTCCCCCCTCCCTTCGCCCGAAGCCGAAGATATCGCTTTGATTGAGTAATCGAGTTTGTGTTATGATTTTCGGCTGCCCCCCTCTCACTCTCTCTCTCTCTCTCACTCCCTCTCTGATGTTTGGGAACAATTTATGCGTTTGTATAACTGTAGTTGGTGAGAGAATTCCGAACGGTGTTTCGGGGGTGTCTTATCAGCTGTACTCGGGCTCCTCGCAAAGCCTCCCAGATGATGGATTACTTTTGATTTCGGCCTTTGGGCGGTTGATAAAACACCCAAAAAAAAAGAACCCACACACAACGTCTATAAATGCCAGCGATTGTTGTTGCGTTGTTGTTGTTGTTGTTGCTGCTGATTCAACAACTATTCCAAATAGATATAGATACCTCTCTGATATTGTTTTCCAGGTCGTCCAAATATGTTGTATCTTCTAGATAACTTTTGTGGTCGCTTGTGGTTTTTCGGGGAACAATGGAAATCTTCAGTTTCGGTTAGTAAATTAGGTGGAAATATTGTCGTGTTTTCTTTTCACACTCCCCCACTTGGGAAAACCTATAAAAATAAATTCTTAATAATTGTCACCTTCTATGATCGTCTCATGACTATAAGACGATGTCTGAAATTGCTTGATTCTACCACTCAATGACTCAAATTCAAGTGATAAACATATGCAATAAACCAATTGAATTCGATAGGGTTCCCTTGAAGCAAACGTGATTTAACAAATGGGAAATAGAGTTATTCGAGGGGTTATTCATAGTAACAGCAAAATACAGCCAATCTATTGCTGATTAATTTTATGACGGAACGCAAAAGAAACCCTTTTGCTTATTCACAGAACTTAGCGGCTAAAGGTATTGTTAGTAAGGAAGCTATATCTTCTATAAACACAAATGCAGCTGTACATATTGGGGAATTCAGAATGCATTCTCTGGAAATACAAATATATGTATTGTAAGGGGAATTACCACAAGTGCCTGTTCCAAATATTATAAATCTAAAACGGGGATTGTTGAGGGAGTTTAAAATTGTCTTTTAAGAAATTAATCAAATAGTATAAAATAGTTTTATCAAAAACTGCTTTTCAAAAATAATTTTAACGGAAAATATTACAAGGATTCAAAAAATATATTATTTAGAAATACAATTAAACTGATTCAATTTAAGAAATCAATAAAAAAAAGACAAAATATTCATTTTTTTCCAAAAACTATTTCCCAAATATATCTACAATTACGAACATTAAAAAGATTAAAGTATTTGATAAGCATTTTGAAGTTAAGTTGATATCCAGCGATATGGAAATCGAACTTCCACTCATGGGTGCACCTGTAATCCCCGGATCTAAAACCTCGCCGCTTCACAATGAACAGACAGTTGTTCTCCGCTATCAGACAGTCAGTTGTGTAATCCCTGACAAAATCCCAAACCAGAGACCGACAAGATATAGCATTTTGCACCCGGGACTGACGGCCATTTTGTGACATCACAAGGTGGGTATTCAAATTTATCAATATACTCGTACCTATGTGAATGGTGGGCGGGAGGTAAGAAGCCCTCAATGGTAAGGCAATATCAGCCATTCACGAACTATATCGTACTTTTCGAACAAAAATTAAACCGAAATAATGAATAATGAATGGCGATAAAAAGTACAAACAACACATTTTGGTAAGAGAGTGGTGGAGGGTGTGATAAGTAAATGCGCCCAATTCGAGGCATTGACGAGGTCTACTGCCACAAGTTGCGCTCTCCGATAAGGAGCCATGGCCCGGGGGCTTATGGTCGTCAAGTGAGGCTAAATTATTAGCAATTATCAGGAGACAAACGGTTTGAAACGACTTCGAAATTGGGCATAAATATTCGCCGCACGCATTAAATGTAGAAAAGGAAGAGCTGGCTGAATTTATAAACCTCCTATGGTTCCATGTGTTCAGATAAGGCGGGTCCGAAATGTTTTCCAATTCAGTTTTACTCACATAACTTTATTCGATCACCTGCGATGCACAGATTTGGATATCTTCTGTTCACTCTCTCACGCTCTCCATCGAAATATCATTGGATTTGAACATTGGTTTATTGATTTATTTCCATTCTTTTATTTATGCAAATGAATAAATATTTCGTATATAGCACTACGTTGGTTGCAAGTAATTAATAAGCAGTTTAATCATTGACCTCTTATTGCATTTGATTCACATTTCTCTTCGTCTCAGTTTCCCTCTTCTTTCATACAGTTCATACATCATAATATATAGAGTTTAATTTAATTTATCTTTAGCTTTATTTCATAACTATTTATAGGCTTCGCAAGAAGTTGTTCAAGGTTGCTTTGCTTCGCATTGTTTGAGAGTTAGAGTTGCTTTGAGTATTTGCTTGCTTGCTTGCTTGCTTTGATTTAAATTCCATTTAAAGAAAACAATCTTGGTAAAATGCAAAATAAATTAATTCAACTACAATTTGACACATAACTAGGCATGCACACATTGAGTTTACAGTTTTGGATTCATCTTTCTGTTGTTTTTGGTTTTTGGTTTGAAAAAGCACTACGCGTTACAAGATCTTCGAGTATTTGTGGCTGTTGCCTGTGTTCTTAACGAGCTGCCTAGACGAAATTACGAAATAATAAAAACGAGTCCTCTGACTTCCGGTTTTGGTAGCAATTAGTAAGAAAATTCGAGTAGCAAAACGAGTTAAAGTTAAAGTAGGAGTTAAGATTCGTCATCCTTTTGTATACATACAAATTGAGTTTAAGTTAGAGTTGGTAGGTAGTAAGTTAGGATAGGTTATTAACGTTTACATATGGATAGGTTGCTGGTAGTTGCTAATCCCTTAGACCAGGTTGGCCACGTGCGACGTGTCCATGTGCTGGATGAGGGTGCGCATAAAGGACATCTCCTTACGCGCATTCTCCAGTATCACCTTGGGGTCGTCGGACGTACAGCGCAAGCAATTCGGCGCAAACACCATCGCCAAATTCGAGGAGTCCATCTTGGTGCAGCTCACCACCTCGGGGATGGAGAATTGTTGCAGAAAATGTATTAGATACGTTAGAACCTGCAGATATTCGAATTTGATTAGTTCATTCTGTTTTGAATAATATAATGGCATAATCTTACCAGCTGATTTATTTCGGGCAACTTATTAACTATTTCTTTGGCTTTGTCGGGATCCTCGGTGTTCACGCAATCCTCGTAGTAGGCATCCGGTATGAGGGGATCGTACAGCTCGCGGTACCACAGCTTAAGCAGACTGGCCGGCGCATGGGCATCAACTATAAATTAACCAGGCGTTAAAATGCATCGATAAAAAAAACATTTTTGATTAAATTACAGCAAACTAACATCACATTTCTGGGAGTAATAAATATAATAAGTACAATTACTACTCAATTTAAGGAATGAGTGAATTCACTCTTTTTAATTAGAACTCACAATACAAAATGTGGTGCCTACTTTTAGACACCTTTAAAATTTTGTGCAAGACTAAACTTTCGTTCGCTGCCATTTAACATACAATTAATTCAACAAAATTCGAGATCAATAATTAATATGAATTAATTCTAATATATCCCTTACCCAATGTGTTGTTGTAGTCAGGAACATCCCACCGATCCAAGCGATTCTTCATGCAGTTGACCTCATCCACATCCGCGGAGACGCGAAAGATTCCCTCAGTCTGCTTGCCATTGAGTAGAAGTACCTATAAAATACAAATAAATATAATTATTTGGTGACTTTTAAATGGTTCTAGTGATAACCTACATGCTCTGACAATGTGGTTTGTATCCAGGGCAGCTTGCGGAAAGGAAACTTATCCTTCTGCAGCTCTATCACCTCACCCAAGGTGTTGCCAAACATGCTGTTCCGCAGGATTTGTTGCTGCAAGACAAGGTAATTTATTACAGAGTTCTTAAATAGTTTTTAAAAGCTTTAAATTACCCGCGCCTGTTCCACCTCATCGTCCGTGGGCTTCTTGGCCAGTCGTCGGCCTGCGCTACCAATGCGATCCAAGCGGCGGCAGCAGACAGTGGCGTAGTGAGAGATTTGCACATGGATGGGCCACTTGCTCACCTCCATGAAGCTGGTGGCAAACGAGGGATCGCGATGCCGATTGACATAACTGCAAGTCGGAAGAATTCATTTAATATTCATTTATACAATTTATAAACAAGATTTCAAGACTCACTTGAGCAGCGTAGGCTGAAACGTGGGCGAAGGCGGCACAAAGGACAGACAAATGGCCATTAGTTCCCAGCCGCGGATGAGCGACTCCCGCTTTGGGTTCTCCGTCGTCTGGCGACACAGCTGTACATATAATTCATCCCTTAATCTGAGGAAATAAATCCATTAATACCAATCTTAAAGATTTTGTTTAGTTTTCAGAACTCACTGCTGCTGCGGTAGGGATGCACATATGATATCAATGGCCACCGAATTGAGGCTCATGCCCATGCGCGCCTTGCGATCCGCCATGTAGATCTGCACCAACTTAAAGATCTCGATAGCCGTCTTCTTGTCCGCCTTGTCCCTGGACAAAGCCAACATGGGCCTGCTAATTGCCTCCGCCGTCCAGCTGAGCATGTCCCTCACCGAGGCCTTCTTCCGGAAGATGCCCTTCGAGTGTAGATTTAGATTGTCGGCGGCGAATTTCTCGATATCACATTCCTTCATGCAGGCCAAAGTGGCTCCGCCCATGCCCATTCCCATCCCCAAGCCCATGCCCGGGGCCCGCTCGCTCGGAGGAAAGATTTGCTGAATGGTGGGCTTCAGCGAGGGCGGGGCCATCTTGTGACTGGCTCGGGACAGGCTGGCTGGGACTCCACCACCTCCGACCACAGCCTGCTGTTGGCCGGCCACATCGTCTTTGGCTGTTGCAGCTGCTCTCGATCCCGGTCCGGATCCCGCTCCCTGGTGTCCAGAGCCTGCCAAACGCGAGATCTGGCGGTTGGGCGAGGGCAGAGTTTGTGACTGAGTCTGCTTGCCATCTCCCGGCTCCAAATGGAGCTGTTGCTGCTGCTGCTGTGGCTGGTGGGGCAACGTGGGAGGCGGAACATGGTGACCTCCATGACCATGACTCGGATACGGCGGAGTGTTGGAGTACAACTGGTATCCAGCCGAGGGACTGTGCGATACGGTGTCGTAGTATGAGATCTGGCAGCGGGGCTTTGGCTTCGAAACGGGAGCTGGCGAGGGATCTGCTGCATTGCCTCCGATCCCCTCCAGCACCGCTTCTACGTTGTCGGAGCTAAAAGATAAATATGAATGAGTAAAAGAAAATCAAAGAATCCCTTGTAGACTTACATGTCCTCTCTTCCGGCGGGATCGTACGGCGGATATTGGTAGGCATAGTAGGAAACACTATCGCCCATGTTCATAGCATAGTCATCGATCATGCCGTAATTGTGCTCGAGGTAACCTCCATGCGTGTCTGATCCCCCGTCGGAGTCCTCGTTGTCCGGCTCGTGGCCCGTGAGCGAGTGCTCCGACTGGCTGTCCGAGTGGTAGGAGTCTGAGTCCCCACCATCCCCACCGCGATAGTCGTAGCGTCCGGAAAGCTTCGCCTGCTCGAGGATGTAGTGCTTGAGGGGCAGGAGATGTGGCATCTCCTGGTCCCAGTTCGTATACAGTGGCGAGATATTTCCGTTGTCGTACTCCACATCGCTGTTGTCGGCCTGCTGGTGGTAGTGATGCTGCTTGGAGCGGCGCTTCTCTCCAGCGCCTCCTCCACCACCACCTCCTCCGCCATGGTAACTCCTTTTGTCCAAACTGGAGCTGGCGCTGTGCCGTAGAGAGCCCTGTCCAGGATAGTGATGCGTTTGGGAACGATTGGCCGTGGAGTTGTTCGACTTCTGACGCTGCCGGGCTGAGTCATTGGAGCCCCGCGACGAGTGCGTCAACAGGCCCACGTTCTCGGCATTGCCGCCCGGCGATATCGGGCCTGTTTTGCCCAGCGAAATCCTCTCCAGACTCAACAGGTCGAGGCTATGGCTTGGCTCTTGCAGCCGCGGCGAAGGCTGCAACTGCAGCTGGGGCAGAGCACTGGTGGCACTCGTCTTGGCCTGCCTTGAACTCTTCGTCTGCGGACTGATGGGGCTCTGCGGACTAGAGTCGCTCGAGTGCTTCTTGTGGCTGCTGCTTCCGCTGCCCGCTGTGCTGGTGGCCGTGTTGCTGCCACTTGCTGCACTTGCTCCACTCGCTCCACTCTTCGTGGCATTAGTGGTGTGGCGGCGGCGGGAGAGGGGAGTGTTCTCCACCGACTTGAAATACTTCTCGTGCATCGAGTCATCGCTGGCCGCCCCTCCGTTGGCCGCCTCCGCGCTGCTCTTGCGGTACGATTTGCTGTGATGTCCTGCCGCAGCGGGATTGATCGAGGAGGACATAAAGCTGCCCGAACGTGCCAGCGAGACCTTGTACTCGCGATCTAAATGGGTTAATGGGTTGTTAAAAACAGGAAACTTTCATAGAATAAAATTTAATCCTACCTCCTCCATAGGATTTCCCCACAGGAGCTGCTCCAGCGCTGCGTTGTGCGTTCCTTTGCTGGTGCTGTTGCTGTGCGTAGTTGTACGGAGCAGTTGGCGCTGCATCCGGTGACACCTTCTTCTTCTGCGACTGCGGCGTGTGTATGGAGTGCGTGGGCGAGGCAACATCCGACGACTTGGATGAGTAGCCCTGCAGATGGTTGGGCAGCAGCTGGTGATCGAAGTACTTGTCCCCATAGCCACTGCCACCGGCATAGGATGAGGATGTGGAGGTGCTGCCGTGCGGCAGATTATGCGAACTGGTGCTCTCCTGCAGCATCTCAAAACTAGCAACGATCCGGAAACCAAGCCAAAGCAGAACCCAAGCAAAAGCGGAGATGAAGAAGCATTCAATGGGGATGTGATGGTAAAAATACTTACGCTCCATTATCCTTGCCCCCGCCCCGTTGATGCTTCTGCAGGGAGCCGAGGCGCAGGTTGTCCGCATGTCCCGACCCCGGAGCACCGCCACCTGCGTCATTGAAGCGCCTATAGCCATGCGCACTGGACAGACTCGAGTCGCTGGACTTGCCCGACTCCTTGTAGTGATTGCAGGAATCTGTCAAAAGGCAAAAACGATTTCAGGATGAGTCATAGGGAATAAAGAAGGAACGGTTAACCGAAGCAGGGACTACCCTAGCAGATATTTTTGGTTTTAATCAGGATCGGTTTAGGGTGATTTCCAAGTAGTTAATTAATTAATTTAAAAAAAAAACCCGTATAATCTGTAGATTGCCAAATTATAATAATACCCTCGGCAAGGGTACAAAGATGGGGAAAGGCAACGGGCAATGACGACTCACCTTGAGAACGCCTGGAGATGTAGGCCTGCGGATGCTGCTGCTGTTGGATGTCCATCGAGCGGGATGAGTCACCCGTGCCGACGCTGCAAAGAGGGCCCCCAATTGGAATGTAAACAAATTGCAAGAGATTCAAATAAACAATTGCAGGAGGTTACTCAACCCGAGCACTCACCGAAAGCTTTGGCGGCCCCTCGGACTCGAGATCACTTCGCTGCTGGTTAGCTTCTCCTCGGAGCTGGCCACCGCCCCATTGCCCCCGCTGATCCGCTGCTGCTGGCCACGTCCCTTCTTGTTCGGTCCGGACATGGGCGAGGGTTGCTGGGTGGGGGGATTCTGCAACTGCACCGGCTGCTGCTGCTGCTGCTGTTGCTGCTGCGGGGGAGGATGCTTCTGGGGCGTGGTTTGCTCGCGACGCTCGCTGGGATCGGTGTTCTGCTTGAGCGTTTGCAGCTTGGCCAGCGGGATGATGTCGCACTTGCTCGGCCGGTGCCAGACGGTCTTCTGAGTGGCCGCATTGTAGTAGTAGAATCGCTGGGTATTCGTGTCGAACAGTTCCCACCACTGCGACGAGTCGGTCCGCTTAATTTGCACATCCTGTAAAGCGAGCGGAATGGGGAATCAGAACGGGAACGATAGCGGCGAATTAGAACGGTCAACGGGGAACGGAACGAGGAACGCGGAACGCCTGGCAAAACTACAGTAAGACTTCGCGTTTACCGAGGTTTTGTTAAATTTAATGTAAGTCCCTAATTACAATTAAATCACTACAAACACCAAAAATTTTAATTTCGGGACTCATTATTACATTTGTGTTATCCGAGTTTTTGAATTAACGATTACACCAGATAATCGAGGGCCTACTATAGCTTAGATCGGTTTCATAAACGGAGAGAGATATGCCATTGCGTGGGTGACCATCTGATAGTGGATATGGGTTGGAGATGGGCAAATGGGGGAACACGTGGGTCGTGAGATCAACGCGAGCTTATTAGATAAACACTCATGAATATGAGTTTTAAACTTTAGTTGAATCGATGTATATTTCCTATCCGGAAATTCGTTCACCTTTTTATGCAAATCATGCGTCACGATGGAGGGTTTCCCTTTTTCCATAGCCTCCCCCCTTTTGGATGACGTCACTATCACTATCTCTACTTTTCTCTGACAGCTGTTGGATTTAATTTAAATTCGTTTAAAATTTAACTGAAATTTCCCAGAGGAATTTGTCACCTTAAATACATATTTGTACATGGAATGTCAAAACGAAATATTAGCAATTATAAATGCAAAATATAGCAAGACTTTTTCCATATCATGCCATTCAAAATAAACGATATATGCATTTTTATTATGACTGATCTAAAAATGCATTTTGATTATTGATCTACACATTAGCAGGAAAATGTGCAATTAATATGATACTTTTGCGGAAAATATTAAAGTCCCAAATTCTCAAGTTGCATATTTTATAAGAATAAAGATTTGAGCACGTTTCCACATTTCAGATACACAAGTAGATTCATCAGAATTGACACCGGACCCTGAGACATTCGGAGATGGCTTTGGCAATGATAAGTTCCCATTTTGTTCAAGCTCCGGAGCAGACAGACTAGCTTTTATCCCTACTCTTGAATTATCCAACAATTACACAAAAGCGAGTTTATTTTGGTCTTTCAGCTTGAGAGCTTTTCTTCGGGCTTAATCAGCAAACTCGAGACTACAATGAGAGCCTGTTTGTCTGTGTGGGTGTGTTATATGTTTATAATCTGTATCTGAAGGGTTTTATCTGCTGAGTAAATACAACAAGTGCTTGACAAACAGGGCTTCTCGATGGTTCCTCCACAGCACTCGCTCCCGGCGCCTCATACACAGCGAAAAACAATGCAATACAAAATACTTTTCAAAACTTTTTATAAGTTAACTAATTTATTTTAAAATATTATAAGATTTATAAAAATATGTCTTTTTATATCACCAATGAAACCAAATCCTAAAAATGTGATTCCCCAAAGAACAAATAAACAGACTTGTCCCAATTGTCTGCACCACCATAAGTTAAAAATGTTAATGCAAACTATTTAATAAAATATTATATAGGTAAAAGAATAATTGCAAAATCGCATTTAGTTTGGATGTTTTAAAAATATCACCTGTCAAGAATATAGAATATATTTATGAACTCGTTTATACACAATTTCCTTTTCGGTGTTTCTTCTTTTAATATTTTTTTTCTGTGTAATCCTCCCCCCCTGATTTTGCATGGCCTTGTTGGCGTGGCGCGTGTGCTTAATCCGCTCCATCTCGCTCGTTCGCCGTCCACCATACCATCTCTATCTGCACCCAGAAGTCAGGGTTATTTCTGCAAACTGCAGCAGCAAAAGCAGCGCGCTGACCTTGAACTTTTGCGCTGCAGATGCGCCCACAGCCCAATACCTACCACCCACCGCCCACCACCCTCGCCCTCGCCCTCAGCAGAGGCCCCAGCTGCAGCTTCAGTTGCAATTGCCAGGGCCATCAGTTGGCTACAGACAAAAAAAGCACAAGGGCGGATATGGTGGGTGGTTGGAGCTGGCTTTTAATCTGCCACAAATGCTGTATGCCACTCTTGTTTTCGCTGTTGTTGTTGCGGTTGCAACTCGCCACTGATAGCTAAACAACAATGAGTGGCCCCCCGAGCAGACCACCGTCGTCCAGCGTACAGCGGCCAGCGCTGCAAATGAAAGCTTTCGGCTTGGATGCTTCCCATTTCTGGTTTTCATTTTCATTTCCAGCCCGGCGTTGCATGTTGCATAATTTGTGGGCGAGGCGAGGCGACCAGACGCTGATTGGGATGGGCATGGGAGGGTGGTACCGGACTGGAGGGGCTGGGAGCTGGGTGCAAGGCCACCCAGTAGAGATGTCGACTCGTTACGCTATTCGCATTGTTGCGTTTCCAACTGTCAGTCAGTCAACGAGTCACTCAGTCAGTCAGTCAGTCATCCAGATTGCCGAGTCCTCCCCTCTGCCCCTCGAAAACCGATGATCTGATTTTCCGCTGCCTCCAGTAAAATGAGAGATGGACTATAAAAAGAAAACATCAAGCGGGGCGACCTCATTTTTGGCCTTGTACGATATTCCAAATATTTTTGTAATTATGGCAAGACAACAACAGGCCACTATAACAATGAGAGGAGAGGTCTCTGGCCTACATCTTAATTTCATGGCAGTACTTTTTGAAATGATTAAACAATTAATTAAGCTGAGATTGTGCCTAACTAATTTGAACTGACCCCGTAGGGCTCCGGGCTAAAATATAATTAATTATGGTAAAGGGAATTTTGTACTTAATTTGATTCATAATTTATTCGTTCAAAAAACAAAGCTTCATTCAAAATGAACTTCATGCAAATATTTTAAAATGTTCCAATTAAAGCCTATAATTTCATGTATATCTTCTGAGGTGCCTTATTATATATCTCCGTAATTTATACGTCTATTTGAAAATCTCGGAAGATTCTGTCAAAACTGCACCCCCACAAAAACCACTCATATTCGTCATAATTTTTTTATGGATTAAAGTGTCTGAATGTATTGTTTCTTTCTTGGGAATTGTTACTCATACCCGTCCGAGTGATTATGAGATGAAAGGCCTATATCTCCCAAAGGATAGACAAATATAGATTTGCGGTTCGTCATTTGGGGGGGCAAAAAATGTTGAAACCTCCTTGGCTCTGATGTTGGCAAATAATTACACAAATATGATTTCATTTGTACCATTTGGTGGCCGAAAACAGGCCCCACTAATTTCCCAATTAAAACTCATTGCGCCAAGGGAGCTGGAGCCACATGTATATGGGTCCCTAGCATATTGCAATCCGATTCGTTCGTTATCTGCCCCATTCAATTTGCTCCATGGCATGTGGAGAGAGATGTGCGACCGGCGCTTATTGAAAAACAATTCCAACATTTAATCAGCCGCAAGTGGGTCGATCGAGGCGAAAAAAAGAAGCGAGGCACGCACAAGATTTCTAAACGAGTTGGCTTCTCAATAGGCGAGGTCAGTTATGGATTCCACATCCCACAACGCACTCCCTCCTCCTCCCTTTCCGCTGTGAATCATGGATCCAAAATATAAGAAAAAAAAAACAAAACAAAATACTAGCCAAATGAAATTAAATGAGCCGCAGACACACTGAAGTAAAAACAAACACAACATACTGAACAGAGAATATTTGCTGGCCGGTCGGTAAATTAGGTCATCATCAGAGCGAATATTGAAGCCCAGCACAGATCCGAAAATAGCCCCCATTGAAGAAGCTATAATTTCGGGACTACTGAGTGCGTGTGCCTCTCGAAATCGACAAAGAATGGTGTGAATTCCAATGGAATGTGTCGCCAAAGTGAGAAATCAATGGAATCGAATTGTTGTCACCTTTTGCATTTTAAGGTTCGCACTTATGCAAATATAATTATCGGAGCCAGTAGCCTTAAGTTTACTTTCCAAACACCGCTCTATCACCACCAACTTTTCCCAGACACAAGCCATAACCATCAAAGGCCACGATTTAAAGATTATGGCAATGCAGTTATCGATGAGTTTGGGCACATGTTTTACATTCCCGCGAGCAGAGCGGAATGCAGATCCCATTCAGACACTTATTTATAGATCAGCGGAGCAATGAAAGAGCCTAGTCTTGGACTTATTTATGATATGGCCGCTATACTCGTATTGTGTAGCTCCCCCATAGTTCCAGCAACACAAGGAATTCATTTATTTTGTGGAGGAACTGAAATCGAAATTGAAATTGAAATTGAGCCGAGTGCAAGCCCAATAAACCGCTTGATTTGTTGACATAGTACAATGAATATTTACGTTGCCTTTGCCTCATAAAGAATTTGTTATCGCGGTTGCAGTTTACCACACAAAATATGACTAACAAATTGAAATCGCAAGTCATTAATGTTGCATCAACGGCATAATGTTTCCTCTGGGGGGAATTTCGCAATTTAATGTTTTTATGCATGCAAGTTCCTCTAAGAGCCGAAATTCATTAGCAATATTTATGCACATTTAATTGGCTTCGTAATTGCTTTCAAATTGTGCCAAGCAAACCGGAAGAAGTGCTATTTGCATGTGCGAGTGTGAGTGTGTATCTGTGAGCAGCCCAAAAGCACACTTTGGCCGCAAAACAGGAAACCGAACCTTGCCCAAGAAGGCAATGGGCGATAGCTAACCAACGTAGAAGACGATGATACGGGGTGGGCAATCAGACAAAGTCCAAACTAATAGATACCATTGGGGACAATGTGTTAATGCCCAGCAATCAGATATATAAATCAATAGTTGACAGGTGCAGATCTTCGGATACAAAAGTATCTTTGTGGTGCATTTTGTAATACAATTCTATGCTTGTTTCTTAATTCAATTCAATGATATTAATAATGAATTAAACTATATAATGGGGGTTTACATTATGTATTCAAAATTCGAATAAAAGTAATAAATAATAATAAAATAAAAGAAAGATTTTTTCAAATTTCTAAGGCTGCTACTAATATTATTTCAATTTGAATTGTTCTGTCCGTATATTTAAACTAAATCAAAATCAATGCTAAGTATACAAAATATTTAAATATGTATCCTTAAAATGCCACAGCTTGAAGGATAAGTCTGATATCCCCCAAAAACATACCGATTAAAACACACAAAGTTGTGCCAACGGGCACAATAAAACTTTGAAATATTTTGACGATTGCGTAGCCACAGAAGAGGAAGACCCAGATCGGGGTCTGGCCATTTTCAAGGCACCCCATTTGGTAACGCTCGTGGATAGCTGGTTACCCAGTGGATTGCCCCATTCCTCCGTAGGGGATTGGGGCGCTGGGGGAATGGTTGCTGGGTGACTGGTGACGCCGGCGGACGCACGTGAACATTATCGTTTAGTGTTCCCAACTCCACTCCGGGTTTCTGGACCGAGCTTTGTGCTTCGCCCGTTGTTCGTGGTTCGAGGCGGGTTTTGTAACATGAAACATGAAACGGCCAATGGACGTTCAACGTGTGGGCAACTTTTCTTGTGCAGAAGAAAGCGCCTCTGCCTCTGCCTCTGCTTCTGCTTCTGTTTCTTCCCCTTTCAACCGGAAGTTTTACAAAGGCAAATGAGCAAAAACACAGAAAAAAATATGAAAAAGTTGACAAAGCACAGGGAGAGCAAAGGAGAGGGCGGGGCGGTAATTTCAAGTTATAATAAAAAGCTGAGAAAAAAGTTATACACTGTCCCAACTGTGAATAAATTTCGAATCACGTACAATGAACGCAGCGAGTTGTTATTTCTGCACAGAGAAAAATATATCAAAAGAAGCATTTTCTCGTTTTTTATATCCAAATTATTATTGCTCAAGGAACATATAATATTTGGAACTACTTATATCTGTGACATAATTTACACGAATATAAAAATGTTTGGTTTAACTATATTGCCAAGACTAATATTGTAATATTTGTTTGGGTAATATTTTGCCAGTGTCCCGGTGACACCAAAAAGACCGCCGTTCGTTGAAACAAAAAGCTGCAAGTTGGCCAACAAACAACAACTGCGAATAAACTTTCAGTCAGCTGCAACAACAACAATAAAAAGAACAAGAACATAATGTTGCTAATTTAAAGCAAGTTAGACAACTGCGGGGGTGGAATAATGAATGAGTGCATGGATGAGCGAAATAGGGGGTGCGGAGGGGAGCGGGGGAGGGCGGAGTGATCACCCTCCTTTAATAATGCCTTTTTCACGCTGCTCTGCATAAATTGTGCGGATTATATGGCGCAGTGAAAAGGATTCACTTCCTCAACTTCTCAAAGGGGAAGCAGCAGCAGCAACAATTGCAGCGCCGTTGACGTCGGCGGAGTAGCTGCAATCAGATACTGAATCGAGGGCAGGTTTTTTCCACGTCCAATAGGGGAGAACAAAAAAAAAAGGGGAGACGGAAGTGTCGTCTTTAATGAACAATGATGGTTTGGGAAATACAGGAATATTTTTAAATCCTATAATTTACAAAATGTGGAGCTCTGGATCTTCGAAATTTTATATTTTACATTAATGAAACCGCCAATGAACAGCTTATTAAATAAACAATGGGGCTATAAATGTCAAAATCTCATTAATTAATCAAGAACAATTTTGGGAATTACCCAATTATCGCGGTATTTCGATATTGAACATTTTACATTCCATAAACAATGAGAATTATTGTTTTAATATTTTAAATGATATTTAAGAAACATTTTCAAACTAATTCTTATTAATTTAACGATAATAGCAATAATAACCAGAGACCACTGCGATCTAATTGTTGACCTTCATTGTTAATTAGCTGAGCTGATTTGATTAGTTGTTGTTAAGGAACAACTTCCATTGATATTTACATACCTACATTAATGTTTTTCCTTATTTCCATTCTCCTTCGTTTCTCTCCCAAAAGCAAAGAATGGTGTTTTTAGTTCCCTGTGGGTGGATGGCCAGAGAATAAGAGAGAAGGAGAGGAAGCTTGTGGGCGACTTTGTCGATGACTCAAGCAGAGAGTGAGAGTGACAAAAAGGAAAACCGAAATGGAATGCACATAAATAAATGCTCAAAGAGCGTAATCGGGAGAGCACACAAACAAACACACACACACACACAGATGGGATGGATTTACTGCAGTATCAATTCGGGTAGAGGAAGAGCAGTGGAAGAAGGAGAGACGAGGTTGGAAAGTCGCAGGAGAGGCAATAAATCATGGCGTCAAACGGACATCACGCCCACAGACGCAGCGCTGCATGCAAGCCTTTCATTAAGGAACCAGGACATGCACTCTCGCGTACGAATCACATTCACATTCTACTCCAGCACGTACACTCGAGGCCATAATCAGAGCTCACATGTTTCTTATTTTTCAAAAAGTTTTTGTTAAACAAGAAACTCAATAAAAATATTTTTATTTTATTTCGCAAAAATGTAAAATCCAAAATCTAACAATTAATAATTAATATATTTTTTTGTAAAAATCCATGTAAAATATTTGCAAATAAAATCCAAAATTCGTAGCACTAGTAAACTGGCCAAGGCAGTATGCACACGTGTGTGCAATCAGGAGCGAAACGAGGACATTGCAGGCCAGCAACAAAATCAATGAAAATTTCACTACTTCCGGCAGGGGCTGGCAAAAAAACGAAAAACGAAAAGGAGGAAAAAAAAGGATAGTCTGGTCGATGTTTGCGTTTCTGACTCGCCCGGCGGGCGAGACCAAAGTTATTAGCCTGCAACACCTTTGGTGTTGCCGCATTAGCCAAACATACCAAGAAAAAAAAAATCAAAAAAAAAAAACAGCAAGGAGCAAAGGATTTTATCAAACATTGCCCAGGCTAATGGTTTTTCTTTCTTGCTCGCTTGAAAAGGATAAGTTTTCTTTCAGATGAGCAGTAGTCCTTATAAAACTTTTGGCTTTTGAGGCGTGAGAGAGCGTAGATAGATAAAACACTATGGGAAATCTGCTCTAACCAACTTTTACTGCTGATATAACAGCAGAATGGTTCAGATGCCTGCATCATTCGAAAGTTATTTTAATATAATTAACCTTGGTCACGCCACTTGGCGAAGTGGGTTACGAAATTTGCAAGCCAAACACAAATATGGGAATTGTGCAAACAAGTGACCCAGAATAATAATTAAACAACTAGACGCTCTACGAGTTACTCAGCTAATCAATGAAGAAGCCTACCCGAGAGGGGTCAATAACCCCACAGAGGATCGTAAAGATAGTTTAGCCAGAGATATCATAGATACACACGAACCCCATTTGGTTTACATGTTGTGTGATTTGAGGGCTTTTGTGAAGTTGTTTATAATACTTTTCTAAATGAGGTTGCTAAACAGTTTATTAAACTTAAATACAATCCCAGGAAAATAGAGATTTTAATTGGAGCTCTTGGTCTTCAAATTAAGTCGATAATAAAAAAGAGAATTTATGTATGAAGATACTTTCTGGTAGGAAACCACATTTTATAAAACCCATTTAATTTGCATTCCCCAAAACTTTGACACGAGAAATTCGACATAGAGATGTTTGTTTGCAGACTTACATATACCTAAACATATATACAAAAATTACTTATATGGGAGTGTACTTACTTCTGGTGGATCCCAAACACATTCGCCAGTGGTGAGATTGGCGTACATGTGCTCCTTGGTGCGCGGCTCGATGATTTCTACCCATTCTATTCTGCAGGGCCGGAGCGAAGATCCACAGAATGGGTGGATGGAGGAGGCGAAAGCGGAGAGGCAAGAAATACACATAAATAAGACATAAAATGCGATTGCTTCTATTTTCGAGCGGGCCGAAAAAGCATTTCAGGAATGCTCTACGCGCGAGTTCTCGAGTTCTTCATGCACGGCAAGTACCAGATATTTGGTAATCCACGCCCTTTCAGCCTCCGGGTATCCCCACCCAAAAATACAGCAGCAAAAACAACAGGCCCAAACAACCAAATCCCCTGTTTGTCATGTGCCCAAGCAAATGTTTCATTCAATATTTCAAACATTCATTGAGGCAAACAAAAAGTTGACCAGAATCAGCTTTGTGCGTAGATTTCATTAAGGGTACATCTGGATTTGTGTACCTATGTGTGTGTGGATGTGTGTGTGGGTGTGTGTGTGTGTGCTGGTTTTCCCCCATTCAATTGGGCTTTTCTCTACACACAAACAAACAGATATTGTCAAGCATTTTCCGGTTTTTCCTTATTTGAAAATTGCAGTCCTTCCACACAAACACACACAGAGGGGAGTTGGGAGAGAGCGAGTGAGTGCGAGTGCGAGTGCGAGAGGGTGTCAGCACTCTCTCTGGCTCTCTTTTTGGCACATTTGACGGCCGACGCTTGTTGCCGCGCCTTGCCAGAAAATCGATTTTGCAGGCGCCCGAGCCCAAGAGCACGAAAATGCATAATTCTAGCATTTAATCAAGCTAAAGAAATGCATGCAAACCACACGCACACACAAACACGCACCTTCACACAGTGGCGTACGCACGGGGGTAAATGTCCCCTAACCCCCATGTGATTGCGCACACTAACATTTTGATAACCCTCTTAACCCAACGTTAGGCTAAGAAACCTTCGGGCATTGATAAAAATCCTTGCGAACGCCACTGCTCTTACACCCAAACACGCACTCTCAGCAGTGGCGTACACAACGGGGGGCGAGTCAAAACCGCAAACTCTTTATTCAACTTTTCTAATAACCTCCTTGACTTTTTACGCCCGCTTAATTTACAAACCTTCCCTTTTGATAAACAATTCACAGACACCACTGCTCTCACACACAAACACGCAGTCTTAGACAGAGGCGCACGCAGGGTAAGTTTAATCCCCTCCCCCATTAAGAAATTGTCCACTTACTATACTAATTTCCCGACAAGCACTTTCAGTCCTAAAATCCCCTCAGAACTTAAAAACTTTTCCCTTTGATAAAAATTCTGCTTACGCCGCTGCTCTCACAAACACACACTCACGCACTCCCAGCACGCAGCTGTCAAAAGGCGCTCCTTTGACCCTCCCTCCTCTCCTCATCACACACCGCCCGCCGCTCACTCTCTCTTTCGCCCAACCACCCACATTCGCACTGCATTGAAATTTTCTGCATTGAAGACAATTTATTTAACAAAAGCATCTGCACTTTTGCATTGTTGTTGCTGCCTGCTTTCTTAATAAATTGTGTACACAATTTCGACATTTCGCGTTGTCTGGAGATGGTTTTGTTGTTTTTGTTTTTGTTGTTGTTGTTGCTGTCGCTTTTGCTGCTGCTTGTATTTGTTGTAATGCTAGTTGTAGTGTAACGGCACACACCTTTCACAACTTGAACTCATTTTTTCTCTCTGCTCTTTATTAGGCGCTGCTGCTCGTTTTTAGTGCTCTAGTGTTGTTGTTGTGTTTGTAGCTGGCGGGTTTCTCTCGGTGCTGCTGCTGCTGTTTTTGTTGTTGTTGCTGCTGTCTCCTTTTGCTATTTCTGCTGCTGCGACGGCCTGCTGCTGCTTCTTCTTGCTCCTCCTCCTCTTGGCTTCCTTACGCACACTTACACACACCCCGAACGCACTTAATATAAATGTGTTATATTTCACTTTTCTTTCACTTATTTTCGTTGCAATTTTCCTTCTTCGATTGATTTTTTCTGCCCACTCGCACTCCTTTTTTCACATGCGTGCCGCAGTTGGTGTTGTTGTTGCTGCTGCTACTTCCAGTGCACTTCTTTTATTTATATTTGCTGTTGCAGCGCAACTGAGAACACTTTCACATTTATGACATAATTTGCAGGCCATATTTTCGCCTAGCCCTGCGTTTGTGCAACTGCATGTTCCCAGAGTGGTTTCTTAAATATTTATGCTGCGCGACGTCTGCCAATTCGAACGCGATCCGCTTTTTTTCGCTGCATCGCTTGCAACACCGGAACAGAGTGTGGCCAAGGCGGCGCAAGTAAAATCATCCAAAATGCTTTCGTGCTAACGCGCTGAGACACTCGCCTCTGGTCGCACTATTCAATCAGCATTATTGTAGAGGTGAGCGCGTGATTTATGTTTTATTATGATCATTTATTTTGATTTAAATGTTGCTAAGAAATTCTCAAAAAAATGTTTTTAAATTGAAACAATTAAAATTAAAAGCTAGAAATTTACCATATTTTTATTTACTTGTTGATATATTGTAAAGTTCAGAAATCGAATAGAATGTAAGATTTGAGACAAGATAAAATTAAATAAGTTATTTTTAAATTTCCTTCTAGGAAATCTAGGAAAAACAATTGAAATCTGACATATTTCTTTAAGCTTCTTTTTATTTCGGGCTTATTCTAGTGGGTTTTCAACATTTTCTTTATTGGTTGGTTTGAGGAGGCCGAGTAAAATCTCATTTCATATGTAACATACATAGTTATAAAAAATAGTTTAATTTCAGGAAAAACACTTTGAGCTAACTTCACAGAAAGGTTCGGTTTTGCAATCGGCTTCGCCTCCGGATTAGTAGCAATCCGAAATCATGTTCTCGTCGTCGCGCTTTATCGCGCACAGAATATCATCCAGCAGGGAGGGGAAGTTCTCCTTGCATTCCGACCACTCCCGGTGCTGCTTGAGCAACTTGTCCATGTCGATGGCTTTCAGCTCTGTGAAGAACTGGCGCAGGGGCACTACGAACTGCTTGTAGTAGAACTCATCGATGTGTCGCTTCTTGGTCGTCGTCTCCTCCTCCTCCTCGTTTATCTGCATCTGTGCCTCGAAGGCCTTCTCCAGCAGCTGAGCGTCCGGTGCATTGAGAATGGCCTCGATTATCTCGTCTGCCTGACTGGGATCCATGGGTGAACCCTGTTCGGCCTGCGGTGTAGTTGGGGACTGCTCCTGTGGCGGGAAGTTAAACGTAGGCTGATCGGTTTCCAAAGGCGATCTCATTTCGATTTCGTCCAGGATGCCCTTGTAGCGCTCAAATTTTTCAACCATTATGGTAGTGCCCTTGATGAGAAGCTCCAGCACATCCATCGAGTTCTCCTCGCGCAGGCACTTGAGAATGATACCAAAGTATCCGTACTGCTGCACATCCGCGAAAACCTTGGCGATGCTCGTCTGGATCTCCTTCTCCGTCAGCGTGACAATCTTTTTGTGCTCCTTGGAGAAGGTTACTGTGGGAAAGGCGCCGTCGATCATGCCCTGGTTGGTGAACTGTCGGTAAAACTCCCGCCTCCAGAACTCCAGGGCGTTCCTCTTTACCGTCGAGTGGTGATCCCCCACCACACAGTAGTTGAGGGTGGAGAAGAGCGTGTTCTTGTACTTGTTGGGGATCTTGCGGTGCTCGAAGATCTTCCTCATTGTAATCAGAGCCTCGGAGCGCACCATATCATCGGACTCTCGATACATCACATACAGCAGGTGGTCCTGTTCAGGTTTGTTATAGCAAACATTTATAGATACATCAATTTACCTACCACAAGATCAAGTTGACTTAGACCATTCTCCCATAGCAGATTTATGGAGACCATTTCCGAGAGACATTTAAATGCCGTGGCGCGCACATAGCAATCTGAATCGTTCCTAGCAATTTCATACACAATTGGAGGTATCTTCGAGTCAATCAGAAACCGTTGAAAGGCGGGAAACTCTGCACAAATATTTAAAATGTATTCTAAGTAAAATAATCGAGAGTTTTCCACTTACTGATGCGAGAAATGCTGGCTATGGAGGTGGCCAGTTCCAGTGTAGTGTCTCGCACCTCCCACGTGGAGTCGTGCAGGCGCTTAACTATGATGGGACCCAAGCAAACCAGCGCCGAGCCTTGGAGGTTGTCTACCAACAAAGCCATATTCGGCGAGAGAAAGTGTTCCACAGCCAGCTGGACCAGCTTCAAAGCCTGCACCGTGCACTGAAATCGAGGAATAAATATTAAATAACCTTCTAGGAAATCGTATTTCATAAGTTACCCTCGCATCCATGTTGGTGTTCTCCAGGACAAAGGCCAAGCAGTTGACCAGGCCAATGGTCTCCACCGACTCCTTCCATGTTATCTTGAAACGTTCGATTAGGGTGCGCAGACCCACCATTACGGAATGCAAGACCATGGGATCATTGACGACCAGCTCCGTGCCGCGGGGATACATATCCAGGTAGGAGCTGCCCGCACTGCTCACGCTATGGCAGTCATCCTGCGCGTTATTCGTTATGGCGCTCATGGCCACAGCCTCACGGAGCACATACAGAAGTGTCTGGCAAATGGTGACCGCCTGCTCGCGATCTAGGATGCACTCTAGCGATAGCAGGCTTAGGATGCACTTGTTGGCCAATCCGGGCGTTACAAACTCCAAGGCCAAGCCATCCGAAGAGAAGAAGGCATCTCGCATGGCGTAGCAGAGGCGCAGCGTCTGCTCGCAGGAGATCTCTAGAAGCTTCACCACATACGCATCAAAGAGCTCAACCTTGTTTTCCTCCTCGAGTTTCTGGGCGTACTTTATGGAGAATAGCAATGGCAGCATGTGGAAGCAGATCAGTTGGTTCTCGAACGTAACCCGTTCCTGCTGGATGATGATCTCCTTGGGCGCCCTCGTTCCCAGCTTTTTCCAGAGCACGTGATTCAGCTCGGCGAGCTTCACGAAGCTAATGCCGTCCTTGCGGGTGATGAAGAACTTCATGAGATTGAAGAACGAGAGTCCAAACTCAGTGAACTCCTCCGGGGGCTCGCTGTTGTCTGGATTCAAGAGCTTTTCATGCATAAGCAGGGCAAAGTTGTAGCTACTAAGCGTGGTATAGATCTTTTCGATGAAGTAGGGATTATGGGTCATGTCGATCAGCTTCCAAATGGGGAGATCGAATTCGTGGTACTCCTTTAGCAGAGCTACCAACGAGGTCCGCTCCTCCAGGACAAGTGTCTGCTGCAGGATGTACGAGAGCAGGTCCAGCGTTGCAGAGATCTTGTGCAGCACATCATTGTCGTCCACCTTGATGTTGATGCGCTCCTCGCTGTCATTGTTCTTATACGAGTTCTCATAAATCGGGGCCATGATCTCGGCCAGAATCTCCAGAGTGACCGCCTTGTCGTTCAGCTTGTCGCAGAACTTGTACATCATCTCGTATAGCAACTGCCTCGCCTCACGCACCACATACAAAGTGTGATCGTTGTTGGAGTACTGAATAAGCAGCTTCCAGGCGCGATGCATGCGCAGAAAAGCCAGACCCATGCTGTAGTTTACCACAGCCTTCATCATTCGGATTCCTCCCAGCTTGATGGAGGGACTGAAAGTGCTATCATCAGACTGCAGGAATTTTATGGTTCTAAAAAGAGTCAATAGGAATTGGTTATTATTTTTCCATATCTGAGGTTTCTCTCTAAACTGTTCATGGTACAAATTAATTATTATAATCTAAATTCAATCATTAAACCAATTATACAAAGTTTAATCAAAAAATAATTTTTTTTTTCATAAATTTCTTTGAATCATAAATAGTTATTAACAATAATTAAATAAAAATAGTAACGGACTTTGAGCTACTAAAACCTGATCCTAAAAAAGTCTAGTCATGTTACTTTTACTTTTTAGATTCAGATAAAGCAGTTTAAAATCCAAAAAGAATACTCAAAACTTAATTTTCCCAAGCTCCTGAAATCCTTGAGGAAGATTTAAAACACCTTTCAATAATAACAATCTTTTTGTCAAAGATTAACGATCACAATTAATTAGTAACGGACTTTGGGCTACTAATACCTGATCTTTAAACCATCTAGTCATGTTTATCTAGCAAAAAATATTTACTTATTACATTTTCGATCGAGATTAAGACTAGTCAAATCAAATTTTTCAATATCAAACCCACCTGTTGACAATGTCCATCTCCCGGAGCCGTATAACCATCCATTCGTCGGCCGCTATATAGCTGATGAGATTGAGCATGAACGACACTACCTTCGGGTGGACCTTGTTGCGGTCCTCCATGACAAGGGTCATGCACCGGTCCGCCCAGTCAACCACAAACGGCGCCTGCAGCACATAGTTGTTCTCTGTGGGATTCAATGCGATGGGGTATTAATGCTGGTATCTATCCAGACATATGTCGCAGACAGACCACCCACTTACCCTTGGCCTGCAAGTGCGTGAGGAGCTTCTCAAAGTAAACATTGTTCGTTGTGGAAAAGTTGTCGCGCAGAAATATTTCGAATATCTGGCGCAGGCGCGACAGCACCTCCTCTTGCTTCTGCATCGCTCTGGTTGTTGCTCTGTGACCGTCTAGCCTCTCTAGGGATGGCTCCTAGGGCATACTTTTGAACTTGCAATGATCCGCCGAATAATGAAATCGTTTGATTGCGGCTCTTATCACGCCGAAAGACACTTGTTTTACATTTGGTGTGACCGTTTGTGAAATGCCTTGCCACCAGGGTAGCCAGGTGCGCTGGGAATCTAATGAACAATCTACAGTCGTGGAAATTTGGGGCTCTAGATTTATTTGAATTATGGTAAATTTTACCCTTATTAATTATTAATTAATTTAGCATTGAACACCTATCCCTGGAATCCAAATAAATATATAATTTTAAAACAAATTTCAACAAATCTAGAGATTGTTGTTTACAAAATTATACTTTCCAATAAAATATGTTATTTTATTAGACTTTAGTACTTTAATATTAATATATTTTCTTTACACCAATTTTCTTATTTAAATAACTAAAATGTGAACAGAGTGACAGGACGAATCCTTCACTAACGGCAAACGCCTCATCACTACCGTAGGGAGATATGTGCCCCAAACTGAGAAAGTAAGTACGGGCACACTGCCTGTAGATGCAAAATAATGACGCTGACATCGAATCGGACCTAGGGGGACGTATAATGGATAATAATGTAGAGCAAGCTGCAGTGAAAAGCAAACTAGCAGATTCCACAACAGCAACAGCAACAACGGGAGCAGCAGCTGGCAACGGATCAGGAGCAGGAGCAGTTAGCGGAGCCAGCGGCGCGGTAGCAACGCCCGGTAACGTTCTGGCCAACGCGAACGCCAACTCGAACTCGACCTTTTGGAAAAACAGCGGACGGCGGGTGCCTGGCAGGCCCAGTCCCAAGCGGGAGCTCGACAAGTCGGCGGGACTTGGAGCCGGAGTTGGCATGGTGTCCACCTTCCGGGACTACCAGCAGTCGGTGAGCGATGCCTGGGACACCGGCGACGACGAGTTCTGCATCATCAGCAGCTCCGAAGCAGCAGCGGCGGCCGCAGGAGCCAGTGGTAATTACTGTTTATATTCGGTCTTAAGATTATCCAAAGGAGTTATTTTTAACTTTAAATTAAAGTTGGTATTACATAAATCTCATGTAGATTACTGAAAGATTTTTTAAATTTGGAACCAAAAGAATGAGTCAGGCAAAATCTCTAGGAATTTTGTTAATTTAAAATAGAGATTAAATTACTTATTTAAACCCCAGAAATTTCTTCCTCTTAAATGAAAGACAGATAATTCTTTGGCCGGTAAGTTTTTTTTTAGAAAATACAAATAGGGATTTCTCAAATCATAAAAATAAAACTGCATAATTAATGTCGGAGTCTATGTATCAAACCGTACAAAATTCTGAGAGGTTCTATATTTATAAAATCAAAAGAATTTATTGACAAATCTGGTAATTAGAAAAGATCCTTGAATTAATTCAATTCCTTCTAAAAATAAAATGCAATCCTTTAAGTCTTTTAATTTGTTTAACCACTTACATATTTCTTAAACCATTTAAAATTGTTCAATACTCTGTCTCACATCTCTGTTTTCTTACTATGTTTTTCCAACCACAGACGCCGCACGGTTTTCTCGTCAAATGTCCCAGACGGCGGCACTGAATGTGATCGAAACGCATTCGCGGAGCAACCAGAACCACAATGCACCCAAGTCTGCCGGCGAATGCGGCTCGGATGTGATATTGGCAAGCAGCAGAAGTTCGGCGGAGGAAAATAGGGAAGACCGCCGATCGCTGCCGGACAGCAATGAGAACAGGTGAGGTAACTGGGAAGTAGGAACTGGAAAGCTACAAAGAAAGTCAAACCCAGTGCAGGCAGTTGTGCAAACAAGTCAGGGGCGGGGCTGAGAGGGGAGTGCGTGCGCACCCGCATTCCGAGGGAGTTATTCAGTGATGTAAGCTACGCAAATGAGATGCTTAAAGCTATAGTTGTGGCCAGGAGAGCTCTGCTATTTAATTTTATAATTTACTACTTCATTTTTCTATATAAGCAATGGCTCTTAATGATTATTGTCGCATACTTTCTCTATATAAATTTAATAAGATAGATTAAAGTCGCGCGATAAACCGCCATGAAAAGATTGCACTCTATAATAAATACAAACATAAATCAAAAGAAAAGGAAACTATAACATTAAACCTAATTAACGAACTATTACACTTACTGAGACTACAATTGTTATTTTCTACCAGCGTGTTCCCAACCATAGTTAACCCCTTATTATGGTTATTGTAACAAGTGTTAACTGCATTTTGTTTTAACCGCCCCTGAAGCATAGCAGTTTCTTAATTGATTGCCACTCCTCGGCCCTGCCCACAGAGTCATGTCAGCAGAACTAGAATCCAGAACTCAAGAAACCAAGCCCACCGTGGATAGTAATCGAGGTTGCATTTACAGATCAAGATTGAGGAATTACCCTGGACGGCCGCAACTGCAAAAGATTAGCTCAAACTGCCAGGACGGGGAATATGAGACGAAGATTGAGAAGTTTCAGGTGCTCCTAGACTCGCCCCAGCTGGATTTGGTGGCCCTCAAGAAGGTTAGCTGGTCGGGAGTGCCCAGAAAGGTGAGAAATCGGCTTGAAATTCCTCCAATCACCCAGCTAAGTAATGTACATCCCTTTAGATGCGCGCTGTCAGCTGGCGATTGCTCTCGAAATATCTCCCGCCCTCGAGCGAGCGACGGATGGCGGTGCTGGAGAGCAAGCGCCAGGGGTACCAGGACCTCAGACATAACTACTTCCGCGTGGACAGTCAGGACGAGACACAGCAGGACACGTACCGCCAAATTCACATTGATGTGCCGCGCATGAATCCGCAAATACCGCTCTTCCAGCAGCAGCTCGTCCAGGAGATGTTCGAGCGCGTGCTCTTCATCTGGGCAATCCGGCATCCAGCCTCCGGATATGTTCAGGGCATCAACGACCTCGTCACACCGTTCTTTATAGTGTTTCTGCAGGAGGCCCTAACGCCGAACACGGATCTCGAGAAGTACGAAATGTCCACGCTACCCGAGGAGACGCGCAACATCATCGAGGCGGACTCGTTTTGGTGCCTGTCCAAATTCCTCGACTGCATCCAGGACAACTATATCTTTGCTCAGCTAGGCATCCAGGAGAAGGTCAATCAACTCAAGGATCTTATACAACGCATTGACGGTGAGTTTAAGTGTCTGACTGTTGTCCATCAGAATTATCTCCCAATTGATGGAGATAAAATATAGACAAAGATATGATGTGGGTTATGTGATAAGATAAATGGGAACGTCTCCCGGGGATTTACGAATTGTGTGAACAGCTGGTAGCTATAGATTAAGGTTGTCGAGGTGTCTTTTTAAAATGTAAGAAAAACAATTGCAGTAAAATAGTAGCTACAACTTAAGCTTCGTTTTTTTTTATGAACTCTTAAAGTGCTTAAATATATAAACATCTTTATGAACATTTGAAAGCTATTAAAAGTTGTATTTTAAGCTGAGCTTATCTACCTGCAATTGTGCAATTAAAGAAATAATGGTTTTCAAATGAAAAACAATTCCCACAATTACCCAGCCACTTGTAATACCCGAATATGTGATAATTATATTTAATTCCATTATCCGATTCTGGCAGTGAATCTGCACCGTCATCTACAGGCGCATGGCGTCGACTACTTGCAATTCTCATTTCGCTGGATGAACAATTTGCTGACACGCGAACTGCCGCTGCACTGCACCATTCGGCTGTGGGACACATATCTGGCGGAGTCCGATGGCTTCGCCCTGTTCCATTTGTACGTGTGCGCCGCCTTCCTGCTGCACTGGAAGGAGCAGCTGATGCAGCAGAACGATTTTCAGGTGCGTTGTAATAGGATGTCCGTTTTTCAAGTTCATTAATTGACATTAATCTTATGCCAACAGGGTCTCATGTTGCTGCTACAGAATCTGCCAACCCACAATTGGTCCGATCGCCAAATCAACGTTCTGCTAGCCGAGGCATTCCGCCTGAAGTTCACGTACGCAGATGCGCCCAAGCATCTGGAGACGAAGAGTTGACAAAAGCAACACAAACAATGCATATACGTAACATAGAAGTTAGTTTACTACAATTTGCGGAATATACCTACACATACACGTACGCTACATACATCTAATAATTATATACAATTTGTTATTTAGCCGCTCCTCTCTTTCTCTGTTTGTTTCCCTCGGCGTTTTCGTATTCATTATTTTTGTGTTCGTTGTCGTTTGTATTTTAACAACAATTTAACAACCCGTACGTAGATCTGCGCTTTTTGTACATACGAATCAAAATTCAAAATACAATTTTACACGTTCAACGGGTCGAGCAGTTTTATCTTGAAATTTGTCTTTTATAAAAACAAATCGAATCAAAAGTAAACGAGAACTAAATCATTTTTCCATGTGAAAACTCAAATTAGCCTAAATAATAAAGATGTAAAAGCTATATAATTGGGGATTGTACAGTTTCAAGAGTGGGAATCTTGCAGCTAATATAATGGATTTTGTGATTACTGATTTGGGATAGGTGGTTAAAAAATGGCTGAATATAAATCTCTTATCTTGTTCTTGGATAAGTTTAAAAATAAATTACAAATCCTAATATAAAAAAAATCCATTAATTGACCATTAGAATCAGTAATCTGCTATCACGGAATTTCTTGATTAATGCTCTAAAGGATTAATTCTCATTAGTTCTGTCTCTCAGCGATGTGTTTCAGCTGCTTGAGCACCGTCTCCAGCAGCTTCTTTTTGTCGTTCTTGCGGACTAGAGAGAATATTGGCTTTTTGTCCGCCTCGCGAATCTTCTCCAGAATCACAATTATGGACTGCGGCTGCACCAGATGGTAGCGGTTTTCCTGCTTACCATAGTCATGGAAGTACGTGCTCCACTCCTCCAGGATCAGTAAATCCAGAAGCTGGCGGTTGCGTAGAAAGTATTTGCTTAGTTCTCCTTCCTTCAAACCAGGAACTGGTTCCGATGCTGCGAAGAATTCACACTGCATTAGGTCCAGGTTTATTTGTGTCAGTGCCCCGGTGGAAATCTGTTTAACATCCTCGTCGTACATGATTGAGTAGATCTTCTCGGCAATGTGCTCGAAGGTGCGACGACAGGCCGCCTGGGCAATATGAGGCAACTTGAAGGCGAAGCTGTCGAAGGTGCTCTTTAGATAGGAGATCATGTCAGTGATGAAGGCGGAGGCAATGCCGGGAGGCTCCACCAGCAGCCAGTCGTAGGCGCTCAGCTCGAAGAACTCGTCGATCTTGGAGCAGATGCGTAGGCCCACCTGCTTCTCGGCATCCTGCCTTGCCACATGGAACATGGCTGAAGGCGTCTGGGAGACGCTCCTTTCCGTGTTGGTCATGTGGCAGACGAACTCGTCCAGAAAGGGACCCGCCTTCTCCAAGTACTGCGTGTCGATAATGATCTGGATGAGCTGCGTCAGCGTGATGCTGGGCTGTCGGAAGACCACCGACAAACAGCCGCTGAAGCTGCGAGTCAGGAGAAGATTGGCAGCCTTCCTCACCATGGCAGCCACTTCGTTGGGCGACAGGGTCAGCTCTTCGGCGAATTTCATGCAAGCGTACATAAACTCCTTGGCCTGGTGATACACCTCCGGAACCATGCGCGAGAAGGGGAACTTCTTGGGGAAGGGGGCATTCTCCAGCTGCTCCGAATGGAAGGGAAACCTCTCAATGATGGTCTCGTAATCCTCCATGTTCTGAACCACCATGGGCAGGAACTGCTCTTTGTCAAGGATGTCCCGAAAGACGTGCACCCAGCGTTGCAGCAGAACCTGGCAATTCAATCGAAATTTTTCATTTTTATAATTTCTCCTTCCTTACTTGTTAGGTAATATATTGCCGAAATCCCTGCTCACCTCGTTGTAGTGATCCCGCATGTTATGCAGCAACTCCCATAGGATGTTCACTGTGTATCCATAACACTTGAAGGTATTAATGGACAGCATAATCAGGTTCTTGATGCGCAGCAAGATGTTCGGATCCGTGCAGGATGAGGAGCTCATTCCTATCTCGTTGACAAACTTGGTCAACGAGTTGGACCAGAGATCCTCCAGATAGCTGCTGGTGACCACATCACCAGCGGTGTTCTTCACATGATCCTCCACCACAAAGAAGCCGACAATGGCGCAGATGTAGGTCTTGTAGGCCTCCAGATTGTCATGCATATTGGGCGGGGGCTGGAGCACCAACTTGGCCTGATCCCTCCGCTGCTGTCGGTAGTCCTTTTCGAAATACTCTCTCTGTCCCAGTACCATGTAGATGTGCAGGCAGCGGTAAATGGGCGAGAAGTCGATGAGGTCCTGGGCACTCACATTGGCATCATCATCCACTCCCGAGCCCGCTCCCCCGCCATTCGCCTGCTGCATGTGCTCGGCAATGATGGCGTTGATGTCCCTCTTCTGCAACTGCTTCGTGTGCGTTATTGCCAGTTCTCCAATGCGCGGTGAAAATTTTCGAATGTTCTCCAGGAACTCGCGGAAATCAGAGGCGGACGACCGTCTGATGTTTTCCTTTATGATGGGTATCTGGATTTGCATCTGCGTGGCAAACCGGTAGTTGTGCTTCTTCAACCGGGATAGGTGCTCCGTTTCCAGGGTCTCCAAGGTGCGCAGGGCCTGGTAGTACTGCTTGTTCTTGGCCTGCTGCGTGAACTTCATATAGCACTCCAGGGCTGGCAGGCAGGACTTCAAGGCCTCAATGGCGCTGGCCAGGTTGGACTCGATTTGACGAGCCCTCACCAGGTCGTTGCCCTGCTGGATCAGCGATGCACTGATCTGACGCAGCGAAGTGTCAAGGGAGTGCACCTCGTCGTGGAGCTGCTTCGCCTGGGTGCGCACCTGCAGCAGCTCCTGTATGGAGTCGATGAAGCCCTGGTAGTAGAGGTTGCAAATCCTCTCGATCTCCTTGTCATGGCTGCGAATCCGCTGGTCCAGTTGCTCGCCAATCTGCTTTGTGTTGTTTCCTGGGAAAAATTTAGAAAATGCAGTTCACAATGGGCGTAAACAAACGTCTTATGAGGGAGAAAGTCAAGCATACCTTCTAGTATCGATCGAAATGTGGGGCCCCAGTAGTCATCCACCGCCTCTATGTCTTGCACGGTCACCTTGGACATGTTTTTCACGTCTTTTTAACTGTTTTTATTGCAATTTTCTGGAAAACTATTTAACAATTCTGATTCAGCCGACTGAGTGGTGTTGGTAAGTGCCAAAAGTGGTGGGTGTTTGCCGAACTAGTGTTGGTTACAGAAAACATACAACAATTAATTTATAAATGATTTCTGTTGATATGCTTCAATATATTATAATTAGTTCAAGACTTATTTAGGGAACTTTTTTTTTTTTTGAGAAATACTAATAAATTAAATGTTTGAGCTTTGCTCAGCTGTTACCTTTAATCAGCTGTTGCATTTTTTCGTTTATCTACGAAGGAGATTTTGCAACACTGTCATTTTGGCGAATAGTAATTTAAAGCAACAAGTATTTAAATTTATTTATTTTTTATTCCTGACTTACACTTAACGTATAAATTAAAAGTTAGCAAGTTGAATTAACTAGATTTACTCGAAATAAGTGCAAATTACTTCAATTAGAGCCTTACCGTTGTCAAGCGTCTTTAATCAGCTGTAACTTTTTCAACTTTCACTTCTGGAGCACTGCGCTTCTCTTTTACTGGTTTTGGGGCCGAAAGTTGTCGGGGGAGTTAAGGCAGTAATGCCGGAGAAGTAATCGTACACGCACGCAATCACGGCAGTATTAAGTCACACAATAAACCTCAATTATGGCCGAACTCCGGAGTCGCCCCAATGCAACAACAACAACTACAAATACTACAACAGATTCCAGCAACAACAACCAAAAGCTAGGCAAAGAGGGGACCAAAAATGGAGGAGGAAGTCGTGGAGACCAGCCGGAGAAGAGTGACCCTATGATTTACATTATCTTCGTATCTCTCTTGTTCGATCTGCTGGCATTCACCATTATATTGCCGCTGCTGCCGTCGCTTTTGGAGTACTATCGCCAGAATGATGCTTCCGGTTTGTATGCCGTACTCACGGACCGAGTGCGTTGGTTCCAACAGCTCCTTGGAGCACCGGAGCGGTACATATCGGTGCTGTTTGGGGGCTTCCTCGGTTCCATGTTCAGCTTCCTGCAGTTTGTGGCGAGTCCCATTGTAGGGGGCTTATCGGATTATTACGGCAGGAAGCCCGTCTTGCTGGTCTGTGCGGTGGGTAATCCTTTTATTTATCCGGATTAACTCACTTTATATTACAATGTGTTTTCTTCCCACCACAGTCGGGCATTGCCATGTCCTATCTGCTATGGGCCTGCTCCAGCAACTTTGCCCTCTTCGTCTTGGCCAGATTCGTGGGCGGCATCAGCAAGGGCAACATCTCGCTCTGCATGTCCGTCATCACGGATGTGTCCAGTGTCAAGACGCGGGGGAGAGGCATGGCCCTGGTCGGCGTGGCCTTCTCGCTGGGCTTCATTGTGGGCCCTATGATTGGAGCCATGTTCGCCATATTCTCGGATAAATCTGCTAGTGGAGGAGCCTGGTTTGTGCTCCCCTCGCTTTTGGCTTTTGGCCTGGCTGTGGGGGATCTTTTGGTGCTGGCTTGTTGCCTGAAGGAGACTTTGCCCAAGGTGAGAAGAAAATATAGGACGATGAAGAATGTTCTTCAAAAGAAGATCCATTCAAAGAATCACAGAAATATCTTGTAAATCCAGAAGTTTATAACGCAACCGAATAGATGCATAAATTAATGGTTTCGTTTAAACTTCTGATTCTTTAAATTATTTTTGTTGATTAAAATCTATAGAGATTTCTGTGCTGTGTTGTTGTAATGCTTTTTCACATTTAACCTTTATATTTTTGGAATTTTCACAGGCAAAACGAGTTAAGGAGATCTCATCAGCCCTGTCATATGGCCTGCAATTGCTCAACTTCTCGGCCATATTTAGGTAAATCTCTGTTTTAATTAGCATGTAGCGGCCAGGTGTCGTGTGATCAAGTTGAAAGTAATTTGTTTGGAACTGCACCCGGACCTTGCTTGACTGGTTCGATGAACATTATCGTGCCGGGTAGTCCGGCACGTTTGTTTGATTGTCTTATCAGTTGTCTAGAACCGGTAACACTTGTGATTAAAAGTAGTTACAGGGAAAACTTGTACCCAGCACAGTTCCCTTTAATATAATCTACGATTATGTTTAAATTGCCCAATCATATTTCATAATATTTTCCTTGATTCACAGATTTGCTGCCATCAAAAATGTACCCAAGAAAGACATCGAAGCCTTGCGATCCATTGGATTGATATATTTCCTCTACCTATTTCTGTACTCTGGTCTGGAGTTCACTGTTACCTTTTTGATGTACCACAAATTTGGTTATACCTCAATGGACCAGGCGAAGATGTTTTTGACCACAGGTGGACATTTATAATTGCTATAATATTTTTCATGATTAATAATATTGATTCCTTTTGCAGGTGTTATCATGACTCTGCTGCAGGGATCGGTGGTGCGTCGGTTGCCTGAGGCCAAGATCAAAGGCTATGCCATATTCAGTCTCTACCTGATTGTTCCCGCTTTTGTATTAGTTGGCCTGGCCGAGGGCAGTCGTATGCTCTATGCCGGCATGACCCTCTTCGCAATCTCAACCGCCTTTGCGGTGACCTGTCTCACGACGCTGGTGTCCAAGTACGGCAACGATGACCAGAAGGGTTCAGTGCTGGGCATATTCCGCTCCTTGGGAGCTCTGGCCCGAGCCCTGGGTCCCTTTGTTGGCTGCATTGGTAAGAAGATATTTTATATTCTCCATTTTCATTGCTCATCTCCTAATCCTTTCCAGCTTTCTGGTGCGTGGGCTCCAAGATTACATACATTGCTGGTGGGTTGTTGCTCATTTACCCAGCCCTTGCCTTGCAACGCCTTCGCATTTGAATGCATTAAGAACAAAGTATAATATTCATTCTAGAGATCAAAACTAAACCATAGTATTAACTGCACATTATACTTAATTTATTGATTTTGTACAACAAGTATTTTATATTAAAATAAACTCACTTTTATACGTTGTTTTATAAGCCAAAATGTTTTTTTTTAATTAGAAAGCTTTTAATTTATTTTATAACAATAGGTCAGGTTTTGAATAGGAATTTGTGAATTCAAAGGGCGATGCCCTTCGGTATTTTGGTATTTAAACCGGAGCCTCGACTGGTCACATATCCGGAAGCTTGTCAGTTCCCGCTAAGTTTAGCTTTTTCGTAAAGGGCTGGCATTACGTGACGTAATGCAAAGCAATGATATTAAAAGGGAATGCTGCTATCGGTGCTCTGAATATCGATCAGCGATAGTTTAATCCGGCTTCTATTCAATTCAATAAAAATATAATAAATAATTTATTAATATTTTATTGAATGTTAATGTTACTTGAATAATTTACAGTATATCAATTTGGAAAATAAAAGTACTACTATTTATTTGTCTCATTTAAAGTCAAATTTACAAATACATCCATTGTTTTTATGAGAAAAACTAAAAAAAATTTAAAATAATTTAACGTATCGTTGACTATAATAAGACCAGAGCTTTCGAAGGGTTTATTTCCAGCAAATTACCTGGCCACACCCCAGATGACCCCACATCAGTGTGCCCGTTTGTGCTGTAGCTTCTCACGTATTGGGAGTGACTAAGTTTCGTGTAAGAGAAAATTATAAATAACTGCGCTAAACACAGCTGCAATTAGCAAATTAATACTGCCTTAGTTGCCGCACAGAGGCTGCCACACAGGGCAAACACAATCTGGCTGTCAACGTTTTCAATTTGCCCACCAAATACTGATATACATTTTTCTTTTTCTTTACACAACTACAACTGCAAATCAAAAAAGAGTGTTAAAAGTGTGTGAGCTGCTGCGACAAACGCATTAAGAAATCGGCGTTGCGCAGGGAATATTGGAATTTACATCACAAAGGCACACGGAAATTGGAAGGATACCGATCTGGAGTAGGAACGGATAAGGCCAGGCGAGCGATAGCAAAACAAAAAATCAGTGCAAAATGGGTGCAAGAGAAGACGAATACGATTATCTGTTCAAAGGTAATTATAAACATGACACTGCCGGCGGAGGAGCAATGCTCGCAGGCTCTCTCCCATCAATCTCTCTCTCTCGCCCTCTTTCCTGGACACAATGACACTAATTGAAACTAATTGGAGAATAACAAAAAGTGCAGTCAACATAAACCCAAAGTTCATGTGCTGGTGCCCGTGCCTGTGTGTATGAGTGTGATTAATTCCCGAAATAAGTCAAAGAAGAAGTACGCCCCCCGAGTTTGTTGTTGTTTTTGTTGCTGCTGCAGTTGGATGCCCTTTGCTGCTATCAACCTCTCTTCCCCACTATCTCTCTCCCCCCACTCCCGTTTGGGGCCTCTCTTTCGGACGCAAGTACGCGTACTTTGCCGTTAACTGTCTCTGTGTTTTGTCATTACGTTCCCGTTGCTCTCGCCACGTTGCATACAAAACAAAAACCAAGTCAAATCGTTTTTATAGTCGTGATAAAACGCTGCGAGTACTTTGTTTTAGGGAGTAGCTTTAAATATTTGACCGCCCACACCTACTTGATTAGATTTCCAGTTGGTATTATTACTTATGTACAGCTGGCTTTTGTATTCAGCTTTTATAGTTTCTTTTTGGGCCACCTTCGCTCTCCCGCGCGCTCTCGCCCGCTCTTTCTCTCTGTGTTGAAACTTCAGTTGAGAGTCGCAACTTACAGTGGGCTCCAAACAATTGTATGCAGATAAATCTGACCCACAACTTCCAAACAATTCTTCTCCCCACTTCATACACTCTCTGTTCGCGTTCCCGGGGTCATCAATTTTCAGTTCTCCTTTGTTCGGAAGCTACTACGCCATAAATTCCAATTGCGCTTAAAAAAATGCTCATATCACAGCTGAGCTCCAGTCATATGGCAATTGTTGAATATCATTAATGGAAAAGTATGCACAGAGTGGCACCATCTTTTGTCAGATATTTAAACCCTTATCTGGCTGGTGTTTTTTTTGGGTCAAGTCAAATATCCAAAGAAGAATAACAACAACAACAACAACAAAAAACAGCCCATGTGGTTGTGTCAATGTGTGATATGCATGATGATTCCTCAATTTTCACACATAACTATATTGGCTATGCATGACTCACGGAAAGCAACAAAATAACTGTTCAAGAATTCCACTTTGCGATAAGCACATAATCATAAAACGTGGGTTGGGGCTATATTCGAGCTGATTCGTTCCATTAAAGCCGACCAAATAATGACGGTCCGATTACTCCTCTTTAATAAGTCGGCACATCCGTTTAACTAAACGTAATTTCTCTTTGGAGACGCTCGCAAGATCGTTAGAGAAAGAGAGTTATCCGAACTAATGACTCATTTATGGCTCGTCTGTCCTCTCTCTCTCTCATGCACTCTCTCTCTCTCTCTCTGGCTGATAACTGTAACCAGGGATAGAGAGAGTGATGGAGCAGAAATGAGTTTGATGTGTTTTTGTTATTGTTTTCTGAATGGCTTTGGCAAACACGCTGAATCAACAACGTCCGAAAAGGGTGTCAAAAATGAACACTAACGGACATGACTGATATGTGTGCAAACAGTCGATGTCTGTTAAGGTAAATTTGCAAAATAAGAGCTAATTTGCGATACTTTGTGAACTTCCTTTTTAAGTGGTAGTACCCCAGTTTAACTCTAATAAAATCCTTTGGAAAATAGCGTCCGAAAATGTTGTTAAAAATGAACACCAACAGACATGACTGACATGGGGGTAAACAGCTAAATTAAAGCTTAACTCTGGTATCTCATTATCTTCCGTTTATACAAAAAGCTGCCTAATATGGCATTTAATATTTTATATCCCATATTTAACTTGAAACTCAAATAAAACCTCTGAGCCCTGCCCCATGATGGAGAAATAATCTAGAATATGGGTTCCCAGAACGCAGAAATTCTTACAACACAAATATTCCATTAAGTTCATTTTAAATCTATGCAAATTCTTTAAATATAAAAATGAGCAAGTATTTATAAAAACAACTATACTCATACAGACTGACCTCGAACTGCTCTAGCTGAATCGAATTGACTAAGAAACTAACTTACTTACTATATATTAATAAATAAGCAGGACCTCGAGCTCGAGACCTTGTTTGCTTACTCCCCGTACCCCGACTGTCTAAGAAATGTTTGCTCTATCCGTAATGAAATTGAATAAACATCCCACAAAATACTAGAACACCCATTTAACTCCCACAAACATAAAACATTTGTTACCATGGTCTTAAATCCCCTGAGCATGGCGTTTTTATGTACTCACTGACCTTGGGGGGCCGCACCAGTAGCGACGTACCCGCGTTTATTTGGAGGAGGAGGACATGGCCCAAAGCAGGGCCACCAGCCTGTCCGGCCGTAAAATACAAGACCCAGGGAATGCCTGCACAAACACCCACCTACACATATTATGCAATTCGATTACCGAATGTCAATGTCGCGAATATCGCTAATCCTCTCTAATCCTTTGCAGTTGTCCTTATCGGTGACTCGGGTGTTGGCAAAAGTAATTTGCTCTCACGCTTCACGCGCAATGAATTCAATTTGGAGTCCAAGTCGACAATTGGCGTTGAGTTTGCAACGCGCAGCATAGAGGTGAGTAAGAAGGGGGAGCTGGAGGTGCTTTTTGGGGGGAGGTTTGCGAAGGAACTCCACCCACCTGAGTGTGTCGCAAGTTGGCTTGCGTGTGCGTTTCGCTGTGAGGACACACAACACAGTGGTGGCATCTCACGGAAAATCGAGGGGGGCAGCTTTCGGGGCTGCATTCAATTTCAGTAAGTGTCTGAAAATTTCACTAAATAAAGGATTGCCAATTGGCTATCGTTAATAATTTATGAGCTATTAAATGGGGAACAAGCTATATGTTGACATCACAGTTGAACAGAAATACATTCGTACAATTAAAACCGATTTCGAATAACGACAAAAAAAACCGTACATTGAAATTATTCAAGCAAAATTAAATAGCTATTTAAAAAAATAATTAAAAGGGGTTTCAGATTTCATGACCAAGTTTTATGTTGGAGCTAAGTTTGCTTAGGTTTTACTTTTCTAACAATAGGTGGCACCTCCGTTGACATCACTGTGTTGGGTTTTATTTATTGATTTTCTAAGCAAAACCGCCGCAAGGATAACTTGGATAAATTGCCAATTACTGTCGCTATTCAACTCTCTCATTCTTGTTTGTCACATCTTGTCCCCTGTCATCCGCCCACTCAACGCAGGTCGATGGGAAGACAATTAAAGCGCAAATCTGGGATACGGCCGGACAGGAGCGTTACCGCGCCATCACTTCCGCCTACTATCGCGGCGCCGTGGGAGCCCTCCTCGTCTACGACATCGCCAAACATCTGACGTACGAGAACGTGGAGCGATGGCTGCGGGAGTTGCGCGACCATGCCGACCAGAACATCGTCATCATGCTGGTGGGCAATAAGTCCGACTTGCGGCACTTGCGATCCGTGCCCACGGATGAGGCGAAACTGTTTGCCGAGCGCAACGGCTTGAGTTTCATAGAAACGTCGGCCCTCGACTCCACGAACGTTGAAACGGCATTCCAGAACATACTCACAGGTGGGATATTTAAATTTTTTTTTGTAGCCTTTTTTAAAGTTTAGGTTTATTTTTTCCCAGCCTAAATGAAATTATTAATGTTTTTTTGCAATTTATTATAATCCTTGAGAAAAATATTCGTTGGTCTTAGCACGATCAAGCTTAATTACAGCATCTTAACTATTAAATTTAATGAATTAAATTCTGTAATGATAGAACTTCTAACATTTGTAGTAAATGCTGACTTTCTTGAATGGATAATAATATATTTATGTATTTACTTTAGCACTGGTGCACAGTAAATTTTGATACTTTTCTTTCAAATATATATTTTTAATCAATAACCACCCACTCTATATAATTAATTTCAATTATTTAATTAGTAACTTTAAGTTTATTAGCAAACCTTACTAATTGAATTTATTGAAACCCTTTTCAGAGATCTATCGCATCGTGTCGCAGAAACAGATCAGAGATCCTCCGGAAGGCGATGTCATTCGTCCGTCGAACGTGGAGCCCATCGACGTTAAGCCGACTGTCACAGCCGACGTGCGCAAGCAGTGCTGTCAGTGACCGCCCCAAGCAACTATCGCTACCCCCCGCAACCGCCAGAACAGCAACAGCAACATAAACAGAAGCAGCAACAACAATTACAACTACAACAACAACAAAAACAGCAACAACAAAAGGAACAGCAATAACAAGATCGGCGTTAGCAGCAGATGCATTCAAAGATTTTGTGTTTTTCAACCACAGCCACTAGCAGTTTGTCATATAAATTGATAATTCAAATCACCACAACAACCACCCACACCAGTAGCAACCACAGCAAAATCGAAAACAACATCCGGCTGTAGTTAACTGCGGTTTAAACTGAAGTTTTATATATATACAGATTTAAAAAGAAAATATATCGCATAAAACGATCGTCGCCATGATCGTCGATGCCTGCAAAAAGGGAATGAAAATAAGCAAAAACTAAACACTCCAAATTCAGTTTAAGCTGTAGAACTATAATTTATATAAATATACATATATGCTAATATTAAAAATATTAATATTATTAATTTTTGCAACATAAATATATAGTTGTAATTTTTCGAAAATCAACAACAACCGGAAATCTTCGATTACAATGCTATTCATTTCCAAAACAACAACAACAACATTGCGGCTCCTGCAGCACTGCATTTGCGGAATTTTTCTTTGGTTTTCACATTTTCACTTCACATTTAAAAACAAATCAATTGGCCTCAACGTAAAGCAAAAATTTTCAAAACTAGCTGATAAAACAAATCAAACAAAAACAGTTGTAAAACTTTAAATGCATAAATGAAACGAAATAACATCATTTGTGTTTGCTATGTTAAGTGTGATTAAATAAATATAATTTAAATAAAAGGAATTTCCTGGGATTCGAATGAATATCGTTATGGAGTGAGACCAGACTGCGGACTGATTACGGTAACAGTTGAAAATTTATATTTTATTGGAAATGCAAATAATTTGAAAATGAATATGGTTATATGGTTAGGCAAATTTCCCTTTGATTTCGAAAAAATGAATGTAAATTTTTTACATATAATTATTGAATTGTAGTAAATCAAAGTTTCAGACGGAAGACCTAAAAAATTGCCTAATCTGGCTATAAACTAGCTAAATTAACAGCACTAACTATTTGGTATCTTAACGGAGTGCGGTCACACTGATCATAACACGTGCGGATTGCAATTGAAGGAAAACATGGGACGCGGCAAAAAGAAGGTGCATCCAAAGACGCGAACGGCGGCTTTTAAAGCCAGCGAACCGAGCGAGATCGTCGAAGCCCCTCACTCCTTCATCATCCATCGAGGACTGACATGTCCGTACATCACAGACCTCACCCTGGACTTCAGGCGCATCATGGAACCGTTTACGGCAACCAATCTGCGCGAGAAACGGATGAACCGGATCAAGGACTTCGTTAGCCTGAGCAGCTTCTTCCACGTCTCGCACATGGGCATCTTCAACAAGGCCTCCACGCAGTTGTCCTTCAAAGCGGTGCGCTTGCCTCGCGGCCCTTCCTTGACTTTTAAGGTTTGTTTTGCCACCCCAAAGAGTTTGCCTCATAACTAAGGAGTTTTCGCTCAACAGGTGCACCAGTTCACCTTAGCTAGGGATGTGATTTCCCTTAACAAGAAACAGATGATCGACAATGACCACTTCAAACACGCTCCCCTCGTGATCATGAACAACTTCAGTGGGGATGGAAAGCATCTGAAGCTGATGGCCACCACCTTCCAGAACATGTTCCCCTCGATCAACCTGGCGCAGGTCAATATTGGAACCATCCGCCGCTGCGTGCTGTTCTCGTACAATCCGGAGACAAAGCTGGTCGAGATGCGGCACTATTCGGTGCAGGTGGTGCCGGTGGGCTTGAAGCGATCCGTCCAGAAGATCGTTAAGGGTACTGTGCCCAATTTGGGAAAGTGCAACGAGGTGGTGGATTTCGTGACCAAGTAAGTGTTCCATATTCGAAAGAATTTAATTACAAACAAAAACTCTTTATCAAAAACACACTTTGAAGGCCTCCTTTAATATTGTTTCACATATATCTATAATTTTCTACATTATCTTTTCCAGAGATGGCTACGCCTCGGAGTCGGAGGCCGAGGATGACGAGCAGTCGCATGTGGTGTTGGCCCAGACTCTGAAAAGCAAGGGCAACCTGGAGGACAACAAGAGCTCCATTAAGCTGCACGAGATCGGGCCTCGTCTAACCATGCAGCTCATCAAAATAGAGGAAGGCCTCCTGACTGGTGAGGTTCTCTATCACGACCATGTTGTTAAGACGGAAGACGAGAAGGAAACGCTGCGTAAACTAGTCGAAAAGAAGAAGAAACTCAAGGATCAGCGCAAGAAGGAGCAGGCCGAGAACCGGGCTCGCAACTTAAAGATAAAGAAGGACGAAAAGTGGGCTGCCAAGAGGGCGGAGGAAGGACACAACGACAGCGATCCCGAGGATGATGCTGTTTACTACAAAGAAGAAGTTGGAGAGGACCCAGATGAAGGTGAGTTAACTATTTGAAAGGTTTATATCTCTTCTAAAACGGAAATCCTTTCCTGCTTACAGAGCTCTTCAAAACGGAATCGAAATCCTATCGCAAGCGCCCCAAGCTGCCCGGCGGCATGAAGTTCAAGAACAAGCGGGCTAAGCTGGACCACAAGGACACCAAGAACAACAAAAACAAGTCGGAGCCCAAAAAGTATAGGAAATCAAAGTAGAGAATTAAATACATAAGCTATTTTATAAACACCACTTTTGTCTGACAATGCGAGAATGTTTAAATTGAGAACTAGTTGAACATGCGCTGCACCAGCTCCTTGTAGTGGGCGTTACTATCCTTCCAGCTGGAGGCGATGTTATCCCTCAGCTTGCTGAACTCGCGCTTCTCCTCGTACCCGGGCACCCGCTCGATGGTGGCCTGCGCCTTGGCGAACTCCTTGAGGTGATAGTAGGCCAGGGCACGCCTGTAAATGCTCTTCTCGCTAGGACATTCCGCTGACTCCACGAACTCTGTGTGGTATATCACGTGCTCGTAGCGCTTCTCCTGCAGCAAACAAGCGGCCAAGTTCGTCTGAATCAGCACAAAGAGCTCCTCCACTGTGCTCCCATTGATGCCGTTCTCCTTCTTTGTCAGTTTGTCGAAGGGTTTGTAGGTGATGAGCAGCTTGGCGGCCCTTACGAAGTAATCAAAGGCGAACTTCGGGTGTGTTTTGAACGCGGCCACTCCGCTCCCTTTGAAGCGGAGGGCCAAATCGTAGGTCTCTTCCGCGTTCAGCTTGTCCACCTGCACATTCTTCACGATCCTGTCCAGCTTCAGCTCGAACTCGATCTGCCCTCCGCTGTTGGTTGCAATGCTGCAGGCGGCCGTTTCCCCGGGCAGGAATTGCTGCAGCAGGATCTCCAGGTAGCAGTCCACCGGAGTTAAGGAGGTGCCCATCTCCAGGGGGTGTTGTTGCGGATAGGTTGATCTTTCCCCGCTTGCCAAGTACTTGCTCGGCCGGCTTCCCAGGTTGGCGCACTTATTGTTGACGCTGAACTGCACAGTGCTGGCTGTTGATGGTTTCTCCATGTCCCGGAACTGGAGGCTAAGTACCTTCTTGACCAAGCCTCGGCTTTTGTCCTCCCACTCCGTGCCCACGTACCAGTCCATCTCGGTGAAATTATATCAAATGAGATCTTAAAAATTGTATCAAAAGCAAATCATCCAGTTTTAGTTAGTGACAGTGTTACCTTTCCCAAACTAAGGAAACAATCCCAAAAATCAAAAAAAAAAAAATCCTAAAGAGGCTACAATCTACCGTTCATTTATATTATCCGGTTTAAAAAACTATAATATTAGGAAAATAATCTTAAATTACAACAAATGGAAGATTTTTAGTTATATATTTTAGAAATTATCAAGGGAATTATTTTAAATACTAATTCAGACTACCTGGAATTATATATAAGTTTGAATCGATTTAAAATTATTTGTATATCTTTAAAATTTAAAAAAATAATGAAACTGGTTGGGTTAAAAATTCTGTCGATTTATAAATAAATGTATTAGTTTATGTCTTTTATTAACCACAAAGTTAAAACAAGATTGCGTTATCAGGTAAAAACAAATCTAAAAATTCAAGTCAAAAATATAATGTTTTCCATAAATCCTCTATAAAGTTACTATTAAAAATTTCATGGTAAAAAAAAACAAACAACGAATCAATTATTATAACAAATCCCAAATGATTTCAAATTAATTTAAATTCAGTGAGAAAAAGGCACAACTATTTAGCATTTATACACAATTTATTATTTCTAGTTATCTGTTACCTACACTAAGCCCATTCGCGCAATTCGCAGTTGCTCAGACATCGTTTAACAAGCTGCTGTCTTTCCACTAACAGTTTTACAAATTCCAGAGTATGTGGTTCATATTTCAATTAACTTTTCGTTTAAGTAAAACTTTATGTACATACATTAGTTAACGCGGAAGCAGCGATCCGATCCAGATCAAGTATAGCATTGGAACTTAACTTACAAATAGAAATACATATAGTAAAAGTATTCATTGACCACAATCAACGGTCTGGGTACATGTAAATATATTGATGAAACGTCCTGGAAATTAACTATCTTCTACATACATCTGTATTATAAGAATCTGTAGTTATCTTAGATCAATCAAAGAATCGGTTATATATTGCAATACAATTGATTAATTTAGTTTTACGTTTTAACTACCAATTCAGGGCACACGTATTTTGTAATTTAAATTAGTTGTATTTTCTTGCGGGGTAACTTAGATTACAATTGCCAATAAAATACTAGGCTTAAATGTAACTTTACAATTAACACAAACATTAGGCAATAGGTTACAAATGTGCAATTCAGGCAACCGAATGATGCTTTGCCAATACCAATTAAGCGACTGTAACTAACATTATGCTAAAGACTGATTCCTCCGACCGCTTCGTGAATTCATTAATTCCCCGTCCTGCGAAAAAGTAACGTCAGCTGCCAGAACGCGTTGCTTGTGTATTTGAGCTAAAGAAACACTTAAAATAACGCCCGATCCTTGATCCTTCCTGCGGCACAATGCACGGCTCAAAGACTGGCCCTAAATTAGTTTTACAGCGCCTATATAACTAATACATAGTTCATTCTCATATTATTTGCTTTCGTTTTGTTTACATGACGACAAACCTAACAGCCAGTTTTGCAAGAATATTAATATATTTTGTATACTCCTTTCGCATTTATTGTTTGTTTGTTTGTTGCATTATAACTTCAATTAATTCATATTATGCGTGTGTTGCGTGGGTGTGTGGATGGTGTGTTGTGTTGTGTTTCTGTGTGTGTGGGTGTGTGTTGTTTTAGTGTAAAATGTAAAATAGACGCTCAGAGATCGCTGTATCTTGGGTACAACATCGTTTGCAATTTGACGAGTCTCAATGCTGTATGTTTATGCTGGCTAATTATCATTCACTCTTCACTCATCATAATCATCAATATTCTCAACATCATCTACATAATAATCCAGCTCCTCCAGCTCTGGATCGCTCCCAGAACCGGAACCGGAGCCGTGGCCAGAGCCCGAATCATCCTCATCATCATATATAACATATCTCCCCTCATCTCTCTCCCGATCCACGTACTCGTCCTCATCCTCATCGTGTTCCTCGAAGCGCTCATCGTCCTCGTCCCCATCTGTAGTAGTATCATCCTCATCGCTGGAGGGCAGCAAATGTAGCTCGCGCAGCTGCCGGTTCACAGAATGTTAATGCTCCATCAGGGCCGCTAGAGCAAGCAAACCAAAAACAAATCGGAAAACAAAACGGGATTGTTATGCATAATTCACGAGATCAAAAGGGGTGAAAGTTTTCTTCTCTTACGTGACGGCGTGCGTCCGGTCTTGTTCTCATTGGGTGTGAAATTTAGAAAGTCCCAAATCAAAATCGTATCATCATGCGAGCTGCTCACAATCTGGAACTCATCGAATTGCAAACGAAAGACGCGACCAGTGTGCTCCTAAAAGGGTTCACCCCAGAGGTTAGATTAAGAACGGAAATGGACGACAAGAGCTGACTCACCACAAGCGTATTCAGACAAAGCGTATTGGAGGCGGCTCGTGGGTCCAGAGCGGCCACCAAATCCCAGACCTTGATCTTGCCGTCGTAGGCACCGCTGACAATTCGTTTCGTGTCGAAACGGATGCAGCGCACCAGCTCCTCGTGACCCTCCAGGACACGCAGACAGGCGCCGCACTCAATGTCCCAAAGTCTAGAATTAGGAGAAACAGAGAAATAAGTGCAGAACTCTAAATAATACACCAAAAATTAATAAGTTTCAAAATTCAATTTAACAATATACAGATCAAAATATATACATGCAATATATCCAATCTTAAGGTAACTCTCATAAATCCCCTCTTCTCACCTTATTGAATTGTCTGAGCTGCCGCTAACCACCAGGCGATCTCTGTACTGCAGGCAGGCGATGCCACGCTTGTGGCCGTTTAAAGTGCGCACGAATTCACAGCTCGAGGTGGACCACACCTTGATGGTGCGGTCCCCGCTGGCGGAGACTATGTACTTCTCGTCGAAGTCCACCACATTGACAGCGGCACGATGGCCGACGAGAACGCGACGCAGCGTGATCTCGCTGGGCGAGGTCATGTCCCATACGGCAATGGAGCGATCCTTGGAGCAGGTCACCATCATTCCATTATTAAAGCGCAAGTGCAGCACCGCCTCGCAGTGGTGGATGAGCGTGTTGACCATCTCGCCGGTGTTCACGTCCCACACGCGTACAGTGGAGTCGCTAGAGCCACTGATGATCACCTTGTCGTCGTACTGCAGACACAGCACCGATCCAGTGTGTCCAATGAGGGTCTGCAAGATGTAGGAACAATAAGATTTTATTTTTAAGGGGTAAACAAATATTGGAGTCTTTAAAATATAAAAAAAAACTAAGGAGAATACTTTGTGTTTAAACATTTTAAAATTCCTAAACAAATATAATTAAACTGTTTAAAATTAAAAAAATTATAAAGATATATATTAAAATGTATCTTTATACTTCGAATTTAATACATAGAATATGCTTTGATTTAATACTCTTTTGTTGGCAAACCCACCTTAACGCACTGAAGATCCGTGCGATCCCAGATCTTGATGGTATTGTCCCTTAGCCCGGACACAATCTTGCCGTCGTCATACTGCAGACAGTAGACACCCTTTGAGTTCTCCGAGCGACAATTGATCCGGCGCAGTATGTGGCGGCCAGTTCGCCAATTATTCTCTATGCTGTCAATGTCCTGAAACCAAAGAAGGCTCATATTAATCGACTGATTAGGGGAAGCACTTTCGGGTGTTAACTCACATTCATTATCTTGGGGAACAACTCGCGATGGAATGAGTGTGGGCGCTGGGTCTGCCCCGGTCTCGGCTTAAACAGATACTGCATCCAGTTGCGACGCTCGGCCAAGCCGCGCCACAAGGAGTCTGTGCGCACCTTGCGCTCGATGAGCTTCTTCCAGAGCATGCCCTCGGAGATGACCCGCAGCCATTCCTTGCAGACCAGCTCGGCCGATTTGAGCGATTCGGCATCCAAGTACGACAATATGTTCTCAGCAATATGATCCAGGCCCTTGACTGCAAGTGGTTGGAAACAAAATTAGAAAATGTTTAAGGTTTGTGGTTCTATAATTAACAGCCATCTGAATTTGATAAAACTCCTATAGCTTAAGGGTTCCTTAAAGGTTTTTAATTGTACCATATACTTTGACAATTATATATGCATAACAATTTATACATAGTGCTCAAAAATGTCTAAAATCAATATTTATTATGAACATGTAAAAAGAGTTTTCTGTTGATTGTATTTCCAGAATGTATGGAAATGAACCGAGCATGCTTCTCTGTAATTACTGTAATTATAATAATGGCTAATTCCATTCCTATTCCCAAACAAATACTTCCCTAGGCAAAAAGAAACTCGAGCAAACGAAGTTCAAGTTATTGAACAAGAATTTAATAAAAGCAGCTCACTTGACGAGGTAACGACTGTTTATTTTTGATATAACGCATAGAGAAAAATGTGCCATCAGATATGAAGTAACTGGAGGTGGAGCAATCAACACTGATGCCCACTCACGGATTCACCCAGGCCAAGCCAAGCCAAGCCAAGCCAAGCCACGCCATAACCGAACCCAATACCAAACCAACCTATCCCAATCCAATGCGATCCAATACAAAAGCAGCCACTCGGCGCCCGTCATCAGCAGACTTAAATCTTAAATGACAGACGAACAAGAGACAAAATGATGCACCTAACGGCATTAGCATGCACTTAGTTGGGCCGCCGCCGGGTGAGAGTGCGGGTGCGGGTGGGTGTGGGATTTGGCGAGGCGCAACCAATAGACCGGCATATTTACATGCGTCATGTGAGCCGAGCTGGCAAAGCTGGCAAGGAGTGGTTGCTCGGATGGCAAGGCGACGATGTGACGAGGTGCCGGAGGTGGGTCGCGGATTCTCCTATCCACTCCACTCCACTCCATTCCATTCCATGCCATTCCGTTCCAGGCTAGAGCCTGAGTGCATGCGCTGCACTGCGCCCTGCTCCCTGGGCTCGCTGCATTTGCCAAACACAATTATAAATGTGCATAACTCGGAATGGCAGGCGTTTCGTCGAGACGATTGGGCTCAAGTTGTTTGTAACGGTCTTGAGAGTGTCTATCCGGCTGGTATCCATTCGTCTGTCTGTGTGTCTGTCTGTTGGCCTGTTTGTCCCCGGTTAGCTGCCTTTGAAGTGCATTACAATGTAAATGGAGGAGACAATGTTGCCTACTTTTAACCCTGTTTTTTTTTTTTCTTGTTCTTTCCTAGAACCATCAGTGAAGGCAACAACTCGTTTCGGAAAAAAGAAAACAAATAAACAAGACGACCAGAGAATGGTAAAAAGAAAAAGGGCGGGAAACCTGTCAATATTTACTTTTAAAATTCAGTTGCTATTAGTGAACTAAATGAATGGAAACTTAGAAAGCTTTAATCCTTTAAAATTTTAATTGTTCTGGCATCATTGTTGAAACATATATGTAAATACATACATTAGCAGAATATTTCACTTTAATAGAATGAATGGATAACAATTTATTTTACACACGAAGAAAAGAAAAGTTTCTGACAAAATATTTCAATTAATAATTGGTTCTCATGTAAAAGTAGGCAGGTAATGTTTTTTAAGAATAGGGAAGAATATTCCTCATCACTTTAAATTTAATAGAAATTATTATTTTAAAATATTACTGATTTCCGAATTGGATACATTAAAAAAAACAAAAGACCTGCATAGAAACAGCGAATGCATAAAACTAAAACCACGGAGAATATTGTCAGAAAAATAACAAACCGGAAAATTCCGAAGACTTCCCCAAGAAATGTATTACAGGTAAGAAAGAAAAAATGTTTGCAAAATAAAACCACAATTTCTATGAAAGCAATACCTCTATATGCACCCGATAGCATTCATTCTGGCTGGGCTCGAAACGAACGAAACTGATTTCTGAATTGATATGAACGATTGAAAGATGGAAAAATAAGTAAAAACAAAAAACATTTTGTAAGTGAACGCCTTGGTGAAGGTTGAAGTTGCACGCACGGTTCTTGTTTACTATTTGAGTCATCGATATGCACACGTAACGAACTGATGCATTGATAAACGATGTGCTCGCTTATTCACATAATCCCGCTCAATCGCCTACAAATACTATTAAATCAGAAACAGAACTTTCCCAACAGTTTTCATATTAGTTAACATCAAAATGCCGACCGACAATCAACGTCAAAATCGATTCACATTTCCTTATGAATAATATACAAGGTTTGCTCCGGCTTTGCTTTGCTTTTCGTCTCGTTTTGTTTTTGTTCCGGTAAAGCGCGTTTAATGGAAGCAACGACCTTTCAGTCAACAGCCAACACAACGGCCCCTGCACCTTCCATTCCGTACCACCCACTGGGCACAGGGTCGGTCTCCCCCCCTCTGGAAACAGGCCCAGCAACAGTCGGCGAAAGACTGGGGATTGGGGATTGGGGTTCGGAGTTTGGTGGACTGGAATGAATCGCACAGTGCGGTTCTGTGCGGGGTTTACCTTTCATGTTGTTCAACTTTTTACCTGCCATTTGTTATTGTTTTTCAGCTATGGCGTGCCGAGGGATTAGAACTCAAGCTATTGTGTTCTATTCACGGCTCATCTTGGCTCGGATTTAGACTGTTTTATTTTTGGCTACACAAACGCAATGTTTGACACTTCTCCACTTCTCTTATCGCTGGCATTTTGCTTATCAGTTGCTTGCTGGGCTTTCATGCCATCTGGGAGTACTGACCTCACATACAAAAAAATGTGTGTGACGTTGATAATACTCAGCACTCAGCAGATGACGAATTCGGTCTTTGGTTTTTGATCTTGATTAACATAAATTAATTAGTCAATCATTAACCCTAACCTCGCGGTTATTAATTTTTAATTTTATTTATTTTTGTGTACTACATTTTCTGAATCTAGTTTATTGAAATTCTTTCCAGTTTTTTCCCACGTTTGCAGAACTTATGAAAATTGATTTTGGCTAAGAAAAATCATTTCAGCTTATTTAACTAACGCAAACGATGACAAATTGATTCTGATTTATAGGCAATATTATTATTAAATTACTTTGGGAAAATATTGTAGTTTCGTAAATAAATACTTTCAACCTGCTTCATTTTAAATAGTAATTACAATCGATATTTTGTTATTATCTTTAATAATGTCAGCCTAGCAGATTTATTATCGAGTAAGTGATGACGTGCCTTGCTTTTACAGATACTTTAATTGTGAAAGGTAAACTTTTCTAGCCCAATTAATTACCTAAAAAAAAAAGCTATTTGTAAGATTGACAGACGGATCTTATAGTTAAAAGAAACCGCATAACAACCTAACAATTTGGTTCTTGGAAGGCATACCAATCAAAACCATCCGCACGCACTTATCTGGTAGCAACAATTACGGGCCTATTCTGACGGCTCTCACTTATTCCCAACTACTATCGACTATTGGCACTCACTCGGTAGCAATGTGATAAAGTCGCGCTGGAGCATCGGCTTGAGATAGGAGTTGATCTGACCGTGCTGATAGTGACACATGCGCGACAACAGGTGCTCGACGTAGTCCACCTGCCCAGCCTCGCTCCACTGGGTGAAGTACTGGAGACAGAGATCCCGCTCCGTCTGGTACGTGGGCGAGGAGTCTTTCTTGCGCACCGGGTCGTACAGCATGGTTGTCGTGAACTAGGAAGGAAAAGGAGAAGATGGAGAAATTAATTATGAAATGGCATTTGTTCGGTTCGGTTCGTTCACATATGAGAAGGGAGTGATATGATGTGATATGATGTCAAGAGGCGGTCGTAAAACTGGAAAAGTAGGTAGCTGCTGGTTGTGCAACTTTTCTTTATATCTTAGGCAAGTGACGACCCAAACTTGGGGCTTACAATTAGGCAATTAGTCGGGCCCCGAGTCTCTTTCTTTTCGTAATTTTCTCGTTTTTGTTTTTATTTCGCTGCGAAAGAGTTTGCAAAGCAGAATTCACACAAAATAGCCCGACCAGAGAGCAGCCCGCGTCAGATCATTCACACGGAAAGTTCATATATAAATAATATTTGTATCAATGTTTATTTTATTTTGGCTTTCCAACCTCTATAAATAGTGGATCCCACCCCATTGATGGCATGCTGTTGCCCAATAAGATCGCTTGGACCCAATTAATCATACGTCATCAATGAATTTATTGCGATATGTGGCTGAGATCTCGGCAAACATATTTGTTGAGTAAACAAATCAAACGATCGAGTGTGAGTGATTTGAGTAATTAAGTTAGCTGCAATGTCAGCGATTTGAAAACCTTGCTTACCGCATTATAAGTAAGCTAAGTGAGTGTGAGTGCAAATAGTGTCTCGGTGAACTCGGTTCGCCTTAATTTAATTGCAATATTATGGTTTTTGTTTGCTTTAGTTGTTTGCCTTTGGCTTGCAACTTTTCGAGTTGAAATATTAGCCTCGCTCAAGTGGGTCGAACGCAAGGATGCGATGCTCTGGTTCTAGTAAAGCTTTTAAAGTAGATACTGCCCAAATTTCCAAGAAACCGATTGCCTACCATTAACCAGATTCCACCTTGATTCCGGCTTTGGGCCAGCAAAAAACCGAGATGACTCAAGCAAAACTTTATTGCTAACCGCACAAAAAATGAAAAAATAAATGAAAAAATAAAAAACAATTTTGGGCACACGCAAAAATAACACCGCTTAATGGTATCTGGGCTGGAGCTGACCTTCAGTACACCGCCTATCATATTTAACTATATCCATACAATAAAAAGTATGAACACTGATTGAAATATACACTGCATCAACAATATCTACGGATTGTTATTTGTTATTAATTGTGTAAACAAACTCAAAGGCAGCGAGGCCAATTAACCCTTAGGAGTGCCGAAACTGTTTGGTATTTGGGTGATCAATTATGGTTTGGTTTTTTATATAACTATACTTATTTAGAGTTTGAAAATATGCTTTCAGAGAAAAATACCAATAATTAACCCCTCATGAGCATTAAAATAATTATGTTTCGAATTTGCTTTGTTGTCGACTCAACAAAATAATACAGTAGCATTTAATTTATTAAATTGAATCAATTGTTTATTTTACGGATCTCGAAGGTTCCATCTAATTGAAATGCATGATTTTATAATCTCTTGATCTCCAAGTTAAGAAAACCAAATTAGAAAAAGATTTAAATGTAAATAACAGGGTTAAACGGTATGTGACAGATAGGCATCAACGCCATGCGAAGGGTTAAAGAAACCTGGTCGGATCGGAAACTGGCCAAGGAGAGAAAGATAAATGATGGGTCTGATGGGGATGGTGATGATGTTGATGATGATGACGATAATGGCGGTGAATAATTAGGCTAACGCCAGATTCCGAAAAGTTTAAGGTTAACAGATAATAGGCATAGGAAAAACCAATGCGACAGTTTCCGAATTTAATAGAGTGCACGAGTGCAAAATCTCCGTAGTATATACGAAAATACATCATACACTCACACACACACGCGCTAGGTGTCTCCGTGTATGTGAGCTGAGGCGACACCTTGAGCATTATGCACATAAATAGGTACACGGGAGCCTTGCACATAGTTAAAAATTGGCGCTTACTTAACTCTCCGCTACTTAAAACAAAAACTCACCGCTTGTGCATTGGAGTTAGACTCGTCCATTATTTTGTCAGTGTCCATTTTCATCATAGTGTTGTTTGTGTGCTTCTGTGTTTGTTGAATTTGTAGGCTGTTTGTTTCTCTCGTTTCTCTTTTGCTCCCTCTCTCTTTGCTATCACACACACTCACGCACCGCGATGCACACGTAGAGGTTTTCGCTGGCGCTTATATACGGTTAGTTTCTTCTCCTGACTTTTCTATTATTTTTGGGGGCCACACACGAAGGCAGGGTCTGCGAATTAACCTGCACTTTTGGACAGTTTTTAACTCGAGGGAAAATTTACAATTCGCTGGTCTCGCTGCCAGTATGACCGTTGGCGGGATGCGAGAAAATTGCCAGCGCAAAGGGAAACTCAACACGGCGAGAAGTCCCCTCACCTCACTTCACCAACACTTTTCCGCACTAACTCGCTGACATTGCATTGTTTGAATTTGGTTCTGTCCGCTAGCACTCAATGGGAAAATCGTATAAAGCCCGCGCCTTAACCCGCAAAACGCCGAACTCGTGTCTCCACAATCAATTTGGATAATTTTTTTGCTGGATTCCGCCCAAATATGGACTGCCATCAACAAAGCTAGAAGAGTCACTGCGAATGATTTGCACTATCGATAGCTCGCGGCGTCTGAACGGTCACACTATCTGAGGGCAGTGTTGGAAAGCGTGGTGAGTGTTGGTAAAAGTTGAGTTTCAGCTATTAATTTGAACAATTCCAGATTTTAATTGGTATATTAATATTATACTTTCTTTCTGACAGAATTTCGGTATAAACTTTATTCCGATTTTTCAACACTTTTTGGCGGCAAAGGCTAGGCAGTGTTGGAAAGAGAACCGATTTTCTATGGAACGGTTCAAACAGGTTGTTATGAAATTACTCGTTGCTTCTCATTATTAACTTGTATTGTTGCTATAAATAGGATTAGGAATTGCTCGATCCCTACGCTTGACAACACTCATTTCGGACAATGACAACTCTATCCATAAGCTGTTTGCGCCTATGCTCGATCAGCCGCTCTCTCTATTTTCTGTTGTCGTTACTTAATTGATAAACTTTGCGGGGAGGCGCCTCTCCCTCTGTAGATAACCCCCACTTCTAAATTAAAAAACATCGCGCAAGTAAGTTCGGGGTCCAGCTGCAAAGCTTATTCATACACTCACTTTCATTTGACCGCAGCAGCTGTCACAGCGTCCAATCTTATCAAAACCTCCGGTACCGGAGATTTGCTAAAACATATTCAATATTTTCAGTGGTTCAACTTACAAGGCTCCTTAGGATGACTTCCCAAACCAGGAACCCAGCCAATTTCCTATGCGACGGCAAGAAGATCGTTGGAGTGGCCCTCAATTACATGTAAAGTTGTGCCTTCCCCAAGGCTCTCCGAGTTGATAATACCTGATCTTGTCTGCTGCAGGGATGTGGTCAAGGCCAGGAACGTTCCGGTGCCCAAGGAACCTCTGGTTTTCCTTAAACCCACCTCATCCTATATTCAGGAGGGTCAGCCCATAATAGTAAGTCGAATACTATCGAAATAACTGACTGATAAGGGGGGTTATTAGTGCTAAACATTTTAGGTATGGCTCATATTATAATAAATCGGAGTCTATAAAAAAAATGCAGTAATATTTAGATCTATATGATCTCTATAAAACTATTATTACTTAAATGAACTAAAAATTGTATATTGTTCATATTGCAAAAATTCAGAATCTTAGAAAAATCACAAATTATATGCTGAAATATTCGTTATCTTATTAAGCTCTTAATATACCATATCTTCTTCTTATATAAAGATTATATAATCAAATATCTAATAACAGCTAAGAAACCGTTTAATAATTATATGACGTCTAAAGAATCGGACGTTTAGCAATAGTTTTTTGCAGAACGCAGTAATTTCTAGTCTTAAAGAAACGTATGTTTGAAGTTGTTAAACTTTGGTCTTAAAATAGAAAGATAGTCATCTAAATTATAAAAAAAATTTTTCCGCACTATAAAATTTCAAATAACTCTAATTTTTTATGTGCATTGTTTTAGCTTCCAAAAGTTTTCACCAAAGTGGCCTATGAAGTGGAGCTGGGCGTAGTGATTGGCAAGCCCTGCAAGAACGTCTCTAAGGAGGATGCTATGAACTATGTGGCAGGCTACTGTTTGGCTTTGGATCTCACAGCTCAATGCCATTTGGTAGGCAAATTAAATGAACTATCACTGAAAAAACCACTAATATAAACCATCCTCCTAGGGCGAAGCTCGTGCAGCTGGCCACCCGTGGACGTTGGGCAAGGGATTCGACACCTCAACTCCAGTGTCCACGTTTATTCCCCTCGAGAAAGTAAAGGACCCCCACAACCTGCCATTGTGGCTCAAGGTTAACGGCGAGGAGAAGCAAAAGGGCTGCACAGCAGACCTGATTTTCAAGGTGCCAGACATAATTGCGCACGTCTCCCAGTACATGACCCTGGAGCCCAACGATCTAATCCTGACGGGAACGCCCAATGGCTCGGATGCCTTCAAGGCTGGCGATGTGATCGAGTGCGGCATGGCAGAGTTAGCCAAATTGAAATTCCAAGTGTGTGGAGAATAAATGCAAATGCAAACCTTGAACCACTGCTTTGTAATTCGGATTAGTTTGGACATGCACAATTGATTCTACTTCCTGTCGCTCTTGACATCATCGCAGGCCGTCAAATATTTTCGCATCGCTGCACAGTCGTTGGTATTCTTCCATTTGCTGGACGGACAGTTGACGTAAACTTGTTCCATGATGCAGGCCAGCAGGGTGACAGGATAATAGTCGCACTCGCCCTTCGTGTGCATCCACTCGAATTGCTTTGCGCGCTTTTGAGCTGTTTTTCTAATTAAATTACTAATATTGAATTGGATGTTATTTTTACCCACCATAATCCACACAGCTATTAAGACTTTTCACCATTAGTTGGGACATGGTGGCATCGTTTTTGTATCGCTGTTGGTAACTTTTCTGCAAGGCGGCCACGTTGACGGTCCCATTACTGAGTAAAAATCCATTTGTTCTGAAAGAACACTCGGCAAGGCACTGGAAATATAGGAGAAATTCGTATAATGTTTTCTATTTCTATCAGAATTAGACTCACCGCATGCAGTGCCACTTTATCCGATTTAAGATTGCGGGACTCTCCATTATTGGTAGTCGTAGTGCTGTTGGTCAAGTAGGTTTTACGACATGCCTTGATAGCCTTGTCATTTTTTTGGACATCGCAGCAAGAGCTCATCTAGAAAACATATTTAAACCGTATTTATAATTTTAATTATTGGCTGAATCGTACAAACTTCGGTTGTTTTGCCTGGTCACAACTTGTATAATTAAAGGACTTCGTACTGGAACATAAGATAATAGGAATAAAGAACATGAAATTCCACAGATACATTTTAACTCCTCAAAGTATATTAATTAACTGGGCAACATTGCAAACCATACAAGTCTTATATGGATACATTTTAAATTGATTTAATTACAAACTTAATGTTGCAGAACAAGAAATGATTTTGTAAATTGTGATTATTAGGTACATTTGTGATATGTGATAAAAACCAGTGAAGAATATAGTTTTTACAGTTTTTCTAAAATAAATCAATAAAATCATATAGAAAATTACGAAAATTCTTTAATGTTAAAGTTAAAAGTTTTAAGAACACAACAATTGAATTATAATGCTGTATAATTAATTTGATTGTGATGACCCTGTGAATTTAAGTTAGTTTAATGGATTATATTAAAAAAAACAAGATAGTTTTACCTAAAGAAAACACAATTGGAAGATACGTTAAAGATGTTACAAAAATTTCATAAATTGGCGCCACTTTATAATTGGTAATTCCACAATATAATGCAACGGTCACACAAGTACGCTTTAAATCGAAACATCTGAAAACAAAACAATACAGAATCCTACGGTTCTGCCATGGATCCAGATTTGTACCATGGAAATGCCATTTTCCGGAACCAGCCATCTTATAAGGCGTTCAACAAATCGTTCGAAAATGCTAACGATTCGCTGTACACATTTCTGAACGAAGTGGATCCGGAGGTGCTTCGGCAGGAGGAGAAGGAAACTTCCGAGATCTTCACTTCTTTCAGCATCAACTCGGCGTTAAAGGATCCTCGAACCAATGAGGTTCCAGCAATTACTACATGCGATCACACGTACCAGAGACTTGGGTACACCTTTCCCCTAGAGCAGTACTCCGCGTTGAATTTAAACGAGCACGCTGCCTGTTTGCGGGTGCTCCTTTCCTGGCAACGAAGTGAGCCCGTCGCAGAGGAGGACTTCGTCGTGTGGCATGCCACTGAAAAGAAGCGCTCTAACGAATGCCAGGTTGTCCAGAAACACTTCCACGACCAGGAGCAGGCTAAAAGGGAGGTCACCTATGCGCCCATGAAGCGTCTAGTGAAGGCCTATAGAAAGTGGTTCGATTTGAGGATGAATCGAATCCTCAAGGACTACCCCAACGAGGCCTATGTGACCTTTTCCGGGCTGCCACAGCTCTCTCAATGCAAGAGCCTCAATTCCCAGACAGCCAGCATCGAACAGGTAGAACTAGAACGGATCGAGGGTCAGGTGAGAGTGTGGCCTGAGGTTGAGCTCAAGAAAGAATCGCTACGCACGCTTAATGTGCGCCTGGATCGCTACTCCAGCACAGAAACCAAAGATCTGGCAAATCTCCTTCGAAATAAGGAGAAAAATTTGAAACTGGAAGGCGGTAATATTATAATTCTACCTTTGGACTCCCTGATGATGCTCCTCACCACCGGCTTGTATATCGACCTGTGCACTGAGATGTTTCTTAAGATTAAGGAATCATCCAGCAGTGGCCACAAGTGCTTGGAGTTTCAGTCTCCGTTTCCTGCCCGCAACTGTGGGTGGCACACAAACAGTTTCGTTTTAAAACAGGCATTTGAAGCTTATATATCCCAACCAGGACAAGCAGAGTGGTTGGAGTTTGAGGCAAATGGGTCGATAAAAGAAGTGCCAAAAAAACCCTGGAGTGATAATTCATCTGTTGAACTTCAGATGAACTACGAACCGCACCGCATAGAACCAGAATCCTCTGGGATTTCAGATAGCAACTCCAACTCCGCTCTGGTGACTTGGACCCTTAAATCTCAAAATCAGGACATGCAAATCTACACCACTTTATCCATCCCAGCTGTGAGGGATTCAATTGGAAAACAGCCACTCGGTTGTCACTTCATCAAGCTGGAGAACAAACCGGATTGCGGCTGTGAAATCATGTCCAAATACGAGTTGCTTAAAGCATGGCTGCAAATGAAACTTTTGCAGGCGGAGTTTGGACACTGCACTCGGGTATCCCTGCGTGACTTCGAACCCCTGCTGGAGGAGAAGCTCACATTGGCTTCCTTAGAGAAGCAGCTGCACGACTATTACAATACGAGCATGCCCCAGCTTATGTCTAATCTGTGCGAGTTCCTTAAACTACTGGACACCGTGCCTGTCGGAGATTACCTGCTGCGTTACTCGCCCAAGTACAAGGATAAGTTCCTGCTTTGCAACGCCACCATGGAGGCATCAGCCCAGAGTTTCCAGCTGCACCAGCTCCTTAAAGGATCCATACCCAGCGACCAAAGCTTCCTCACCCAAAGCAGTTACCTTCCCATCTCGCCCACACTGTTTGGTCGCCTGCATGAGGACCTTCAACTGCTGCCATGCGCTTTTCCAGCGAAACCGATCGGAAAGGTGGCCCAGCGCCGGAAGCCTGCTAGACCAATGACAGATCCCACTGTGCAGGTGCCGGACAGGCAACCTTTAAAAAAGAAGGCAGTAGTGTCCGATAACCGCCGGAAATCCAAGGCTCAGCAAAAGGCACGGGCAAAGGCCCGCAAGAAGGCGGCAGCCAAGGAGGAGGAGGTCCAGCTGGAGAAGATTATGTGCCTGTAAGAGGAGCACTTTAAATGCACATTATTAGTACAAAAATTGTCAACATTTACAACGTAACCTTAGAATATAAGAATTTAATATGTAATAAAAAAATTTCGATTAATAAAAGTTATAAACAAATTAAATGTATTTATCTGTATTACCTGGGTAACCCACATGAAAACATGTAAAACTCAATAGCGAGAAGTTGTGTACTTATACAACTAAAATATAAAAACTTTAACTTATTGCGATTCTAGCTTCAGAGTAGACAAGCTGGTTTCTGCTTCCGTGATCAGCTCATCCTCGTTCACCTTTAGAGCAGCGCTGCGGGTCCAAAAGGCTACATCGTCATTTGGAGGCAGGGATTTCCTGGGAAAAGTATGCAAGGAGAGGTCGTTGAACACATTATGTTGTTCGTAGTCATCCTCCAGCGGCATTTCCATGCAGTGCTTCACTATTCTGGTTATGTGATCCTCTTGCTTTCGCCGGGTCATTGTTAGCATCTCAAAGCTGTTGGAGATAAGGAACACATTGGGCAGTGTTTCCCTTTGCCAGTTGCACCACAGGATGTTGTGCATCAGGGCGTACGGGCAGTGGGGCAGGTAATACAAAGTGGGCACTGGGGCCTCGTGCTTTCCCCCGCAATCTTCGCTCATCACCCGGCCGTCAAACACGCGGATCAGCTCCTTCTCGCTGTCCCTGAATACAGGATCGAAATATAGGGCTTCGTTGATCTTGTGGTATCGCTGGAGGGCAACGATGAAGGCCGCCTGATGGAGGGCATGGTGTGTGCGGGAGAAGGGTCCGAGACCCAAGCACACGATCCGTTCCAGTGGAGATTTGAGCATGTCCAATTGCTGTTGCAGAGTTTCCATGGCCACTAGAAAGTAGTCGCTCTGGCACATCTCCGCGCACAGGGTCTCCATGCGCCTGGAATTGCGTTTTATATTAAGTTACAGCTGTAGTTACAAAACTTTTTGAGTTTACGGTTGAAATTTCTCCACATTCACGTCCGGACAGTCATTTAGATAATCGCTTTCGGACTTGTGCCGATCTCTCCGCCTAAGGCATTTCCGAGCCATCCATTTTTTCCGTGTTACCACCTGGAAATCTTCACCAGAGTTCGACATCCTCAAAGGTAAATAAACACTTGCTCCTTTTCTTCGTCTTCTTCTTCTTATATCTTTACTAAGTGTGACCGTTTTGTTGGTTGCAGAGAACATAGCTGTTTTATGGCAGATTTGCACATTTTTAATAAAGACAACTATGTTGATTCTATTAATTAATATTTATATAATGTCAGACCCTGTCACTAACAACAAATTTAGTTTATTTAGTTAGTTAGTTTAGTTTTTGTGCTTTAAGTTCAGCTAATTTTAATTAATCTATATATGGTTAGCTTGATTTATGTTTGTTGTTAAGGATAGTTGACAACACTGACTCAGCCAGCTGTTTACTGCTTCTTCTTCCCCTGTTTTCAGTTCATTTTCATTTGTTTGCCATGAACGATCCCAACAAGGCAATCAGCGTAAATTTATCCTCGCTGCTTAGCCTGAAAGCCGAACTGCTGAGGAAGCAGCATGAGGTGAAGCTGGCCAAGGCTACAAAGCCATCCGCCAGCGTTTTCCGGCCCAACAAAACCAACGAGGACAAGGAAAGGGCCAAAGATCTCGGTTACAAGAAGGTCGGGAAAAACGCAGATGGAGCAAAGGTGTACGAGACGGATGACCCAGCCCAGCTAGACAAGTCGCGGCGAGTTCTGGAGGCCAAAAGCAAGTTCTACGACCGGATGACCCGCAGCGGTGGCAGCCTCAACTCCGATGACAATTGCCTGGTCATGTTCAATCGCAAGAAGCAGGAGGAGGACCAGGAGCAGCAGCCGCAAAGGTGCAGTCCCCGTCAGAAGTCTAGGTGCAACAGCAGCAGCAGTTCCGGAGCCAGCGAAGAGGAGGGTGATGATGAGGACGAGGTTGAGTATACTGATTGTCTTGGCCGCTCCAGAAAATGCTTGCGAAAGGACCTGGCAGAGACGAAACGATTGGACAGGGAGCTGGGCAGGACCATGCCCAAGCGCTTGGATCAGACGAAGGCCAATTGGATGATAGACACCAAGGGCAACCAAGAGGAGAAAAATAAGGATGAGGAGCCCAGCTACGGACCCCCGCCGCCGGAAAGCGTTTGCAGCGACGCCCTCTCCACAATGACTAAGCATGACGAGCAGCGACTGAACTGGGAGATCAAGGAGCAGGAGAACTTCAACAAGCCTGACGTACACTACCAGGACGTTTTCTTTGACGAAGCACGCACCCACGGTGTGGGATACTATGCATTCTCCACGGACGAAGCCGAGCGCAAACAACAGCAGCTGGAACTGGAACAGGCTCGCAGGTCCACTGCAGCTGAGCAGAGCCGGCGGGACGAGGTGCGCGCCAAGAGGGACAGCCTGGTGGCGGACCGCGTTCTGGCCGCCAAGAACCGGATACGCGCTCGCAACGGCCTGCCTCCGATCAGCAAGGATGAGTACGAGCAGGAGCAGCAGCGCAAGAAGCAGGAAACAGCAGCTGAAAACGAAGAACGGGAGCGGGAGGAAAGGGAAAAGAAGGAGGCCATCGAGCGGAAAAAGGCCGAACATGAGGCGGAACTGGAGGAGCTGCGCAAGGAGCACGTTCGCGACTGGGACAAGGATAAAACCCGTAAAACCAAGCGAACGTCATCCGAATCCTCCGAAGAAGAGTGGCAGTACAAAGCGGAGCGGCTGCCGATGTCCCAGGAGCAGTGGAACGAGAAGCAGCGCGCCCAGCGACAGCCGGAATTCGCTCCCGTACCAGAACCCAAACGTAGTAATTTCTCCAGCATGCCTCCGCCTCCCGCGTGGGTTCAAAGCGAGGATCCGGAGTTTCGCAGTTTCCACAGCACCAAGCGGGAGAAATCATTTCAGCGGCGCAACTACACCGCCTATAACGAAGACAATAACGACGATCAGCCCACCACATCCTATCACGGCTTGGGTGCTGCCATTCCGCCGCCTCCCGGACTGGATGATAGTGCTGCTGCTCCGCCCGCAGCCAAGCGACCAAAGTCCCAAGCCGATCTGGAGCGCTCAATCGAGGCGGGGCTGAAGTTTCTGCGCGAAAACTGCGACAAGGGAGTGCTTGCCAACAAGGCCACCTGGACAGCCAAAGCGGATTACTAGGTTAGGGCGTATCATTTGTTTACATTTTATTGCTTCGTGTAAAGAATAGGTTAGAAAAACACAATACCTAGACGATTTGCCTATTGTCTGGGTTTTTTTTGAGCTAAGTTCAACAAATAAATCGTTAATTTTAGCTACCGCTAGAATGGAAAAGCTATTTCACAATTCCAGTTTAATATCGAAAGTTCCCCAACCTCATTGCATCTATTTGCATCGAAAAGTGTAAAGATTTAGCCTTACTAAGATGCTATAAAAACGGATTTGATATAAATTCAAATGGAATTCGATCAACATATATTTTTGGCATTTTCTCAATTGGCCACAAACTGGGACTAGAATTTGTTGGCATTACAACTCATATTTCCAGAAACGTTCTCGAAAATTAATATATATTCCAAAAAGATCTCAAAACTAATATTATTTTGGCATCGGTTCGTTTGTTTACACGAAAAGAATTTAAATAAAAAAAATAAATAATTGTATAACGTCGAATGTTAACTTGGACGAATATTGATCGTCTTGGATGCTACAGAAACTTATTGGTAAAGGTAATGCTGGCACCTAAACGTACAAAGTCTTGCTAGGCTAGGCTACTCGTAATATTTTCTAACTTGCATATAACTAGGGTTAAGTGAGAATCAGCTCTGCAGCGGAGCTGGTATATTATTGGTAATTGGTGTTTCATCCGATTCGGTTGCTAGAGGCCTAGACCTAGAGCATGTCCCGATCCACCATGTCGATAACTATCTCCGACATCTTCTGCCGGCAAAGGTCATTTGGCGGAAAGTTAAGCGCGGGCGCTCCCACATCCTCCACGCAATCATCCGTCCTCTTCAAGTACATATCGGGGGCATCTTCCGAGGAACAGGTGCTGATCGGAATGATGTCCATGGCCAGACCGAGGGCGAAGCGCCCATAAGCTTTTAGTTCCTCGGCAAAGCTAATAGAAGAACCTATTAATTGATTGTCATTTAAAAGGCACTCTTTACTTACAGATCCTGGAGCTTCTCCAGAGTGTCGCAGTGATCCGGCAGAGTCGTGCACAGGATTTGCAGCCATCGGAATAGCTCCTCCGTGTAGGTGTTGAGTAGCGTCTGCAGCTGGGTATCCCGCATCTCTTTGGTTGTACAGCAGTACAGCAAATTGGCAATGTCCAGGGCGATTGAGCTGTAGCGTATTAGCTGGAAATCGATTAGGGCCACCTCCAGCACCTGCTGCGGATCCTCCGGATCGTAGTGGTATAGAAAGTTGTTCACCCAGCAATCCCCATGGCAGATGGCCGAGAGTGGCGACTCTGCGCTGGCCAGCTGAACCATTCGTCCGAAGAAGGAGGAACTTTCGGCGAACTTGCTGATGGCCAGGACGTATTTGGAGTCGGCGGGCAGCACATCGGAGACCATCTGGATGGCGTTCTTCGTAAGCCTTTCATAGTAGTTTCTATACCAGCTCGTATTTGCCGTGCAGAAGATGCCCTCGCTAATCAGGCTGCACATGTTGCTGAACTCCAGCGGGTGCTCGAACTTGTAGGCCAGGCTGAGGGCGTGCAGCTGAGCCACCTGCCGCAGGACGGACTGCGTCTCCTCCGTGCTGAGGCCTTTGTGCCGGTCAGACATCTGAAAACCCCGCTCGCGAAGGTCCTCTGGAGGAAAAGATAATTTAATATTAATAAATAATTCAATGCACTACTTTCCAATCAATTTATTATTCTTTTGAATTTGATTTAATGTGTAAAATGAATTTATTTTTATTAATTAAAGTAACCAGACATTGAATAGGAATTGAATGCAGAATTAAAATATATTTAATATAATAAGATCACAACATTTAAAATGGATTCCAACATTCTCTCGGATTCCTGATTTAAGTAATAACAAAAAATTAATTATTGTGTTATATTAGCCAAATGGTATTATCTCGATGTGCAGCCAGCATTTAATTTATAGGGAAATTAGTTAATAGTTACCCATTATGAGCAGATCATGACGGGCCTTATAGCACTTTGGTATTGCATTGAACACTGGCATCTCATGGCCCGTTTTGCTGGCCTGGAACCGGAGCAGCTCTGGCATTATGGAGGTGTAGAACTCCACCTCATTACTATTGCATACAGAGGGGATGATAATTCATACAAGTAAAACTAATGTAAAGGCATGGGGATTACGTACCGGAAGAGCTTATCGCTCTTGTAGGCCTCCCGCTGGACGACACTCTCGGGCATCACCTTGCAGATGACCTTCTGCTCCCACTTGTGATGACTGCCATTCAGATCCTGTCGCTTGCCACTCAAGATTATGCGATACAAGGCAGCCGTGTAATTGTCACCCCGGTCGGAGCCCTGGGCCAGCTTGAAAAAAAACCAACACGTCACCGATTTCATAACTGAGGGATTAATACATAGGTTTGAGGGTATTATTACCTCAAAGGCATCGATCTGCACATCCGGGTCGACGTGCTTGAAAATGTCCTGGAAGGTGTCCAGCGACACAACGGGCTTGCCCTCGACAGCAGCAACCGCATTGTTTGCCGCTCCCATTCCCGGTGTTGTGGCCGCTGTTTCTGTGATTCCCATTTCCCGTAACTTGCAAATCCCTCCGGATCCCGTTTTGTGGCTACTGCAGGCAAAGGAAAGCTCCCCGACTGCTCGATTTATTTTTCCGACCGCAATTTGTGTTAACTTTTCGCCGAGCACGTTGCACTTTTCAGTTTTCGCTCTCCGCTTTCAACGCTTATTCATCGATTTTGCGCGAACATGTGTTTCTGCGCTGCTCCTGCTTCTTCTTCAACGTCCTTTTGTGCTTTCGTCATCATCTCACGTTATTTCCACCCTGAACGTAATGCGTTTACGTTACGATACTGTACCTTAAAGATTGACGTAACATTCGAATGGAAAGGGAAAAATTGTTTGGAAAATAATTTGCAAATTAATTATATATTTACATTTATTTTGTTTAATTTATAAGTATTATAATTTATTAAATAAATCAATTTCAATTTTATTTAAATGTAGCACAAATTGCCTTGTAAGATGATTTCCGTTATTAACAAAACTAATTTGTATTCTGTTTTGGAGTGTTTACTTATTTATAATTTTATGAGTGCCTACATTTATTCGTCTGCCTGTTGCCAGTATAGACTTATACTCAATCCCCTTTTAACGACGTCCATGCCCTCAAAAAGGCCCGCCATCTTTTAAAGTGCCCAGACTGGCAAAAAGTAAAATCAGTGTGGAACTTGTTTGAAAGCGTGCGATATTCTCAGGAATTTGATTTTTAACTGCGGATCATTAGACCCATTTGCTTAAATAAATAATCAATTAAATGGCCAATACCAGGCCCGATAATTTGGCCGAAATGATGTCGAAGGCGATCGAAGTGAAAATGAGATCGTATCATAGCAAATATTACACGGACTCCACACCTGAGCATGTGGCGATCCCCATTCAATGGCCATCGCAGGCTGAAGCAGCGCATGCAGTGGCCCCAAATCTCGTTTTCGCGGAACAAATGGATCAACAACCGTGGTCCAACTCCCAGGAGAATAATGATCTCGCTTTGACCGAACAGCAGATTTTAGAGACGTCACTTGTAATTCCGGATTCTGCTCAAGACATGCGTCAGGATAAGCATTCTACTCCTGAGGATACTTTAGATAATCTCTCATCGATCCACCAGAAAGGTCCTTCGGTAGCAGAGCCTCCATTTGGAAAGCTTACGCGAATCGAAAAACGAGAGCTGATAACAAATTTGCGTACACATATTGGCAACAATGTGAGGAAGGGACGCTATCCTGGACGTCCTATCCTTTTTCGAGGCGAGTTTGAGCTGTCGGAAGCAGCAAAATTCGGTTGCCCTTGCGGCTTCCTATGCACATCGCTTAAATCATTTGGAGGCCACAACCGATCCTGTCACATTGGAAAGGAGATCAATCGCCTGGGCTGGCGTGGATGGCTACCTCACATCAGTTCCGCCTGGAGAGCCTACCTCAGACATATTAATGGTGGATCAATGAATAGCGATTGTAAGTTGGCTTTATTTGCTTCTAAATTGGAGTTTACTAAATAGTTTTTTCCATCAATACAGCATGCGATTCAGATTAAGAGTAAAACCTGGGATCCATTGGGATTGATGAAAATATTTGACCCATTCCAGATCAAAGATCGTATTTAAGATAATGTGGAAAACCAGAGAACAGTAGAAGAAAACCAAAACTGTCCGGAGATATCACTTTTTTTTTTAAATTCTTTTGAATAAACTCCAAGATTTAATTCAGGATTAATTTTTGTAAGACCTCGATCTTTGTAATTGAATAGTTTAAAATAAATGCATACATAAACAAGAAAGGAAGGCTAGCTTCGGTACCCGAAGCTTAGAATACCCTTGCAGACCAGTTGCCTTTAAACTGTTCGATCGATTGTATGGCAGCTATAGGATATAGTGATCCGATCTTTGGTTTTTAATTTTCTAAAACGGCATTAATGTCTATGAAAACAGCATTTCTCAAGAATGAATTAATTGTATTGAAAAACACAAGAGTTATGCTCAATGACCCATTTTCTCCTATCGTTCCTATGGCAGCTATAGGATATAGTTGTCCGATTTAGATGAAACTTTCAAGATATGTTAAAATTGCTATTAAATAGAGTTTACCAAGAAATAAATAAAATATCTTTAAAAATGGCAAAATTTTGGCATTTTTTCCCAATCGTTCCTATGGCAGCTATGTGATGTAGTGTTCCGATTCCGGCCGTTCCGACTTATATACTAACTGCAACAGATTGAAGGGTCGGTGCAAAGTTTCAGCCCGATAGCTTTAAAACTGAGGGACTAGTTTACATAGCAACCGACAGACGGACATGGCTAGATCGACTCGGCTGGTGATGCTGATCAAGAATATATATACTTTATAGGGTCGGAAATGTCTCCTTCACTGCGTTACAAACTTCTGGTCAAAATTATAATACCCTCTGCAAGGGTATAAAAAACATTTGCAGAATTGCTTACCTTTGGCATATACTCGAAGAATGAAATTCAAAATGCTTTCGAATGGAAGACGATAATCTTAGATCTTCGATTTATTTGGCTTACAATTATTATATTTTGGATCGATTGCTTGTATAATTAAGCTGCGGTTTACAAAGTAGTTTAGAAAAAGTGAACATTTGATGTTAGTATTACAAATGGCTAATGCTACCATTATCGATACTGGGAAGTGCCGCTGCTGCTGTTAACGTTCGAATTATGGCTTATTTGTGCTGGGCTTGGGCGTTTCAAACGCCATCACTATGTGAGTAGATAAAGTCCCATTTTCAAGGTCTGATTTCCCAGCTGATGTGCGACTAATTAATTGGTTAAAATAATTTAGATCTTGGCTCAGGTCAAATATTTAAATTGTTTATATTTAAGCTGGAAAAAAAATGTAGTTTCGTTTTAGTGAGAGGCAAAGGTAAGTGGAGTCCTACTCCATTTATACAAAACCAATAAATCCGTTAAAAATCATAATTTTCTAGGCATTACCTGGCAAATCAGGGCTTAAAATGGAGCTTTTATTAACGACATCTTTGGCTTGCTGGCGGCTGTTCACTGATGCTGCAGATGATTCGTCACCAGGCCCATGTCCTCCTGCAATTTAAGCGCCACTGGTAGCGGCCTCTGTGGCCAGTTGCGCCGCTGGAGGAGCGACTCTGCACTCACCAACTGCCTTTGGAGAGCCTCGATGGTGGGGTATATGTGCTGCTCCACAAACTCGGTCACCGTGTGCTCATCATAGACCTCCCAAAGCAATTGCTGCGCCTCCCGCGCCATGGTGCGCAACTCCTCAATCAGCATCGGCGTCCTTTCAAGAAGAATAGAATTTAAATCGTTTTTTTTTAATTGCTCAAAACTATGAATACGAATTTCTACTCTTTAACTTGTGGCATTCCAAAACATTATAATTTACAAATAATTATATCGCTGGTTTATATTCCTACCTGGCAGTCAGTTCCCGAACCCTCAGAGGCGAACTGAAGTTGTGTCGCACATTGTAGTTGGAGAGCCAGGCGCTCTGGTCGCGCGTCTGCTGCAAATATAGGCCGATCTCGGCCAGCTTGTCGAACAGCCGAAGGGCGTACTTGAAAACCAGGTGCCCAGGATAACTGCAAACGCCGAACAACTGACTATGATGGGCATTCGGATGGAGTTCCAGCCAGGGACGACCCGAGCGCCGGCTGTCCGGCTGGAAGACGCACTGGAGCACGCGTAGAAGCTCGTTGTCTCTGGGATTTGTGCTGAAGTAGCCCTTCGAGACAGTGGACAGGGAGGCCATCAGACTGGGAATACCCACGGGCAGGAGTTCGCAGAGCACGGCAAAGTGATCGTACCGCTGCCAGCCGGTCAGCGCGAGTCCCCTTAATCCCTTGGAGAACCTTCCGCCCTCCTTGGCAATCACCGCCAGCCATCGAATGTTGTTCTCCAGGTGGTGCTGTAAGGGAGGCACCAGCAGACTCTCCCCGAAGGCGCCCTTGAAAGCGGAGGCGGCCCAGGCGCTGGGAAAGATCTTGGCATAAGTGTCCCACAGCTGCGGCTGGATGAACCGGTAGATATCGCTGGCATAGACCCACACCATGGGCTCCACGTAGCTGCCCACCTGCGAGTGCTGCAGCTCGCTGAGCGACATCGAGCGCAGCTGGTCGTCCCAGATTACCACGCCCAGCTGGGGCCACTGCCGACGGACGAAGTGCGCCAGACTCACCACGTGCGAGAGGAAGAGCTCGCTGCGTAGTCTCTGCCGGCAGGCGGAGCACTCTCCCATGCGCTGCACTTCGTCGCAGCCGATATGGATATGCGTAAACCGGATGGGCGCGGTGGGAGCAGCGGACGAAGGCGTGGCCTGACCCAAGCACTGCAGATGCAGCTCGATTACCTGGGTGAGCATCTGCTCCAACAGGGCCATGCTCTGCGGCTGGCTGGGACAGATCGATTGGGGGCTCTCGGCCATCTCTCGCATCTGCTCGAAGCCGGAGAGCTTCAAAACGAACTCCATGTGGCCGAAGGTCTGCACCAGAGGCATCACGCTCAGCCCGTGGAGAGCAGCGCTCTCCAGGAAGTCCTAAGGGTAAAGAATTGCACTCCTTCCGCATTTTATTTGAATCCTTAACTTTAACTCACCCTCAGCTCATCCTCCTTGTAGGCATTGTGAGCGGCCAGAGGCTGGAGGACGCCGGTGTAGGGAAACATGTCCTCGTACTCGATGAGCAGACCAGTCGCTCCCAACGCACGCAGCATGGGCAGCAGTTGTTTGAGGAAGCTTAGCTTAGGAGGAGCTCCCTTGAGATCGAGGTGCACCAGGCGCTCGGCGGGAGCCCGTGGGCCATCTGGGCCAATCCCGGCCACCACCGGAACACCCATCCGCTGGAGCTCGTGCTCATATTGCGTTTGCCGCTCCGCCGAGCTGAGCATGCGTTCGTCCTCGGCATTAGCGTTCAGCTCCTCCATGCCGGCGTTCCGCTGACGCTGTTGCTGCTCCAGGATCTTCAGGCGCTCCTGCTCGAAGAGGTAGGTGTCGGAGAGCGGTAATGGAGCCTTCTTGGCCTGCGTGGGACGCAGAAATCGCACGTTGCCCAGCTGTTGCTGCTTCTGCTGGACGTTGTCCTTAAGCCTATCGGCCCTCAGCACTCGATTGGCCTGGGCAATTAGCTTCTGGATAATGTGCACCTGCTGGTAGCCAGCCGAGTCCTGCTGCTGTGGATGCTCAGCGCTGGAGGATGAGGCGGCGGACAGCTGCGCGGAGGGGGTATCGATTAAAATGGCCCATGTCCAGAGGCCGAGCAGCACCAGGCCAGACACGACGAGCAGGAACGAAAGTTTGCGGCGCCAAATAAATATCCACAGATTTGAGTGCATCTGCAGGAGGAAACAAGGACACAGAAAGTCTATAAGGATGGCTGCACTGAAACAAATTTGTGGGAGCTGCCCCAATTTTAGATAATGTTGTGGGAAAACAATTTGAAATACTAATTTATATTTACACGTACAAATAAATCATTTTCCTGCTATGCTCAAAACAAACTTTTTAAACTCAATAAATCTCAATCTAAGTTATATTTTTGATTGCAATTTATGCGCTCTGTGTGGGCAAGTGGAAAGTAATCCACTGCAGCGCTGCAGATGAAAAACTTGCTTCACTTTTCATAAATATTTGAGGATCCAACAAGTAGCCCCCGGAGTTATGCTATATAAATCCGCCCACAACCGACGCCGCCAGCCGCACGTTACTCATACGCCACCGTTCCGCACCGAGCAGCTCATTGAGGTTGAGTTAAGGGTCGTTTCCATTGTTGTTCTTGCAGTTCTTGCGCGGCCTGGGTCTTGGCTTTGTGTCCCACCAACTTTGGAGGCATTGCACTATGGGATCGGGCTAAAGTGCATAAAACATTGGGGCAAATATAAACTAAAAACTATGAGTTATTGCAGCAAATAAAACTAAAGATATTTATTTCACAACTTTTCCTCATGATTTATATAGCTTTTAAATTTTGTATCTAGATTTTGTATAGCAAATAGCTTCAGGTTATATTTTGTTTTAGTTTTATTTATACAGGAATTCGGGTTAAAATATATTTATATGAACATTTAATAATTTTTAGTTGCTTGAAGAAAGAAATCGAATTTTTTTTTAAGAACAATTAACTACTGGAGCTTCCTCAATTGCTAAAGCAATAAGCGAACTAAAGTTTACGTTTTAACTGATTATAAGTGGACAAGTTTGTTGGTTTTAAAAACGAATCCCTTTCCTGGTATATGCTCTGATGATGTTGGCTATGTTTGTTTTTTTTTTAGCTGCAAGTTTCTGGTCCAACGCTACTATTGTTTATTTGTGGCTTTCAGTTGGGGCAAGAGCCCGGCTGCTGCATTGAATTGCCCGCCTAATAGTTTGCCAGCATCCCTTTAAATAGGCACAGCTGGCAGCTTATTTAAATGAGTCTCTGGCAGAGTCATAAAAGCAGCAGCATCTCGCATACTCGTAGGTGCTACCCCTTCCGCCCCGAACAAATAGGCCGATAAAAGTCGAGCAGGGGGCTGGAATGGATACGGGTTCGGCATTATTCAGCAGGAGCTGCTGCAGGGGCTGAATCCAACACAAACAAAAATTGGCACGGTTCGACAGGCGATAAATGCAAGTGCTCAAGTGGAAATGTGCAGCTGTCTGTCGGTCTGTCTGTCGGTCTGGCAGACGGAAATTGAATTGAGTTTTCACTGGGGTTTTCCCTGGGTGCTCAACGCGTTGTTAGTGGCTGTTAGTTCACTTCAGTGCGACTCGGTTCGTGACTGTTGGCAAAGACAAACGCGGAAAGTTTCGAGTCTTTGTGGACACTTACTAGACGCTTGAGTGGAGTGTTTAAGATGGATCTTCGGGCGCATCCAACCACACAGCATCTCGTAGAGTCAATTGCTGGTAGTTGAGGATTCTATTGAAAAGGTAATTTTAATGAGGAGCTGCTACCACTTAAATTGAAAAGATATTGTTCAGACAATATAAATGTAAATTTTGTAGGTTTATTAAAGTCTTAAACCGTGAACCGGAAAATAAATTGTTCACAAGAAGACAGCGTTTAAGAACTACCACTGGCAATAAATTTATTTTTCCTTTGTCAGATACATTTAACTTGTTGAGTAGAGCGACTACTATTTATAAGTTTCATATAAGTATTCTAATCTGGCTGGGATACAATCAGAAATTACATATTCCAAATGACTATGGGTTTATTCAGGGTATAAGCCCACACATCACAAGCCACATTGATTTAGAGCTTTCAACCTTTACTCGTCATCAATTTGGCATTTGGTAAATGGCCAATCGAAATCCGATTGCTGACCCATTTGGCTTAATCCACATTTGCATTATTCTGTGTTCCCCACTCTCCCGACTTTTCATTGTCTGTAGTTGCCAAAATTGTGCACTCAAAACATTTTCCCTGGGGGCGAGGGCTTCAAACTGGAGGAGACGATGGGCAGCAGCAGATGGGAGATGGGAGATTGGAGATGGCCTCGTACACGTACGAGTATCCATTTTCTATCTTTATATTTTCCCAGCCGCTGCGAAAGCCACAACAACAATTCTGAATGGCTGCTCTCGTTTTCGGACGTTTTGTTGGCTGAAGTTCTCGCCGGGATGCAAAAATAGAGAAACCATCTAGCCAAACAAAACGCACAGCAGGCGAAGGAAAGTGAGTTTGTGGTCTGCCCAGAGGCGTCCAAAAAGGGGGCTGCCCGTATCGCACCTACAACCTTTTCATCCCTTTGATGCGGAGCATTGCACTCTAAATATAAGAGGTGCTCGAAATAGAAAATAAAATCATATATTCATAAAAATAATATATTTATATATGAAAAATAATATACAAAAATATTAAACATGAAAATTATTAATCATGTGTATCGTTTTTGTAATATTAATAATGTAATAACATTTTGATCTAAGTTGTCAATTCATTTATTCGAATAATGAATAATATTCCTTTTGCTTTTTAGATTTTATTTGCATTTATTATTATTATAAAATAGGGATTTCAATCGCAAAGGAATATTAATTAAGTATATGTACAAAGAAAATATGTAATGTAGAATATTAAAATAAAATATGTAAATCCTATTAAGAAACGCATTTTATTTCAGTGCAAAAATTGGAAGCTTTTACTTGTCGTTACCATTCCCGTCAGATCCTGGCTGACCAGGACAATGGATCGGTGCTAATTGCATTCGGCTCGTCAGGCAGAACGGAAAACAGTTTGGGGCGACTGTTTTCTAAATTAAATTTAATTGCACCACACAACCGACAGGCCAATTTGCAGTCACAATTCACAGTGGCCCTGGCTGGGATGCCCTGGCCGGGATGGCCTGTCGTGGCCTGCATTTCCATTGCCACTCCCCTTCTTTAAATTGAGCGCAGAGCAGCACCAGAAATGGCAGCCGAGCTTTGAACAACCCTCAGTGCCCACACAATTTGGCAGTTTGCCACAAAAATAAAAATGAAACTGAAATATTTGGCCAAAAGGAAAATAATGCCCCAAAAAGCGAAACATAAAAAAATCCTTAAAGCGGACACTGACGGACGACTTGAAATGCACTCGAGCGCTGTTTATGATTCTGTTCTTGCCCAGTGCTCAGCGGGTATATTTTGCATGGCAATTGGTCATAAATAAATTTATTATAAATTTCAACGAGATGCAAAGCTCATGGAACAAATAAATTAAATCGAGAGAATCGAGCAAAAGTTTAATTGCAATTATTTTAATTCGAACGCATATAAAACTTAATTGGTATCAGACCAGAGACGAAAAGTTATTGAGGTTCACGGAAACTTTTCAACAGAATTCAACAGAACCAGCGGGATAGTTTTGTAAATAATTGAATAGGAAACGTTTGCAAGGACATGCATTTGCCGAATAAACCACAACCACAATTATTAAATAAATAAAATCGGAAAAGAAAGACTTTTGTTGTAATTTGGACGGAAATAATGGTTCAATTCGATCCGATTTCATGAGATAGTTCTAAAGAATTTTCCATTTTGTTTAATACATATCGATTTCCGATCACTAAATGCTTCATTCACAGAGTATTTATGCTTCGCAATACTTCATTCACAGAGTATTTATGCTTCGCAATACCCTCGAGGCTCCTCCGCGAGCTGTTAATGCTGCTTTGGCGTTTCCATTCAGTTGCGCCGGCATCATTGCTTATATTGCATTCCCTGCATTGCATTTTGAGCAGCAGAAATTTGCTTGCCCCTGCAACACATGAAGGAGCATGGAGTGGGAAAGGAAGATGGATAAGCGAAAGCTGCCTTAACTTGGCTTTAAGGATAAAGCTGCCCAAGCCAGGCCATAGCTCATTTCTGAGGGCCCTTTACCGGGGAAATTCACATGAAGAGAAAAGTGGCGATAAGTCGAAAAAATCGCTTTAAGCTGGAAAAATATAAGCTTACAATTTAAATTTATAAATTAAATAAGTATTTCGGAAGTGTTTAAGAAAATTATGTATTGGATTTCGTTTCATAATATTCTAGTATAGAATTTCTAGCTGAAGTCGATTATTTAAAAGCATTGTTTTTTAATTTAGCCATAATAATACAAGTTGTCTGTTGGAAATCCAAGTACCTCTTTGAAATGTACATAATTGTAATTGTGATAAACTCTTTTTCAGTGTAAAGAGCTGAGAAAGAGACTGCAGCTGACTTGGGAACATGGGCATGCAAAATATTGTGCCAGACTTTATACCCCTTATCGCTCTCCGAGAGCCATAATCGCCAATTAGGCAATTTAACGCCTTATTAACGTCCATTAGCAGTCGGCCACTAATGGACGATGAGCTGTGGACCAAACAAACCAGCGAACATCCATCCCTGCCCCCAATTTTCGGCTGCTTTCTGTGGCGGACTTAAGATGCCACAAGATGGCCACTCAAATAAATTTCACCAACACAAAGTGCAGCACATGCCCTTGGGGCAGAAAATTGGAAAAAGTAAAAAGTAAAGAGGGCTTTTGGTTTAGACCTCTTAAATTGCTCGAAAGGATTGCAAGGGATTTTGCTGTTGAAGTTAAATCAAGAGAAATTGCCGAGTCAAATAAATACCCAGCAACTGCATGTACAGAATGCTTAAAAGGTAAACTCTTTACTTTACTAGAAAACAAACTGAACCCCAGCGACCCCATAAAAGTGTCTAATTCCACCGTAGGCCCATTTGTTGGCTTGGCACGGAAACCGCAATGAAATTGGCAATCAAATGTATGCAAATTCACCTTCTACACCAACAATAGCCATACCCAATTGCCAGGGCATGGAAACATGAACAAGCAACAAGAAATGAAACTTGTCGCCAGAATGGAAAATATTCGGATAAACAATTTACGCCCCACCGCCATAATTCCCAGATTTGTTGCTACCTCCCTTCGGCAGTCATTTTTCTCCCCTAACTAGCAAACTTGCCCTGTTTTTCTGGCAAAACTTTGCAAAGCTTCAAAAATTGTCTGCCGTCCGTTTTTCACTCGCCGTCCATACTTAATAAAAACGTTGTTACCTACTTCATAAGTAGATTATAACTGCAAAAGTTTAAAGCGAAAAGGGACCAACGGCGAGGGAAAATGGCAGAGCAGGCAGAGGGCAGAGGGAGTTGGAGTGGGAATTAGAACACAGCGTCCATAACTATGCAACACTCAGTTTGTCCGCTTGGAAGCGCTAAACAGCAAAAAGCAAAGCTGCACAAACTGTCACAGCTGCTGCTGCTGCTGCTGCAGCTGCAGAGCGAGCAAAAAGAGAGAAATCCATAAAAAACAGTCGCAATTCACTGCCTCGACGATGCGACACCATAAAAGCCATAACGTTCTTTCCGCTCAATAAAGCTAACACTATCTGAAAGCTAACATAGAAATCGGAACTAAATCAATCCAATGCAATGTTAGTATATAGAATCGTAAATAGGAAATAGCTTTGAACATTTTTAAAACATTTTAATTTGATTACTTTTTGTTTAGAAAAGTAATGGTTTAGCTTAGATCCAGCGAACAAGTTTGAAACATAGTATCTACATAATTTAAGTGTAATTAAATAGTAGATATTTCGAATGAATATTATTAATTACAAATATTTAAACACAATTATAAAAATTGCTGCGAAAAGTAAGTTCCAAACGAAAAATATATTTATAAATGTGTTTAATTAATAATTTTGATCACGTATATTATTCAAATTTAATTTCCTTACTTCATTATTCTTTATTTTTGTTTATATGCATAATGCACGAAGTTATTTAAACGAAATTTTTAACCTATAATAATTATACTTCATTTAAGATTTCCTTTAATTTGATATATCCTTCTGCCTAAGCAACATGCCCGACCTGCAATGGGTATAGAAATCACGGCAAGGACACGTAGCGAGTGTCCCGCCTCAAAAGGGACCCTCAACGGCGTCGTGTTTATAATTTGAAATGATTTTTTCCCTGCATTTTACTGCCAACATAACGGATGACGTAGCAAAGTGAGAGCGCGGGGCGAAAGGATCGGGCGGTGGAATCATGAATGGGAAACGTGTTTGGACATTTTGTTTGCCGGCTGGCTCACTGATTTCTAGATAGTCCTGCGAGATATATAATACATAAATTTATGTGCAGGCAGGGATGCACATAGGTACATTTGTTGTGCGGTCAGCGATTGGGTCTGTGATTGTGCTGGAGCTGGTGATTGGGCGAGACGTGCCCGAGGATATCCATGTGACACCCCCCCGCCCCAACCTTCCTGGCCATCCAGTGACTTGACCTTGCACTGGATTTTGCAGCTTGAAATTTAATCAGAGTTTACCGAGCACCATGCTGGCACCCCTGACAAGCTCATACATATCCTGGCTGCCTGCTCCTTGCTCCTGTGAGAACATCGATTTCAATTGCATTATGGGCTTTACAGTGATTTATGAGTCTCCTCTAGGAGGCATTGCAAATAAATTGAATGGCAAGGAAAGGGGAAACGACGAGTTCGTTTCTTGATTAATTTTCCCCTTGAGGGAAATTTACACAGACTGCATATGTGATTTGATTGAAACGATAGTGTCAAATATTGATTGAACAGCTTAGATTACTGCCTTTCAAAGCCATTTTAAAATATTACCTAAGAAGTTGTTTCATTAGCATTATTTAAGTTCTTTATTTAAATATAACTACAAGGGAAAAATCGAAATAATGTTTTTATTAATTTATTTCCAAGCCAGTTTTCCTTATCTTTTTAGTTAAATTCTTTGCTAGCAGTAAAACTCATTACATTAAAAAGAAAACTTATATTTGCATAAAATATTCCTACAATTACATATTTAGCTCCTCAAACCAATTTTTTTATGATTTGTCCACCAACAATTGGGCTTGCACATAAAACGATGCGTATACGTGATATTTATTTAGCGATAAGAGTAAAGGGACAGGTCTGGCAAACATTTTGCATCATTAATTCCGATTGTCAACAGAATGCATCTGGCAGTTTGTTCATTTGCATTCCCTGGCTGGATTCGTTTGCCGTCTGGTTCTGGTAATTTCACAGTTCACAGTTTTGTTTGTGTGGGAAAGAAGTCAAACCGACACAAAAACCAACTTTCGAGACTTTTAATTCACATAAAAGCCATTAAAATGTTTTGTTTCACAGGCAGTAAAATGCAGACTAGACCAAACTCCCTATTTGCGAACTTTGAAGCCCCTTGCCAGGCGAAACCCCCTCTGGAAACCCCCTCTGGAAACCCCCTCTCGAAACCCCCGTTTTGGAAACGCCCCTCAAGTGCAGCGCCTGCTGTGTTGATTCCTCGCCTGATGACAGCAAATGACGAGCGCTGACAACAAAATGTTTACTAATGCAGACCCAAAAGCACTAACAGCCAGGGAGT
>JAJJHY010008598.1:19019066-19118496 GCA_021224005.1 Drosophila setifemur | reverse complement strand
GGGGGGGTTAAGGGGATAGGGGTAAGCATATGGAGAGAGGCTTCTAACAAGGCAGCTGCCATGACATCGCTGATGGAATGAATGCGCATCCTAGGGCTGGGACTAGAACTCGAACTCGACCGGGGACCGAGCTCTGATTGATGTTTATGAATTATTAAGTGACTGCATGGAGAAGAGCTAAGCTCCATCCGCCTTCAATTCCCCCTGGTGCTCGGGCTCCTGCCTTCCATTCAGCTGATGGATGCCGGCAGAAAATGATTTGGAGCTGACATTTAAGCGGATGCTGTTGCAACGCAAGATTAAAAAGTTTCTACCCCTGGGAAGGCTTAACTGCAAGTGATTCGATTATTTTAAGGCGATTAAAACTTAAGTCCTTACAAGAAAATTGTTGCAGCTCTCTATTTAAGTGCTCACAGTTCAAAGAGTCCTATTTAATTAGCGGACTACAAATTTTGACCTTAAGGAAGTGCAAGTAAACTTTAATAAATGTGCAAGTAATAAAAAAAAGTTTTGGGTACACGAAGGGGATTATAACTTTAAAATTCAACAAATGTATAATTAAATAAGCTTATACTAAACCCATGTTAGCACATGTCCCGCAGAATTAGCATTAAAAGTTAGAAACTATGTTAATTGAAGAGTGAAATATTCATAACTAAACTAAAACTTTAAAAGCAGATTTTTAGTTTCACACATTTATTTATTTACATTAAAATTTAAACATTCAACCCAAAGAAATACCTTTTGTTACCTTATAAAAACATTTCCTCTAAAAACTTGTAAAGTTGTTGATAGAAACTGAGAACTATTCACACCTTTTACTTTTCCAAGCACACAGCACACTTGCAACTGAAATATTATATAAAATGGATTTAAGTAATGTCCCATCTGGATTAAGTTGCACATCAATTGAAAAGTCCACAAAGTTACCATAAAAAAAAGGAGCAACTTGTGCTATTTGAAGTTTATGACTCCCATGTCGCAAGTACCTTAATGTTCCCACCACCGCCACCACCCCTTTATATTTTCCTTTTATTTCCCCTACAATGCAAACTTTCCTGCACATTCCGCATGTACTACTTATACGTACCTGCCGGTGTACGCTCCGGGGGGTCAAAGGGTAACCAGGACATGTCAAACACTTTAGTCAAACCAAACCGAACCCAACCGAGCCGAACCAAAAACGAACCGATGCGAAACTTTTGGCCAATTGTTTAGACTTCTGCCAGCTTGCTGATGCCTTCGGCCATGGCTTTGAGCATTAGCAAAGATCAACAGAGTGAGCTAAACTTTTTGGCCAATTTCGAGGAGTGACTGCCGTGGTGATTGAATTTCGCAAGCCTTGACATGGAAGGCACCGGAAAAAAAAGGATTTTTTTAATATTCGCTGGGAAAAGTAATGCCAAATTGTTCGAATCTGAAAAATATCAACTAGATCTGAGTGAACTATATCCCTTTGAAATTGGGATATTTAAGATGGGCCTTAGAAAGTATCCTATATCATTAATGGTAATCGGAATTGTTGGTTCTTATTAAAGGTTTCATTGAGAAACATTTTAACCATATTTTTCTTCAACCTTTTAAAAAACGTTCAATCTCAATTCTAAATAATATGGCTATTGTTTATACATTTAAGAAATGATTATTTTATATTTTATAAATTATGACATGGTTATTTCAATATCTCATTTCGCAAATGTGAATTATGCATACACTTTTGACAATTTAATGAGATACAAAATTTGCCTCTGTGTGTTTGGAAGGGGTAGGAGGACTTGCTGCTTCGTATTTGTCTCGTACGATGTGGACAGCCACAGTGTGTAATTTATCCTGGAGTGCAACAGACACTGGCAAATTAATCACTGTCACAGGAGCCAGGCGGTGGTGCAACGGAACGTCAGATGTGGCTGCAGACAACACGGCGTATGCGCAACTTGCGACGCTTGAGCTGTCACTCGCACGTTTCGAAGTCCCCCTAGCCCTTCGTTCCTCTCCGCTGCCACTTCTAGAATGTCTTAAAAATTAATTAAGGCTCCAGGGAGACACGGACAGGCACGGAAAGGGGAAGGAAAAGGGGAAGGGCGGAGGGCGGAAGGGGGTGGAAAATCTGCTGGGAAGAAAGGAGATTAGCTGACGGAAGTTCGCCAAGGCAAGGCAAGAGCAAAGGCAAAGGCAACGGCAACGGCAAACACCAGTGCTAAATTTAACTCCACCTAAGCCGCTTCTCGCAGCATCCCATTTAAGTTTAGACAAACAAAAAGCGAGCAAGCTAGCCAGCGATTTCCATATTTTCCAGCGCCATTTTCCTGCCTCCCAACGCATTTGCATAATTCCGGCGTTATGCAGCAATTAAAATATTCTCACTAATTTCATTTGGGGCCAAAGCGAGAATTACCATGCAAATGATAACAATTCAAATGCATTAAGTGCAGCGGCAAATAACGCAATTTCCCTCGCTCTGCGCCTTGCATAAACATCCGTCCTCCCTGCTTGCTACTAGTATATATCCTTTCCCCTGCCTGGCATTGCTCTCCTCTAATTTTTGCAATTTCGCATTCTGTAAATGCAAATGCGAATGCAAATTGTGTGGGCACCGAAAGAGGCAACAAACAATCGGCGGGATGAGCTTAACACGTCGAAGGACTAACACGCTGCAGTCAGATTTGCAATCGTTTAAAACAAAAAACAACAAATTCTATTAAACAATTTAAATTGAATTTGGCGCAGGTGTGAATGGTTAATTAAATTTATTTACTCAACATTTAAAAGCCTGATTGAGGAATGATTTCATTTTATTTCGATTATTCGAAATAAAAACATAATACAATTTATTAGCAATTGCGAATATAATTGGATTTCATTGGCAAGCCACATTTTAAATGTTCAATCAAGCACAGATGGTCCAACAAATAACTAAAATGTAGTTTAATTTGATTCTCTTTTTAAGAAATTTAATATTATTGAGTGAATCAAAATTAAAGAATGGTAATTCCAAGCATCACGTATTTCTAACCTATTTTTAAAAATATACATATAAATATATTTTTAAGTAGAAAATATACAAAGAAAGTTTTGTTTATTATAAAAACTCCACATAAAAACTCTGAATTTTTGTTTAGTTATAAAAAATAATTTATTTAAGGGATGAGAATAGTAAATAGTCCCAAAAATAACCCAGAATCGTCGGGAGTTGCGCATTTTGATTGCACCTCGCAAACAATGTTGCAAAGTTCTAATGCCCCAACAAAGTTGCAACTAAATTGGAAGCGAGTTGCTCGGTTGGGGGCATGAAATGAGCCTAGGGAACTTCTGTCTGCGGTCTGCAGGATTCCTGCCAGCTCAACCCTTTTCCGCATCCTTATTCCATCGCGGGCCCATCCCCTATTTTGCATGCGAGAAATGCGGCGTATTGTGCCATGTTTCCAAATGAGATTGCGCTGGCTGTGTGTGTGTGTGCGTCTGCAGTTGCTGCGAGTTTAATGCTATTGTTGCAAGTTGCACGTATCCTTGGTGGCCTCCGCATCCCCCACATCCCCCGCATCTTGCCGCACGGTGCCGTTGTTTACATTTGCAATGTTTTCGTTTCGCTTGTCACCGTTTGCCCCAACACAACTTTACCCCTTGGATCCAGATCCACTCTGCAATCGCCCCTCCCGCAGGATAACGTCTGACTTCAATACGCACTCATGCGAATATAATTTTTCGCACACGCACATCGCGCACATTCGCCCTGCTCCTGCCCTTTTCGGCCTCGGATGCGGATCCCTTTTCCAGGCATCTGCATGCCGCAGACCATATCCCGATGCGATGTCATCAGCAGAAACTCTAAATAACTTTTAAATGAAGCACAGGATGCATGCATGACCTCCAAACAACTGGCCACAGTAGCCGAAACAGAAATGGTAGCTACTGGGTGCCAGGGCACAGTGGGAATACCAAATGAAAGGATTTCCAAGGATTTTAATTAAGCCCATCATAGTTAACCATTTTTCCTGAACTTTAAGATTTTTCGAATACTGTCTTTATAAACATTCCATCTGCCTTTTAATCCTCTCCAAACGAATTAAGATAATTATAATCTCTGCATTGCAATCGTAACTTCATTTAAAGAGTTTCTTTCAATGAACAGGAATTCCTGTATTTCCGGTACAGAATGAATATCACCTGCAATTAATCAATGATTTTTTATAGTGTCCCTTTTTTTATTTGAATGGTAAGCTTGGGAAACTTTTTTAATTGCGATGCAGCAGGATTATTGCCCCCTGATTACATGCATAGCTGCTTATTTCTTGATCCTTGCTCTTGCACAAGGCTCCTATCGACCCCATGCCTTTGTCCGCAGGTTGCGTTTCACGCATGGTTTCCCCACCTCCTGCTCCTGCTCCTTTTCCTACTCCTCATCCAACTTCCCCCGCAGCTCCTGTTTCCGTTCATCTGTTATTTCCCTGTGTTTACACACTCTGGCTTCTGGCTTCCAATTCAGCTGGATTGCCATTGGGCCTCCAAGGACCTGGACAAAAAAGGTCTCGCGGGGATGGTGGCATTGTTTTAAACTATATATAGAAATATACATATACATATAGTCTGCATGAGCACACATCTGTGCGTGTTCAACTTTTTTCCGCTTTCTTGTCCGAGCGTTTATGAAAATTGTAAAAATGTACTCTGATTTTCCCCGCATGCCGCTTCGTCCTTTTCCGCTTTTCCGCTGCTCTGCGTTCCCCCACCCCCCCAAACTATGGACGCTGGGTGTTGCGGTGGCCAAAGTGTGAATGTGTGAATAAATGAGTGGAACCGAGGCACGTGTGTGTGGGTGGGTGAAAAGTTTGCCGTGGCTAATGAAATATTTAAATGTAATTTTGGTGTGTTAATCAAAATTAAGTTAATTAACTGTGGCGAGAACGCTTTAATTAGGTCACACAAAAAATATATGCACAATTACCCGAGGGATGTCCCCAAAGAGATATCGATTCGTTAGCTCATATTCCAGCAAAAGAGGAAAAATAAAACCAAATATTGGCATGGAAATAAATGCCATTACCAACCGACAGCTCGAGGGTAGTTAATAATTCACTTAATATTTAAGAATATCCCAAAAATTGATTTAAATGGATGCAATTTGCGTTTTAAATCACTCATACGCAGTGTTGCCGTTTAAGTTTCAACTGCAGGAGAATTCATTAAATTAATTAAAAGATTGCATTCTGAAAATGTTGCTGTTATTTTTGTACATGCTTTCCATAAACATAATTCGTAAACCAAAACCAATTGCCCGGGGCAACGAAATGCCAGTTTCGAGAGCTCCGTGGAAAAGTGAGATCGTAAATCCACATTTGGCTGCTTTTCACGGCAATTGAATTACAAGTGCAGCAACCTGAAAATACTGCCTACACTGCCGAGATACTAGGGCACTTACGAGACGACAAGGACGGAAGAGGCAAAGCGGAAACGGATACGGATACGCCTGCCACCGGAGAGGGACAGGGAGAGGGAGAGGGGGAGGGGGCGGGTAATGCTTCATAAATCCTGACTGGCAAGAACCGCAGCACCCAACAGATATGGTTCTGCTGCAGAGTCCAAAACTCCCCGATCCTGTGAAATATGCTTGCGTCAGTGCGATGCCAAAATCCTGCTGCAGCTGCTCCACAAAAACGATACAAGCGGTTGAGAGGGTAGAAGAAGACGTGAGACGTGAGACGCAGCCATCCCTTCCATAAATGATTCACTCTCGTGTGCTTAATCTGCAGAAAAAATACTATAGTGAGGGTTCCCCAAATTGGATATTCAGTAAGTCCAACTGAATTAAAACGCAATAGCGTTAAACAAAACGATTTTATGCAATTTTGCATCAACCATATCTTTAACTGAGAGGGATACTCTCTTTTGTAGATACATAATTTCTAAACAAATATAGTATATTTTAAAATGCAATCAACCTTTTTATGCAATGAACCAAATCTTTAAATTAATAAAAAAAGAAAACAACTCTAGATTAACATATTATTTTATTCTTTGGTATTTGGTATTAATGCTTGACTGTAAATAATGATGCACCACATCCACAACTGCACTCATTCCCACTGCTTTTATCCCGCTATTAATCGATTCTCCATAAGTTTACCTCTTCAACGGCGGACGGGTCTTTTAATCAATTTGCAGAGACATTAAATTGTCAAGCAATTATTCATGCGCGCGTAAAAATAACAAGATAATGCCATTGATTTCAGCTTAATTGAATTACAGAGTTATGATTCCGTCATTAAATGTAAATGAATTCGGATTTGCGGCCCCAGTGGGGGGAAAACTTTTGCCACTAATGGCACCAGCTGCACCAGATGTTGCAAGGCTGGGTCCTCCTCGAAAGCAATGCAATTCAATGTTCGAAATGTTTCTAATTGAATGTGTTCGCCGGGGTGGCGGGGGGAAGAGCGTGAGTGTGTCTGTTTGTTTGGGTTGGAAATTGCGCCAGCATGGCAAAAAACTAATGTTTGGAAACGAGAGTCACGGGAGATGCCTGTGCTGTGGTGTGGCTTCCATAGACAAACACACAACTAACCCCCCATCTCGCACAATCAGCATCAGCAGAAAATCTGATTTCGATTCCAATTTAGAGTGAGAAAAAATAAATGTTGCCCCTGGGAGCAGGAGTTGCGTTGAGCCACGGTCGAAATGTCGCCCTCGATTTTGACAGAATTAGAAATGCAAAAGGATTACGGGGCCAAACGATTGGCCCAATAAAATGTGTCAAATAAAAATTGACAAAGGGGAATTGAGTCGGAGTCCCCGAAAGCGACATTATTCATTTGGTAAACGATTGCTCACTGGGGGCCCAGAAAGTGGGATAACAAGGGGAATTGTGTTCCATTTGGATGCCCAACATTGCTGAAAGCCCCAACATTTTCGAATGTTCATTGTAAAAGCCAGACTATGCGGCCATATGCAAAATAAGTGAAGCTTCTTCATTCTCACTGCACACTAAAAAACTAATGGTAACTTGGTCAACTGTCGATTGCCTAATAAATAAAAAGGATTGCGTTTTACATAAAAAAAAAATATTTTTGAATATTATATCGATATTTTTATGTCAACAATTTAAGTTTCTAAAATTCATTTAATTTAAATGCAGATACTCAAATCTGCGTTTAAAATAATTGCACTCAGAATTAAGCAATCGTTCTTAGCTTTAGCAACGGATTTGTTTTTATCTATTTATTAAGAGATATTTAACTCATTTTAGTTATAAGCAAATTTGTACTTTTTAAACAACTTAGAAAATCTCTTAAAATTCAAGTCACTAGAATTATAATTTAAAATCGAACTTAATAGTTTTCTACGAGAACGAAACTACTAAAGATAAATATATTTTTTTTATTATTTATTTTGTCGTTATGAAAATTCTAGTTATTTCCCTTTGAAAGGACATAATAGTCGCAGTATTTTTCACAGGAAAATAAATGCCGTAATATAATGATTTTTTCTCTGTGGGAGATGGGGAAAAAATTGTTTGGGAATGCTTAAAATTCGGTCATCACGTGCTCGTGGAAATCGCAAGACATACAACAACAAAAAAAACCAACAAGCTATGCAAATTGTTTTTTTAACTATTTTCGAACTTAACTGTTAAGGCCGTTTGTTTCGCGCTCTCCTTCTCACACACTACCGCCGCACTCCTCGCACTCTTTTCCGTTACAAGTGGTATATTCAATCAACAGTCAAATTGATAAACTGCATTTCGTTGAAAGTCGCGTCGCAGGAGAAGCGTAATTGCAGGCGACTCGGGAAATTCGCAGCGCACGCACAGCTGCCTCGAACAGTTGCAGTTGCACTAAACTGAAATGTTTATGCCACAGGACACAGACTGTTTTCATTTGGCGGCAAGCAAAGGATTCTGCGCACTAAATCAGTTTAAAAGCAAGGAAGGACGATTGGGTCGAGTACCCCGACCATTGGATTCCCGTTACTCCTAGAACAAGGTTTCAACAACCAAAGTGCGCCGATAATAAAACTAGCTTGGATTTAAGAAAACAATTGCATAGTCAAATGACAAACTATCATCTACATATGTATGTAATCGATTATTTAGAAGTTCCTATCAAAATATCCTTAGCAAATATTCCGATTTTCATGGCTTTTGATTTCAAACATTTTTAACATCAATTTCAAAAACACATACCCTGTTAGCCAGTGTATAAAGGCGCTGTTATTTAGCAGGGCACCTTTAACAGAATTATAGCAAAACGAAAACAAAAACTTTCTGTAACGTTTGGTCACTCTGTTGATGTAAAACTTAACAGTACTGCAGGTGCAGAGCAACAACAAATGCAGAACATGAATCCGACATACATATTCATATAGCCGGCTTTTTTCAACCTGATAGAAATGTACATAACAACTAAATTTCAGCCATTGCTCACTTACCCATTGGTGTCTGTTAGCATGGACAACAACACATTATTCTTGGTAAACTCTTATATATATTTATTATTTATTTTCTTCGGGGCACTTCTTTTGACTACACAACAATAATTGCATTAACAGACGCGGTGATGCCAGACTAAATTAGAATAAAGCTTTCCATTCAATTGTCCATATTTATACAAGCATCTGGCATCCCTAATTAAGAGATTGAGAGGAAGAGAGAGAATGAAAAAAGAGACCTGATAAACAAAGCAGGGGATTTTTTAGGCTTTCGTTAGGGCATGTCCGGTAGGCTTTCAATCGCAACACCTGGTCACATTTAACGAGAAGAACGAGACGACGACGACGACGCAACTTGTAGCAGTAAAAATATTTATACGATTTATTTGCTGTGTAAAAACGTACTAATCCAACTAATTAATAATTAAAAGCAAAGTGAAAATGTGAACGTTGTGTTTGGCTTTGAAATGACAACCGTTTAAAATGCATTTCAACGTTCTAACTCGCTGTGAAAATTTCGTACAGGCAAAAAAGAGCCGATTTTTAGTGGAAGAAGAAGCACAAGCAGCAGCAGCAGCCGAACAGGCAGTAAAAGCAATCGTCGAATACACGGACAAAGCGCACGGCGAATGAAAGGCGTGTGAAGAGAAAACTGGCAAAATTTACACCAACAACAACAGCAGGCGAAAAAGTGTGTTTAGAAAAGAAATTAAAAACACACGCACATATACATACACATACGGGCCACACACAAATACAATACAAACACAACGCGACGCAAGAGAATTAGTGCAAAAAGCGAGAAAAAAAAAACGAAGTAAAATAGCGCGCGGTTTAATAATAAATAATTATATGTATGCGCGCAAAACATGTGAAGAGCCGGGGAGCCGCAAATACAAATACGAATACGAAAAATCAATGAGATTGTAATAAAATTCCGTATTCTCGCTATCGCCAACGCTCCTCCCCCTCTCTTGGTCGGACGCTCTGTCTTTCTCCCCGCGCTGCCGCTCTCGCGCGATTGCGAGCACTCTCTTTCTCTCTCTCCCTGTTAATATCTCTGGTCCCGCGAGCGCAGCAACCGAAAGCAGCAGCAGCCTCTCAAATTGTGTCTGTTTGTGTTTCTTGTTGATTTTGTGATAAAATTGCAATCAGCAGCGGCCCACAGCCAAATAAATATATATTCACGCAAAGTATTAGACCGAAGAACAGTAAGAGGTGCGTATGCAATAGCAACAAAAACAAAATAGGAGAATCAACAACAAACAACCATCTGTGAAGGTGTGTGCGAGTGAGAGTGTGTGCGTGTGGCAAAAAGTAGAACGTGCGAGAGAAAACCCGCGTACCGAATTTGATGACGTCTTCAACTAGAATCGACAACAACAATGGTGGAGAAATATCGGCAGTAATGTAGATTTTTTGTTGTGTTTGATCCCACTACTACCGTTCTGCCAGAGGGCCAGCATCGGCGTCGACAGCGACGCCAGCGAAGGCAGCAGCAGCAACAGCAGTGTAGAAGAAAAGAGAGAGATGGACCGGTATTTTGTAGTCGGTAGTGTCGGTGCAAGTTTATGTAGCAAACCAAACCAACCAACTCGGTGCCAAGAAACCCTTGACTGTTCTTGATTTTAGAGCCCTGGGAACACGGCTCAGAACTCAAGTTGATTAACAGCCATCGTAGTGCCAGCAAGTGTAGTGTGGTGTAACTGTTGCCATGTTGTTGTATCCAAACTCGGGATAGTTCTCTAGTGCTAGTTTCATAATAGACTCTGATAACACCTTTTAGTTTAAAAAAAATGATAACAGCTGACAAACGGCAAAATGTGAGAAATACCACTATAGTTTCGCTCTTTGCCTACACACAGACAAATATGGATAAGTGGATAACATAGATTTGATATTGTTAAAATTAAAATAGTCTTGAGATTGTGAATATTTAGTCCAAAAATAGTTCTCAATAAGTATTATAAGATAAGGTCAAAAATATCTTTGTTGATTTCCTATTAGAAGTTTAAAATTTTCAAGATCTAAAATTGATCTCAACTATCCGATCCAAAATGTAGCAACTATTTTCTCTGCACATGCAGAACATTGTATTCAAATCCGAATCTGTGCGGGTTCTGTACAGTTTTCCTATCCAATGGATATTCGATAGTGCTTAGTAACTGATGCACCTGTCCGTAGAGCCAATTGGCCTTATCGCCACGCGCCCTGGCCCTGTCTCTCCGAACCGTTGTCACTCACTCGCCAACTCGCTCGCAACGCACACAGCACAAAGTAAACAGTGCCGCCAATAACTAGGCCCTCGACGTAAATTCCATAGACAAATTTTGATTTGAATAGGGCTTTGACAGCGATAGCCACATAAGCAGATGAACTGACAGACGGACAGAGTGCTCTGACTGCTGGCCTTTTGCTACTTCTGGCTGTTAGGCGACCGGGCCGAGAGGCCAAGAGCATCACTCACTCACCTGGCGGAACGAGCGACGCACCAAAGTCGGGTCGAAAAGTTTGCGATCATTTGGTCAAGTTACACGAGCCCTGAAATCAATGTCAAGTGGACTTTATAAAATATAAACAAATTTGGCTGCCCTTCAGAGCTAATAAATTACAAACAAAATTATTTAAAAAAAAAAAAAAAGTTTAAAAACATTATTAGTATTTCTGCATTGATAACCGTCAATAAAAAATATATATCGCGATATTTTCTTAAAAAAAAAAAAAGAAAATTAGTTGAATTTAAAGGATCTTAAGATCAATAAACAACCACCGGGGTGGTCAATTTTAGCAGTCACTGTGGCACTTGTGCCGTTTTGTCGACAATGCGCGCGCTCCCTCTCTCGCACTCACGCAAGTACACTCACACACACAAGCCCAGAAACAGAAACACAGTCAGCCGCACACACGCGCACGCAACACAGGCACACGAAAATTTGCAACACACATACACACACCAAAGTCTCTCACTAACTCACGCTCTCTTTCTCATTCTCTCTCCCTCTGTTTTTTCTGTTTTTAGTGGTTGTGCAAGAAGAAGCAGCAACAATCAGGCAAAAAAATACCTGAAAAAAAAATAAACGGTAAAGCGAAGAAGTGGCGACACACGACGAGAGCGCGCTAAAAAGTTTATTGGTAAAAATCGCAAAAGTAAAAGCACAAAAGTGTCTTTTAACACTCCGCTCGCGAAAGGCAAAAGTAACATTTTATATTTACAAAAAAAATGGTGGAAGTAATAGAGCGGCGGAGAACGGCTGCGTGAGCCCAAAGCGCGGCCAATTAAAAAACAACAACAATAGCAGCAGTAGCAGCAGCAACAGCAATAGCAGCGCAGCAGCAGCACCAGAAGAAGAAGAAGAAGCAGCAGCAGTAGCAGCCGAAGAAGAGGAGGAAACACAGCAAGAGCCTCGAAAAGTACATAAAAGTATAAATTTAAATAAGGTGGAAGTTGGTAGACGAAAAAGCAAACGAACTACCAGCGGAAAGGAAAGCGGAGAATAAAAGCCCCCGAACCAAAACCAAAACCACCTTATCCAGCGCAGCCAGAGCAATAACAATAACACGAGCTACAGCTACAGCTACAGCAACATCAACAGCAGCAGCCACAGAAACATCACAAAATGTACGGCAAGTCAAAGACATCGGCGGTGCCATCGGATGCCCAGGCCCGCGAGAAGCTGGCGTTGTACGTGTACGAGTATCTGCTGCACGTCGGCGCCCAGAAGGCGGCACAGACATTCCTCTCGGAGATCCGGTGGGAGAAGAACATAACGCTCGGCGAGCCGCCGGGATTCCTGCACACCTGGTGGTGCGTCTTCTGGGACCTGTACTGTGCGGCGCCGGAGCGTCGCGACCAGTGCGACCACAGCTCGGAGGCCAAGGCCTTCCACGACTACGGCTTCGTCAGCTCCGGCTACGGCGTGAATGGCATCGGACCAGGGGGTCCCCACAATGCCGGTGGACCCGCACCCAGTCCCCTGGGACAGATGCCGCCTGGCGGCGATGGTGGTCCAATGGGCCCCGGCGGACCGATGGGCCCCAACTTTTTCCCCAACTCGACGATGCGGCCGTCACCGCCGACGCACGCCTCCAGTCCACAGCCGCCGCCGTCGCAGATGATGCCCGGCCAGCCTCCGTTCATGGGCGGACCCCGGTATCCGGGTGGACCGCGTCCTGGCGTGCGTATGCAAGGCATGGGCAATGAGTTTAATGGCCCGCCCGGCCAGCCCATGATGCCTAATAGCATGGATCCCACCCGGCCCGGCGGAGGCATGGGACCAATGAATCCGCGCATGAATCCGCCCCGCGGTCCCGGCGGCATGGGACCGATGGGCTACGGCGGACCCGGCGGAATGCGAGGACCTGCACCCGGGCCGGGCGGAATGCCGCCCATGGGCATGGGAGGAGCGGGTGGACGCCCTCCTCAATGGCAGCCGAATGCGTCGGCGCCTCTCAATGCTTACTCTTCGTCATCGCCAGGAAACTACGGACCGGGACCCGGATCGAATGGACCGCCAGGACCGGGAACGCCCATAATGCCGTCGCCGCAGGATAATACGCAAGGTGGACCCGTGGGCGGACCCGGTGACAGCATGTACGCCCTAATGAAGCCCGAGTTCCCGATGGGTGGAGGGCCGGATGGAGGGGGAGGAGGAGGCGGTCCCGGCGGAATGGGTCCGATGGGCGGTGGGCCGAACTCGATGGGCCCCGTACTTAATGGAGGTGGCGGACCCGACGGCACCGGCCTGGACGGCATGAAAAACTCACCGGCTAATGGAGGACCTGGAACGCCGCGCGAGGACTCGGGGAGCGGAATGGGCGACTACAACCTCGGAGGATTCGGCGGACCCGGCGAAAACGATCAAACGGAGTCGGCGGCCATTCTAAAGATCAAGGAGAGCATGCATGAAGAAGCCAAGCGGTTCGAGAAAGACACAGATCATCCGGACTACTTCATGCCATAACAACATCACCAGCAACAGCAGCACCAGCAACAGCAGAACCAGCAGCAGCAGCGGGAGCAGCATCATCTCAGCACGGTAGCAGCTGCTGTGGCAGCTGTGGTGGCCGCTGCTGCCTCACATGGATCGGCGGGTAGCTCCTCGGCCGCGTCCATAGCGGCTGCTGCTCTTGGGGCAGCCGCCTCCAATCTGCTCAGCAATGGCAACAACAACTTCTGATTGCGGCGCGACACTCACCAACAACAACAAGAACAACAACACCACACACAAACGGAAGCAGAATGGAAGAAAAATTAAGAACGCGGTAGTAGAAATCCTTGATAAGCATAAAGTAATTAACATTTAACGCATGTATGAGAAATAGAGAAAAGCTAAACAAAAACACAAAGCCCTTAAATATAAATAGACAACAAACAGCAGCAAGAACAATTTGTAAAATGTAAACTTTGAAAGGATCGAGCATTTCTGTTGCCGCCGTCCCCTTCCAGCCTGAATGTTGCGCTGTTTAGTTTGGATAAGATAAGGCAGTTGTTTTGTATTCTATGCTTGGCTTTAATTTTCGTTCGAAAATGCAACTCATAAAAGGTTCTCAGTGCATTCAGGAGAAGGAACAGGGCAGGGCAGGGCAGTGCAGCAGAGAAGAAGAGTCGAGAAAATACTGAAAAGTAGGGAAAACAAAACCAACCAACCAAGCAACAAAAGTAATCGTAATGAACAAGCAAATATATACTTAAAGTAATGTTAAACTTATATGCAACAAGTTTAGTGAGTTTTCTGTTTAGTTTAGTTGTTGCAGCCAGGCAGGAACTCACCCTCACCTCCACCAAACCTCAAAGTCCCTCAGATTACTTCGCCTGCCCCCTCTCTATTTATACGAGTTCACGTGCTTACTAAACTATACATTATAATAAAGCATTATATAGGATTACATGTATGAATATATGTGTGTATGTACATATATATATATATATACGGCAGCAACTACCATGTATGTACATTTCAGTTTGTGTGATTTTCTTTACATATATATATATATATTTGCATATATATAAACCTAAATACCGATAATATATTTGTAGAAAGAAATCATAATCGCAGATCAATTTTTTGTTAAGCAAGGCGAAACTGAAACAGAAAATCGCTCCGTAAGAGAGAGAAAGCAAAACAAGTCGCAGGCAGGCAAAATATGAATGAAATATTTATAATGATATGCATAATACCTAGTTGAGTATATAGTTAGCATTATTGGACATGTATATGGATAGTCTGTAACTCACACACAAGCGCACTCCGTGAAGTGCTCCATTTTGCAGAATGGGCAATGTCTAGATCGTGTTCGTTTCGCCTGTCCCCAATTTTATTCATTTTAATTCTCATTGTACAAATTGTAAACTTGGCACATGGTGTGTTCGATTCTTTATGCTTCTACTCTACTCTGTCTGTCTGCCCGTCTGTGTTTGTTTGTTTGTTTGTTTAAAGCGTATTTGTTGTATTGTTTTTTGTATTTTTTTGTTTGTGTTTCTCTCACTTGTCGTATGTGGAATGTATGTATTTATATTTTAACCAAACAGCAACTAAATGAGAATCGTTATTTAAGTTCCTTCCGACGGCGAGCAATACCATTTGTATGATCTGTACGATTTCCTCCCTCATTTTGGAGAGTGGCAACAGTTTCGATTTGCACTCGTTTCGATTTCCTCACGGCATTGTGTGTGCTTTAGGGCAGCGATTAATACAAGTATATAGAAGCCTATATGTATATGGTACATTATATATAGCGACAGAAACAGATACAGATTGTAGCCTATTGTATGCACTAATTTATTGCAAAATAGCTACGCGAATTACTATAAGATTTAGCTGTTTAATATGCATATAAAAAGTATATATAAATATATTGAATATTTCGTAAAGGCAGCAAAGGCATAAAAACAATTGTAGAAACCTAACCTAAAGAAACGTTCACTTCAAGAAAAATATCACACTTAAACAAGATGAATGCTGTACAAATAAAAGTAAATAAAGTACATAGAATATATATAAATATACACATTGTATATGTCTGTGCTTGCATCCTTTTCCCGATACAGCACATTTTGCATTCATAGAAGAAGCAGCCCATATAATAGCATTAGATTCGAAGCTAATTTCTAAGCCCAGCAACATAAACAAATCAAAAGGAATACAAATAAAGAAGCGAATGAAATTTCTTTAAACATAGACACACACACACACACACAGTAACACCCACACACAAATCAATTGATAAATTAATTTAACAAAACGAAAATGGAAATGAAAAAAATCTATTTTAAATACTGTATATGTTTAATGTGTCGGAATTTAAAATATATACGAGACGTGCGGAGAACTTTATAGTATGTGCTCCTTGAATTAAATCTAAATTATAGTATGGAATGCCGAGTGCCGCATCAACGATGCGTCAAGCGAGAAAACTTAAATAGCTACTAAGTTAAATTTATTTACTAACGCTTAAGGTTGAAGCGTTTCAATTGCTGGATCTATATAAAAACAAAACAAAAAAAAACACAACAAAATCTATGTATAATGGACGGAATTAAGTAAACAAAAGTATGAATCGCCCAAAACAAATAATAATAAAAGCAAAAAAAATGGCAAAAGTAACACAGAAAAAATCGAAAAAATGAAATGAATACAAAAACCGATTGAATATGGAAATATGTTTAAATAAGTATTTTAGTGTTAATTATACAATTTACAAGTACACAACACAAAAAAAAAACAACAACATAATATAAAATGAAATAAAGTTTTAAAACAATATTTGTAAAAAGTAAAAAGGAAATTTGTTTGGCCTGATTATTTATTGCGGTGGAGTTTGGAAAGGGTATTGAAATCATTAAAATTATTTAAAATAAAAGTGTCTGAGAAAGGACAACCTATTCATAATGCTAACATAATATTTTATGCTGTTCTAAATTTTGTTTCCAATTTGTGAAATAATGTATAAAGAAACTGTCAGGACTTGCTGAACATAAATAAGGTCAATTAAATGGTTTTCATCGCTTCGATTTGGCTTTCCGCATCTGGCAGATAATAGTTTTGTTACCAATCGCACCACCATCATTTGGATCCGATCTCCTGATGGCCTGCATCAAAAATATGTCTGCTAGCATTGGCATTAATTGAACAATTTGGTAGCTAGCGCGTGTGGTCGGTCGGCCGGCTATCAGACTGTGGTGCTGGCCCGGCCGAGACAATTGGCCCGGCACACGCACATGGCTAATGAATGGACATATACCGATTGGTTGTCGGGGCAACCGGTCGATGTGGCCATACAAATTGAGGGGTTAATTACACACGGGACAATAGCTGCCCAAACGAAACCTGGACAGTGTCCAGGCGCTATGCGCTGCACAAAATCAATACGAGCGAGAAAAATGCATAGCCAGCGCACTTCATTCGCAGTGAGATCAGGAAATCGAGTAGAATCCCATCGACCATAAATGCGGCAAAGTGGCGTCCTGTTTCCACGCTTGCCTCGGCCTGATGCGCACAGTGGAAGGCATAGCTGGCGAAGGACAGACGACGGAGGAGGCATTGGCCACGTTGAGCCACTGTCCGACATACCGGCATATCACGGGCGCCGGGACAGGAGCAGCGGGCTCAGCTCCGGCCAAGAGGGTGCCCGTTCTGTTCTCCACCAATCGAGGACTCTATCTGCGACAGGCCCACCCCACTCCGGGTGAACACGCGGAAGTGCTCACTCTTCAGCCCCGTGGGCAGAACTACAACATTAGCTTCTGCGACTTGGAACGCTGGGTGAGTTTTCTTACACCTTAAACCGTATCCATAATCTTAACAAGAAATCGTTTCCATGCAGAGCACCAATCGCGCCAATGTGGTCAGTCTGGAGGACACCTTCACCATTTTGCAGCAGCGGAACCAGACGCCCGAATTTATCAACTATCAGCCAAGGCTATGGAAGAACAATGTCAGCTACAGCTTGATGCACTGAATTCCTATTTATATATATGTGGACAAACAAAATGTGTATATAGAACTAATTACAACTCTCTTTTATATTAAACTATCTCTAACATAGAGCACTAAATTGATTTACAAACTATTGGTTGGAGGTTGAAGGAGTTGGAAGCTCCTTATGCTGAGTTACTGGTCAGAGAGGCCATTAGAAACTCCATTTTGTTGAGGAAGCTTTTGCCCTCGATTTTGTCAAACCTCACCTGGAAGAAAAAAAAGTGTTATTAGCAAAATCTTAATATTTTTGAAGATAAATAATTTATTTCTCAATTATAATTTAATATTTTAAATTGAAAAACTAGTAATATAACAGAAATGTGTTAACATTATCGATTATATTATTATTTTCGACACGATTCTGATATATTGGAAATTATAATAAATCCCTTTGAACCTCAATTAAGAAGGGAAAAGTGAACTCACCTCCTTAAAATTGCCACCAAGATTTTCCCACAACTTTTCCGGGACGAGGGGGCTGGGGAAGAAGTCCTGTCGCGGGCTTTTCGCTATATAGACCTTCACATCGATCTGGGGATCGCAGCGGATCTGAACGGCGATCATGCGATCACTATTCGGGGAGGCCAGCAAGCAGGAGCTGGCATTGCCCAAAGGCTCCACCTTGCCAATCCCCAGGTGATTGCTGTTGGAGAGTACCGTCCAGGCCATGCACCGGGCCAGACTGATCAGGCAGGAAATCTGGTGCGAGTTGATCTGGCAGAGGATGAGGTCGCGCAGCTCTTGCGGCTCGTAGCTCAGCCGCATGACACGTCCATCCCGGCAGATGCACTTCAGCGAGCGCTCCTTGACGTGAATCACCAGCGAGGTGCGCCCGATGGCATCGTAGCCGTGCGTCACAATATTAATTTTCACACACGACATGGTGGGACTGTTCATCGCGTTCCAGTGCGACACGATCTGCGGATCCTTCACATCCCTGGCCAGCGTGTCCAGCACGTATTGCGTTCGCTTGCGCATGAAGATGTGCTGTGCCTGGGCAATGATCTGCTCCAGTATCGTTTGCGACTTGGTCATGTCCAGCAGTGTTTCCCGATCAGCTGCCGTTGGACCTGCCAGCATTCTTTTCTTCGTTGGCCCCAGGGGAGCGCTGGCTGGATGCGGAAAGGGATGATGGGAGTTCTTGTAGTGCACTTCCCTTAGCAGCTGGTGCAGCGAGTGCTCCAATACATGGTCATGATCGTTGATCGGAGCCGGCTGACTCGAGTCGAAGGTGGTCGAGTGGCACAGCGAGATGATGAGCTGTATGTTAGGCAGCAAGGTGGCCCTTATCTGATTACCGATGACTACATGAGGAATGGGCGCCTGCAGTTGGATGGCCTCGCGTGCCAGCTGGGCGAAAAGCTCCTTGCAGAATAGTACGTTCTGCGCAAACTCCAGGGTCTTCTGCCACACACCCACCTGGGCAGTGATGTTCGGTCCGTGACCCATTAAATTTACCTGGGCCGTGCACAGATCCTCCTGGTCCTTTTGCGTGATCACCTTTATGTAGGCTACGCCTTGCAGTTCGGCGGGAACAATCACTCGCAGGGCTGAGCTGGCCTTCATCTGCAGGCCATTGTTGCCGGTGGTGCTGCCTGTGTTAGAGGAGCTGGAGCTGGGTGTGTCATCATCGGAGGCCTCCTCCGCCTTCGTCACCTCAAAGGTGCCGCTCATCCCGAACTTGGAACCAGCAGTGCGGTAGCTGAGATCTCCAATAATAGCATTGGACACCTTCTTCAGGCGCCAGTTTTGTCGCAGTCGCAACAGTTCGATGTGAAAATCCGCCACATTTCGGGTGCGTTGCTCGCTGTGAGCGTTCCTCAGGCGTTCAGCTCCTCCCAGGAGCACTTGCGCCGCCTGGGAAATGGCCTTCTTCCTGCTGTAGACCTGCACAATTGGCTTGGTGTCGTCGGGCTCCTCCAGTAGGGGATCCAAAACCAGATACCGCTTGTCCTTGGCTATGGAAATCACGTCTGAGAGTACGCATATCTCTGTGAGAGCATCCTTCAGCTTGTTGCGCACTGCGTCCCATGGCCAGAGGCTCTCCTGGAACTGAGTGGCGTCCTTGTCCTCGTCAGCTGCCGCTGCTGCAGTCTTCTCCTCCTTCTTGAGGTCGTCCAGCGACGTCTTGCTGAAGTCAATGCGAGCCGCACATTTGGCCAAACTCTCGGACAGAGTCGGTGGTCTGAAAAAAAAACAACCCAAACAACTTGTTGTGAAACGGGGCTTGGGTAGCCTGGGAGCACTTACGGTTGGTACAGCTCGGTGCCGTCGTAGCCAATCTCCCTTATTTGGTTCTCGCAAGTGGTCTCCACCGATATATTCACCGAGTTCGACATTTTTGCTCAATATTCCGCCGGAAAAACATTTGCGAAAAACGCAAACGAAGAGGTAGTGCTGGGAAACACTTGCACAAACATACCGATAAAAGTGTTGCTAGAAACCGATACATTGGGAGATACATTGCTTAGGCGGAACCAAAAGTATTAAAAGGGAAATAATTGTTATGCAATTTTACCGTACACATTTTATTTATTGTAATTTAAAGCATGCTATTAACAACAAAAAACATAAATAAATACAACAAACTCAGTTAGGGGTGTCACCCCCGATTAATCGAATTCAAATTCGGCCACTTCACAACACTGAAACATTACTTTCATATTTTTGACTGCTCATTTCGGATTCAAAACGATCCCTCCCAGAAATATGCTGTTCCTAAAGGACAAGCGCACCGCACTGGACGTGTCGGAGCACACGGTGATCATCCCAAGCATTTGCGTGGGGAACGCGGCCCAGCTGGCCTGCGACCTGCTGATCGCCTCCAAGGAGCTCCGTCGCATCGGATCCCTGACCCATTCGGCACTAATTCCGGTCTATGGCCCCTCGGCCTACCAGCACGAGCCCAACGAGAAGGTCTCCTCATGCGAGCTGTACGAGGGCTCCGAGGACAAACTGCTGGTGGTGCAGTTCCGGGCACCTTGGATTGCCCGCCACACAGCCAATTTCCAGAGGGAATTGGTGGAGCTCCTAAAGTCCGCCCGTAGAGTTGTTATTCTTAGCGGAAGCTTCGGCTTTGAACGGCGCGTCATCGAGGAATCACCGTGGGCCTATCGCGCTAGCAACAACTTCAAGGAGGCCCACGCCTCGCAGCTGGGCAACTCGGAGCTGATCAAGTGGAAGGAGCACACCGGCGAAGCCATCTACGGAGGAGGAAATGCCCTGCAGCTCTTCAAGGCCTTCGATGAGCAGCAAGTACCGGTTATGCTGCTCTTCCGTTACCTCTTGGAGGGCGACAATTCCACGGATGCCTCCCTGATCGTCCGGGAGCTGAATGAGCTGTGCGAGGATTTCCTGCAATTGCGTAGCGGGGGCGACGGCAGCTTTAAGCTGACAGTGCCCAAGTCCTGGAACCTGCTCTTCGGCAACGATGTCACAGAGCTCTTATTTTAAGCATGTATTTTGTATGTTTTTGGGTGATTTCAAAATAAAACTTAAAGTTTTGGTGTAGGATAAAGAAAATTGTTACTTCGGCATTTCGGGTTGAGAAAAGTAAGGTTTAGAAAAATATTTTCTTTTAGCATTTATATTTTCTTCTGATTCACAAAATAGAAGCTAATCCTTGGGCGTGGGATAAAAGAGATTGCTGGCCCTGTGCTCGCGGAAAAACTCGCTGCCCCGCTCTTGGTAATCCTGACGCGTGGTCAAGGTCTGGCCGAAGTTGGACTCCGTAGCTCGAACACAGGCTCCCAGCCAGGCACTTAGAGTATGCTCATCCGACTCGTAGATGGCAAACTTGGACTGAAAGGGACGCATTTCCAGCAGCTCCTTGGCCAGTCGCTCCTTCAGGCCCCTGAACTGGGCACATCCTCCGGTCAGATAAACGTGCTCCACCAGGCGCTGCTGCTCATCGGCCTGGAAAAGTTTCAGCACGAAGGCTATTAATTCAGCCAGACCCGCCTCCGAGCAGCCAATCATGCTCGGCTGGAAGAGAACCTCCGGAACGCGAATGTCCTCCACTCCAAAGTGCAGTTGGTAGTTCTCGGCGGCACTTTGAGCCTGGACATTGGAGTTTCCATCATCGAAGTTAGCATCGTAGTGGCTCAGTATCTTCTCGTACTCCAGCAAGTGCTCGTTATCGGCATCCGAGTCGCTGTCGTCGTTGTAGCGATTGATGCGCTTGTAAACGTCCCAGTCGTTATCGTTCATCCCGAACCCATCGTCTTCCTCCTCACCGTTGGCCTTGCGCCGCTTCTCGCTGCGCGCCAGGGTGGAGATGATGCGCATCCGTTCCTGGGCGGCGTGGGTGTGTCGCTTGGCCAGCTCGGTCTTTTTTTGCTGGCGCTGCTGCTTGCGTCGCAGGATGTCCTCCCGCTTGCCGTGCAGTTGGGCCAGCCAGTCGGCCTGGGACATGCCCTCCGGCGGCTTGGGCATTTTGTCCAGCTTGTCCTGCTGCTTGCTTGGACGTGGAGCGCTGGTAGCTCGATCCTGGGCTTTCTTAATCCGCGAACTAATGGTTTTTATGAGGGAATCTAGCTCTTCCAGAGTGCCAATCTGCTGCTGCTCCAGGGCACGTTCGAACTTCTGCAGCTTTTTCTGCTCGTAAAGCTGCCTCAGCTTGTTGTATACGAACAACTGTTGCTCATCTTCGCGTAGTTTTTCCCGATCCCGCCGGTTCTTGATCTCCATTAGACGCAGAGCCAGCTCCCGGCGCTTCTCCTGCTTCTGTTCCGCGGTTAAAAGGGCATTTGTGGCCGTAACAGCATTGTAAGGGAGCTGAATCTTCATGATGTTCTCCTCGTAGTAGTCCAAATTGGCCCACTTGGTCAGCTCCTCTTTGTAATCTGTGGCAATGTGACAGTGCTCGTGGACCAGCTTCTCCATTCTGCTGATGGTAATGGCTGTGAGATGGACGGGATACTTCATTTGCATCAGCCGGAACAGATAGGTGATAATGTGATAGCCTCCCACATTCAGGCGACGCACATGCTCTAGCTGGAGCTTGCCATTTAGCACAGGTATGACATGGGTGGTGCTGTAGCCAAAGGAAATGATCAGGGCATCCGATACCTAGGGGGAAATATATTATTCTTTCGGATTATTGGGGTCTTGTAAGTATGCAGCCAACCTTTGACCTCTTTTGTTGATAGTGCTCCCAACTGTACAAGGCATCGATACCGTAGGTCACCGCTGGAATCCCATAGCACTCGAACAGTAGTTCGCTCATCTGCTGGCGGCAAAAGCTGGGATTGGCCAGTGCCTCCGTGAGGATAATCGGCTGCTTTATGCTCTCCTGCCCCTCGAAACCCATTTTGGTGAATATGTAATCGAAGATCTGCTCCTGGTGATTCCAGTTTGTGATCACGTTCCGTTCAAAGGGTGACTTCAGATGGGCGCGTACAGCCTCGATATTGGTTATATCGTTGCCCACTTGGATCTCGGCGGGTGCCTCTGCCCCTCCAGTAGCCGATGCACCCTCGTTGGAGCCCTGCTGAGCGGCGGCAGACTCCTTCTTGCGGTCCTTCCTTGGCTTGGTCAAGACATTCCGGAAACGCAGCTCCGGCTGCGGGGCATCAGCCCAGCCCACGCGGCACTCATAGGAGCCATTGTCGATGATCAGAACTCGTCCAGGAGTTCCCATTTTAGCGCGTTTTTAACTTACAAAACCTTCAAAAACACTCAGTTTCGGACCCCACTCCGATTCGTAAACAAATCGACAAATCCAGTGTTGTAGAAGGCCATGTCTAACTGTCACACCCAACATTGTCGAGCCTTGGCTCGATTTGAACCATTATACTACAACCCTTCGAGTAGAACGCAACGCAACAACAGTTAATTCGTACTTTTTTTCCAATAATTTGATAAAATTTTGTTAAACATTGATAAACATTATTATATCAAATTCCGCTAAAATATTTGTATTAAAATAATTAAGATGTTCGTGAAAATAAAGCTGGAGTCCGACGACTCTTCAATGGTAAGTCTGCTAAACTAATTCAACAAAATGTCTGCTTTCGGGAAAGCTAACGTGAATCGCAGATAAAAAAAGTAGAATTCTCAGATTTTCGTTATCTGACTAAAATTAATGTTTAGCTTCAAAGGTAATGTCCATAGCTGCATTTTCCATTATTCTCTTACAAGAAGGTGCATTACATAGCATTTTCATTTAGCAAGAAAAAAACCCATTGACATCGGTTAATAAAGCTAAGCCTACTTTGCTTTCCTAAATTAAATCCTTCCAGAACGTATTCGTATATATCTGTCAATGGAAGAATAAAAGTTAAATGTTTTAGAAATTCCCTCTTAATAGTCAACTAGTTCAATCCTATAGCTGCCATAGGAGACGTTTAGTAAAAGTTCGATACTTTAAAAAACAATATATTCATATACAAAAAAAAAGAGAATTATTGAAATGGGATCTAATTTTTTTTGCCTAAAACTACGTTTCTTTAACCAGAAGCCGCATATTTTCGAATTGGCCGACACAGCGACCGTGTATGATCTGAAGGTCGAGATCAAGAGAATTGCAGGATTCTCAGTTGACACGCAGGAAATTAAAAGTCTGTCAGGCCAGATGAAAAATAACGAGAATCTCTCCAACTTGCTCCGTAGTCAAGAAAGCGGAGAGGATCCGGAGAAGATAAATGGCGCAGCCACATCGCTATATAACTCTGGAGTGTTCAAATGCTTCTTGCAATTCTACAGTCGCGCTGAGGCTGGCGCTCAGGCAAATTTTTTCTCTTTACCCCCTGAATCTCGACTGATGCCTGTGGACAGGCCCCCGAAGTTCCTTGATGCCTCGGATTCACAAGACTCCACCATGTCGGGCGGCTCGAGCTGCGCATACTCGTCACCCTCCATTGATAGCCCTCCAGGCAAGAAACGCGGCAGGGCCGCTGATATGGAAGGATCGCCAGCCAAGCGGTAAGTGATTGGGTTTCGGGGTTCCATTCGTAAATTGACACAAACTCCATCTGCAGCAGACGAATTTCGCCCAGAACGTCACCCAAATTGCAGGTACGGAACCTTACCCTGACGTCTTATGCCACCGGGAATATGACAGGACTGTTGGGATCTAAGATCCTAACCTTAGCCAAGTCGTGTAAGAAGGAACCGTCATGTGGAGATGATGACGAGTCGGAGGAAGAGGAGGCACCTCCATGCTGCCCAAAGGAATCGGCAATAGAGTGTGTTGACAGGTCCAGAGACTGTTGCAACCGTGCCAGGTGCAACAAAGAGGACACTCGTCCTCCATACGCAATAACTATGCCGGAGATGAGGCGTTATGGTCTCGTCATTAGTCACGACGATCCCGCCGCCGATACGGTGGACGTGAAGGCTATCATGGGGCACTTTTTCTCCCTCTTCGAAAACTGCAAAGTACAGGACCTAAATTTCTCGGATTGTACTTCTATGGCTCGCTTCTGTGGCAATTTGTTAATCGTATGCAACGATGACGAAACCGCTGATTGGGTAATGAGTGCTATTGCAGGCGTGTGTCCACCACACTCGTGCCTACCCTTCATAGAGTTCTTTGGATTGGTTCGAGCGACCGTGGTAATTCCCCTGATTGTACCGGACAAGTCCCTTTGTTCCATATTTGAACTCCTTGAACTCCAGAATTGTGGTCTAGTCACAGATAAGTGGACAGTCACAGATCGCTATCGGCTGGATCCTTGTTCAGATGACTATGACCAGAAAGCCGTCTCGCAACTATGCGATAACGATGAAATAGAGGTCTATATTGATCAGGAGAGTAAAAATTTGATAATGTGTCAGTGCAGCAAACTAAAGTATTGCTTTTGGAGGCTGAAGTTCGAGTTCTGCGGATAACATCTTCTTGCATCGCCCCAACAAAATTTTTAGTGGTTTTGGTACAAAAACAGCAACACATGTATGATCAAAATTATACGGTCTGGACACATAGATGATCAAAATTAATATTTGTAAATACGAAACAAAGAACTGAATTAGTAAATAAAATTGTAAATACATGGAGATAAGCTATCTTTTTATTCCTAGTTGTAAATTAACTAATTTCATTTGGCAAATTACTATAAATTGTAATTGATTGTGTTGCTTTCCCTTTCACCCTTCACCCTTTCAGGTGTTTTCAGAGTGTGATGCTTATTATGCATCTGAATGGTAGAATTTAACAAATTCAACGGCTTTCTTAAATAAAATAACTTTTTATAACAATTGGGGTTTCTTTAGATGGGTGTTTGCTTCTTAACTTAATGAATTGTAATGGTCTCTAACATTACAAAAATATCTTATGTTACTTCAGTTACTTTCATGTGATTTCAAAAACGAATGTGTCTTGAGAAATTTAACAAATTTGTATACAAATTTAAAATAATATTTACAAGAAAATGTAAATGATTATTTACAAGACAATGTAAATGAGTGAGTTATGAGATATGTTCGAGGTGGTCTGAAAGTTTGGCAAAAATGCGGCTTGTAGAGTAGAGGATTTTTTCGGCATTTTCGCTGGGACGCAGGGCGGTCACACTCGCACCCACTATCCTCTGGCACAGGCAGACGGACGGCGAAGAAGCGAAGAAAAAACAACCACCACCAGCCACCGCAGATTTATGGACGGAAGCGGCCCCGGGGCAGCAGCCAGGCCCAGGACGATCATGGACCCCATAGACGTAGTGCGCCTCGAGGAGGCCGTCGTTGACTTCTACCGCAGCAACTCGCAGAACCAGGCGATCACACACGAGTGGCTGACGGAAGCGCAGACCAGTCCCCAGGCCTGGCAGTTTTCCTGGCAGCTCATGCAGCTGGGCAAGGTGAGTTGTGTACATCGGATTGCAGGACCTGCGCATCAATGCACCAATTAGCTGCGATGCGATGTGTATACACATGCACCCACTCCGCCCCACCCTCTGCCATGGAAACCCCCCTCTAACCACCCGTTTTGCATTTCCCGCGCAGAGCCAGGAGGTGCAGTTCTTCGGCGCAGTCACCCTGCACTCCAAGTTGATGAAGCACTGGCACGAGGTCCCGCCGGAGAGTCGCGAGGAGCTAAAGCAGAAGATCCTCGAAACGATCGTACGATTCGCCGGCGGTCCAAAGATTGTACTCAACAGGTTATGCATCTCACTGGGAGCCTACATTGTCCACATGCTCGACGAGTGGCCGCGGGCCATGGAGGAGGTGATCGAGACCTTCAAGCACCACCGCATGCCAAACGTTACGGCCGACATCCAGCTGTGGATCATGCTGGAGGTGCTCCAGGCCATTCCTGAGGAGGCCCAGGTCATTCACACGTCCGTCAAGAGGGTCACCCTGCGCGCCGAGATCGGCAAGAGGGTGCCTTTGGTGCTCCATACTTGCGAAGGTTATCTAAAGCAGCAGATGAACCGGGTTTGGGACGCGGAGACATACAGCAACATGATCAGGGCCGTCAAGTGCGTAGGCACCTGGATCAAGTGAGTAGACATATCCTTGTAGGGGCGGGCTACTGAGATCGTGCATTTCATTCGTTATTCCTTCATTCGTCTTATTTGTATTATAGTAAAACTCCCTAATCCCCGATTCTTTAGTTAGCTTGCTTCCCTTTTCAATTTCTTTCGTATTGCGATTCAATCTCTACCAGAAACATTGGCTACTCCATCGAGGGCTGCGTGACCATCACCGTTGTGCTCCTGGAGGTGGTGCACAAGTGCTACTGGCCCTGCATACGTGCTGGCGATGGGTGCATGTCCGCAGATGAGAATGAACTGGCAGAGGCTTGCCTAAAGACGCTAGTGGACATCATCATCCAGCCGGACTGTCACAACTACCCCAAGACGGCATTCGTGATGATCAAAATGTATTTGGACTCCTTGAGCGAGATCACGCGAATGGAGTGGAAGCCGGACAACGACAACGAGGACATCATCGTGCACATCTACATGCTGTTCGTGTCTGCTGTGGAGCGTCATTCTACACTGCTGCTTAGTGGCATCACCTCCTCCGATCCAGACCTATCTGTGCTAGTCAGTCGCGTCATCCAGGAGATCCTTCGATGCACCGACAAGCCGGGCATATATCCTGTCGAGGAGTCCTGCAGCGCCATGGCCATGGCCTTCTGGTACATGCTGCAGGATGAGGTCTTCGCCATGCCCGTCGAGGAGCAAAAGCTGAAGTGCTGGGAGTACATTAAGCCCATATATGCCCATCTCACCAGCATATTGGTGCGGAAATCGGAGCAGCCGGACGAGAAGTCCTTGGACAAGTGGAACTCGGACGACTTGGAGTGCTTTAGGTGCTACAGGCAGGATATATCCGATACCTTTGTGAGTGCTCCCTGTAATGCAAGCAGATTGCTTAATCTTATTTGAGTTTATGTTTATGTAACAGACCAGAGCATTAACCCCTTTATTATTTGAACTAGATGTACTGCTACGACGTGCTGCACGACTATATTCTAGTGGTGCTGGCCTCCAAGCTGGACGAGGCCCTGGCCGATTTGCAAGTGAATCCAACGCACTGGACAAAGCTGGAGGCCTGCATCTACTCCTTCCAGTCCGTGGCCGAGCATTTTGGTGGAGACGAGTCCCGCCAGATTCCTCGACTGATGCGGGTGCTGGCCGAGATACCCTACGAGAAGTTGAACGTCAAGGTGTTGGGCACGGCCCTTGAGACTGTTGGCTCCTATTGCAACTGGCTGATGGAGAATCCGATCTACATTCCGGCGGCCATTAACCTGCTGGTGCGGGGCTTGAACTCCTCGATGTCCGCCCAGGCCACGCTTGGATTGAAAGAGCTCTGTCGGGACTGTCAGTTGCAGCTGAAACCGTACGCGGAACCCTTGCTTAATGCGTGCCACAGCTGCCTCATCACGGGGCGCATGAAGAACTCGGACTCGGTTCGATTAATGTTCAGCATTGGTAAGCTAATGAGCCTGCTAACACCGGAGGAGATACCCAAATACTTGGACATCATCGTCAGTCCGTGCTTCGAGGAATTGCAGGTCATCTGCCAATCGAATTCGGTGAGTAGATTGCGGAATGATTTATCTTAAGCTAGCTCTATAAACTATATAAAAAAAATAAATAACAATAAATATTTTTGAACATTCACAGAAAACTCCCGCAGCTCGGATTCGGACAATATTCCGGCTCAATATGATCTCCACCCTCTTCTCCTCCTTAAACACGGACCTGGACGATGAAACGACCAAGGAGCAGCCGACTGTGCAACCAGTTCTCCTTGTCATGCAGCGAACGATGCCCATTTTTAGGAGAATTGCCGAGATCTGGGTGGAGGAGATCGATGTTCTAGAGGCTGCCTGCAGCGCCATGAAGCATGCTATAATGAATCTGAGGAGCAGCTTCCAGCCGATGCTGCAGGATCTGTGTCTTTTTATTGTGGCCAGCTTTCAGACAAGATGCTGTGCACCCACAATGGAAATTTCCAAAACGGTGAGTTGCAGGAACCCCTAAAATGGAATACCTTTAATTAATCGTTTTCGCCAGGCCATCATCATGTTCTACAAGGACGAGGAGTGCAAGCCCCTGATGCAGCAGCTCTTGAGGGAGTTCATCCAGCACAGCTTCAAGGTTTTTGAGAACGTTCCGCAGCAGAACTTCTCCAACATCTCCGATACCATGGAGACCTTCTTCGGCTGTTCGTCGCAGATCGTGAAGAAGATCCCACAAACCTTGGAGGACACAACGGTGGCCTACGATCGTCTAGTCTACTACGCCCAACGCTGCATGACTTTGCCGGAAAGCGGGGCAATCCGAGCCAGCATCCAGTTTATGACGCACTTTATCATACACTCGCGCAACCATGAGCACATCACCGAAGTCATCCTGAACACCGGCGAGCAAACCATGACCACAGTGATGACCTGCATTGGGTATCTGACACCGCGATCGCAGGTAGACAAGTTTGCAGACATCTTTCTGGCGCTCAACAAGAAGTATCCCGCGGAAATGGCCGTCTGGCTGAAGACCGTGATGGCAACACCCAATTTCCCGACTGCGCTTCTAAATGATGCAGAGAAGAAGCGCTACACTACATTGATTATCAAGTGAGTTCAAAGTTAAAGATAAATTGCAATTGAAAATAACATTCTGTTGTTTTTCACTACCCAGGGAAAAGGTCAACAAGCGGCTGCTGCAGCAGCACCTATCGGAGATGGCCATCAAGGCGCGGGGACTCACCGAGAAGTTCCCAGTGAATTGAACGAAAACGTAAATGTTTAGCGGCCAAAATCCCATCTCTATTGATCCGGATTCTGATATAGTCCCTGTCACTGTATTTAATTTGTAATTAGAATGCTCTGTAAATGTTTATCGACTTTAAGTTTTCTGCCACCTGGCATTAGTACAATAATTTTTCCATCCTCTTGTATCTAAACAACAAATCCTTACCTCTCGACATGATAAACTTTTATTTATAATTTTACAAAATTACATGCTCCATTTACAATTTGCACATATATTTTTATTAAGGGTGTATAACTCGATTTATTTATTGTTTCCACTTCTTTTATATAATATATAATTTAGTTTTGTTTTATTTTTATTGAAAAGTTTGATTTTCACCGTTTCCTTTATGAAAAAATCGATCTTTCCGCGAATTATTTTCCCCTATACCTTGCCATTCATTTATTGTTTTGCAACTCTCCACATTGTGTATGTATTTTTAATGCCAAAAATATGTAAATACATCTCTTTATATAATATATTTGTGTCTATAGCTAAACTGAAGCCTTTCGTTTTCTTGGCCTGTACAGCACTTGGTAGTTGTGGAACAACTTTCCGATTAGCATCGTTAAGTCATCGCGAAGAGTTGAAAATGTTTGGAAAATTTCCTTCCTAACTATGGAACCAGACGGATCCCATATTAAACATATGTATATATATATATATAGATTAACATTTAGAAGTAGTAGCTACGACCAGCAAAGTCCAAGTCTGTTGTTGTTGTGAATGATTCGGGGCTTGATGGGGGTTTATAAATATATTTTTTGCATTCGCTTGCTGGATGTCCGCACGCCCAGGAATTGGCACAATCTCTTCTCCTTCAGCTTCAGCTTCCTTCAGCTTCAAACAAAGACAAATCCTCGAGCTTTAGGAATACAGTTTTGTCCTCATATATATTTCATATGCAATACATATAAAAATACACACATGTTAATACATAGATACACCACATTAATCTGATTTCTCGCGACAATTGTTTTTGGTTTAATATAAATATTTATAGGTAAGCTGCTAAACTGCTAGGCTAAATCGCATATAATATTTGTAAATTTAGCTGTGGAGTAGTTAAATACATATATACGTATATAGAGCGTGTGTGTGTGTGTGTATGCTTAGGGTGGCTGTGTGGGTGGTTGTGTGTGCGTGTGTGTGGGTGTTGTGTTGGCAATATAGCTATGTCGCAGTATGTGGCAGAAGTCGAGGGTTTGCTGAATCAAGGTGGTAATCGGTTATCTTCTACGCCTTAAGTTAGACAATTCAAATTCAACTGTACAATTCTATTTTCACGCTTTCACTGAAATGGTAAGAGCACAATTAGGATACCAAAAATTATTGCATTTCCGATCGCATATCGAATCAATTATATAAGCTTTCTAGCAGCGATGGCAGCCGAGCATGCAGGTGCAAAACGAAACCAAAAGAGATAAATCATTCGGGGCCAAGCTTCACTGTGGCATGCAGATAAGGAAACTAAAAATTCATTCGCATTCCATAAACTGTAAAATATTTATATTTAATCGATCTCAATTGGGATTTCCGATCTTTATTGGTACTATGTATTTTCATTTTATATTTAGGTAATTTATATGTTTTGTATAAAGAAATTGTGTTGTAATCGTTTCCACAATCGTTTGCCCTCTAAAAGCCCCAAAATGCAAAAGCGATGACACCAAAGCATCGTAATAATAGTTTTGTTCTAGCTATCCACCTCCTTGGGTTTCTGTTCTTTCTGTTTAGGGTTCTGGAGTGTTGTTTTGTTTTGGGTTTATTGTGGGTTGACCATCTTGGTTGCGCATCTAGTAGCACTAGTAGCTCCCGTTCCCATCCGGCGGCGTGGTGAGGAACTCATCGGGTCGCTTGTGCTCGATGAGCGCCTGGACGGTCCCACTGTCCGAGGGCAGGTCCGACTTCCGGCGCAGCAGGGGCTTGTCCATGTTGCGCTCGCCCCGTATCTGTGTGTGGAACGGTAAGGGCAATTGGGTTGGCTAAATACGACAAATCGACCCTCTGAACGACACATCTCAACACACTGGACCACGGATGACTTTACGGGTGACGGGTGAATTACGTTACGATATCGAGAGAGTGCAGGTCGAATAGGTTTTTAGAGGTTTTAGTTGATCCCAGTATGGACACAACACACAACTACGGATATGTACATCGGCTAACCGGAAGTGACAGTATCTTACACAATCCCATTTAGATCGAGTGTTTCTTGGTGTGTGTGCATGCGTGTGTTTGGTGTTGAGTTGTTAAGTAATGATGACATGCTCGCATTAACAATGGATTTATATAATGCTCTGAAACCAGAAAGGTGGTTTTTAAGGTGGTTATGGTTTTAGAGTCCCCCGTTTTTATTTCTAACTAAAATGGTATTTCTTTATTCGATTTATTTAAATTCAATAGTTTTTTTAATGAGTTAAAATACCTTTAACCTATTATGAAAGATGATAAAAGATTGATACAATGTTTTTTCTGTAATAAATTTTAAAATCCCCTTCAACCTTTTTTTAGATTTGGATATGTGTGTATAGTAATTTAATTATTTTTCCCTACTGAACTCTATTCCTAAAATGATTGAAACAATTAAAACAATGTGGTAGAAGTTTTTCCAAGTCAAAACACCTAGTTGAACTGAAATAGAGACAAGAATGCCCCTAAACGAGTTGGTACTGATGATAAATCCACAAATACACATAAAATTAACACTTTTTTTACAAGTATGGTAATTTGTTAATCATGGTTGAACATGATTAGTGTGCGATTTTGGATTGATGGTTTTTGTTTAGGTTTAGATTGTCAGAAAGTGCGAGAACCAATAAGTAAGAAATAAATAGACAAAAGTTAAAGATATACAAATATGTATTTTTTTTAATGACATGAGTGTGATTATTTTAACAGACATTCGTTCGATTAGAATTAGAGTTGAGCCAGAGGGCAGCTCACATCTCGCAGCTCACAGCGGACGCCGCACCACAATCACGCGCGGCGGATTAGTAGTTGTTTAGTGTGGTTAGTGTGGCAAGTGCCTGTCTCACCTCTCGGGGCTCCTGCAGCGCCTGCTTCTGCGGAGGGAGCGGGGGCGGGGGCTGGCGCGCCTGCTGCTCGCTCTGTTCGTAGGCCAGATCACAATTCTCATTGTATTGATCGTACAGGGTCCGGCTCTCGCTCTGCGGCAGGCAGTCGTTGTAGCTGCGCGCTTTCGACCATTCCGGATTCGTCTTGGCCAGGCTTTCAACCTGTTGCCAGAGCTCCTCGCGCTGCGACAACTTCTCTCGCTCCCTGCAGGGCAACAAATTGCGTAGTAAGTTTGAGTTGTATAAAGTATTGACACATAATGAAAATTAATTGGACTTCAGCTCTATATTTTGATTAAAATATTTAAACCACTTGTTACCCAAAGCACACTTTCAATAACAATTGATATGGTAGCCTATTTTCACATAATTGATTTTTTTTGGTAAGAAAAACATACGTTTTTATAAAAAGGTTAGTTAGTTTTGGTTAAAAAAAAAATTTTAATTTTTATGCGTTTCCATTTGCTTTCCACTTTAATAAATAATTTCTTAGTGATGTTTTCTCAATTTGTCTTTGAATAAAAGATTTACCCTCCCTTTCTTTTAAACAATTAGTATAACTTCCTTTAATTTTAATAAAAATGTATCTAATTTAAATATTTGAAAAATGTAGTAAAAAATGTACTTTCCTCTCTTTTAAACAAATTCTATAACTTCCTAACATCACTTGAAATCTATTAATTTTCATAAAAATTCCGCTTACATTTGCTTCTCCTGTTTGTAGTTCTTGCTGCACTCGTCGAACAACCGCTGATCCATCTCCATGAACAGCTTGAGCGCGTTGTAGATAAGCCCGTGTATGGTCTTGTTCCAGTGCGTCTTGGAGTTGCGGTTCAGCGCTGGGAACATGATGGGCAGTATCACCGCCGAGTTGTCCGCTATCAGGGACATAATGTACTCATTGTTCCAGTAGTAGAGCGCCCGTTCGGCCACCTGGAAGTGCGGCGAGGAGACGCACTTGGCAATCTGGCGGAACAGAGGCATCATCACCTTCTGGAACTCGGCCGGCTCGATCACGTCGAGCAGCTCCTCCAGCTCGTTCAAAAACATCACCTCCTTGGGGCTGTGCGTTTTTGGCCAGAACTTAAGCAAGCTTCTGCAAATAATTGTTAATAAATAAATGTATTAATATTGTTCCAAATTTAATGCAGATTGTGACAAACCTGATGACGGCCTCAGATAAACTGGGATCCTTCTCGAGGAACTGCACCACGCAGTAGGTGAGCTGCGGATGGTAGACCGAGAGGCTCTTGGCTTTGTGCAATGGCAACAATACCTTAAGTAAAAATTGTTTATGCTCCTCTTTGAGCGGTAGAGCGAAGCCGTTGATAATGCTGCCCAAGATTTCCAGCAACTCGGCTATGCCATTATGATGCTCCGTTTCATAAATAAATCTAAACATGCCAAAAGTTGTAGTAAACTGAATTTGGTAAATTGAGTAAAGCTCACCTGTAAAAGACATTGTTGATTTGCTTCCTAATAAATGCTCTCAAACCCAAGAATTTTCCATAGATGCGATGTAAAACAGTCTTTAGGAAATCACGTTCACGCGGATCCTCCGAATCGAATAAATCCAGTAGTTGTAATACAAATTGATGGTCGATAAAACGTTTAGCCATATTTGGTTGAAAATCGGGTGACTCCAAAAAGCGCAAGAAGAGTTCGTAGACCAGCTGGAGATGAGGCCACGAAGACTCCAGCGTCGGCTCATCCTCCTCTGGATCGAACTCGGCGCCATTCGGGTTGGACGATGGCGGCAGGGTGCGGAAAAGATTGACAGAAAACTGTTGAACAAAAATATTATATTAAATTTGAAATGATTAAAATGATAGATATTTTCCCTACCATATTGATCGCCTCCGGGTAGATAATTTCGGTAATGACGCCATTTTGGTTTGTGAGGAAATCGACCATCTCGTGGAGGGCCGCACGCTTCACCTCCTTCCATTTGAGGTCGCTCAGCGGCTCGGAAAAGTCGAAGAGTGTGCAGCATTGTCGGATCTTTTGTATGAAGAGCTCCTCCCGTTCACTGGCGGCCGTTTCTGAGGGAAGCAAATATAAAATAATTTTTAACCATGGGAAATAATAGCTATTTTTTTTATAGTATATAATAAAATTAAAAAACATTGACCTCAGGAAACAAAGAATGAAGAAATATACAACTAATCGACTAACAAAAGAGCGGGCAAGCGAAACTCAAAATCGAACTGAATGGAGATTAGAAGGTCCAAGCCCAAGGACCTGTTGGGAGGCCCTCGGGTTGGATAAATAGCAACCTCGCAGTGCAGGCAGCGCCAGGGCAACCGAGGCTGTCGGTGGCGAGTGGAACAGATTCCGGTCGCGAGCTCTTCCCGGACTGCAAGTCAGCTGTTGCAGCGTCTGGTGATGGTGTTCACCGCCATTCTGCTGCCGGACGACGCTTAGGCTGCTTGTGCCGGAAACCACCATCACAGTGGCGGAGCTCGATGTTATCGATGTCGCCGTGGATCCGGCACTGCCATTGCGATGGCCAATACCCAGTGAAATGCTAATCCCGCCCACCAGATTCTGGGCCACCGTCGGACGCAGCTCCTCCGGGGGCGCCTCGCTGGTCGTGGTGCTGCTGCTGGTGTTGTTTGTTGTTGGGGCGCCGACGGGTGTGGAGGATGAGGATGATGAGGAGGTGGTGGCCGCCGCCGCCGCTGCTGCAGCTGCCGCAGCACTGTTCCCCACACTCTTGGTGGCATTCAGTATGTTCTTTATAGCCGCGGCCGCGCTCACAGGTGACTGGAGTGGATGAGTTAGCGATGAAATGAGAGCAGAGTAGTTTTTTTTTGGTTTAACATCTTTTGATTTGGGTGGGGGGCAGTTTTTGTTAGGAATTTTTGAATTGATATTCTGGTTGATCGAATGGTATGTGTGCCTAGCTATTAAATGGGAGCTCTTCACAAATTTTAAAGTTGTTTCCATTTCTAATTTTTCTTAATTGTCCCTGGTAAAAAATGTATCTAATATTGTGAATATTATTTTGCCTACTTCTGGCTACACAATTGTTTTTGTTTCATAATAAATTCATTATTGATTATTGTCTAAGCAACCGAATTTGTATTTTGTAGAATCAATTACTAAATGAAAGTATCTAAACATTTAATCCAAAAGGTAAGTGATGCTTCGTTGATATTTTCACTCAAGCTATTTGATATCATTAGCTTATTAGTTCAACTAATGTAAATATTTGATTTATTCTTGAACAACCATTTTTATTTAATTTAAAACCGTCAACTATCAGCAGATTTGCATTAAAAAATATTCATTTCACACACTAGATTATCCAAATTTAATAAATTAAAATTGGATTAAACCTTGTATAACGATTAATTTAAGCTAAAATCCCTAACTATCTACAGAATTTCATTCAAAAAAGTATCTCACACTTTGATTAGCCCTCTTTGAAGGATAATACTTGAAGTAATTTGATTTCCAGAATTAATTATATAAAGCTTAAAGCGGGGAGGTGATTGTGGTGTCGGTGGTTGTGGTTGGTGGTGCGGTTTCCCTGGGTGTGTGTTTGTGTGAGGACTAAACCATCTGCAAACCTTGCTGGCGGCGATAGAGCTGCTGCTTGGATTCGCTGCAGAAGCTGGGGAGGAGGAGGAGGAAGCACTGGACCCGGAGGCGGAGGAGGCAGCTGCAACCGCCGCTGATGCAGCCGCCGATGTGGCAGCCGAAAAGTGCTGGGCAAGTGTGGAGACCAGCGAGTTTCCACTGGTAGTGGGGCCGGCGATGGTCGCAGCCCCCGTTGCTCCTGTTCCCCCCGCCTTGGGCATGCCGGCATTCGAGGACAGCGACAGCGAGGATGAGGAGGACTGTGAGCCAAAAGGCGAGGAGGCTATCAAAGCTGCTGCCGCCGAATTGGCTCCTCCGCCGTAGGTTGCTGCCGAGGATGAAGCTGAGGAATTGGCCGCAGCCGAGGCTAGCGAGGATGAGGCTGCCTGCGAGAGCGAGGACAACGCTGAGGCGGAGGAATTTGAGCTGGTGGACGAGGACGAGGGCGAGGAGGAAGTGGTGGGCACTCCCCCTGCTACTGCTCCAGCTGCAGCTGTTGATCCTGAGGCTCCTGTCGATCCTGCAGCTCCTTCTGGAGGCGAGAGGGGCGCTTTCCGCCCCTCAAACTTGGCCTTGAGCTCCTCCACGCTGCTAAACTTGAATCGGCTGCCCTGCCCAGCGCCCTGCTCCTGATCCCCAGCCGGATTCCGCTCCTCCAACTCGTCGTCGGCCAGCTGGTCTAGTCCGCTGTGAAACGAGGGCGATTTGGGTATACGTATGCCGAGGGCATAATACCCGGCTGCCGAGGGTTGCTGAGGTGCCTCCTGATCCTTGCTGTTGCTCCTGGAGGAGGGTTTGCTTTCCGCCAGCTTCTGAGGAGGATCCTGCTGCGTCTGCTGCTGCTGCTCCTGCTCTGGCTGTTGTTCCTGTTGCTTTTTTGGGCCGTTTAGGTTGCCCGTCAGCAACATAGCACCGAAGACCATTTCATTAGTGCCGCACTTGGTTCAAATGGCACTCAAATGGCTCTACTAATCGAAACGCATTTAACTTCGACCAACAACAACAAATAGTATAATTACGATAAAAAAAAACCGACACTGGAAATTCAATTTGAGCACACTAAGCATGAAATTATAGAATCTGTAATGGAATTGCAATATAGATAATGGTTTAGATTAATGCCAAATGCGAATGCGATTAATGCGTTGATGGTTGGAACTCAAAACGAAATGAAATGCGAATGGAAACGAAACTGGAAATGTCAACGCCTCGGGGCAAATATTTTCTTTACGCCGAAATGCGGCTTTAGTTCATTCCGATCACTTACGGTTCGAGGCGGGAGTGGTGCAGGAAAACAATTAATAGCAATTAACAAACCCAAGACGACAGGGAAATAAATAATTAAGTATTCGTAACCAATATTAAAATCTTTCGGTCTCGCAGCACGTCTTGGAACGTCGCTTTTCTGTTGCTCCAACTGCTGCGGGCAATCGGAAAAATCGATACATTCGACGGACGAAGAGAGTGAGAGAGCGCGGAAGAGCGTGGGAGAGCGGCTTTTTGAGACACAGAGAGAGAGAGGCAGAGAGAGCTTGGGAAGTTTACCGCAACAAACAAAGGTGCATGGTAAAACAATAATATCAAACAAGCCAAATTTGTTTACCTGATTCTAGAGTCAATAGGCAAAACGTCCGCAGCAATTAGCAATAATAACATAATACAATCAATAACTAACAACTACTTAGAAGGGGGGAAGGCTGGAATACCCTTCCTACCTGGAAGGGTTTCTATAGCAACTGCAATTGTAAAATTTAGCATTTTACACATACATATGCGTGGAACGGGATTTTTCCCAAGATTCAATGTATTATCTAAAAAATACAATTTTGGGCCTATTTTAACCGATATTAATCATTATTAACTTACACATAACATTACTAAACTAGCATTTTAAAAATGATTATTCATTATTTTTATAATTATCAATATATATTAAAATATATGATATAGTCGGTTGATATCTACAACAGAAAAAAATGTTGTGTAACAACCCCGACTATGCTGATCAAGAATATATATGTATATATTTTATAACGTGCGAAAAAAATATAAACCCTCATCAAGGGTATAACAATTCGATGACTCAAAGAGAGCGAGGGAGAGTGAGAGTAGGAATGAAGAGAGCGCGCATGATTCGAAATTCGGGCAAGAGCAAGAGAGAGATGTAAATGAGCGCGGGTGAAAGTGTGGGTGTGAGGGTGTTTTGTACGCCTGTGTACGTGTGTGCATGTGCGTCAGTGTTGCCACCCACCTAATCAGACGACACTCCCTTGACCTTTAACGTACGTGATTAATAAATAATAAACAACTGCAACAGCTGAGCAAAAATAATCAAGCGACCAAAAAGAATCACAAACAACAAAAACGTTTGATTTCGGCACGCCGAAGGTTTCTATATAAACTTGCAGATCTCGGTTTTTCTTTTGTAAGTCACGAGCTTTACTGTGTAACAATTATAAATACAGCAAAGGAAATTAATTGAGTTTTTTCTATGAGAAACTTGAGATTTAAGTGCTAAGATTGAGTCACACAGCCAAGATTGTTTGATTGAGATTACACATTTTTATAACAACAATATCACTATACTAATATATGGACAGATTATGAAAGTAATTTCCTTAGCTTAGTTTGTTTGCTTGAAATAAAAATTGCCTTTGAAATATATCTTCATCCAATGGATTATTTTATCCTAGTGAGAGGGATTTTCTCAATTTTATAGCGTGTAGAAAATGGATCTTTAATGTTCTCAATTTTACAATTTTAGTTCACATTGATCTTCACAGATAATAATTCTCATTTAAATATATTTTTATCCAATGGAATATTTGATCCCACCCTGCTCCAAAAAGTATGCTACAAACACAGTATATTTCCTATACCGATCCTTAAAAAAACGATCTACAGGCTTATTCACAGATTTACAAGTATTATAAATATTAGAAAAAATCACATTTAACTCACTCTCATTCAGGGGACTGAGGGCCGTCAGTTCGCAGTTCTTGGACGCATTGTAGCGGGCACTAGACTGGCGCTTTTCCTTGCGGACGATGGGAGTGCCGGTGAGGTTCAGGCCCTTGGTGATTGGCGTGGGCGGTGGTGCATCCCTCGGCGGTGTGCTGTCCTTGTCTTTGTTAGCCTGCAAAGGGGCAAAAGGGCAGCATTTCTTTATTAGTTTTCCCATGGCGTTCGTCTTAATTGCATTTACTAAAATGGTAAACAGAAACAAAAACAAACAGTCTCAAACAACAAAAGCAAAGCAATATGGTCGAAAAGCATACTCAAACGTAGCACTTGCAAAATCAGACCAGAGAGGGTTGTCCCTTGGGTGTTTTCGTCGATTCGTTGCCATTTCGGCGATCCCCTTTACCTTGGTCTGCGCGAATCCTTGACGCCTAAGCCGCGCTGCCTGTGGGTATGTTTTAGTCGGAGTTTAGTAATGCCAAACATAGAAATGTGCACTGGGACTGGGAACTTGGATTTCAATAAGTATTCCATACACATGTGGTTATATTGCAGCCATCTATCAGGTGGGTGGGTGGTTCATACCAGGCACTAATCAAGCGCAGTCTTATTATTTATATTTTCATAATTCAACTATTCCAAGGGGCTATGTTTTTTTAGTTTCAAAAATCCTTTAAAGCGATTTTTCGATTTTATTCGAATTTAATCTAAGCGCCTATTGGAGGCGGCTTTTTAGCGGGCTTAGAAAATTATAGGCTTTAAAAATCATTTAATCAATAACTGAAAATTAAAGAAAGAAAAATAGATCCTATCCTATCTTAAATCAAGAGCTTATAATGTTATTAGATTGTCTTATCTAATGCGTTATCAGTCAACAAAAATAGCTTTACCCAATTTAATTTACTATACAATTTTAGAGGGGGTTACTAATAATTTAAATTGGAAATAAATAAATAGTGTATTCCAAAATACAAAAGCAAATGCTTTAATATTTTTTGAAAATTAAAATTTTAAATATTCTTCAAATAATCAAATAATAATTTCCTCAAAATAAATAAATCTAATTGGAATCGGGAACAGGGCTGAGTGCTTGTTAGCTTGTAAAGCGTTATTGATAGATTTCTAATTTGATTTGTTATCCAAACGAAAACATTCACGATTGGCAACATTGAGAGTCTAATTGGTGTTGGTCATTCAGCTTGATGTTTGAGGGGGAGAAGGTAGTGGTAACACACATCATTCGCAGCGATAAGATTAGATAATGTTAAGGTGTCGGTTTGCAGTACTAGGAAGTGCTTTATAAATTGCTTATTAGACACATACTAATACACAACACATTTGCTCCAATAGACGAGTAAGCATTACTTTATGGTAACAAATTTTCAGGTTTGAATACAAAGAAACATACTACGTTTATACGCAAAATCAAACGAACAAGAACTCAAACCATAATTTTCACCATAAAAAATTAAACCTTTTGGAGAATTACGGGTTTTATGGTGATGAATGATTATAATTCCAATCTTTATGACCATCAAAACTAGTTCGATTTTTACTTTAAGTGGGTCGAGTTCCAATTAAATGGAAGTAAATAGTAGTTTTTTATCGAATATATAATGAATCATCTAAACTAATATTGAGTTAAGAGATGATTTTAAATGTAAAATAAAAGCAAGCTTTAAAATCAATTTTTGTAATACAATTTTTTGCGTATAAGCGTAGTAAAAGTAGTACTCCAAATAACGGTTAACACATGCGTAGGTGGACAGGTGATAGGTAAGCGAGTGATAGAGATAGATATAAAGATACGCAGAGAGAGAGAGAGAGTGGGGAGTTCAGTGGGTGGTGGGGGGATCATAAAACTCACCTCACTGCTGATTGGAGCACCGCCGCTTGTCACCACAATCGGTATGGTGGTTGTTGTTGCTGGTGCTGCTGATGCTGGCGTTGCTGCCGCTGCTATTGTTGTGGTTGCTGTTGTACTTAAGTTACTGTTACTCTCTTTGATACCGTTAGTGGCTATGACTAAGCTACTGCCGCTTGTGCTGTTGTTGTTTGTGGACGCCGTTTCGATTTTGGTTGCCGCCGATGTAGATGTTAATGCTACCGTTGCCACTGTTCCCACTACTGCTGTTGCTGCTGTTGTAGTTGTTGTGGCCGTTGCAACTGCCGCTGCTGCTGTTGTTGTTGTTTCTAACGCCTCGTTATCCATAATACGCAGTCAGCTTTTTGGCCTTTTCGAGATGCTATTTTGTTTAGCGCTCTCACTTACGTTTACCGAAGAGGAAGAAGAAGAACCAGCGAAAAAAAACAAACAAACAAACAAATACAACAGCCGGCTGATTGCTATCTGAAAATTATATATTTGCACTGTGGAGTGTCGAAAGAAAAGAAATTAACGTAGCAATAACTAAAAAACACCATGCAATTAATACACACAGAAACACACACATTTACGCTTGCGGCCAAAATAATAGTACCAAAAATGCTTTAAATTATTCATATAATTTGAATACTCTAACGACACAGGGTGCATCATAACAATACCCACATTTAAACCAATTTGAATTCCCAGTGATATTATTTGAACCGCAATTGTATGCTCTGCCAATAAGATGCGGAGCAACCTTTTAGAATCTCTCGCTTTCCAATTGGAATTGTCTTAATGGCGGAAAACCGCTTCGAATCAGAATCCAAAGTTGTCACAAGAAGTCCCAACATGATTTTCTAGCCAAGCCGAGCAAATCCGGTTCTAAACGGTACTAAAAACACGTTCGAGCATCCACACAACATGCAACGTTATTAAAGGTAGTATGTTCCTATTGGACAGGTGCGGGCATTAAAGGGATCGAATTATCGCTCCACGAACAAACAACAATACAGACAGACATTTTGATTTTCGCACAACTTACACTGAACGGAAATTAATAACAAAAAGATGCCAAAACACTCGCGGGAAGAGAGAAATTGGGAGAGAGTGATGGAGAGAGAGCGAGCGATGCGATGCGAGGGACGAGCAACAAGTTGCGAAGCAATGGCCGTCGTCCAATTGCTAGGGTTGCCAGACATGCGGCCGAAAACGGGAAGAGCGCTTTTCGGATGGTGTATAGGTGAGGGGCGGTGGGGGGCATTCTTTAACACAAATATTGTTTAAGAAATGAGCAAAAACCGTTCCACAGAGAGAAGGAGTGTCAAAGGGCGGAAGGGGGAGGAGGTTGGAGGAGAGAGCGCGATGACAGAGAGTAAAAATAAAATGTGTACTAGGCATAATTAATAGTTATTGCACTTGCAGTTCACAATAAATAGATATACGTGTGTGAAAATTGGGGGATAAAGTCACGGATGTCAAGGGGCGAGGTTGGAATTTATTGAAGGGGTTTTTTGATTACCGCCAGAAGCTGCAAGAACTTGTTCAATTTGCCCCTGCTGCGATTTAGGTTCGCCAACATTAAATTCACTGCTGATAAAAGCTGCTCTTTACGTAAAATGCGAAATTCTAACAAACGCACGCACACACACACACACACACTGGCACACTCGTCCGCACACACTCACTCACACGCACGCACACCGCGTTAATTCACTCGAGGCTAGGCTATGTGTATTATTTGCGCTGCAATTTCTTCGATCGCTGCCGTGATTTTCGCGTGCGAATTTCACAAGGCTCGCTCGCGAATTTCGCACTTGGCTGCTACACGGCCTATCGGCACCGGGGTCAAGTTCACCTTTGGCTCGAATGTGCTCCACATCAATGGCTTGTGCAATTGTAAATAATAATTTATGTAAACTGTTTTATTCACGCAACGTTGTCGGGCCTGCTCAATAGAAAATAGAGTTGCCAGGGCTGCGCGCGGTTAAACAGAGTTGCCACCCAGTCGAGGGCTTTCGATAGCTTTCCACTTTCTTCTGCTTTACTGTAGATCCGACAGAAATAGATGAACTTAATCGTTTTCTTTAACTTACTTTCATTTAGTTTAAAGAAAGCTTCCAGTTTCAAAAGGCAACCAAAGGCTGCCCTATTAATTCATACCTAGTGGCAGCTCTGTTACTCCTGCCTGGTGGCAACGCTGTACCAACATTGTTTATATTGCTTGCGAGCCATAACTTCCCTAATTTTATAAATATTTTCCAATTTGCTATGCAGATCACTATTAAAGTACTCAAGGGCCAGGACTGCACGCTGGAGGTGAGTTACTCCCCCCAAAATAATCAAGCACAATCCACTGAATGCGTGACTTCCCAGGTCTCGCCGACATCCACGATTCTGGAGGTAAAACAACAGATAGAAGCGGAGCTCCAAATATCGGCCGCCAATCAAAAGCTCCTTCTCCTTGGACGCCCTCTCAATAATGAGCAGACAATCGCCTCCTATTCAAACATCAAGCCCGGCACCAAGCTTAACCTGGTGGTGATGAAGCCCTGCCTGAGGGACAGCATTCTGCGCGGATTCCGCAGACACTATCCGGAGCAGCAGGCGGAACGGTTGACCAACGAGTTTATGGCCGACTTCGATAGGAAAATCACTGAACAGTCCCTGGATGATCTGGAGAGATTTGCAGACAGTATAATCAGCAGAGAGGCCACATAGTTTGTAGACGGTCCCCCCCAGCAACCCTTTCCCCCCTGGCTATGCAAATTTAATGTTTTTATTTTCTCCATGCGGTAGTAAAAATTAAGACTTGACTGAAAAAAACAAGAAATGACGACTATGGGATACCCCGTACTCACCATGTCGCTTTTTATTAACTTGCATAACATTGGAGAGGTTTGGTTTAAGGGTGATTACTTAAAAAATAAAGGGTGCCGTCATATAACGGTATTTTCGGCCAATATTTTATATAGATGAGGTTGCATATATGTATGTATGTATATGCATATCAAAATTTCATTTGAATGCTGTGTCAGAATATACAGTTAATTTAGTTTGCCATCACTACATAAAAGTATTAAAAAAATTATTTAAAATTCTTCAGATTAAATAATACCATGAAATGTGTCTCTCCTAATAGGCAAATTTATTTTATTTTAAATGTTAAGTCGAACATGCATTTATTGTAAACGTTTTACTGAGTAATATGAGTTCAAAATACTTTTAATGATTAGTGGTTAGTAAAAAATTATAAAAATAAAGTTATAGTTTGAAGTATTTTTTCGCTGCTCAAGAATATAGAATAAACATGGTTAAGTTTGTATGTATTATTCAGAGTTACAAAATAAGAGGCTCTTAAAGATGCTCCCCTAATCGGAAAGATCAAGAGCTATAATATTACAAGTATGAAGTTTTATTTTTAAACTTTTATTATTGAAATAAATTCTTATTGGAAGCTGATACAATATACCCCTTGGAAACTGTAATGATTTCGCAACACTCTGGCAACGCCATCCCCCCAGATGCAGCGGCCATTGCGAGCAGCTGTGCAGTAGTGTGCGTGCGAAGACGAGACGAAAGAGAGGAGAATGCGAGCTCTGTCGTGCAAAATTCTTGGCCGAGTTGCTAACTCCTTCCAACAAATCAATTCTGTGCGATCTCTGTCCAGAACAACTCCAGTCATGGTGAAAGTAAGTTGAAAACCGGCGCTAAAATCATCCGATTCCGAGCATAGAGCCCCGGCAGTTAAATTACATAAGGCCGGGGTCCGGTACATGCATAAATATTGATTGCGGCGGAAGAGAAATTGCACTGCACTCAGAGTGCAGTCATTGCAACTCAAGGTTACCGTACATTCCGTATCTGTATGTGTGTGGTGTGGCTTTTAATTTTAGGTCGGTGATGCCCTGCCCTCGGTGGACCTCTTCGAGGACTCCCCCGCCAACAAGATTAACACCGGCGACCTGGTCAACGGTAAGAAGGTGATCATCTTCGGTGTGCCCGGCGCATTTACTCCAGGTTGCTCCAAGGTAGGAAACACGTTGCGGAAGATAACTTTTATTGGTTTTCCACCAAAACCCACCTTATCTGAAGCATATGAGGTTTTAAAAGATTATGAAACGCAGCTTTAAAGATCTTATTTTGGAGAGCTTTCTGACACAATGTGTCAGCAATTTTGATCTTTTATTTTTTAACGGTTTTTATAATAAACCATTATTGTGAATTAATAATCTCAGAGCCAAAAAGTATATATTCCTTATACATTTAAAATTAATTGAAATTATTTTATCACGATTTTGGAGGAAAATTGTTAATCATTAAAAAGGAAATATTCAATTTGAAAAAAATATAATCCTCATATGCATCAGTAAAATAAGTCTAAGCTAAAATCGTCAAAATTGATTAATAAGTAATCAATACCGATCCCTAGACTCACTTGCCCGGCTATGTGAACTCCGCCGAAGAGCTGAAGTCCAAGCAGGGTATCGATGAGATTGTCTGCGTCTCTGTGAACGATCCCTTCGTGATGTCCGCCTGGGGCAAGGAGCACGGAGCCGGTGGAAAGGTTCGCCTGCTGGCCGATCCCGCCGGAGGGTTCACCAAGGCCCTGGATGTGACCATCGACCTGCCACCACTTGGCGGTGTGCGCTCCAAGCGCTACTCCCTGGTAGTGGAGAACGGCAAGGTGACCGAGCTAAATGTGGAGCCCGATGGCACCGGCCTCAGCTGCTCGCTGGCCAACAACATTGGCAAGAAGTAAATGGATTCCAGTCTCCCAATAAACGCTAGAAACTCATATAGTAACACTAGGCCGCAATGATATCAACTATGTCTTCAAAAGAACTATGAACAATATATGCGATTAGAGATGTTATTTCTATGTGTTTCTCTTATGTGTCTAGTTTTGGGCTTAGTCTTTAATCTTATTGGGGGGCTAGCGGTTGTCGGTGTTTGGGGCGATCTTCTGTGATAGCAGCTTGCCATAGCCGCCTCGTCCCGCATCGTAGTCCGTGCGATATTCATCGCGCACCTGTCCGCCGGTTTTGCCGCGTCCATATTGCCTGCCCTCAATAAATCCGGCGTCCCAGTCAACGCGAATTAGTCTGTCATCCAAACGGGTGCCATTCACGAATCTTAGGGGGATAGATAGAAAGAAAATGCATTTTAACAAATGGAAGATGTTAACGTCTTAAATAATAGTGAAATAAAACTATAGTGCTGATAAACATGCGAATAAATTTTCTCTTCGCTTTAAAACTATTTCCGATCCTTTTTTGAATTAAAGACTTAAGTAGGCATCAAGGAAAATACATATATTTTATAATTAAAGGATAATTATTAATTGTTTGGAAGGTAACCCCAATTTTCGGATATATATTAAGAATTTTTGGCGCATATTCTTAAGAACATTGCCACCTCAACGGTAAAATTTTTGAAACTATCAGTGACATTATACTCCGCTTAATTTAATCGCTTAATTTTTTTTCACCTGTCAAAGAATGACTTATAATATTACTGGGCATCCCAACTGCCCGCCGATGCGGTTTCCCTGCCGGAGAAGAAATCTCACCTCATGGCCGCCTCCGCCTCGCAGCGTGTATAGTACTCCACAAAGCAGAATCCGCAGGGCGTCTTCTTGTACTTGTCCAGGCCCATGACGATCACCCGGACATCGCCGCAACGCGAGAAGAGCTCATGGATCTGCTCCTCTGTCGTGTAGAAGCTCAGGTTTCCCACATATAGCGTAGTCGAATCGCGGAGAGACCTCTCTTGTTCGGAGCGGGAGCCCTGCAATGGGGTTATTTAATTACCAGCAACTGGTATAAGCCGTTTGTCCACTCACCTTGTAGTGCTGATCCCGGTAGGAGCTTAAATCCACGGATGCAGCCATTTTTTTCGAAATAAACTAAAATTAAAATTTCTACGCGTTTATTTAGCGGCGGCAGTTGAGCGATTGACAGTTCAATGCCCATTCTGATGTTTTCGCCTGTCATCGGGTGCGGTATATATCGGCTGACAGAAACGGTGACTGTAAACGATAGTTCCTTACCCACAGAAAATATACTTCCATTTAATATATGGTTTTAAGACCCCATAATTTATCTAAAAATAAAGTATTTGAACAGAAATATTAAAAAATTATTGTTAACAATATATATTATATTAGTTAATACAGTAAATAGGTAATAAATATATCTCCCATTGGTTTTTATTGGTTGTAGTTTTTATTTAAATAAAATACAAGCATACAAACATACAAAATCTTAATTAGATTAAAAACAATTGCAAAATCTTAAATGTTCTGCTTTTAAATAGAATAGGCAAAAATTAGTAGAGCTAAATAAAATTATTGATATTTAAATGAAGTTTTTAAAGGTTTTTTTTTAGTTTCTGTAACATAATATTCCGATAATAGAAATGTAGTGATTTTATGCGATAGTTTGCTATCGATACCAGCTGTGTTTACTTTTCGTTTTTCCAGCTCGCGTTAGAGCATTTCCACACAGCTGCGCTTACCCTGTCATTTCGGCTCGCTGTTATTATTAATTTTCGTATGGGGAAACTTTGTACTTGATGAACACCTCACAAAATTCCGGCAGCGCCAGCGCCAAGCGGCACCTGCGCTTTCGTGGAGACCACACCGCCAGCAGTCGGGTGGAGGAACTGCATCCGTTCCACCTCAACCATCAGGAGGAGACCAAACAGAAGAAGCCGCTCATCCAGGATGACGTTGCACCAGAGGAAGCGGAAGCAGCGCAGCAGCGTCTGCAGAGCGGTAAGGGCTAAACAAATTTAAGGGTTTCATATTGGACTAAGACATCTCATTTTTGGAATTTCACAAATATTATCTTTTAAGAAATTAATTGTACAGGTTTCTGTCCACAGAAAAACATGTCTTAAAAATAATTTTGGAAAAACATGCTTAGTTTCTTTGATATAAAGAATATTTTAAAGAATAAAGAATAGGGCTTTAAATATTCTAGTGTTCAATAATTATCGGATATAACCCATTTTTAGTATTTGCTAGCCATTTTCCTTGAAGAAGTTAGTTTTAATAAATAAGTATTATTTCAATTGTTTTGCATTTTTGACTGAGATATTCTCTTTTTCAACTTAAAGAAATGTTTAAAGTTTTCTTGGCCTAAGAATGCACAGCAATAATTTTAAGAAAACTATATAAAACTTCTTTGATATCAAAAACTTAAGTATTATTTGTATTACCTTTCAGAGCCCACTGAATCCTGGACACAGACCTTCTACGACTTCTTCAAAATAGAGATGACCAGGGGCTATATGCTGGAGCACGACGAGGAGCGTTATTCGGCGCGTCGGCAGAAAATCTACAGCTTTATGCGCATACCGCGGGATCTGGAGCGCTTCATGGTCTATGGGCTGATGCAGTGCGCGGATTCCTTCCTCTACATACACACCTTTCTGCCCGCCCGCTTCCTAATGGCCGTTTGGGCCCTGATTTCCCGAACTGTGGCCCGGATTTTCCGAACACGCAGCGGTGGGCAGAGATTGCTCTGGCCTGCCGAAATTTGTGATCTGCTCAAGGGCGCCATCTGGGTGACGGTGACGCTCATTATGCTACTGGTGGACACCAATAGGGTGTACCACATCATTAAATCGCAGTCAATCATCAAACTATACATATTCTACAACATGCTGGAGGTGGGGGATCGTCTGCTCGCCGCCTTCGGTCAGGACACCATCGACGCTCTCTTCTGGACGGCCACCGAACCGAAGCATTCCAAGCGCAAACACTTCAGCCTAATCACGCACATCATCTTTACCTTGATCTATGTGATTCTTCACAGCGGACTGATCATGTTCCAGGTGGGTTAATTTTTCGATTTAATATATATGGCATAGATCCTGTAAATCTGCCAGAAGTGTGAACGACACAACTCCGCCCCTATAAACTATATATGTATGGTATATATTTCATAGATTCAACTGGCGAGTCGATTTAGTAATTTTAAACAAAATAATGGGATATACTGGGAAGAAGTTGGGAGAAAATTAAACCAAAAAAGTTAAAACAATGGAAAATAGGAATTGAAAAACACAGATGAATATATATAAAAAATACTGGGTAAATAATGATAAATAGTGGGTAAATATTAGTAAACGGGGGAGCAATATTAACTAGCAGTTTTTCAACCATTCTGCAATTATTTACTTCTCTCTTCGAGTGCCTTTTCTTTTTCTCTCCTACTCGCCATTTCTTGTGATCTTCCACTCGCTGTTTATCGCTCTCACCTACTCGTCATTTCGCGCTCTATTTCTCCTTGCACACTTGACGTGACGTCACAATGAGATGACATGTACCATCAAAATGGGTTTCCAAGGGACATTGCGAAAAAATTTATCAAATTGAATATAAAAAGTACTTTTACAATGATTGATATATGTATTTAATGCAATTATGAAAATTATTTATACCTAATATTCTTCCAGGCCACCGCCTTAAATGTGGCAGTCAACTCCAACAACAAGGGCCTGCTGACCATCATGATATCCAACAACTTTGTGGAGCTGAAGGGTTCTGTGTTCAAAAAGTTCGACAAGAACAACCTGTTTCAACTGACGTGCAGCGATGTGCGGGAGCGCTTCCACTTGTCTGTGTTGCTGTTTGTCGTGGTCATCCAGACAATGAAGGAGTTCAACTGGAGCATTACCCAGTTCTTTGTAATGCTGCCCGACTGCTTTGCAGTCCTTATCACCGAGATCCTCATCGATTGGGTGAAGCATGCCTTTATCACGCGCTTCAACGAGCTGCCGGAGAGCATCTATCGGGAGTATACGACCAGCTTGGCATACGACATGACGCAGACGCGTCAGAAGCACGCCTTCTCGGATCACTCGGATCTGGTGGCCCGACGCATGGGCTTCATACCATTTCCCTTGGGTGTTGTACTGATCAAGGCCATTTATTCGGCAGTGTCATTTGACAACCTGGCGGCATGGCTGCTCTTCCTGCTGGCCTTTCTCTTCGCCATGGGTCTGCGTATATGTCTAACGATTTGTGCTCTGGGCAAGGCGTGCAAGCTGATGAAGGAGCACCAGTCGGAGCGGAATAGCTCCACGCCGAGCAGCATGACCAATGTGCCTGTTGTGGGAGCTGCAACTGCTGCCCCTTCAACTACTTCCCAGGGCGGCGGGCAGAATATTCACAATAATAATAATAACAACAGTATCGGTTCGAAGCCAACTCATCAAGTGACCGTAACAATGATGACCCCGCCCGGTGGCGTTGTTAATCTGGATGGGAGTCACAATTTCTCGCGCGTCTCCCTCACCTCCACATCGACGCCAAAGAAGGCGATCAGCGAGCAGGAGCTGGACGTCACCAACTCGCTGGAACTGGGCGCCACAGCACTTTTCTCCAACAGCGATGTGGACTTGGATGACGTGTGTCTCAACGAGCAGGTGACCAATGCCAATGCCAGCTCAGCCGTCCAGGAGATTTACCAGGAGCAGGATCTGGTACGCAGCCAACCGGATCTGATGCTGCTCAACGACTCCGGTGGTGGGGAAGCGAGTCCCAAGACCAAGAAGGCAGTCCACAGGCTGCCCAAGCGCACGCACAAGCGCTCGGAGTCGGAGCCGGGCATTCCCAGTCTGGCGGAGAAGGGGGCGGCTGGAGCTTCCGGCGGTCTTGCGGGCGGCAATCAAACAACTCAGCTGTAGCCATAAATCGATGCTAATTTATTATATATTTGATTTTACCTTGTACGTAGTTGCGATTTTGATATTTTTGTTTATCGCTAAATTGAATAAGAGTGCGGATGGATGTCGAAAATGTATTTAGTTGATAGCTCAAAATATTTTATCAAAATGTTCTCCTAGATAATGAAGATGTGCCTAAAACAGCTTTTCACGGTGTGGAGGTGTTTCTGTAATCTATTTAAATCGATTTTGGCATGTAACTTACACTCAAACCAACCAGAAGGACTGTCATTGAGCTCTTAAAATAATAAAATACAAAATAAAATTGTTTATCTTCAATACAAATTATGATTAATCTATAATATTAACTACAAATAGATATGGGTAATTATTGTTTGAATTTTGCATTGATTTCGTTGTTATAAACACAATTTAATTTACTTTATTGGTTTACAACCAAATTTTGTTCCTAATTTTAATTTGTATAGGTTTACTTTAATAACAAAATAAAGGCCAACTTTCACATTATGGTATTTGAAACAAAAACAAAAATGTTTTAATAGAGCAGGTGCTCTATATCCGCCAGATGAATCCAATGACGAATAAAATGCTGGCAATAACTTAAATTGGGTATCCTTTAAACGAATTTTACTCGTGGCGTATGAGTAATATTTTCTAAAATATTACGCATTCGAAATATTACTTATACGCCGCAAGTACATTAATTGTAAATTTAAACTACGCTTTTTTGGTAATTAATTGAGCATTAAGCATCTACTTAAAATATGGGAATTTTTAATTTAATGTATTTTATTTAACAAATTTAAAGATCTTCCTGGGGTTTGTTGTGAGGGAGATTTTAAATGATGTATTGGGTTTTTCGATGCCAATGAATATATTCCAGCAACCCACAAAAATATTCGCATTTATAATGAGCACGTATAATTTATATAATCTATCTTCTAACCTTTAACATTTTCCATTCAGTCAGTTGACAGTCATCGCCTTTTTTAGCCCCCGCCCGTTTACAAAATCAAATGCCTAAGTTTACCGCAAATTCCTAGGGGCAAAAATGGCTTTCAGCTTAGGGAGAATTTGTTTTCTGGATTTGCTCCAAAAATGTTGTTGCGTTTGAGAGCTTGCCACGGGTGGTGATGTGGGAAGGGGAAGGGAAGGGAAAGGGGAAGGGGAAGGAATGTTGTTGGAGTGTGGCGCCCCCAGTTGGTTTTCATGAATGAAAAGGTTTCCCGCTTTGTTTGCACGCGTAGAAAAATCAACAAGCTTCAAATGGAGTGCTCCCCTTGCCCACATTCGCCTCCGATTCTTGGCTCCAAATACAAGCCACCCATCCATCCAACCATCCAACTCCTCCACTCCTCTGCAACTTACACGCGCGTGTACGCACAAACAAACAAACTCAGTCAGATATATGTATGTATATAGCCCTGCCATGGGGCGTATCAGTTTTATGAATGAAATTTTACGCTGACCTTGGAGCAGCGCATTGTGGTTGCGTCAGTGCCCTGAAAAGGGGAAGTTTCGAAGTTGTGCCGAAGTTGTCGGAATCCCTCGTCCCGAAATCCCCCCGATCGCCCCAACAGGGTCGTGTGTCCGGGCGCATGCTCACCAAAATCGCGACCCCTTGCCAGGCGTTTTCATTCATGAAATGCCCTGCTGTTTTCATGAATGGCTCTTTCCCTTTTTCGATTTCAAGGACATGGCATGGCGTCCTTATCGATTTTCCCTTTCGCATTTGATGCCCGAACATTTTCACATTCGCTTTCTGCGTGGGCGAAAAGTCGTTTTTCACTCCTTGTTAAATGAATTCGCCAAGATTTATTCCAGGTTTTTGGGCGTAGCATTTAAAGTGGCGGAAATGGTTTGCCAGTGTTTTCTATATCCACATCCGTTGCTTTAAAACATTCAGATTTTAATGTACGTAGCAGAATCAAATAATTACATAATTCAAGAATTTTTAGATATTATTATAAAAATGTATTACTTTATAAATATTTATTTTTGGCTTTAAAATCAAAGGTTTAGAATCAAGATAGCTGATATTTTCTATGTATAATAATTTTTGTTTGTATTTAAAAACATAAAAACAATGTACATAATAACCTTTGTTGAATTTTGTAATTTAATAGAGGGTTTCAGCTATTTCTCTAAATAAATAATAAATATTTTTGTTCTTTTTGTTCTCTAAATAAATAATAAATTGGCTAATATATATATTTCTATAAAATAAATATGAGGCCTTTAAATTCATAAATATAGCTTAACAATTATATACAACAAAATAGCTACAAAAATTTTTAGTGAATGAAAAATGTAAACAGAAAAGCTAACATTAATCTTTAAAAACTTTAAAATGCCTGTAGAGTTGACTTGATTAAGTATAATTTTATTAATCTTATAAGTTTAATTTCCTAAAATGTTTTCATGTTGATTTAGCTGGTTTTGTATATCCTACCCAAAAAGAACAAGGATATACTCATAACGTTGAAATTCACATCCAACAGAATGAGGAAATATTGGTTGCTTACTTTCGGGCTGACGTATTAATTGAATTGCAAATACGTGCGGCATAGTTTATGGGCGCCATCCGAAAACTTTGAACCCTCCATATCCGGCAGCCGCTTGGTCTGCGTTAAAAATAGCCTTGAGTAAGTCCACTGGGAGCTAAACACACACACACACACACAAAGGCCACATATATATATTTGTGTATATAAATATATATGTATAACCGCAAGTTTTATGAATGAAAGTACCGCACCCAGCACCCAAGGCCCAAAGCCCGGCATCGAATGCCGAGTACCCAGGGCAATGCTTCACCTTGCTCTTGACTGCCGCTATGCCCCATAATTTATCGATTCGCTCTCCGGCTCCGGACCTGCGCATTGTTCCCAAATAGATACAGATACAGTTCAGGCACAGATACAGCAACAGCAACAGCTACAGCCAGAGCTACATATATGTATAGCTATAGCCACGGCTCCAGCTGCTTATCGTTGACACATTGGCGTCAATGAGCTTTTCCCGATGCAACCCGTAACTGTTGCTTCCCACTGACGTCATAGGAATGAAGATGGAAGAGGTCCTGGGGATGGGTTGTGGCATAACCATTAACTGAACCTCAGGTGCACCCTTCAAGCTAAAATTATAATTCTGTTTAAACATAATTCATTACAGATACACAGGCAAGTATTTATATTATTATTATTAGGTTATTTAAAGGTTTGTTAATTTTTTATTTAGTTTTTTTTTGTTAAAAGAACATTTGAAGGAAGATTTTATTTTAAACAAGTTTTTATGAAATCAACCATTTATTTAAATTAAGAATATCTGAGCATGTGTACACAAATATATTTTGAATGCCATAATTGTACATTGCTAAATACTTTAATAATAATAATACTTTATAATTCATACAGCAATTGTAGGACTGGAAGCGGCAAAAGCAAAATATCCTAGCTCAGATGTTGCGACTGATGCTGATGAAGTCGCGGAACCATTGATACCGCACCAGCCAGCTCTGAAACACACCGCCGAGCACGTACAGACGGACCGGAACATAGTCGACCTGGGCCACAAATTCGTTGTCGTTGTCGGAGGAACTCTCCATCTCGCTGTCGGAATCTTCATTAGACAGCAGGACATCCAGGGCGATGAGGGCGTGGAGTAGGAAAACGACACTGCACACCAAGGTGGTTGTTGCTTGAATGCGCGCGTAGCTTAAAAACATGTGCAGAGGTTTCTCTGGAAACCTTATATCATCCGTATGGTCGGAGTACACTATGTAGAAGCCATGCTCGGCCTCGGCCAGCAACATTAGCGAGCAGACCGTGTAGACCACGAATCCAATTAGCGGACGCACCACCTCCTCCAAGATCGATGTGGGATTCCCGGTGCAGATATTCACGCTGGCGAACATAGTCAGAACGCTAAAGGTGTAGAAGGACAGCAGGTAGAAGTATTGGGTCAGCTCCTTATCAATCGAATCTTCATTTAACAGTTCGACATTCATTGATTCCAGGTGATAGTTCATCAGGATCAGATTCAGAAACATCTCCACGAAGTAGAATAGGAACAGCACCGGCCGCATATGGAATAAGTAGGTTCTCATTATGGCAGTGTCTTCCAGTGGGTACTTGACAAATAGTGCTCAGAAAGCTGGACAAGATCTAAAACCTAGTGTATGAAAATGTCAATAATTAACCAACTTTTAGATAACTAACATTAGTATTAAGAATTATCGTTCCAATAAGATTCCTCTTAAGAATCAAGAAAATAAATATGAGCCCTCAATTTCTGTAAATTATTCATGGTTTTAAAATGGAATTTCACAGTTTTAAGAAAAATGTTTTATACTAGTATATTTTTTATGATTTCATTTTATATTTGTGAATAACGAAATTTAAAAATGTACAATACTTAAAAATAATTTAATATTTTATTTGCTGCCAATAATTATCCAAACTATAACATTAGTATTATATAATAAATACTTAATACGAGTATATTACCATTTATAGCAATTTTTTTTTAGTCTGGAAGATTTTAATCCAAATTAAATTTTGTTGTATATTTGGGTATTTCTGTGCAACTAGACACTAGCCAAAATGTGTATCCAGGTGTGGAGCTATAGGAGCAGATACCTGGCATCACCGAACACCACACGCTTTGTTGTGGCTCCGACCTCTCGGTTGGAAAGTGCTGCTTGGGCTCGGCTCATCATAAAAAAAAACCACTTCACATTTGCTGGTGGTGCTTTGGGTACTGTTGGTGCTTCTGGTGCTGGACGGACTGCGTCTGTCTCCTGGTGGCGCGGTCGCTGGAAACAGTAGCAACGTTTGCCTGCCAGTTTGATGCTGTTGACTGCTGTTGACGGCGATTACGTTGATGACGCGAGACCGCAACGAATTTACGCGCAATTCTCCACCGTGCTTCAGCTTCAGCTTCATCTTCAGCTTCAGCTTCAGCTCAAGTGCGAGAGGTAGCCCGAGCGGCAAGCATTTAAATGAATTGTGTACACACGACCCGGGACTGCAGCCAAAAAATGTTAGCACTCTCTGACCGGCAAGTCTACAAAAATCAGGGAATAATTAATTAATTCATAATATTTAAAAAATATTATTTCTGGAGGTTTATAGTTCGTAATTCTGTATTCTTTTCAATGTGAATTTATAGGCCTCATTTTTTTAATGTTTTTTAAGTATACATTTTAACTCATATTTATTGAAGGAATCAAGCCATATTTCAGCATATTCAAAAAAGTTTATTTGAATATAAGAATGAAATATGTACACACGAAAAACACAAAATCTCAAAATAATAAACCATTTATTCATCGCTATAATGAAAAAATATGGTTGGTAAATAATATTTTAAGCAACAATTTTTTTTAATTTTTTAATTCGAATTTTAGAAAGCTTTTAAAATTTAAATTAATATTTATTAAAGAAATCTCACAATATTTCAGCATATTTAAAACATTTTTTTGGAAAATAAGTATAATCTCTGATTTTTTTGGTAAAGAGATAAATTATTTATTAAACTTTAAGATTAAATGCAGTCATTGTTAATTGTATATTGCATCGTATATTTATTAAAGAAGAAACTGTAAGGTTGTGCATCCTCTATTGTTAACGAATTTTTTGGCCATGGTGTAGATTAATCTGTTTGTTGGCCGAAAACACAGAACAACTGCAAAAAAAAAAAGCAAAACCAGTGGCCGCTTTTGTTGTTGCAGCCACCTCTACACATATGTGGATGTGTGTGTGTGTGTGCTTGTGGGCAAAGTAAAAGGGTTAATTCATTTGGCCATTTCGACTGCGTCATCTCTTGTGGCTTCTTAACATAAAAAAAGGAAGCAGGAGTCGGAGGAGGAAGCTGGCGGGGGATGCTGGTGCAATTTTGACAAGCGAACACACCGCGTGAAGCGAGTTTAAGTGCAACAAAAGCGGTGCTGTTTTTTTTTTCTGTTCCTTTCTTAGCCCGCTCAAAATTCCTGGGATCGCACAGTAGTCAACAGGGGCTTCATCCTGGACGCTTTTGTTTTCCCATTTCGTTTGCTCAAGTTCAACTTAAGCGCGTGTGCCCTGCCCAAGTCTATGTGGTTTATTTATTTATCCTTTTTTTTCAGTTTATTGCCGCTTTCCGCCTTTAGCTTCGCCCTCTTGATTTGAGATCGGCCATCTTTAAAAAAGTTCTAGGGTGCCTCTAATTGCATGATTTGATCTTAATTAAATTAAATTGAATTACCTAAATTTATTGAGAAAACCTTCATCTACTTTTATCATTATTTTTATGATATTGTTTTTAAGGTTCCTCTACAATTGTATCTCTCATAACCATAAAGTGTTAAAATAGTTAGTATTCAGATGGAATATAAATAAAGAACACTTTCCAACCAAAGCTTAAAAACTATTTGTAAGTATTTCAACTCTTTAATATAAAATATACAAATGTTTAGATAGGCTTAGCAGTCATCAAACTGAATTTAACTACTTGAATATCTTTTAGACAAAGCATTTAAAGCTTGTAATTGACATTAACCAAAAATATGAAATTATTATTATTTTTTAATATGTAAATTTTAAACATATATTTCATATAAAAACATCTCTTTAATTTATATCATTCCATTATTCACTTTTTAAAATGATATACATACTCAAATCGAATGCTTATCAAATTGGGAGATAGAGGAATAACTAAAGATTTAATAACATAGTAGTAGAGGTATTCCCTCGATATTGAGCGTCATTGTATTCACATCCCTCCACAATTAAGCCGGCCAAAGTCTTATGTAATCTGGAGCAGTACGTGGCCAGTGCAAATTGCTAGCGTTACGCCCATCCCAGGGGGCATGGCAGCAGCAGCAACAGTACCACCAGGAGCAGCACCAGCCACATGCCATTACAACCGGCTAAATGCAAGTGCATAAATAACAATTACAGCTGCAGCGGCTGCTCCGACTCCGACTGGGAAAACGGGAACAATAATGACAATAATAGGCAACTCCGCCGCTCAGGTGTCAATTGGGGGCCGCGGTGACCGGCGGCCATTTTGGCAAAAGCGCATTCTACTGATCGCCATATATATCGGCATATAATGCCCGTTGATTATTATGTTTACACTACCCGGCCGGCCCGTTGCCGGTCCGGGCTGAGATTGCTGGTCCCGGTAATGATCCCGCACCAAGCAAATCTCAATGCAAATCAACGGCAATTAATAATTCATCGCCCGCTGGGCCTCCTTCCATGGCGTCCGATGGCAATTATGCGCCACCCTGCGGCCGGGTGCTTGGAGGGGATCGGATGGGGGAGCGGCAAGAGCACCACAATGAGCTGGAAACCTCCATGTGCTGGCCAACGAGAGGGTCGATCGGAAAACTTATTTTCGCCATACTAAAGTTTTAGACAGTTTTTATACAAATTTTTGTATTTCAAAACTTTTTTTTTTAATTAAAGCTTATTACTATTAAAAACATAAATAAATATTCCCAACACTTTTAGCTATTAAAAATATCTGTTGCATTGCAACTTTGTTTCAAAAAACGTATATTAAAAACAAATTATTTTTGTAATTTTATCTCCTGAAAAATACGTATACGTAATTTGTGTATTAACATCTTTAAAAATGTATTTTATTTTCATGAACACCATCAAAGTATGTACACTCCAAATATTGATGAGTGAGAAACTTAATGATGAATCTAACAACTTCAGAATCCATCCTCGCATATCTAACAAAATCTTAGACTATATTCAATAAAAAAATTTAATATGCAAAACAGCCGGACAACTGGCGGAGCACTGCACACTGCAGTACAAATTGCTCCAGTGGCCAAGCCGCCTGTCGTCCAATATCAGCAGATTTGCAATAAAATATTTGTCTGGCCGTCGCTTTCAGTCGCTGGAGAATAAACTGGAGTGTGAGCAGAAGTGTGAGGTGGGCCAACAGTGGGTCGTCGAGTGGTCGCCGCCTGGCTACTGCAAATTATTTATTTGCACCTTTCGCCGCCATCGGTCGGACTGTGGCCTCCTCCTCCTCGTCCTCCTCCTCCTGCGATGCATTTCCATTTGCTTATCAAATCGCTGGCAATCGGCAGAGTGAGAAATGCAGGGCAAATATAAATATTAGCCGCCTGGAAAACGGGTGCCACATGAGTCTTGGACAAACAGAGGAGGGGGCAGGAGGCAGGAGGCAGGGGTATGAGGCAGGGGCAGGAGGCAGGTCGCTCTCTAAGACTGGCGTATGAAATTAGGCTCTGCCAATGCGCCGCCAGCTACTTCGACCTGTCCGATACATGAAAAGTGTGAAAACGAATTAGTGGCCGAGCTTGGGGAACTCGAAAATACCAAGACCAGCCCAGTTCCGATCCAGCTCCAGCTCCAACTGGACTGAAGCAACCAGGGCTGAGGGCAGACAGAGGTCGCACTAGATATTCAACTCTTGGGAGTTCGTGATTTCTAATCAAGTTACAATGTAATTTTGCGGATTAAATTTATAAGCGACAGCCAAAGGGGCTCCTTTAGAATGAATGATTTCGAAAGTATAATAAATATTGTAAGGGAAATATTTTAAATAATTTATGGACTACAAAGTTATACAATTTTATGTCTAATATTAAGAAGATTTTATTTTTTAAGAGCCATTTTACTCTCCTCAGCCAATAATACATTATTTATTAAATGCATAAATATTATGAGTATTAAATTTTACATAAGTATGAGAACGATTCCCTATTACATTTTATTTTTTATTTATTTTAATTCTACTATCCCTACCCAACCTAAATTATATGGTTTGATGGAATATGTAGTTGTGCTGGATGCCCTAATTATGTAAATTAGGAATATCAGTTTATATACTAAATATAAACTAAGCTTTTAGGTTTTAAATTGCCTTTCACATATTTTTGGTTCTACAACATTCCACCTTGACGACCCCTCCAAAACATATACATATTTATCTGTTAACATATGATAATAAAACTTTACCCATATATGTTGTAATGCAACTCCCAAAATGCAATTACGATTAATTTACTGCTGCTCTTCGCTCACAACTCCTGCCGCAGAAGGCTCCACAAAAAAATGAAATAAATAAATAAATGCAAAAAGAGTTGTCCTCGAACGACTTTCAACACATGTTGCTTGTTTACTGTTTGCTCCACAAATGCCAAATGCGGAGAACGAGAGCTAAATTGTCACTTGCACACGGGCGCCCAATAATTATAACAATGGGTGGGCCGGGCCGGTCAGCCGCGGAGCTGTAAACTGCGTCATGTTCACAAATTTGTTTGCATTCCACAACGGTGGTCAGACGCCGCTGACAAAATGCCCAGAGCCCCGCCGAAACGCACAAGAAATGTGGGGAAAATCTAAAAGGGGGAGGGGCAGGGGAAGGGGGGGGGGGGGGTGTGGAAAAGCTACCAAGCTCAGCGCAAGCTGTTGGAAAATTGTCCAAGTGGCCATCGTCACATATGACAAATTTTGTTGTTGAAAATCGTGTAGCTGTTGCGTGTGGCTTTGCCAATCGATGGGGTGTGCAGAGAGAGGGGGAGCGGGGGGTGTGGCAGAGGGAGGGACACAGAAGAGGAGAGGAGAGGGTGCCACATGCGTGGCGCATGCGTGGCGGTGGAGTCGGTGACTATGACAAATCGGCACATGGCAGGCGGCCAATTAGCAAGAAGAGAAGTCCACACAGACTGGTCCGATGGTACCTGATAGACTTAAGATTAATTACGTCTAAAGCCTGGCTGAGCTTCTTTTATGTGGGGAATATATGGATGACCATACAGATCGATCCTATCTTTATAATTCCATGTATGGTTAGTACTGCAAAACCATTACAACTAATCTTATTGCAATAAATTATTTGAGATATTTTAATATTAATACTATTTTAGAATTGAGAGATTATTTAATTTGTTAATAAATTTAATTTCATAATTTATTTAGTTCTTATATTACAAAAGCGAATTTTTTAATAACTTTCTTCAATACAAATTTCCTTTTAAATACTACAAGAGTGTGTTCCACCTTTACACTATATAACAATGTAAAGATTCTTTTACTACTTTTAATTAAGAGCGAATTTAATAAGCTTATAAATTGTATTTCATATTGTTACTCTCATATAATGTATATTAAAATATATAATAAAAACGAATTTATTAATAATATCTTCCAAATTTTCTTTCCTTCCAAATACTATAAAAGTTGGCACCAACTCTTCTACTATTTTTAATTAAGATCGGATTCAGATCGATAATAAATGGTTTTACTTTTCGTTACTCTCACATAATGTATTTAAATAATATATTACAAAAACGTATTCATTAATAATTACTATTCCTTTAGCAAAATTTCATTTAAAATACCACAAAAATCGGCATAAAATTTTTACACTATATACTAAAGTAAAGATTCCTCAGACTCTGCGTCCGAAGGATGAAACATAAATTGGACATTTTCTATCGGGGTGTACTCCTCTTTTAGATATTCCACATTAATGATAGCTCTTTTGCGATCCCAAAATCCAACCTGCTGAAGAAAGAATAAAATTAATAATTTAAAATTAGCAATTACCAAAAACACCAACGATCTTTTTGTAAGAGTTCCACAAGATTTCACAATCCCTGATCTTAAATGTCAAGGGAAACTTTTTGTTCTCACGACTTCGCACTTTGAGAACGGAATGAAGGAGATCCTCAGTCACTTTTGGACACCTAACAAGCAAAAGATCCTTGAGATTGGGGCTGCTCTTGATGAACTCCAATAGCTGCATATCCGTAAGATCACTGCAATCGCAAAACCCAGCATGATGTTGGGATGCTGGCAGGTTCATCTGTGACATGGCCTGGTCATTAAATTGACAATTGATCAGCTCCAACTCATCCAAATCTCGGCATATATTTAATTTCAATGTACTCAAACATTTGAGTCTGCAGTTCAGTTTAAGTCCTTTTAAGGTATAGCCTCTTTGATGAATTACACTTGTTAGGGCCTGGAAGGTGTCCTCAGGATCTGTGATCTGAGTGATCTTTAGATCGGATAAAGTTCTTATCCGGAGGATTTCATCGGTGTTCTTCAGAAAGTTGGGAAGATTCAATAAGAGCGATCTGAGATTCTTGCACTTATAAATGCCCTGCAGTTGGAGAATTGTATCGCCTGTTAAATGCCATTCCCTTAAGGGAACTTTACTTGAGATTATGGCCTCCAGAGCTGTCATGGAAATCTCATCACAGATCTTGAGACTCACCAGCTTCTTGAATTGTTCAATAAAGCAGGCGTGGACAGGAGCATTAACCTCCAGATGACGCAGATTTTTCATCAGCTTGGGCAATGCATGGAAAGGCCACTGCCTAAAATTTCGGGATCCCCAGGTCTGCGAATGGCTCCAGGATATCTCACAGCTCTCCACCAGGGGCAGTTCATCAACGCCAGCCTTCTCCAGAATATTCAACTCCTCCTGCAGCTGCTCACTCCGAAAATGGGCGCTCCGGAAACTCTCGCTCATATACTGCAGAAATTTATGTAAACTAGCTCCGTGCAGTTTAAACTGCAAATCCGACAAGTCCAAGTGATTGTGTTTACTTTGCCACATCGAAACTAAGGCATTCGGAACATTCTTGGACATCCGAGAGATCAGGGACTGTTCAGAGACAGTCAGCTTCTTCAGGACCGCAGTTACCAGGTTTAGGTCAAAATTATCTGTATCCGAGTCGCTGCTCTGCACCTCAACTTTCTTGCGTCTTTCCTTCTTTATGTGGGGAGCCATTCTTGTTTTTATTTAAAAATTACAAATATACAAATTTATAAAGTTATACGGAAAATAAAAGAAATCGATGCCTGCTGAGTAAGTCAACAGTGAACTTCATAAATTTTTATTACAGCTGTGAGCTAGCAATAGGAGTAAAAATCGAATTGTTTGATACTGCACAAAAAAACAATGTTTATGCAATTTTAATGGTTCAAACTAATTTTTTTTTTTTAAATATATAATAGTATTTAAAGAAATATATAGCAAAAGAAGGGGACTTTATGTTATAAGGACGCTTAAAAAGAATGATAATAAAATTATAATCAAAAACTCCTTACAAAATATTGGGATTTTTAAATTATCAAAATATAATATAAAATATAAAAGTTTTGAGAATATCGTATATACCAACAATTTGAATTAATGGAAATTACATGTAATAATAGTTGAAATAACATTTAAGCCTTCGTTTGTCAATTTTAATAAGATTTAATCCAGAAATATAAATAATGGTTGGGTGTAAACTGTTTCTAGATTATTAATTATCCACAAAGTTTTAAAAACAAAATCATGTGTTCAATTTAATTAAAAAGGTATACAATCATTCTTAAATCAAAATGAAAAAATATTAACAAATTTATTTGTATGTTAAGTACATGATAATTTTTGTTCATAATAAAATAAATTTTAGATAAGCAATTACATATCTATAATAAATATTTCCAAGTGTTAAAAAGAGTGGCTCAAAATTCACAAGAAAAGTATAAATGTCATTTTTAAAGAATACATTAAAGCGAATATAAACTCAACTGAAGTTGTTAAAAATTGTATGGAAAAACTAGTTGTTCAACAGAAATGTTGGTGACAATCACAGCTAGAGACTATTTCCAACATGACACTTGTGGACACTGGGAGATTTAAGCACTGCTACCACCCTGCTGAGATCGGATGCTAACGAGCCATGGATATGTTTTCATTCCAAACTGATTTTGTTTTATGGGCACGGGCATGGTGCCGACCTGATCGACGGGGACACTCGATCCAATCCAGTTGGACATTTTCTAATGCCGTCCGTGGCGGCGGCACTTCTTGAAGCTCTCCTCCGGGCAGATGACCGAAACTCGGCGCTAATGAGCCGACGAGTTGTTGGGGAACTTATTTATGGCACTTGCCCGCTCATATCTCGGCTTTTGTTTCCAAAACATTTTGCTGTGGCATCAATTAAGCGATTGGCTAGCCGTCGCGACCGAAATGTGAAATTAAACAAGTTCCCGCCAGCCGAATCGAATTCGAAAAGAAAACTCGGAGCTTTGGAAATATGACACAAACTCGTTAAAATTGTGTGTGTGAGTGTGTGTGTGCGTGCCTGCGTTGGGAATATGCTGCTGGAAAATATTATTGAAATGTAAAATTTAAATGTTTTATTAATATTTTTCAACAGCTTCGGATGCAAGTTAATTAAATTTGTGTTACTGCCTTTGTTTTGTCGTTTCCTAGCTGTTGTCGACAGCCGCAGCAATTCTTGCAACTCCTGGACAGCTAAGACACATTCGAGGAGGCGAACAAAAAATAGTTTGCCGTTGGGTGGCTGTGAAACACCCAACCAGATGTGGAAACGATTGGATTTGCAGAAGGTAGATGCATCCAGGCTAACAATTTGTCAGTGACGGTACCGGGAATATATCAAAATATATTTAAAAATATTTCATTAGGTGAAATAATTGGTGAAATATTTAATAATATTTTTTTTTTAACTGGGTTTAAAGAACTTGCTTAAAAATAATTTTTAATTAAGCTAAAATAATTTTTGGCATCATTGTTTCATTTCTAAGGAGTTCATTTTTCCACAAGACTTGTATTTAATATTAATATTAAAAATTCCGAATCGGTCAAGGCTAAAGGCATTATTAGTTGCTTAATTCAACTTTAAATTACATACTATAGACTAATTATTGATTTTTTTCCTTCTCGTTATTAAAGCAGTTAAAGATTGGTTTGATCACCGGGTAATTAGTATTTCTCACACTTCAATTACACTCTACAATTACAATTACTGAAAAGTTCTATCCGGAACCTATTCGGGTTCGGGTTTTCCCCCTCATTTGGCCCAATCAGAAGGTGCTTAACATTTTATTTCTCCGTTCATATTTCTAGTTTCAGCCCGGCTCGAACGTTTATGGCCTTGTCGGGTGGGCCCAGAGTTGGAGATACAACTGCAGATACATGTAGATACTAAGATACAAATTGTGCCGGCCCGCATTTGGGGCGTTTACATTTGGTTTTGGCCACAACCCGTTTAAATGTCTTGAAATTCGGTTCGTTTTCGCTGGTTTGTTCGCTTTGTTCGTCCGCTGGCATATGGGTAAATATTTTAATTATTTTTGTCCAGCAACGCCCCTCGAACTAGATTTCCCCATATCCAAGATCGAATCGGAAGCGATATGATTGCCGATTATGGGAGTGGGCAATTGAGTATCAGGTGGATTTTTTCCCTTTGATCGGCGCAGTGGACCTGCAGCGATGCTTTCTCATTAGCGGCTTATTAACTGGGCCAATTGACGCCTCCACGCCCCGCTCAACACGGGTAGCCGGTTGGTTATTACGGTGGTAAGAAGGGGGTTAAACGGGGTCGGAAAGCAACTGATTACAATGCGCAGCCAATCACCAAGACAATTGCCATCGCCTCAACCGGTGGCCCGGTGGTGCTGCAATTATTTGCACGCGAATAAACAATTCATAACATCTCTGGGCGTTTATCACTGCCTTCGGAGGAGCTTCGACTTCGTTGGCCAACTTGCCATTGCCATTTTCCCGGCCTGTTGGCGTTTAATTTTACGGCTTTATTAGCCGGGCCATCGCTCGCTCGCCGAACGCTTGGTAATTTGACGGCCCCCAGGGCTACCACCTGCATTCAGCTCCAGCTTCATCTTCAGTTTCGGTTTCGGTTTCAGTTTCAGTTTGAGCTTGGACTTGAGCATGAGCTACTGCTGGGGAGAGTCGTCTTGGCCACTCGGACAGATGGGAGGTCTCCTCTGATGGGCAAGGAATTTAATTTGCTATCTGAATTCCGCTGAATGGAGTTTATCGCCTCGGCAAAGAACAGACCAACAAGATGCGATTTCACAGAAAAAAATTAAATCAAGTTTTCTTTTTAGAGAAATTGGATACTCTTGTTTATAACTTGATATTGAAATAAATTTTATAACGTCTCTATCATTAATAAATTTGATAATAGAGAATTAGAATGCTCTCTTTTCTGTCTTTTTTTGGCCATTTTAGTTCAAACTTTTTGGTTTAATGTTAGAAAATTAGAATTATGAACTGTCTTTATAAATTAATACATTTTAATTGCAATTTCTATAATGTTTTTGTTGTAAAGAAATATAAATTGAAATCAATAAAATAAATTTGTTGTTAGGAAATGTACCACTTTTTTTCATATCTCATTTTAACAATAATTATATATTAAAATGTACATTTCGATTGATTTTTGTTTGTTTAAATTTGGCTGGACAATAATTTATAAAATTAATATATGTTTTGACAATTAATATAAGCACCATGAACTGTTTTTTTTTAATTTTATAAATAATTTCTTGGCACTCAGGACTTTGACCTTCTTTGAACTGTTCCTGTGCGGTCATTAAACTTTCCTCCTTTCCTTGAATAATGCCCTTCTAAGAGAAGACTAACTTTATATCAATCACGTGGAATCTCTCTCTTGGCATTTTTTTTTTACACAAAAATGTAACCTGGTCTGGTACTCCCGCTAAATGTCTTCATCCGCCATCCTGTAACTTGTTGGTTTTGATTTATGCGCACCATTTGCGTTATATAAAACACGTATTTATGCGGCTGGAACTTAAAAGAGGCTTACGAAATGTTATCCCAGATTATGAGCGCGAATTCAATCGGAAAATGCGAACGGACAAACACTTTGCTTGCCGGTTAATGATCAGTCATTGACTTGCTTACTTTATGCCATGTGCCCGGCCACGAAAAAACATTCAATAATAATACTAATAATAATAATGATAGCAACTGTAAGCGCATCGCTCTCCGACTTTATGGCTAAAAGTACGGAAGAGGACAGGACTGTGTGTAGAAAGGCGCAGAATATATCGGAAAACCGGACCTGATCGGGCCACAGCAGGCAATTGGAATTGGGATTGGAACTGGGATTGGGACTGGGATTGGAATTGGTATTGGTTGGGCGTGCGTGTGGCATTTATGTCGAACTGTCAGCCCAGATGACAGGGCCTTAAGCCTGGTGACAATGTTGCCCTGGAAAACACTTACGCCAACTCAACTCCTCCTTTTTTCAATTTTTTCCATTGCCTAAACTCATCAAGCTAATTGCCATTTACACCTAAAACTGTAATCAAATTGATTAGATTTTCTATACTAATTTGGTTGAAAAAATGCGGGAGTAAAGGGCAGGTAGGATGAATGCTTGCTACCCTGGAATAGTATTCAAATGTAGTTTAAGTACTGGGAGCGTAGTAATATAAAACATTAAATATGGACTCTAGGAACTATAAACAAGGTTTTAAAATTTGGAAATTATACCATAGAAGAGTACAAATATTTACAAAACAATTTGTTCAGTTCAATATACCCAATATATACTCCTGTCTTGAATTGGTTAGACAATTAAAATCAAGACGTCGTCAAGAGGCCTTTCCAAAACATCATTGTGTAGCATTTACCGATTTTGATGGTTCCAACATTTTTATGGGCCATGTCAAAAGACTTTTCAATACGGATGGATCGTTAATTTTTTGTTGTCCACTTTTTTTCTTCTTCTGGGGATCTCCGATATTTGAAGTTGGTGGGGGATGTAGACAAAATACCAGAAAAACGTTTTCGTGTCGCCGGCCATTTAGATCCATAAAAATTCCGATTTTTAATATGCAAATTAAGAAATTAACGTATTTCGCATAGGCATAAAACCAAAAACAAGGAAGACAAAGGCAAACACTTGAGGAAACTCTCGAACTCGGGCCTCAATTAATAACTATTTTGCGATAATATCGATCAATGATAGTAAAGTTTATCGCTGGATTGTAAAAAATCAACGGCACGCTGTGTTATTGGATCAATTATTCAGTTGAGGAGGCGGGGGTCGGGCTATCGACTCTAATGAACACATTACATAAAAAGTTGGGTTTTATGCCCCACTTTGGGAGCCCGGCATTATTTTAGTCTTTTTTTTTTTTTTTTTACTAGACGCGCCAATTAGAAGGGCTTGGATGGCTGAAAGCGAGACAGAGAGAGAGAGAGAGAGAGGGGAGTTGGAGTTGGGCTTGGAGAGTCGGTTTTAATGGCAATGGGCCAAGCCATGTCTGGGCTTTGGTTTTATTGTCTAGCTTCTGATCTGTATCTGTTGTAATACTCATGTTACCGTCGTCCCGAGGAACGGCAAAAGAAATGTGGCCAGGCCGCTCCTCATCAACCCGGTCATTACTTGATTAAGTTCATTTTGCGGCCCAGTTTGGTACTCCGTACTGTTGTTGTTATGGAAACCGATACCGGTAAGCGATACTCCCCGATTTTCCATAACCCATGTGTGACAAGTTGCAGTTGAGCTACCAAAGCTTCATAAATCGCTGGTTTATGCTGTCTAGCATTTCACCTGTTCGATATGCTTCATAATTCACCATTTAATTGCATTCCCGAAATAACAAATTATTTGACTGACTTGTACAGAAGGAGTTATGGACCAGTAACGAATCGGATTTCACAACCGAACCAACGCTTTAACGACGAAATCTTCAATCTCAATCTTATGGCTGCCGCTGCTGTCTCACCCCATCAATCAATGCTCTTGTAGCCCGAAATCGAAAATCTATTTTTGCTAATATCGCATAATCTTGATTACTCATTTCCGGCGCACATCTCAAACGTTATTGTCAAAGCGGCACATGTAAATACAAATCGAACATCTGGATACCCTTCTAAAACTTTGGGTAGTGCATTTATCCGTTAGACGATTGCTAAGACAAAAGAAACTCAACTTAAGCGCCAAGTATTTCAGAAAAAAAAAAAAAATACAAAAAGAAATGGCGCCCAGTCATTAAGCTGAGGATAGACCTGATTCAGAACCACAGACAAACAGAGACCCACAGACCGTCAAGTACTCAATAATTCACAACAACAACAACAAAAAAAGCATAACGCTGAAAATAAAATGATCAATACGAGAGACGTTCCGACAAGAGGGGCCAAGTAGAGTCGACCGATCGACCGATCGACCGACAAGTAAAAGAGCAAAACGCAACAACGAGAAATTGAAAAGCCACAAGTCATCTCAGCTGGTGGCTTAAAAGGCGCGTGCTAAGCCATTCATATTCATAAAAAGAGCCACAGCGAGGGACCCCAGAGCCAACTCGAGCTAAGCTAAGCTCACAAGAAAAAAAAAATCACCAACCCGAACCGAACAAAAAAAAAAAAGGATTGGCCGGACCTGGGCGGCGGGCGGTTGAGGGTGTGATCCGAGGCAGCATCAGCAGCAGCAGCAGCAGCAACATCAGCAGCAGCCTCCAAGAGATCGGAGGGAGGGGGGGAAGAAAAAAGAACTGGACTGGAGAACCCAACGAAAGCAAACGGACCTCGGCAGACAGACAGTCAGAGAAATCGGGAGGGGGTTGGATAAAAAGAGACCCACGACCGAAGACCCAAAGACTGAATGTCGGCTACAGTTCCGCAATGTCGCCGGGCGACAGCATCAGCCATCAAGTCAACTTGCCTCTATATATAGTAGGTATGTACCTTTCCTGTAGAAAGCAATTCACGGCACAGAAGAAATCAGAACGGGAGGAGTGTAGGGTATTAAAGTAAGCTTAATCTTCCAGTAAAAATAATAATTGTAAATCGATTGAAGTACCTTTACCAATATTATCCAAATAATTTAATTCAAACTAATAACTGAAACCTTAGAGAAATACCAGCATAGAATATCAATTGTATGTTAAGAGTTAATTATTACAAAATACAATATTCGTCAGTATAGAAAAACAATTATATGTTTAAATATAATATATAATATTAAAAACCAAAATTCTTACCAAATATTTTTTTTTGTATTAATTAAATATAAAAGTTGTATAGTATGGAATCTATTGCATATTTTATAATTGAATGTTTTGATGATAACATTTTTGTCGGTTATTAAAAATTATAATATGGAACAGCTAACTTTATAGCAAGAAAAATTTTGATATTGATATTTGAAAAGAATAAGTATTAATATATGTGGGCATATAAGTAAGACTAGTTAAAAAAAATATATTAAAACCAATGAATTTATCGTTTATACTAAAGCTTTTAATTAATTGTTCATTGGACTTTCATATCCTTTAATTATCTGTAAAAAGCTTGAGGCCCAAAAAACTAAAATTATTATCAAATAACGTAAATATTTATTTGCTTAAAAGAACTCCATTGGCTATGTACGAGAATGCATCTTTTTATTATTTTTTCTGCATAATTATAGTTTTATAAATTGGAAAACATGTCTCGCATCAATCAATAACCTTAGTTCCGTTTGTAAACTTTGTTTTTAGTTCTGCCAGATTGTGTTTTTCAAAAACCACATTATTAAAGCTTTTCAAAGTCCATATTAAGGGTATTCAGAGCTCAAGACAAATGTGGCTTTTCCCTTTCATATTTGTATCTGTTGCCTTTTTAGGGATGGGCATATCCGATTTTTGTTACAGCTAAAACTTTACGGACAGACAGCATTTTTTGTTGTGATTGTTGTGGCTGTTGCCGTTGATGTTTTTATCTTGTAGTCAGTCAGTCACAGTTTGTTGTTGTTGTCATGGTTGTTGTTACCCCGATGCTACCTTTGTTATTGTTGTTGCTGTTGCTGTGGTTGTTGTTGTTGTTGATGTTGTTTGAGTTACCTTTGGTTGGGCTTTTGGCGTTTGGTTTCTATAGACTGGCTGTGTGATTTACCAGTTTGATTGATTGGATTAGGTACTTATGTTATTAATTTACTTCTATTTATAAACAAGCACCGCGGACAAAGGTCTTTCACGAGGGCTTTTTGCCCTCCATCTCCTACTCCCTGCCCTCTCCCCACTGTCTGATTTTCAATTTTCATTCAGAGACAATCGATGGCATCCATGAATGGTGAATAGATGCTCTCGGCTTGACAAATTGTGAACTGAGCCGAGTTGAGTACAGTCAGTCGACTTGAGATCTCCGACGATTAATGCATCATTTCCGGCCCGAAAGCCACACTGATGAGATCGAGCGCAACTAATTTATTCCGTTTTCCATGTCAAGTGTAAAGAAATTAATATTTCAGTCGGCCTATCTTGAGATAGTGTCGTGCCATCTGCGCGTTCCAATCACAGACCAATCAAACAATCAAATCGTTTTCAACACTTTAGCATAATTGTAAGTTATTTTACTTTACAGCCCGGCATTTGCATTAATCGATCGGTTTTTCGGCATTTTTTGGCGATAACCATCAGTTGAGGGTCAGAGAGACGTCTCGAAGATTTCATTTTCATTAATTGAGGCGAACGGGAAACGGTACAGCTACAGCTAAACCAACTGATCCGATCTCTGGAGCTGTGGAACTTAAACTCAAACTCAAACTCAAACTCCGACTGATAAGCATCGTCGAGAAACATCGAAAAAGAAATCAACAGATGATCGCACTCGGGTGGTGGTCCATCGATTCGTGGCCGCTGCTTGTCGCTCCTTTTTTTTTTGGTTTTGGTTTTGGCCTGGTCAAAATGTCAAACCTCTCCGGCCCTCAGAGGCCTCATTAGCGTGGCAAGTGTGGAGCAGTGTCAGCGGCCGATAGCGACGCCTGGACAGGTGTAAATGTAAATAATCTCGGCCACGTTGTCACTGCACTAGACTGCACCACACGGGGGCTGCAGACGGTGCGCCATAAAATGCTGTCTTTTTAATTAATTTTTATTTCATATATACTTTAAATGCTTATTTCCCAACAATATTTATCACTGGCGATTGATCTGAAATCAAAAAATATCAAGATTAAGTCCAACTACTTAGATCGAATCTTGCGGGGGGAAGAAATAAATTACAAACTAGTTTTAACTGAAATTGATTTGTAAGTATGAGAAGTATTAAATACAAAATTTACTAATAAACTTAACAAATTGAGAAATTCTTTACTATTTTCCAACAATGTAAAATCTCTATAAACTTTTCAAAGAGTGATTTATTTATATTTATAATATATAAAAATGAAAATACCTTTTATGCAGAAACAGAAGCAGCTTTGATTTTTATTTTAGGAGAAAACCCAATGTATCTAATAGATGCAGTGCGAAGAACTGAGAACATTTAATGCGTGGCAAGTCGTGGCTATTAACCTGGTGCGATGTCTCCCACAAGTCACTTACTTTTGTTCCGCTGGTAACGAACTGAGAGCCTGGCCGAAGGGCTAAAAGGAAGAAACGGCTGAAAGGCAACATTGGAGCGTTGCAAATGCATTTTAGCCATTTTGTAACCCGCTTTGGTGACGTGTCGGGATGTCCGTAACACTGTCTGGTCTCCTCCTTTGCCAGTTGCCAGTTGCCAGTTGGATGTTGCCTGTTGCCAGTTATTGACTTTGGCGTCACTCCTTTGGGGATCAGAGGAAGAAACTATAGTACAACGACATCAGCATCAAAATCAACATCATCTCAGCATCAACATCAGTTGCAGCAGCACCAACATGACTGGTTCTCTGGCCCTGGATCCGGGCCTGGTTCTGGGTCTGGGCCTGGGCCTGGGCCAAACCCTTTTTCTATTTCCGCTTGGCCCGCTTTGGATCCACTAAGATGGCAGGGAACAGTTTTTATCTGGGAGTTGTAATCGAAAACAGAAGACCTTTCAGCCCAGAACGAGATCGGAGCGGAGTAAAAGATGACGTTCTTTTATTTTGAGGATTATGACAAAAACATTTCTTTGTTCCTTTCAAACAATTTAGAAGTCGATGTTTAATATTTTTGAAATAACCATTTTTTGAAAATATTTATGGGCTAGTTAATGTATAGATAAACTTTAAAGATAGTTAAGATAAATATAAACTTTCCATTGCGATGAGCTACGTTTTTGGGAGTACCAAAAATACATTTTAAGGCAAGTATGCTAAAATTAAATTAAAATAAGCTTGAAATACTAGTAATTTTTATCAGAATGCCTTTTAAGATACTTTACATTTATTACAATTTAAACTATAATCAATGTATTATAATTATTTTAAGTAAATGTTGAAAATATAGTTTTAATGGTAATGGAAAACAATTATTGGCTTGTTTCTGAACTATTAAAACTATTAATTTTTAAATACATTCCATTTAGTGATACATTTTCTAATGTAATTTCTTGAAAATTATTTTTTTTATTATTTTTCATTATATATTTGTATGCATCAGATCCTTTGCTTTTCCTCATGCTGAAGTGAAAAATTTGTAAATGCGATTTTTAAACGGGCATAAAATTAAGGGACACATACGAACAAAAACAAAAACAAAAACAAAAAACGGCACACGGCAGTCGTAAAGTAAATGATCAGTTCGAAGTGGGACCTGGTTTCAGAGGGATCCACGGGTCGGGGGGGATCCTGAGGATGCCCCTCGCTCCATCTGCAGCGTCCATCGGTAGGCCTAAAACTGGGACCCTTTTGCCTGTCTCGCTTTGGTGACATTCTCGTTGTTGAATTGTTGTTATGGCTTTTCGCTGTTCCTGTGGTTGTTGTTTTGTTGCCGCGTGTCATTTTCGAAATTATATGTCACACTTTTGGCGTTAAAACAGGCACACGACCAACCGACCAGCCGACCATCCGACCAGAGAGTCCAACCAGAGAGTCCGACCCGTTTCAGAGTCCTGATTTTTATTGTCATGTTTTGATCTTTGCTTATATTTTTAGTTTTTTTTTTTAGCTTTCCTCTTGGTTTTTGTATTTTATTTCATTTTTGGCTCTGTTTTTTGTTTTTCGCTGTCGCTCGTTGACGCTGGAATTGGAATTGGGATTGGAGTTGGAGTTGAACTTGAAGTCAAGGAATGCGCATAAAAGTTTTTATGTTGTCAGCCAAGTTAAGACGCCTGTTCTTGGCTGCTTTCGTTGTTATGCCCAGTTGGCCTGCCAGAGTTGGTAAATACAAACTCAGCTCAATTGAACCGTTAAATATGTATTCAGAGAAATCATTCTCCAGTCCAGAAAACAATGGAATCATAAATTCTGGCATCCACTTGTTGCATTCTTTGTTCCCAGTGGCCAGTGAAGCGTTTAATTTGAAATTTGTCCCCGACCAAAAGGCAGTTAATCAAAGTCTGTAAAATTTGAGCGAGCGAGTGGGTGGTCTTTGTTTTGCCTTTAACTTGTCCATCAATTTGCATCATTTTGTGGCTCACAATTTGACATTTATATGAAGATCGCCCCCATACAAGTATATGTAGGTGCACAGGTTGTTTATGCTGGTAGCTTTTGACCCAAAAACACAAACATTTATTCAGTAAATGTATTCAGTAAAGGAATCTCTTCTGATTTCGATTCGTTGTTGGCTTTGTCGACAACTCGTTAAAGTTGTCAATAAGTGCACCATTTTCGGCTTCTTATCAGCAAAGAGTCAATAAATACACGAAGCATCCAAGAAATTCAAATCTCAACCAAAGTGAAGTCGCAGCTCTCAACAATTTAAATGCTAATTTCTAGATGGGGGAACTTCGTTTTGTTTTGGTATGTTGTGATAATTACCTCAAGTTATTTTTATTTATATTTCTCCAGATAACACTCGTTTCGGGGAAAGGGACTGAGTTTGGTTATCTTTGAGCTTTTACATTAAATACCGTTGAAGAATTTGTAAAGAAATGCTAATACCCCGACGCTTGTGTGGTCCCCGCAAACTAATTGGTTTCATCCAAAAAAAAACAACAAAATATATATATATATATATAGATAAAACGAAGAAGACCAAGAGCCGAAAATAAATTTCTTCCTAAATGGTAGATAAGTGTAAGTAGCTCTGAGGCTGCATTCGAACGAGGGGAACAATCCGAGGCAGCTGCTGTTGGCCAACAGCCTAAGCAAGTTATTAGAATTCTTGTCACCTGGCCCAAGAGCAAATTTACATGGCAACCAATAATTGAACAGCAATTTTCCATTTTCGCCACAAATTGCCAAGGACGTGAGCAAAGAGTCGGGGGCAAGGGAGGTGCAAGGCGGAGGGGAGGGGCAGGTGGAAAAACTAAATTGATTTTTACACTTGAGAATTGTCTGAGTTTGTGTGCACCAGAAAAAAATCAGGTACTTTGTAATTTTCTCGTCAAACAAGAAATGGTTCTTACCAATTAGGGAAGTCGTGTTGTAAAATAAAATAGTAATTCGTAATTGATATAAATATTTTAAGTGGGACATACATATATTAAATATTTTCCTTAAAATAAATAAAATGTTAAATATAATTTTGCAAATAAGGTAACTAACAAAATAAATAATAATTTAAGTGATTTTCCCAAAATATTTAAAATATTCTAAGATATTACAAAATCGGATATAATGTACTTTAAAAGTAGTTTTTACTAATTTGGAAAATAAACCTTTGGAAATGGAAATATAAACTCCAACTTTTTAGTGTACGACTGTGCTGAATATCAACTTTTGCCTAAGGACACACACGGAGAGTGGCTGGAGTTAAAGTCAAGCCAGATTAGCAGTGACCAACACATGTTGCTCCTGCTGCTGCTGCTGCTAAGGCCGCTGATGTTGCTGCAGCTCATCAAGGAACGACGCACGCAAGTTGTAGCTACACGATGTACATGGTAGCAGCCAAAGCAAACCAAAGGGACAGGGATTGGGACAGGGACAAGAATTCCAGCTTTTGACTCGGCATTCCCAGTGCCTCTGTTCAACGGCATGTTGCAATTTTAATTGAACCAGCCATTAATTAATTTTTGCGCAAAGGGATCGCCACAAGGAAGTGGAGTTGGCTTTGAAAGCGCGAGCCAAAAATGAAAAAGTCGGCCGGAATGGTTTAGAAATGCTAACAACTTTACCTTTTTATAAAAATTCCTTTGCTAAGAAGTTGACACTATAATTGCTACACTTTTATGCTAAGAACTTTAAGCCACATTCGAATTACTTTCAAACCAATAAAAAATGTGTTTAATTGTATTACTTGTTTGTTGATTGATTTTGATTCGATTGATGGAAATAACTATTTAATGACTATTTTAACATATCCTGAAAGACACATAAAAATCGCACCACTATATCTTATAGTTGCAATATAACTGAGGGCAACTGGTCTATAAGATTATTCTAAGTTTCGGACTCTTTATTTTGTTAGCTACCATAAACATTTAAATTACAAATTGAGTAGCAGCTTACATTAAAAAAGGGAGGTTAACATAATTGAAGCGTCATTCTAAACTTAAATTAATTTAATTAATTTTAATTAATTTTTCCGATTTATTGCAATTGTCGGCCATTTAAATGGTCCCCCCACCCATTTCCTGTCCAACTCTTCGTTTTATGTGAGATGGCTTAATTATTAACACCTGAAGGTCACTTCTCTTCCATTTGCCTGTGTTGCGATTTTAAAGTCGAATGCAAATCCATTTCAATGTAGCGGCAATAATTTCATGATTGATGGCCGCGTAGTTCGGTTAACGGCGGCTCTTGATCGTCGATCGTCGATCTCGGATCTCGGATCGCAGATCGGAGGAGATCGGAGGAGAACGGAGGAGATCGGAGTAGATCGAAGTGGTTCGATCCGTGCGATCCGAACGATCAACCGTTGGCAGGCTTTCGCATAAATAATAATAGACTTCTGGACCAGTTGTGCTAACATGGCTTGTGGTTAGCGTAATAATTCATCGCTCCAGCAATGGGGGCCATCATTAGGCAGTCGAAGCGGCTACTGAATTTCCGATCGTTCAGGCCAAAAAAAAAACACAAAATCAGCTAAGCATAAAGACTCATCATTGGTATTTTTTTTGAGATTGAGATGAGCTCCGTCCTTACCATTCGGATGTATCTGCACATTTTTTGGGGGCGTGACGCCGTCGATCGGATGGGGAGTTAGTTTGGTCTATGCAATCACGATAATCAACATTAATTGTGAATCAATAAATGCACGCCTTGCACTGGCCGAGTCGAGGGGCGGTGGGGGCGTGGCAGGCGCTTGGGTAATTGGCTCAAACGTGAGCAGAACGCGTTGCCAAGTTTGTTTAAAAACCCATTAATTAGTGAGCATAATTGCCAGAGCCAGAGATTTGAGATTAATTGGAATATGAAGATATGGCAAACGATTTCCATGTGACAAAGTATGAGAAGATCGTCTGCGATGGTTGTAACTACATTTAAAAACTGATACAATAATATTAATTTAAATTGATCACAAAAATAATATGTACCTAACCAGATCCAATAAAAAACAAGTAAGAACGTTACAGTCGAGTTTCCCGACTGTTACAGACCCTGTACAAATTTGGTTTTAGGCAAAATAAAAAAAAAACCAAAAAAATATATATATTCCACCGAGTCCGGTCTGGGATTCGAACCCAAGATCTTCGCGTTTAAAGTCGAACGTCATAACCATTCGACAAACCCAAACTGACAGCTAATACAGTATAAATATATTGAAGACGCACATTCATACATACATACATACATACACATTCGTATGTATGTATATGAAGGTAGTGGCAGCGCAGCGGCAGCGGCACTTCCGAGAAAAATCAACCACCGAACGCAAGCGATTTACCGTTTGTTTGCGCAAATAAACAGATTTTTTGTGTTTATCGCCTGTAAACTTTAGGTATTTATTGTGCGCTTTCTAATTAACCAATCTTGATGAAATTTTCAGGATCGGTAGAAATCTATGCTCCAATTGCATGTGTATTTTTAAAAAAATTTTAGCTTGAAAATTGTGCAGTGCAGGGCAGTGCAAAAATTCAAATACAAATTGCGGGGGCGGTGGGCGTGGCACCGACTTAAAAAAATAAACTCTAATTTACTCAGTATTAGAAGAATCTACACTGGTAATACGGTTCTTCTAGCTCTTACAGTTGCTGAGATCCGTGTGTTCATCCGGACGGACAGACGGACAGACGGACAGACGGACAGACGGACATGGCTATATCAACTCAGCTCGTCATGCTGATCAAGAATATATATACTTTGTGGGGTCTGCCACGCCCCCTTCTGCCTGTTACATACATTTGCACAAACTTAATATACCCTTTACCCTTTGGGTACAGGGTCTAATAATTGATATTTATTTAATGTAATATAAATGGAAATGCTTTACTAGAACATTGTAATGGAGGTAGTAAAATATAAAAAAAGATTATAAATTTATAAATATATTTCCTGATTTACTTATTATTTATAACCCTTCACATGTGCGCATTTCTTTAAGCTACACTTTGTGGAATGATTTCTAATAAATTTATAACTTTTTATGACTGTTAGTTATAATCCCCTCAATAAATTGGAAAGCAATTTCCGAGTTTCCGAGTTCTAACTATGCATGAATCCCGTCGCCTAGGCCATCTCTAGAGCTTGGAAATCCCAGGGCAGGTATTGTTAATTGCCGGAGAACGATGATGTGGTTCTGTGGTGCCAATGCGGGGGGCTGAAACGATAGACAAATTTAATTGATGTCTGCAACGCGACTTGCGATATGTCAGCTATCTATTTAATGCTTCGATTTTAATTCTGTGCCACTTCCTGTCACTTCGCAATAATTACCCAAAGGAGAAGGCACTCCCGATCCGTGCAGTAAAATGGAAAAGGCTCTACAGAGAGATTTCAGCAGTACCAACTATATATATATATGTATATCGATGTTGGGCATTTCTTTTATGGGAAATTATTGCTATTTTTAATGCAAATGCGCTAATTACAAACACTGATAAGCCAGGCGGTACCCGAAGGCCCGGCCGATGCATTAATTAGGCATTCCAACGATCGTTCCGATGCGCGGCCAGGAACACAGTGCTGTCTATATAGCTTTTTTGTAGCTCATTGTTAATTCTGAATAATATTTTAATATTACAAAACGAACGAATGGAAATAAGTAAGTTTATAGTTTAATTAGAATAGAAATTCTAAACTTTAATTTATTAAAATATTACATAATTACAAAACAAACATATGGAAATAAGTATTTTTATAGTTTACTTAGAATGTAAATTCTTTTATTTATTAAATGGGTAAAGTGTAGTGAATTATTAACAACATTCATATAAAAATTACATTTTAATAAAAAAGTACCATTGAAAGAAATTGATAAATTGGTTTAAATCGAGGAATATTTATTTCTTGAACAAGTATTTATGTTTTTTGAGTGTATCCTAAAACTATGAAATGAAAATTAAGTTTCTTCAAGTTTTTGTTTTAATACCGGGTTTCCAATATCAGAAATGGTAAACTAAAAATCCATTAAAAACACATATTGGCTATAGGTATATAATATAATTTGTATCTTATACCATATATAGTATGATTGTTACTTAATTTTAAACCAGTTTTTAAATATTCTTTAAAATATCTCAAATTAAAATAGCCTTCTTGTTTTGTTCTGAAAAATTGCCAGCACTGAATGAGCTGTCCCTGGTCTCGTGTCCAGTGGTCCACTGGTCCAGTATCGAGTGTCCAGCGGCGCCTTTGGCCAAATGCAAAACGCCCGCGGCACAATGCTCTGTGACAAAGTGGCACGCTTCCGCAAAGTGTCTCCAAAGTGGATCGAACCCAGTGGTCGGGATCTTCTCCTCCAAGAAGCGGCTTCAAAAATATGTGCAGAGAGCAGAGAGAGAGAGAGAGGAGAGAAGAAAGAAAAAATAAAACCAAACCGAAAACAAATTAAATTGATCTAGTTTCTTTATGGCCAAGAAAGCTTCTGTGCATCCCGAGACCGAGCCTCTGGAGTTGCGGAAGAGACAACGACCGATGACAACGACGACGATGAAATATGTGGCCATAGATACGCAAACTGGAGAATACTTTCGGCCAAGGTAGCTGCAGATACAGCAACGGCAGATGGCCGGGAGTGCCCGGTGTCCGGTGCCCGGTGCCCGGTGCCTGGTGCCCTTATGGGCAGGGAGATGCTGCTAATGCATCGGCAGCACCCATGATGAATTAGTTTTGATTAGGCCGGACTTTGTGTGTGTGTGCTTACTCAATGTCCACCGCCGGTCTCTGCCAACTTTCGCTGATCTGGCCATAATATATCAGGGCTTTTCAATTAGTCAAATGTCGCAGACAGTGCGATATGGCCGGGCATATTAATAGCACTTCGCTACTGACCACTGAGGGTCTCTAACCTTACAGTTGCATATCTCCTAACGGACACGCCCCATATGATCAAGAGTCTGGGAATGTGGGTTGTCTGGATTATAGAAGAATCATTCTGATGGGCACTTCGATTTCAAGGCTTTTAATGGCCCTGAAAAGTTATGGGAATAAATGTACTGAAATCTTGGTTTTATTTGAAATATATTTTAGTTGCAAATTACACTCGTTACATGAATTCATTAATATTAATTATTGTTACATTATTATTAAGTAAATGTCATTTATATTTGCTACTCAAAAATTAAAGGAAATATAGATGTGAAAATACATCTGATTATTGAAAATGTTGTGAGAGATTTCATTAGAAACTAAAAAATGCAGCCATCACAATTGTAAATAAACAACTACAGTTTTAATAATAGTGTACAAATTAAATTTAATTTCGTCAAGGTACAGTTTAGAAAGTTGCAAAAATTCATTAATAAAATAGAAAACCAAAAAAGCATTCGCCAAAAATATTAAATGGTTTATACACTTTTTTAAAACATTTTCAAAATTTATGATTTAACGAGCAGTTCATTTCCAAACATCCTATAATCAATAACCAGTTTAAAAATTGTATTTAATTTTTAAAGTTAAAGTTAAAAAATTACGAGCTGAATCCTTTACACACATTATTATGATTTAACGGACAGTTAACGTCTGCAATTTTGTTAGCTACTTTTGTTGTTTTGTTTTCTGGAACGGATGGATCAGTGTGTCAGAGGAGCTCCGTGTTGATGTCGTGTGTTGCATGCGGCATGCAAAGTTGAACTTCGCTTAACTGCTGGCAATTCTATTTATTTACGAAATAAATCACTAACGGCAACTCATTAGCAGTTAAGCAAAGATATTAAGCAGAGGCAGTACAGAGATTGCCTGCATGACATTCCTCCCGTCCTTTCTGTGGCTTATAAAAAGAGTCCGGTTTTGATTGCGCCTGTTGCCCGATGCCTGTTGCCGGTTGCCAGTTGCCGGTTGCCGGTTGTGGCTTGTTGTTTGGCTTGTTGCTGGTTGACTGAGTGACTGTTTAGCGACACCTCGCTGGCAGATAGCTGGTCCACTTCCACATCCACTTCCAGCTCGAGAAGTCCACCGCCACCTCCACCTTCGCCAGCAATCGCATGACACTCACAATATTGCCGGTATCTTGGCCACTGGGCGATAAGCCGCATCGGTGTCCATATATTGAAGCTACCGAATGGCTAAGATGAAATGTGGCAGCTTATCAAATCGAAATCAATTTGGCCCATATCGGGCATGCCATCTAAACACCTAAACATGTCAAATAGTCGCACTTAAGACGACAACTGCACACATGTGCCACCCCAGACTGCCGACAGTTCATCACCTGTTCCTTGTCCTCTTCCTGTTCTACCCTGGCTACCCCAAGATCCCAGGCGATGTACTGGGGATTACTGCTCTGGGTGCTGGGTGCCCCTGATCGGGATTCGGAATAATTTTGTTTGCGCCTGTCATAAGCCGATCTGGGCCCGGGTAACAACTGGCCATTGGTAGCCACAGCTCGCGGCTCAAATTGTACCGCAAGCCCACAAATCACAAGGCGAACCCCCAGCTCCAGTACCAGCTTCAGCTACAGATCGAGCCCCATCTCCTGCCCCATCTCCTGCCCCATCGCCTGTTCCATCTCGATCTCCTCTTGCTGCTCTCGTTCGATGATGATTGCTACGCAGACAAGAATTTCTAGTTTCAAACCTTCAGAATCGAGCAGCCGAGTGGACGGAGACGTGGAAGCTGCAGCCGTGAAAGCATTTTGCATTTCTATGCCCTACACAATGGCGGGGCTATAAGTTGTTTAAATGGACAATGAAGTCTAGAAAAACTATATATTTTATACATGAAATAAATGTCTTAATGCTAAAAAAGAAAGAGTGCTTTAGTCGGATTAACATAAACATTAAAATTAATTTTAGCCATTTTTTTTCGTGCATTTAAAAAGATAATATTTACCATTTTTGCCTTATAAATTTTAATACTTTAAAATAAATTGATCTCAAACAAAAAAATTATAGCCCAATTAAAAATGTATTTAGAATTTAGATGAAACAGAAAACTTCTTTTAAGTAAAAATATAATGTGCAAAATTCGAAAATACTAATCAAATTATCCAGAATTTATTTTGTGATATTCATTTGTGATAGGAATTATGGTAAGTTTTATATATTAAATAATTTAACCTTTTCCGTACCATAGTTTAAAATATGCAATACAATTTAAACTTGCTGAAACCTTTTAGAAATCCCCCAAAGAGCATCTATTATTCCACCTCCAGTCCAGATGGTTTTCCTTTCCTTTTTGCATTTTTACGATAGAATTGCGCTCATAACTTTTGCCAAGTCCCCGACATTGGCTGCTCGTCTTTGGCAGCAGAAAAACTGAAGAATTTTAGGCCCGACATGCGCCTGTCGCTGCTGGCAGCCCAGTCGGCCGGTCGGCCTTTTCCGAGGAGGAGCAGCGAGGTAGTTGGAGCGGGAGCTGTAGTTGGAGCAATAGCTGGAGTGCAACAGGTGGGCCAGGTGAACTGACCGGAGGAACGGAACGGAGCGGAGCGGATCGAAGTGGAGTGTGGATTGTGGAGTGGAGAGCGTTTCTTTCTGGTCAATCGACTTTCGTGGCTTTCGCGCTTTTGCCACCAGGCTGCAATCGCTTTGGAGTTTGGAACATTTCATTAGTTTTGAGTGCTGGCATATATCGTCCGTGTCGTCGTCTGCCTCTGCCGCTCCGCTTTGACTATTATTTTCAATTTTATTGCGCTTTTTATTGGGGCTGCATTTCGCTATATATGGCCACGATATGGCTTATTGAAACGAATGCCTAACTAATTTATATGGCCAGAACGAAGGCAATTCGCAGAGAATGAATGCACAATGCTGGAGTAAAGGAGTAAAAGTCGGGGGCTTATGTTGAATTTTAAATTTCGTTGGTTTAATTTGTTCAAAAAGTGTTTGCGCCAAATTTGCATATATAATTTTTGTTTTTGTTTTCTCGTATTTATCTGTATAATATGTATTTTGAATATTTTTTTTTTATGTTAATTTACTTTGACATAAAATATCAACTTAGAGTTAGGGATATATGTTTAGTGTTAAATTTATAGCAAATAACTGATATAGTGGTAGGTGTTTGGGCTACCCATTCTGGATGATAGAACCAATGCGACAGACTTAGCGATCTAAACACAAAGACAGTCTTTGAAATTAGAGTTTACGAATTGAGAGATTTCTTATTGTATTCCTTTAGATGGTAATTAAGTTCATATTGTGCACACAAAAAACATTAAGAATAATTAATATCTCTACGTATGTAACGCACACATAAATTATATATTTAAACTGCAATGCAACAACTACAAACAAACATTTTGTAAGCTTCACCTTTTGAGCATTGAGTTTTGGTTTGGTTGTGTTTTATTTTGCTTAGCTACGAATAATTGTTGTCTAGCTAAGAATGCATCAATAAAATACATTTATCCGAGTGAATTTTACATTTAAATATATATGTATATGTATATATGGAAGAAAAACTGTCCATAAGCAACTTGAGTTATAAACACATCTACATATGTACACATTTAAATCGTACACCTAAGGATATATTTTTCCCAAGCTTGTTCCATTTGGATTAATGACTGAATAGTATTTATTAATAATTATCAACACTGAACCATGCATCAAATGAACGATATAAATCACAACGTTTAAAAGTTCAAAATCGCTTCATTAAATATATAATTATTTTACTCTGTTTTTTTTATAAGCTTCATTATCTCCTTGATGGCACATAAGTTTCACACATTTATTTGTATTTCGATACTTTGTGGCTTATTCTCAACATTCGACTAGCTAAGAAATGACAAACTTTCAATACAAATATAAAGATTATTTTTGTGTGTTCTTCTCTGGGGAAGTGGTAGTTATATTACATTTTTGGCACCGCCCATTACCTTACCCTAGATTTTTTTAAGATTTGACCTTATTCCCTCCTAATACTAAGTTGTGTCTGACTTCAGCGGCTATGCAAAATATATTTTTCCATATTTTTTGCTATAAAATATATCCGAATTTAAAACATTCTCAAACCATTCGTTACTCTCGAGTTTCAGCTATCGTTTCTCTCTAAATATATATGTCTGTATACATCAACAAATGTATCTGTCAAGTGGCACAAGAGTTCCATTTACGTTAGGTTTCGGCTTATCGAGTTTTTGTCTACACTCTCTACTTCGATTTAAGTTCGTTAGGCTATCATTTTTGAGGCGCCAGACTCATTCAGAATAAGCTGAACATCAAAATCTATGATCTGAGTTTTGTATATTCTTATGCATATTCAATATATTTAGGTATACAGTGTGTGTGATTCATAGCCATACGAAAATATATATATTAGATACGGAAAATATTTCTGGGAAATCGTACGAGAGGTTCAGGAGAAGTCAAGACTCCTATTGTCTTACACTGAAACTTCTTTTGCCACATTTTGCAAACCGCAGCCATCGATTTTCACTTGTAGTTCAAACTAATAAATAAAATATATTGAGGAAAAATAATACAAAATATACATGTGTTTTTTAAAAAATTGTTATGTATTTTCAAAAGTAAAATAAACTAATAATTATAATAAAAGGTAATTAAACTTATAATAGGCTTTAAGAACTAAGACGAAATTGATTTCTACAGTAGATTGAACATAAATGTATTTTAAAATAAAATTTATTAAATTAAATTTTCATTTGCCATTTTGATTTCGAATCAATTAAGGAAGTACAAGGGGCATTTTTCAAATTTAAGTTTCCGTTTTTTGTTAAACAAGTTCTCCGCTCTTTCCGCTCATAATTAGCACACGAAAATTCCATTATTCGATTTAAAAGTAATTTTTGTTTTTAACTTATGCAATTTATAATGCTTAGAGGAAAAAATGATATGCTAAGATTTGTGTGTGTGTGTGTTTGTGTGTGTGTGTATGTGTGCGTGTGCACTTGCGTATGTTAAAACCTAAATCTAAACCTTTAAGACAATAAGTTAATAATTATAATATATACTCGTATATGTATAAATATTTTAAAATGCAATAAATTAGTTTGTGTGTGTGTGTGTGCGTGTGTGTTTTGTTAGCATTTTTAAAAAATGAACATTAGCTAGGCAAAGGCGAAAAGATTATAATTTTTAAAATTATTTCTGGTTACTTGTAGTTATGCAATGAAATTAAAATTAATAATTATTACACATGAGATCACAGTATTAGAGACATAAGTTAAATATTTTTTTTTCCCATTTCATTACTACATAATATTATTGATCAATTTGCTTTAGTTAGGCTTTGTATGGTTAGTAACTTTGTTTCGCTCTGCATTTAGCGTTCAAGTGATGGTATTATCTAGGCTAACTTAAGCATTTTTACGATTTAATGTCTTGCTTCGATTTTGTTATATAGTATTTCTGATCTGTTCTGTTCTGTTTTGTTTTGTTTTGTTTTTGCTGATAGCACAACCCCGTTTTACGACTATCGGTATACACAATAATGATTATTCAGCATCGGCGATTGTTTGAATTGTAACTGGATCCCGTAGATATTTCCCCTTCTGCAACATCCTAATCCTCGTAGAAGAAGGGCTGACTGGTCGAGTCCTGGTTGATGCACACATAGTTGAACTTCACCGGACTGGTCAGGGGCGATAGCGTGCCGTAGTCCGATGTCAGCTCAAAGGGAAAGGCGCTCTCGTCGAGATCCAGGGCCAAGGCCAGATTGATTTTGTATCTCTTGGCCTTGTAACTATCGCTGGATGCTGAATTTGCTAGACTCTACATGCTCGCACTAGAAGTTACGATGGCCAGATCGGCGGCCTGGAGGAGATGATGATGCGCATGCTGGTACTGCTGATGTTGCTGCTCTAACTGGTGGTGATGTTGCTGCTGCTGTTGCTGCAGTTGCTGCTGCTGTTGCTGCTGCTGTTGTTGTTGCTGCTGCTGCTGCTGTTGCTGCTGCTGCTGATGCTGCTGCTGGTGCTGTTCCCCGCGCACCTTCTCCTTCTTGATGCGCTGCTTTAGATGGACCTTGGCATGCCTCTTCTTCTCGTCGGAGCGGGCGAACTTCCTGCCGCAGATGTCGCAGCTGAAGGGCTTTTCGCCGGTGTGGGTGCGGATATGGGTGGTCAGGTGATCACTCCGGCTGAAGCTCCTCATGCAGATGCGGCACTGGAAGGGCTTCTGGCCGGTATGGATGCGTATGTGGCGGGTGAGCTCGTCGGAGCGGGAGAACCTGCGATCGCAGTTCTCCACCGGACAGGCATAGGGTCGCTCGTGCACCGGCGTCTTGCTGGGTCGGTTCGGGTACTTCCTCGGCTTGACCGGCACCAGTTTCAAGGGGACGGTGCTCTGCTGGTAGACCTGAGACAGGATCTCGTGACCCTTGCTGGTGGAGGGACTGTACTCGGCCAGTTGCACTGCAGCAGCTGCAGCGGCGGCGGCGGCAGCAGCGGCTGCTGCTGCGGAGGAGCTGCCTCCGGAACCGGCGGAGTAACCAGTACCATTCGAGCTGGGCTGCATATCCGGGTAGCTTTCCTGCTTGGGTATGAGCACCCCCAAAGCCGCATTGCTGGAGCTCGCCGAGGAAGTGGGTCCCGGCAGCACCAAAGTCTGTTGTTGCTGTTGCTGCTGTTGCTGTTGTTGCTGCTGCTGCTGCTGCACCTGTTGCTGCTGTGCATAGTCCGCCGGGGAGTCCAGCCACTGGTACTTGGGCTGCACAGCTCGCGAGTACTGTTGCTGCTGCAACTGCTCGTGGGTGGTTTGCAATTCAGCGAGGCTGGCAAATCCGGTGGATCCGGCATAGCTTGGTGGTTGCTTAAGCAGGAGTGGAGCACAGTCCATGGTCAGGCCCAGGAGTTCGGCGTGTTGGGCTGCTGCTGCTGCTGCCGCACGACCATCGTCGTAGGGCGAAGCAGATTGCTGCTGCTGTTGCTGTTGCTGCTGCTGCTGCTGTTGTTGCTGCTGCTGTTGCATGGTTGTGGCATAGTGGGCCGGCAGACTGAACATCGGTGGCTGGAACAGAGCCTTGTCCGGACTGGGAAGACCCCAACTGTTGCCCAAACTATTCGACGGCGGCGACATTTGGCCAGGCAACACGCTCAGCTGGGGGGAGGGAAGCTGTTGCTGTTGCTGATGTTGCTGTTGGGCAGCCGCTGCTGCTGCGGCTGCTGCTGCGTTCATTGCGTTGCCTGTGGTGGTGAAAATGCCACGATATGAGATTTTTGTTGCCTGTTGTTGTTGTATGGCATGTTGTTGATAGTGTTGTGGTTGTTGTTGTTGGTGTTGCTGCTGGTGTTGCAGTTGCTGTTGTTGGTGTAGCGGCTGTTGGTGTGGCTGCTGTTGTTGATGTTGCTGTTGTTGTTGGTGTTGCTGTTGTTGTTGTTGTTGCTGTTGTTGTTGTTGTTGGAGTTGACTGTGATGGTGGTGATGATGATGATGGTGGTGGTGGTGGAGTGGCAATTGTTGTGGCTGTTGCTGTTGTTGTTGTTGTTGGTGTAATATTTGGTGTTGTTGGTATTGATGCTGATGCTGCGGGGAGCTCATGTGTGGCTGTTGTTGCTGTTGCTGGTGACTGTGATGGCTGCTGTTGTTGTTGTGGTGCAGCTGTTGTTGCTGCTGCTGTTGGTGTGATTGTGTGCTGTTGTTGTTGTTGTTGCTGCCCGGCGAGCCGACGCCCTCTGTGTTGTTGTTGTTGCTTTCGCTTGTTGTCTGTTTGGTTGTTGTAGTTGTTGATGATGATGATGTGTTGTTGTTGTTGTTGTTGTGTTGGGGGTACATATTACAACTATTATTACTTGATTCTTCCTTGACACAAGCCAAAACTGGCGGCGAACTGCGCTCCTCCTTCAATGGGCTGCAATGCGACAAAACTGGACTGGCCACGGACAACACTTGGGGCTCCAGCGACAGATCCTCGGATTCTATGCAGCCTGAAAATAGTAGATAGAAGGATTTTGGTTTTAGTTTTTAATAATTAAATTAAAAAAATTGTAACAAACTTCGCTTTCTATTATTGCATAAATCGCATTTCATTATAGTTCAAATATATTATTTCAAATAATCTGTTTCATTTTGTTTGAATCACATTAAATAACAAACAAGATTATTCGACACATTTACAAGTTCGCTCAGAGTGATAAATATAAATATCAAAACTTCTTATTACACAGTTTTTTAAAATGTCAAAATTTATTAATATAAACATTTGCTTAATATTTTCAAGTTGTCTTGAAACATGATGAAAATAAATTATTTGCATATGTAATACTATCAATTTAACTCAACTAATTGTTCAAATTATTATCAATCTATTTTTATGTATTCGACATCGATAAAACCCGTTTCCAAAATTAAGACAAGATTTTAATTACACTGCACAATTTTCGGTATGCATAAGGAAGTAAATAATTCCCCCGAGAGTCTGCTGATGGTGCTGCTGTGCCGCTGTGTTGCTGTGTTGCTGTTGCTACAGTTGCAGTTGCATTTGCTGTTGCCTGCTACTGCGGCTGGGTGCGATATCAATCACAGTTCGCTTGAACGACATTGGCATTGGGCTACTGCAGCTGGGCGCGCTTTGATTTCGCGGAAATCGAACAACACGGGAGGTCGCATCATCGCTCATCGTGCCCGAAGTCCGCAAGTCCAGAAGTCCCCGCGAGACAGTGGCTCTTGGACTTGGCTGATGGAGCTGCTGGAGCTGGCCAGGCAAAAGTGTCGGCGAGAAGACTAATTACGCGGCTACCAGCAGGGCGAGAGAATCTTTTTTGCTTCTGCCTCCTCTGTTTTTCCCTCTTTTTTTTTTTTACTGCTCACGATTGTCGTCATTAATGCCGACTTGGGACTTGAGCTTTAGCCTGGATATTGATTGAGTTGCATTGCGCCTAATGTGCTGCGACATCAATCTGGTTTCTGGATGGATGGGGGAAGGGATGGGAAGAAATCCGGGGTCTGGATTCTGGGTTCTGGTTCACAGAAAATTTCGCGATAGCACTTCTATTGTTCTAGTCGTATATTTGCAAGCCCCATTAATGCTGTCAGGGCAAATTATGTCCCAAATAGAAAGACGACAGACAACAAATTATGTTTCATTTCTGACAGCCGAAAAGGAGACGCATTCTAGTCTGGCCAATATGGAGCCGTTGTCTATATTGTTTCCTCTCCACTGGACGGGACTGGACCATCACTCTCTTCGAGCCGAAGACATGGCCAGCCCAGTTTGTGCCAGCTTGCCAAGTTTGGCGATTAAAAGCCGCTCCATCATTGTCATGCAAATTGTTTTAATGGATTTTCATTTGAAAATTGCCCATGTCTATGATTTCTGTTCTTTCGTTTTGCGCTGGCCAAAGTTTCACTGCGTGGGCGTTGGATACAATTTATGAGTGACATTTTTTTGGCTTCTGGCGAACTTGGATATACTCGTACTTGTTTATAAAACATACATATTTCACATGAATGTTTCCAATCTCATATTGGTTTTTATGCATTTTCAATTGGACTTTTATCTATTTAGTAAAGGAATGTTTTCTCGTTTTTGTTTTTTGGGTAAAGAGAGAGCAATTAAACTCAATTGTTTTTGATAGCAGCAGAAAATCTAGTATAGTTTATTTGCTTTGCCTTAATTCAATTAGAAATGCAGCTCCATATGTCTGTAGATATTACGTATACGTTTGTATATGTGTACCATAAGTCTGATATGGCTTTCTGTGTATCCGCGTATCTGGAGGCAGCGGCGAGTGAGAAAATTGTGCTCGCAACATTGACACTGAACGGAAATGTTTAATACATGCGCCGTTGTTGTTGTAGCTTCTAGATTAATTAAGCGTCGTTGTTGTTGACTTTTTATTTGTTTTATTTGTTTTTATTTTCATTATGCAGTCTTAGAAATACGAGAGCCCTGGGTCGCCGGCTGGTATTGCAAAATTCAATTTTATTTGACATTAATGAAAAGTGAGCGCAAAAACAAGATGAATAAAGAATTCTACAAAATTGTGTGACATAAATTTTATGAAGTCCATACAGTGATATAGCCATTGGGATGTCAGCGTTTTTATTAATTTATATTTATGTGAGTGAATTCAAAAATAAAACAAAAACAAATAATACATAGGCGAAATATGCGTGTGTGCATATATATTTTCGGCTGGAAATTATTTCGAATAGCCCCATAACTTAATAATATCAACGAAATTATAAAGACAATAAAATCAGCGCACAAAAAGAAATCAAAAACGAAACTGAAAATGAAAATCAACAAATCAGCCTTAAAGATGTGTAAATACGAAAAGAAATATCTCGAAAATTGGTACTTCAACATTTTCGAATGTTTATTTTAGATTTTGAACTTGTTATTCGGGGCAAAGCCGAGACAGAAAACTAAAATTAAAAAAAGGGTACCGAGGAAGTACCAAAGAAAGACAAAGCCGAGATACGTTGGAGTGGCCGAGAAGTAAGTCAAGATATGGCCTAACATAACGACAGTTTCTGCGGTCCCCACTGAGGCTGATTTATGTTGAGACTTACGACTGACAACGGATTAGTTGCAGCCTCTCTACGGATTGCAACTGGCGTTGCCACCGCCACTGCAGCATGTGGCAGCTGCAAGCTGCATCCATTAGCAGTAGATAAAGAAACTCCACGGTGCGGGTTTCTCTCTCGCGATGCTAACAGCAAAACTCTATAAATGTTTTGAGGCTTTTGTCCGCACGATTTATAGTGCGTATTATAGTACTATCCTGACAATCCAGATATTTTCCAAATCTTGAATAATGCAGATATAGGATCGATCTATTTTTGGGGGAACTGATCACTCTCAAATAATAAATGAGTGTTTTTTGCTTTGACATATATTATTGTGATTTTATATTTTTTTATATTTGATTTTATTTGAAATTAATATACTAAAATAAATATTATATCTATATATATTTTATAATTTCATTTATACTTATTTTTCTCAATTCTATTTAAAACAAATATTTGTAACCCAATTTCTTTTGACGTTAAAATTTAAAAAATATTATTTTCCTCTCTTTCAATATTTTGTTGTTAATATTTAATTTAATAAATTTTTTGAACTCACCAGTAATTGGAGGTGGTTCCACAACGGTGCTGGGGCCGAAGAATGACGGAATATCGCTGGACGTGGTCACCGGCGTATTGAGATCCCCCGGCAAAGCCTCGATCAGCTGCTTGTGGGCCTCCGCCTGCTGCTCGGCGGCGGAGGAGGAGGGACTATGCTGTCCACTTGTATTCAGCAGGCTGAGATGTGAGGCGGAGCTGCGTCCGCTGCTGGCCGTGGCACTGGCGCTCGGTTGCACCGCCACGTGACCCGGACTACCGCCCTGGGTGGGCGTGGCCGTCTGGTTGCGGGCACGAAGCACGGAATTATTGGCGGAAGCGGCGGCTGCCGCAGCTGCGGCCGCTGCTGAGGCGCTGGTATAGTGCAGCAGCGACGACGAGGACGAGGAGCCGGCCGATGAGGTGCTGGAATTGAGGGAACTGCAGCCGGGATTGCCGCCAAACTGGGCCGGACTCAGGTAGGTGGCCGCCCCCGCTGAGGACGGACTGCCGCTGCTCTGGGCCGCCGTGCTCGTCTTGAAAAGACAGGTGTCGAAGCTCAGCACATTGAAGTGGGCGGCCGCGGCCGATTCGGTGAGCAGGAATGCGTGATGCGTTGGCGCCACCAGGGTTTCAAGCCCTTCCATGATCATGGCCGCTGATGGAGTTCCAGGGGCTACGCCGCCTGAAAAATAATTAAATGGGAAATTAAGTTAGTTATTAGTTTTAAATTTGGATATATAGAGGGAAATCCTCATTTAAAAAAGGTTATAGTTAAATGAAAATATTTGTATTAACACTTAAAAATAAATAATTATGCACCAAAAAATATAGGAAAATTTTAATATATATTAATGAACACATAATTCGAGATGCTTTTAGAAAAGCAGAATGTAAATGATAGTTTCAATTCTTGCTTAAAAATATTTCGAATGTTGGTCGTAATTGAACTAAAAATATTATATATTCTGCCTTTTAAATTTATTTAAAAATCCTTATGAATACTAGTTTCAAAAACGCTTATTTTAAATGTAATAATACATTTTCTGGTATTTCCCAAAACATTTTTGAAGTGCAATCCGAGTTGGTAACCGAAGACGGGGGACTCATGCAAAATCATGGTACGAATGGCGCGCTCTTGGCTTTCAATTGATTTGCCATGACAGCTGTTCGATTGCATAACCATTGGCTGGATAAGTGAGTCGGGTCATCAAGTGGTGAAATTACTTAACAAACTTAACAATTTAATTTGCCATCGACTAGGGGCTATGGAAACTGTCGCAGACTTTCGCCTCCTGCGCCCACGAGCGGCTGCAATTAAATTAAGATCGATTAAGCACTTAGCTCTCAGCCCTGAGAAGTAGAACAGATGCGGTTTTCCCATGGATCCATGGATCCCAGCCCCAGCCCCAGCCCCGACTGCTGGCCAGGTTTTGAAGCTGCAGCTCTTCCCGGGAAGTGGGTCATTCGATGACCTTACGCAATCCAAGCCGCGAACTTGCGCAAGTCTCAATTAGAGCCTGATCAGTCGGTTGGTCATTTTTCTAAACAAATGTCTCGTAAACTTGGCTTATTATTTATATTGTAGATTTGTCAGCATGTTTATCACAGATAAACTAACCGAAATTGTGATTGCTATCAGCAACGGCAACGGGTTTCGGCACTGGGTCTGGGTCTCCTCCTTGTATATCTCCTCTTCATTTCTAGCCCCTCTCCAATTGCCCGCTGGTGTGGCGTCATCGAAAATCTCGAGTGTTGTTTTATTTTATTTTATGTGTGTGTGTGTTTTTTTTTTTTGTGGAAGGCTTGACCGCGTTGATTTGCATTACAAGTGCACTTGTGTTGACAGGCAGCTATGCGCCAAAATAACTACCGTGCCACGGCGTATCCGACAGATGCGAGGGGATCGGAAGGGGAGCGGACCAAAAAAAAAGAGTCCCGCTTTTGGCACTTTTGCTTTTTTATTTACATTTGATTTCACGCATAATTTCCATGGCAAAGTGCACTCGACGCGACGGGCAGCGACAGAGTGAAATTACATTCGAGTCTGCTATGCCACAGATTCGGATTCAAATAACACACCCGCAGTTACAGATACAGATACAGCTACAGCTACAGATACAGCTACAGATACATTTGTGTTGAGCCAGCGCGTGCTGGGCTTGTGTGCCTTTTGTCTGTTGTTCATTCATAAAATTATGCGCTCGAGTCAATAATTTTTACAGTCGATCAAAGATTTGTATCGTTTTTTTTTTCCACTGAATGCGCGAGTTGCCACATGAATCATCCGCGGGCGGCCAAAATAAAAATCCAATACCCTGAACCTCTCAAGCTGAAACTCTTAAAACTGGTTGGAGAGCATCGAATCCACAACCACAACTCCAGCTTCTTTGGACTTCTTGGCCGGGTCTTTGTCTTCCCCTGGTTCTTAATAACTTGGCTAACAATTGACACTCCCTTAAATAAAAAAAAAAAAAATAATAAAGAAAAACCAACAACGGCAGGCCGTGGTGTAGATGCTGTATGTTGTTGCCTATCTACAGTGGCAACTGGCTAAGAAGATTTGCCCAAGGTGAACCCAGGAAATAAAAGGAAACTCTGTTACAGTATTACCCCCATAATAGTTGTTACCTCAATTTCCCCAACTGACTGACTTTCCCGTGATGCGTTCACCCTAGGCATGCGCTACTGTCCGTGTGTGTCTGCGTTTGTGTATATTGTAAATCTTGTCTTCGGGCTTCGGGTCCCCTGACTTCTTTCACTCTGCATATTTTTGCATAGCATTTTTCTTGATTTTAAGTTTTTAGTGTAGTAGGACAGACAACAAATACACGTCAAGATCTCTTGCCATGAATGAATATTGGCAGTGGCTGTGGGCCAGAGTGAGATGGATATCACCTGAACGATACATTTAACGGCTCGATGAGGAAGAAGTAAGGTAGAGATACAACAAAAACAGCAACAACAAAAAACGTCGAGCATGAAAAAATTGTTATGTTGATATTATTTTAATTAAGTTTTGCCAAACCGGTTGTCTCCGCTCCGCTCTAGCCATTTCCATAGTTACTCTTGGGTTCTATGCTTCTTTCCTTTTTTTTATTTCCCCCTCCCTCCCCGGCCGAGAGTGTTAACAATTCGATAGATGGGCGCCAATTTGTTTGCTTTGGCAAATGATGAGGGGGGAGGGGGTAGGTGTGTTTGGGAGGGGAGGGGAGCTGACCCAGACCCGGGTTTCGGCCAGAGCTGCCGATGTTTTCATTGGCAGCATTTGAAGACCTCATTGAGGATTAAATGTTGAGACGCGTCAAGCGACCTTTGGCTACTTAGCGGCTCCAAAAATAAACTACAAGTTTGTTGTCTTTACTTGTCCCGTGAGGTCTTGTGCAATGCTATATCCGACAAGATTTGCATTCCCAACCTTGAACACAATATATATTTCTCAATTAATAATAACAATAATAAGACAAGCTTTTTGTTTTGCTGTTGGTACCCACTTTTTTTTTTTGTATTGTTTTCGTTTGGTTATTAATATGGAAAAGAAATTGGAGAAACGTTTAAAGGAGAAGGGAAGGTGATCATTAGTCAACTGCATGTGTGTGGAGTAAAAGTATCTTGCAGATACATAGATAGAAAACATGCAAGTTGCATGCGACACGGAGCCAAAACGAAACGATGATGGAATGGCCGGGCGGCAACAAAGTCCATCATTCACACAGCGGGAGCAGACACACCGCTCCTCCTTCTCCCTTTGCCAGGAGTGTCCAACAAGTTAACATGGACAACACCAACAACAGCAACAACAACAGCATTTCGCTTCGGGAGGAAAATGTATCTTTTGCCGCCGTCTTTTGCATGCGTAACACTTTGTCACACTTTTCCTGCCAACAGCTCTTGCTGCTGCTGTTGCTGTTGTTGTTTTTGCTTTTGCTTTCGGTGTTTTTCCTCATGAGAACAATTAATGAAAATAAACAGCCGCAGGCCAGACAACAACAACAACAACCACACCGAATATGTATATTTTTATAACGATTTTTTTTTCGCTTCTTGGTTTTCGGTTGGAAATCATTTTAGTGGGCACTTAAATGAAAATTTTCTTGTTTGACTTGGCAGCCAAACACACAACTCCCGACGGCAACTTCAAGCTCTTGGCCATTTACAGGGAAGGTAAAGGGGTAGGTAGTTGGGGGATTTAACATGGGGGCGATGTCAAAGTGCCATTTGGCAACTGTGGCAAGTGTTAAATGAACTCTACGGCGACCCATCAACGGCCGGCGGTGCTTTTTGTTTTGATCTCGTAATTATTTTGTTAAATACCACAGAAAAGCGAAAATTGACGAATATCTGGTGGAAAAACTTTTAGGTTGATAAATGATCGTTGGATAGTGTTTTCGTTATGGGAGGTTGCATGTAAATCACTTTGCTAATTGTTTTTCCATTTGCCTGCCCCACCAACAAAAAAAAAGGAGGGAAAATAAAAACATCCAGTTGGAAATGCATTAGCCGAGCGGACTGAACATGGGGAAAAGTGCAGGGGGGCGTGGCGGAGGCGCTATGTTCATGCGAGGAATGCAGACGGACCAAAAATTTGCCATTAAATTGTAAACATCTGAAATTAGCAGATTGCTCTTTTAATTGAGCGCTAAATGTGTGACAATAATTTAATTACAAATACTGCAAATAGCTAATGCAGTTACACTTGGCTCAGATTCAGATTTAGATACAGATATGTACATGCTCGACTACAAAGTTGCTGGTCGTAAATTTCGCCGTTTGGCAGGCTGCTCTTAGGTGCTATCTAAATAACGTGCAGAAATTTTTATTATGCGTTAAATGAATTTTTATATCTTCCAACAAATCTGTGAAAATAAAACACGGGAGCAGTTGAGGAAGTACGGCTTCTACCACGTTGATGCGGAATAATCTACCTGGATATTTTTGTAATTATTGTTTTTGTTTTACAAACAATTTTCAATTTTCCGTGCACCATAATTTCAATAATTAATTATTCCCGAAAAATACTTACAAATATATTTCATACATGGAAATATATATAAATACGCATATATGAGCTCGAACTTATTTTAAATTTCATTACATTTTTGTTCGCAATTCAAAACTGATTTTTTATTAGAAATATGTTTGGGAAAAGTCTCATTCAAAGTAAGTCAGAAAACACCTGATACTCAAACATATTCCAATTAGAATCCTCTAAACATTTTCTCTTGCCAAACGTTGAGTTTCCGATTGGACACAGCTTTCATAAATCAGCGACAAAATTTATGCTGCTTGCCATTCGTATAAATTTAATTTGTGGCCCAATAATTCAAGCGTGCTCACAATGAAAAATTTTGAAATAATCATAAAGGGTAAATTATATTATAAAATCATTTCAATTTGAGGCACTCAAGTCTCAAGACACGTCACGAAAGTAGTTTCCGATTATTCAACACTCTTGCAACACACCCACCTGGATCGCAATGGCACTTGCAGAAGAATTCAAAGGGATTTTCCTTTGGCTTTTCCTGCCTTCTCGGCTGGTTCGGACGCTTTAGATAGCGTTAAATTTCACTGTCAATGGCACGAATGTATCTCTCGTTCTCACTGCGAGGCGAAAATCAATAAAGCACCGCTCGTGTTAGCATCATTTTAGTGGCCTGGAGACTTTCATTCATGCCTTCGCCCTGCCGAATTATCCTTTCACTTTCAGTTTGGTTTCAGTTTTATATGCAGAAATTTATTTTATTTTTGACGGTTTTTTTTTTTGGCACTCCGCACAGCACAAATGATTTGTTATTATTTTCTTGTTTGGGATTTTCCAATCTATATATTCTGCGTTGAATATATATATATATATATATGTATATATTTAATGTTTGCTGGTGTTCACCGAAGACTTTGCTTAGCTTTCTTGATTTCTTGCTAGCCTGCTGCTTGCTTGCTTGCTTGCTTTTAGCTTGCTAGTTAGCTTCTTCTATTCCAACCGTCGCGTTTGCTTGTTCGAACAAAACTGAGGCACGAGATGCGCCCTCTTTCGGTTTTTATGAATGAAACTCAACATCGCTGCTCGCTGCTCGCAGCTCGCAGTGCGCTCACCAACACACACACTGCTGTGGGGGGAAAAATGTATTGCCCCTGCTCGGCGGCACGCGCCCCAAACTCGAGTTCGAAAAGAGTGCGCTCTCTGCGGTGGGGAAATCGCCTCGCTCCGCCGACGTCACCATGGCACACATATACGCACATGGATAGCGGTGAGGAGCCGGCCGGTTTTCGATCCAATCGTAGGTCCGGTTGCCTCCCTTCGCTGCAGCCATTTTCATCGCGCACGCGCACTCCAGCCAATCAACAGTTTGCCAGGCCTTTCTGTCGTGGTGAGTTTCGTATCACCCAGCTCGCTCTGGCTCTCTCTCTCTCTTTGTCTTGCCGCTCTGCGCTCTCCGCTCAGCGCTCTTCGAGTTCGAATCGAATCCGGTGAGGTAAAAATAAAATACAACAGGTACCCCATCCCCCTCCCCTTCCCTATCACGGCATATCGATTCGGTGGGGCTCTCTCTGGCCTGAGACTTTTAGCGGCTGGGAAATGTTATGATTTCCCGAAATACGTCATCGGTGTGCGCGAAAATTGCGCCCCATTAGCCGCAGCAGAATTATAGCACCGTGGCAATATAGCAATTTTTTTTTTTTCTGCATCGACGTAAACACCGGGATCCGGCATCCATCGAATTGTTTGCATGAGCCAGCCGCCCGAAATGTGCCGAGTCCTAAACAATATGATTCACTTGACCATTTATGGACAGTTTTTCGGGGCATTGTCTAGTCTGGTGGTGGTGCTCTTCTATCTTGCAGATAATTTTCCCAGCCGGTCTGGCAAAGGTCAGGGTGGAAGTTTGTTTGGCGAATAGTTGAGTGAATGTTTTCTCGAAAGTCTCTGATTAAGATACTCGAGAGTTGAGGTGTCTCGAAAGGGTAAATTGTTTAGGCAATTCTCGGTTAATTAAGATACTCATATTTAGTCTGCGAAAAAGAGTTGGGAGAGGGAAAACTTTGTATATAGCAAAGGTCAAGATTTGTTTCTGAAATTTATTTCCAAGTGTTAATGGCTAGAAAAATGTTTAAAGTTCAGAACTTCGTAATGCTCTAATGAAGTGGAAGTGTCTTGACCAAATTAAAAAACTTCTCAAGAAATTTGAATATTTGTTAAGTGAACCGGAGCGTAAATTTAACGACTGCATTCATTGTTCTGCTAACTGATTTTCGTGGGAAAAATAAAATAATAAACAGTTCTAAGAATGATTGATTTATTAGCTGGGGCTAAAAAGAATTAAATGTTTATAGTTTTGGAACTTTAATAAACTAAATTATTATTAGGAATGCTAATATTCTATTCTATTTATTTTAATGTGCGTATACGTGATATTGACTTGCTTATTCAGCTGTATTTTTGTTTAATTTATATTGTTTTTAGTTTGGATATCATTTTAGTTTTAGCCATTTCCTTGTTTCTGTCTGTTATCCAAAGATGCATTGACAGCATTTGGAATTTTTGGCTCACATGTTTATCATTCGCTCACATTGTAAATGAAACAACAGTTTTCATGTGCTAAGGACAAGGTTGCACGTCGAATGTGCAATGTGCGGAGGCATTCATTCCGCATTGCTTTTACTGGGAAACATAAACAAAACTGCAGCTGCGAATAGTGCGAGAATCATATTGAAATGCTGCCAGAAAAAAAGATGCTGGGAAAAGTTTACGATTCCCATTGGCAGTGAGGGCCAGGGGTGTGAAGTTTCGGAAAAACTCATTAAGGGTGATCAGGTGATATTTGTTGGTCACAGCATAAACCAGACAAAGTTTTTTTTTTTGGTTTTTTGTGATGATTGGGAGCACACGCCATTACCCAAAAATAAACACCTGGGAAATGTATTTTTCTCACAGTTTCCTTTCCTTTTTTTTCTGTTTTGCCGGCAAAAAGTTCAACAGCAGACAACAACAAAGTACGTCAGATATCTGCCAGATATACATAAGAGATACGAATACAGATATATGCGCCCCCCGCCCAAAAATAGAACTTTGCCTCATTTGTGAAAGTTTTTGCCAAACAAAATAAATACAAATCGCATACGTTCCCGATTATTTTTAACCTTCACATGATTCTGACCGATCATGGGCTTGTGGGGATTGCCAGGGAGCCGAAGAGGGGCAGCTAACCGAAACTCTTGCGATTGAAAGGGACAGGTAGAGGCCGTCGGCCACCTGTAGGCCAACGTACGCCAATAAAAACTTGTGAGATTTTCATCTAGTAAGAGGCGAAGAAAAGGAAAACTCATTACGGCTAAATATAGCAAAATCTATTCACACGATTTCGAAAATTTTCATCGCCAATTTCTAGTGACGTTGTTGAGGTTGTTTTGTTTGCTTTCAGTTCTTTTTATGTCCCAGAAAGAGGGGGAAAAGGGGGGGGGGGGGGAGGGGAA
>JAJJHY010008598.1:18946047-19019060 GCA_021224005.1 Drosophila setifemur | reverse complement strand
AGTGCAAGGTGTTTCAGCCCAGCCCCTGACAAAACACCCACGAAAATAGTTTGCACAATCTAAAAATACACTTTTGTGGCCATTGTAAATTTATTTGCCGACTGCCTGTCTGATTGCCATTCATCCAAAGATGGACATGGATGGATTGCTGGCGGGGGCTTCGAGCTACGTCTATAAGCCCAGCTAAGCTCCCTGGTGATGACTGGAAGCTGTGCCCCGATTGGATCAATCAGCCGCACTGCACCTCTTCCTCAATTTGGTAGCATTTTCCAATAGCAGCAGCAGCAGCAGCAGCAGCACACCCAGGGCAGGTCGCTGCCTAATAAACCGAACCACCAAACCAAATAAAAAAGAAGTAATAAATACATAAATTTGCCTACATTCATTGTAGGGGGTTTGTTTTTTTAGCTTTAGCAAACTAATTAATGGTTTTATGCATTTGAAGTTGAAATATAAAAGAGGCAGGCCAATAACATCACCAGAAACATGTAGTGTTTTTTTTTATTGTCATTGGCAGTTTCTTAGCTTAATTAACATCACAAAATAGTTATTGCTATTGTAAAAAGGTAATGCTCAAAAATATTTATTTCGCAAACTTATAATAAAAATATGGCAAAATAATTATTAATATTGTATTTTTCGGTAGTTTGTAGATATTGTAATTATAAAATATATTCTTTCTATCCTATCAAAATGGATAATTAATTGAAGGCGATCAAGCAGCCTTCTTGCTGGTTAATTCTGCATTTGGTGTCTTACCTATCTGAATATACAACATTGTGTTGATATCTATATCTGTCTATATGCCAATTCTTGAGCTGTTAGTCTGTGTGTGTGTGTGTCGTGTATCGTGTGGGTTTCCTCAGCGGTGTTATCTCATTGAGAACGTTGCCGAGCGTGCGTGGGTCAATTGGGGAGACGCGAGTGCTGCGACTGTTGCCTCTTGATGAGGCAGAGGCGTTAGATAGTCGCAAGTCGCGAGTCGCAAGCCAGATGACACATGGCACGCGCCCAGCGCAGACACAGATACAGATACATAGATACACATTCACGGCAGACAGACAAACAAACTAAACAAACAAACATTGGCAGAGCACATCAATGCCAAGTCGCGCTTGTCTGTTAGTGCTTGTTTTTTTTTTTGTTTTTTTCATTTTAGCCAAGGTCCGTGTTTTGCCGTAAATGGTGAAAAGTTTTGTTAGGGCAACTTTTGAGTTACGACGCGCGTAGGCTGTAATTAAAAGCATATTGACTGGCAATGCAACCCGTTTGCTGCCATCCCGCTTGCACTCGAATCGTCGAATCGCGTATCTATGAGATACACTTGAGACTGGGGTCTTTCTATTCACTTGTTATTGGTTGGCAAGAGTTTTGGATTGCTCGGAACCTCGGAACAGAAATTGTTTTGTTTTGTGTTGTCGCCGTCGCAGCTGCCAATGGGCGCTTTGAAATACGAAAAACGAAATACGAAATACTTTTCCAGCCCGACTGATTGAAACGCACTTGATTGTCGAGCAGCAGCAGCAGCTGCTGTTGCTGTTGTTGCGCATTACGCAAGCCAACTTCATTTTGGTTTTCTCCATCGGTGAGAGCCATAAACCAATGGCCAAGTGGGCGTCGTCATCAGCTTTGGAGTCGAGGTGTGAATAAATTTATATACTACTTTTGTCGTATACTTATATATATATATTTATTTCGAATTTATCGAAGCTGCCATCGTTTTGATAGTGCTTAAATTTCACCTCTTGTAAATTGTCAGCACATAAAACAAAAATTGGAGCAGAGCAGAGCAGAGGGAAAAGTTAAGTTTAATTTCCTCTGTTGCCGTGTTATTTTCTGTGTAAAATTCATAAATAAAATTTGGATATTTTTCTATATATTATTTCATTTAATTTATGAGCATCATAATATGCTTTATGATCTTGGCATGTTGCCGTAAATTGCTGCAGTCAACAGCAAAAGCGAGGGGGGGAAGGGAAATATTGTTGTTCAGAGACACAAATTGGAAATTTAAACATTTGGAAACCCCGAAAAAAAATATTCCATTGGCTGAAATAGATCGGACACACGGAGTGGGCGGATTTCGAGGGGGACCCCGAGAATCATTCAGACAGCTCCAGCGCCATTTTCCCCTCCGCTGAAAGATTGGTCGCGAATGAGGTGAGAATTTAATTTAATTTTTGTGATTTTCCGTTTTTTTTATTACTTGTCAGTATTTCAAAACAAGTGCATAAAATATGGGAAATTAGTAAGGCAATTAAGGGAATTAAATATATTGCAGAATGTTATTGGTTCAGATCTTAACTTGATTAGACAGTGAGAATTTATGGCCCACAAATTTGGCAAATTAGTGAGTAATGTAAATTACAGAGGACCTACAAAAGTGTATCAATTTATGTAAAATATTAACCAATTAAAGAAAATATCTTTAAATTGGAAAAAATAAATACAAAGTCATAGAGAAATCAGGTTAGTTTGTATGGGAATATTTTACAGGATTTGCAAGAATAGATGGCCAATATAACTAACACTTTCTCTGCGCTGTCTGTTTGTCAGTCTTGATTTTGGAAAGCGAAAATCCAACTGCCAGGCAATTGTTTAGCAGCTGCCCACTGGCCGACTGCTTTTGTCTAATTGCAGAGTGAATGAGTTTTGGCACAAACATGAATATTCATAAATAATAACTCAACGCAATCCCAATTAGGAATAAGCTGCTCAGCTCTACTGTTGAGTTCGGCCTGTGTTCCCCCGGTGAAAGTGGGTCAAATAAAATGGCATCAGAAATAGATTGCACGAATGTGTTTGATAAGTACTCATGCTCTATTTGTGTTGATCTCCTGCCCAAATCTTTCACCCAAATATATGGCAATCATCTAAATATAAAACGCGTGCCTCACTCGAACTAATTTTAAAAATGCTCGCCGATGAACATATTTAGACAAAAAAACAAAACACCAGCCAAAACCAAAACAAATCAAAATTCGTTCGTTCATCTTATTTAAATCTCCTTCTTTTTTGCCTAGTTTCCTCTGGGAAAGCGCAGGAAAAAAGATGCTCACAAAGATTGACAGCAGCTGGTGGGGAGGGGAAGAAAATTGGCTAAAATGCCCAATCAGCTGGCAGAAAATAGGAAGAGATCTCGGACTCTCTGAGAAACTCATAGATACAAATACGTGTGCCGGGCAGGAAAACAAGACCTAAATTGGCCAAAGTCAGCAGGGGGTCCGCCGCTCGGAATATCTCTCTATCCGTTGGATACGTCAGTAAACAATTAACTGCAGAGAGATTTAAATGGCAAATCCCCATCGATCCGGCAGATGACGTGAAAAGCACCGCGTGCAAATAGCAAATAGCAAAATAATTACAATATAAATTTTCCACGTCAAGTTCATAAATTCTGTGGCGCTTAATCAGCTTCGCCCGCTTTAGATGCTCACGTAGATTTCGCAGGTTTTTATAGATTCGTTTTCGGATAAGTTTGTGGTTGTTGTGCCTATTAATAGGGTTTTAGCGTTTATTTTTTCTTCGCTCGGTCAAGGTAATTTTAGGCACACTACTCGTAGTACCCTCGGCTCTCTCTGCCCGTTGGGCAAAAACCGAAAATAGCCAACAATGATTGGCAAAACTCAGTGAACGGGGGGAAACAAATAGATTCAGTTGCATTTTTCGGCTTTGGGTTTTGTTTTTCCTATCTCTCTCTCTTTGGCGGGTTTTGATGGATTGTGTGTACCATATGCATTTTGCCGCTGCTCGCTGAAAATTCGTTGAATTCCATTTTAATGGCTTTATTTATGAGGCGTGCATGGGCAACGCTTATATTATTTTTTTTTTCGCTCGCCTTTGGATATTTATGATACTGTGTCTCGGCCACAAAAAGTTAATCCCACTAAATGCCGTTGATAGTTTATATTACGATTTGTTGGGGTGGCTGGCCAGAGATTGAGAGATATTCGGGCATTTTAATTTTAGAATTGTGACAAATGCGCAGCTTTTTACGGCTGCATATCACTCGGCAGTGATCCCAGTTTTTTTTTTTGGTTTATGATTGATTTTCATTGTTGCTTTTTGGACTTCAGAGGGGATCTACTTCTTGGATTGGTTGCTATTTATTTTGTGTTGGAGAATAAGGGGGATATTTAATTCGTTATTCTAATCTTTCAAGTTACTACTCAAAGTTGTAACCCCTCCAATTTTCCGGACAGAGTTTTCCCGGCTGGAATGGCGTTTATCAATTGGTATGAACGTCACAGATTATGGTTAACCGATAAGAGATATAAATTTGCGTACGTTTCACTACTTTGAGATAAGTCCGGGCCGCGTCACAGAAACCGCTCTCAAAAGCATTGTGCGTCAATCAGCATAATATACATGGGATATATGGATGTCACACGGCTAAATATAGTCAAGGCGTGTATGTAGTATACGTTATAGCTGGCGATATCGGGAGTATATATCCGTTTGATTAAAAGCACAAAGGGGGCCCGGCAACCGGGCAACCGGGCAAGCCAAATGTGAACCAATTTCCAATATTGTCAGCTGCTAATGAGCAGATTCTTCGCCTTCTGAGCGAGCGTGTGAGTGTGAGGAAATATCTTTTTCGGCTTTCGGATGCCGGGGCATCCGTGACACACTTCGCAGTTGCATCATTAATTTTCAGTTTTCGGCATTCGGCATTCGGTATTCGGCTTTCAGTTTTCCGTTTTCCGTTTTCCATCTCTGCCATATGGAATGGATGAGAAGTCCCTAGCATTTCGTATCTTGGGCTAATGACACAAAACTATCTGGCTCTGTGACAATGGGCCAAGGCACACACACACACGGCTACACACGGCTAGAACGGCAAGAACAAATTTTGTCGTGTTTACGCTGCCAGATTGCCATTAATTTAATATTTATATAGATAGATCTCCGTAGCAGCGGCCGCGACATTCCTGATATATCTTGTAATTTTTAATGTTCGCAGTGTTGTCGAGTGGAATTTTTGAATCAAACTGAAGTGTGTCACGTCTTTGGTGTTGGGAGGTTTTTATTGATTTAGTGGCCCATTTCCGTTTTTCCTCTTTTTCCCCAAAAAGTATTTATAGCGCTTGCTTTTTCCTTCATGACGAACCAGAAATTGCAAGCCTAAATTTAGACTAAATTCTATGGAGCACCGACAGATATACATAGATGGGCCATGTTTACTTCTCTCCCCCAACATTTTTTGAGTTTGTTTAGATGATAGCGACGTCATAGTTGTATTTTGCTCGATTTATCCAAATTCTCATGAACTTGACGTCGGCAAATAATTAGCTGAAGGCAATTCCGCCTTGTTGTTCAATAATAATCGGCAGCTAATATTCGTTACGTGAATCGATATAAATAGTTCGTGTGGGTTTAAATTTAGCCACAGATACAGATACAGATTTGTATAGTTTTGATCTCCCGGCAAATTCAAACCAAAATATAATAGAAAGTCTGGTAGTAAAATGTGCAAAGAAATTTAATTTCGGATAGGTGATTCTCCTCCGGCCCCAGCGAATTTCGTTTCTCCGCTGGCTAATACAATTTTTAAGTATTTTCTGTTTTTGGTTTTCCTCGGTTCGTTTTCGTCATTTTTCATGCCGGAAAGTCCGGGGTGGATGTGTCGTCGTCTACAAGTCAGGCAGGTCTCATTGGGGCCACATAAATCCCTTCAAATGCCATGACATGTAAATATTTTCCAAGTCTTTTAGCAGCCACAACAACAATAACAAGAACAGCAGCAACAACAGCAACAGCAACAACAACAACAACATCTGCAACAGGCAGAACAACTCTCTTGACTTGCGAAGCGCTTATAAAATATAATTTCATTCTATAAGAAAAATGCAAAGTGACAACATAATTCGCCAGTTTATCATAATCAAAATACGCCTACATTGTTCGCCTTATTTTTTGTAGTTGCTGCTCGCTCTTTTTTTTGCTGTGGCATGCAAACACTTTAACAAAAACAACTGCAACAACAACAACAACCGAGAACAACCCAATGCAACACCAACCCAACAATGACACAGACGAGTGTCAGGCCAAGTTGTGCGAAAATAACTTCAAATAGTTTTTTGAATTTCATCGCTTTAGACTTTTCTTTTTTTCATTCCAGTATTTTCTATCTCCCTCGAGCAATACATGAAATTTCTTTTTGTCTGTCTGACAACTTAAATTTTTTAATTGTTTTCATGCAACTCTTTAGATTTTTTTAAGTTTCAGCCATAATATGAATGCAGCTTATAGCAGGCTCTGAATTTATTAATAACACATTTTATTAGTAAACTTTAGTGTATGCTTAGAAACTTATACAAGGTATTTTTATTATTTAAAAAAAAAATGTTCCTTCTATATATTATTATTTAATTTTTATCCTAAAGTTAAATAACAAATTTACCCCAAATAATATTCAAACTAATTTGTTAGAGTATATATTGTTCGACTTATGCTATTTTTTACATTTACCTTGCTGATTTGGATTTGATTCTGGACACTAATGTGTTTCTTTCTAGTCTAATGTTGATAATCTGGCAACAAATTAATACTGAACACGAAGTGGAAAAGTCTTAACATGCATCCGAATGAATCATTGTGAGTGTTGCTCTTAATTAAAAGCGAATCGTTGGATGCACCTAGTGGCGAGGACAGGCGATATAAATACGTCTCAAGATCTTTATGTCCGTCCTCACTTCAGGCCATTCAAGAGTTTCCAGTCGCTCCGACTGAATGCAAAACAAAAAACAAAGAAAAAAAAACCCAAAAAGTTTTTAATGAAATGTCAGACACTTAAAGAAGTAATTTTGTTTTGGCACTCTTTAAGCCGAAGTCGAAAAACAGGTCAAGTAACAAAATGATTTTAATGCTCAGACAATGTATGAGCATATTATACAATTCATAAAAGAGACTCATCCAAATTTGGTCAAAAGTAGGCACCACAAATTTTGTCTGTGCTTTTTTATTTTTTTGTTCAACCATCATCTCATCGTTGCTGGGGATTGTTGTTTTCGGTTGTTTTCGACTGTTTTCTTTGGCTCCCTTTGACTGGTCTTAACCAATTTTGGGCAAACTTTGTGATTTGTGCTTAATTGCGGTTTTCGCTTCTCTCCCTCTCGACGCACCATTTATGGTAACATTTGTGTCGAGAGCCGCAAAAACAAGTTAATAATTTCATGGCTGGCTTAATCATCGTTAGCCACGTCAGGCTTCTGAGCCGACTATTTTTACCAACAAAATTTCACCATGGAAACGTGTTGGGATTTTGCCTTTGCTTTAGAATTGGCTCTTTGAGCTTGTGGTCAAAAAAAACTTTGCCAAGGGGGAGCTATTTGCCAGATTATTTGATAATACTGCATTCATTTGAGACTATCGGATTAAATGTAATTTTATTTTTAGAAATGTTTTTTCTATAAAGAAATACTTATGTAAATTATAGAGATTTTAGGGTATTACGGAATTAAATGTAGTAATTGAAAGCTTTTGAGTAAACTGATTTTTAAGATGCTTATTTGTTCATTATATTTTCGAATGGGTATTCCGTTTTTTATTAATTTAAAGTGTATTTATTAATAAAGAAAAAAATTAATAATAAAGATAGATTGCATTATTTTCAATTAAAATTTTCTGACGTAGTAAGTTCTCAAGAATTCAAATTGATATTACTCCAACACCTAATTGAAATGAATTCGCAACCGTGTAAGTTCTCATTCCCCTGTTGGTCTTTAATTATACTAACTATTTTTAGGACCAGCGTCAACTGTACAACGATGTAATGAAAATTTACGAGTCGCTCTACTTTGAACGCTTTCCAACTACGTCAAACGGAATTGGTGAAAGTGAAAATGAAGGGAAAATGTCGCGCAGACACAGAAACAGACACAGACATCTTTAAAAATTCCACCTGTTGTGCGGGAAACTTTCCACAGTCAAGGACATTGTGGGGCCTTGCTTTCGTCATCGCACACTTCCGCAAACACACCGATGGGTGGGCACCCATACAGACGCACCCAGGCGCAACGCAGGCGCCCTGCAAAGTATGCTATAAATTGTCGCATTCATTCATAAAACTTCACCGGGCCATCGGGCCCAAACCGTTTACGCAAACAGAGCGAGCAGGGAAAGAGAAGGAGCAGGTTATAGAAAGAGAGAGAGATATAGAGAGAGTTGGAGAATTGGCAGGAGAACAAAGCCGGCAATTTTTAGCTCTATCGATTTTCGACATTCCCCGCTAAAACTCTGAGCGGGAGTGCAAAATAAGTTGCTCCTTGACTTTGAACTGAGAAAACTTATCCACACGTGGCGTTCGTAGGTTCAAAGTGCACCAGCCGACATACCCAGGGTCTTGTCGGTTTTTATTTTTTATTTTGATTATTCTGCTTTTAGATTCTGCTCGAAAAAAAACCGGTAAACATTTATCATCTCTGCCGCCTCAGTCGCTCAACCAACCCGATTCCTCGGCAGAGGCCTTGCCAAGAAGGCGTTCAAAATTAAAAGTCGCTCAACAGCAGTGCAGCAAAAAGAAAAACAAAATACACAAAAAAAAAACATAAATAAAGAGAAACCAACAAAAACAAAATGCATTGCGCAAATGCGAATGATATTAAAATGAAAAGTTTGCCAAGTAATAAACTGATAAAGAGGCGACGTCTGCGTCTGACGTCGACATATCGCAAGAAGGTAACTTATTAAACAACATGGCGCTGGATTTCGATACTCTATCCTTGGGACACCTAAGAATGAGTTGGTTCTATCTGTCAGATGGTTTGCACCCAAGGTTATTAATGGGAAAATATTGCCAAGACAATTGTGGTGGAAGATCAATTCACGAAGAAATATTTGGTCAGGTAATTATAAAAATACTTTTTAAAGCCTTTGTAAATGCAGTTTCTAAGATTTCTTTATTAAAAATATTATTAATTCCAAGCCTAGAATTTTTAGAATATATTTTTTAAAGCCTCTGTAAATGTAGTTTCCAACATAAAATATTTTCAATGCTTATATAAAATATGGCAGGCCTCTTAAATTTTCAAAATATCATTGCAAAAGATGTGCAATAATCGATTTTGTTTTCCCCCAACGACAATATAATTATATATCCCCGACTTGGTGCCCTTGCAAGGACATTTTCACTTCGGCCATGGGCTAGTGAACTTTTCCTTTTCTTGTTATTAATACACACGCACTCATATTGCGATCCAGTTGTTGTTGTTGTTATTGCGGCGGCTATGTGACTGCCTCGTTGCAGCAGATAAATGTAAATTATTATGTCGTAAATTTGTTGACTGCCATGTTTGTGGCTGCAGCCTCACACTGACATGGCCGAAAGATGGAAAATAAAATAAAATTCGCCAGCCCCAGCCCCGAAGCCCAAGCAACCAACAACAATGCGAGTCGACTCCACGGCTCAGCCAGCGCAAATTAAAACCCCTGAAAATGCTTAATAAAATGCCTTGATTGAGTCGCCGTTTGCATAATTCGCTAAAAAAAAAACAAAAACAAAAACAAAAAAAATAGGTGTAATAAAAATATTGTGCAGAAATGTGTATTGAGCCTGGGCGAACCGGATGCCTAAGATAGGCAGCAGCAACATGTTGATTTATTTGAGTCGGCACACGACCAGACGACAATGACATACGCATCTAGAGTGGTAAAAAAAAAGTGCAAGTTGCTGGCGAGGAACGTGGGCCAAAATGGCGAAGAGGCGTTCCAGATTGAAGCGTGCCAAAAACGCCTCCGGTTGGGATTCTTTTTCTTTTTTTTTTTGTTGTTGTTGTATTTTTCTGCAGTCTGTGGCGTGCGCCAAAAGGTTTAGTCTCTGCCCTTGAACTCTTCGCAAGCGCATTCCGCTACGGACTCGCATTCTCATGACTGACCGACATTTGGCAGATCAGGTGGGTGGATGTGAGCAAAAGCAAAGCGAGCAACCCCCGCACAAAAACAACAACTAAAACAACAACAACAAAAATCGAGAAAGCCGGCCACAAACATTTTTGCGACCAGACATTACGACGTCATCCATCCGCATGTTTCCTACACTTGTCGATGCCAAGTTCGCACGCAGAATTTTCGCTTTTGTGTGGAGGTGGAGGAGGAGGAGTATCCCCACGTGATCTGCGATCTGCGATCTGGTCGCGAGTCGCGTGCCACATTGTCCTACACAATACAGCAAAATACAGCCACGGGTCACTCAACTGAACTTGCTCCATAAAAAGAAAACACAAAGCCGAACGTAACGTAAGATCTCCGGGAGAATGGAGGCGTTGCCCGGCTCGACTTTGCCAATTTGGATGTTGTGGTGGTGTGGAAAGTGGGTGCACTTAAAATGCACACTGCGATCAATTTTCGTTTTTCCTCTAGTGGGGGTGTGGGAACTTTTTGGCTGGCGATGCTGTTGCTGCCGCTGCCGCCTGCTGTTTTTGTAAATTATTGCACATAAATTTTGAGAGACAAAGTTGTTTGGCCGGGGCGACTAAACTGCAATAGACAACCAACCAACCAACCACCCACCCACCGAAAACATAACGGGCCCAGAAACACAAAACCGAACCCAGATCCCAGATCCCACATCCCAGACCTGGCGATCGTCTTTAATTTAATTAGCTGCGCGTGCGACAACCAACGCCTTCCGATCTGGTGGGATCGGGGATCTTCGGTGGCTACCCGTTGGCAAATGCCAGGTTCCATGCTTCAGTTGGAACGCCTTGTTATTTATGCGTCGCCTTGTTTATGGCTTCCCATATAAATTCTCATTTGGCTTGTCGTCATTTTTTCCTTGGGCGAGGGCAGCTGATGCGTTAAGTGCACGGGATTTGGTTGCTAGTTGATGAGCGCTTGGGCGAATTATGTGCCTTGGCGACTGATCAGTTTTTGGGGATCCAAAAGTGGTGGTCACTTTTCGGGGCAATGTAATTTGGCAATCACCGTGGGCAATGGCCGGGGGTGTTGATTGGACGCAGGCTTTGGAAATTAAATTTGAGAATGAGATCCAAATTGAGATGCCATTCTGACATTATCACAAAATATCACATTTCTCTAATATATTTTATTTTATTATTAAATTGTATATCGTCAAATTAATATATATTATTAATATTTCACAAGCAAAAATATATATTTGTGCGTCGGCCGGGAATCGAACCCGGATCAACTGCTTGGAAGGCAACTATGCTGACCATTACACCACCGACGCCCCATTTAAATGGCTAATTTGCATATATAAAATTTGTTTATAAATTTTAACTGGCTTCTTAATTATTACCAAATACATTTAAAAAACAATTTTAATCAAAATAAATTATGTTCTTGAAAATTAAAAAAAATTAAAAAAATTGAATGCGTCGGCCGGGAATCGAACCCGGGTCAACTGCTTGGAAGGCAACTATGCTGACCATTACACCACCGACGCCACGTGTTTTGGCCGATTTTAACTGACTCCATAAAGTTAAGAATGGGTTATGGAAACTATGGAACATTGCGTCAGCGAAATAGGGTTAATGGTATTTAAATTTTTTTTTGCGATTTATGGGTGGCTTACCTTGCCAATATGCTGATTAATTTCTTTTCCAACATTTTAATTGGTTCTGTTTAGTGTCTCTTTCACCTGGCCAGGCGACAGGAAACACTTTGTGTAACTATATTTCTTATGAATTTAATTAAAAAGAATTGAAAACGAATAAAGCTAGCTCAAAAACTTGACTTGAGTGCCTGTATCTGGTTGTTGTTAATGGTGATGTTGCTGTTGCTATTGTTGTTGTTGTAATGGACGCCCACCCAGTAAATGTCTTTTGCTGTAATAATTTATTATCACATTTACGTCTTGGCATCGCCAGCAATTAATATGAAAAGTAAATGGTGGAAGCAGACACAGAAAATAGAAAATTAAATGAATGAATCAACGAGCGGCTAACGATCAACAGAGAGGAAACCAAAACAGAAACAAAAAAAAAACACAAAACCACAAAATCATCAATGAACAAAAGCAAGTTGTAGCTAGCTAACTCCAACCCAATATCAATATCTATCTGTATCTCTAGTTGTATCTTTGTGTTGGCGTCCGAAACCGCAGGAACAACAATCGGCAGCTTTTGAGTTGGCAAAGCGTTTGCCAATGCAGAAATCAAATTAGCCGCAACACAGAGTCACAGCTCGCAGCTCGCAGTTCGTAGTTTGTCTTGCGTATCTTACAGATACTTGTCGCTGTGGCTGTCGCTATATCTGTATGTGCTGCCGCTGTTGCCTTTGCTTTTGCATTTGCTCTGGCTGTTGCTGTTGATCTTGCTGTGTGGGTTGCCACTGTGTCCACTGTGCGTAGGCCGATAAAGTCGGCAGCACCCTGTATCTGCGGCGCAGAATAATAAAATTTAACAATTTATTGCATTTGTTGCTTTAATTTGTTGTTGTTACTTGGCCAAAGCAAAACCAGAAAAAAAACATACATATTTTCATTCACAAAACGGCCGCCGTTGTATGCAAATTGATCGTTCCTCTAGATGTTTGTTGTCGATGTTAACTTTAGTTTTCTGCCTCTTGTTGCTGGTGGTTTCTGCTGGTGCAGTAGCTGCTCTGCCAGCACCGCCGTCGACACACTTGGCAAGCGATGTTCGATGATTGCACCACCAACAGCAACACCAAAAGCAACACCAACAGCAACACCAACAGCAACAGCAATAGATACAGATACAGCTACAGTAACAGAAACAACAACCACAGCAGGAATGTGCCTTGGGCCAGGGCATGTTTTCGCTTGCTGTTCGCTCGCCTGGGCCTACGTGGCGGCTACGTGTTGGCATAAATTGTATATTAATGCTCTTTGAATGGTGCATTTGAATTGTTATTCAATTGAGTAGGGGTACACTTTTGCGGTGTCAGCTCCTGAAGATTGAGAGATACAAAAATAGGCACTCTTAAAGGAGGCAGGTAGTGTATCTTTTCAACTAGCTGAATGTTATTTTAAGGAGAATGATATGATTTATTTATTTAATATTTATTTATATATTAAATAAAAAAAAGTATGAACTGACCCTCACAGATTTTTAATATAAAAGTAAGTTCACAGTTTTTGTATTTTATTTATTTTTATTTGTCGCCAAAGAACTTTAAATTATTGTAAATATATTGAGTTAAAGCTGAGATATTTTATAAGCAATTGTAAAATTGTAATTGTAAAAAATCTAGTTAGTCTAGTTAGTCTAGTTAGTTTTATTAAATACATTTTCTGTAACACAATTCGCTTACTATTTTCATACGCTTGAATAAAATATATATCCCTATATTAGACAAATACATAAGTTAGAGGAATATTCATTAGGAGAGTATTTGGAAACCTCAACCATTGCAATGCAATTCCTGTTTGGCTTTTTTTCACGTTTGCATTCACATTTTATTTATTTAAAGCATTAAACAAAGACACAGACATATGTTCAACTATGGTTTGTGGCCGTTGTTGTTGTTGCTGTTTTCACAGGCGACATGCAACAAATGTTAGACATTCAATTTGTTGTTGACACTTCATTAGCAAACTAAAAATTAAGCGAACGAAGAAGCCGCAGCAGCGAAGCGCCCAAAAAACTGGGTTAAATGTTGCTAAAATTAAGCGAGGCAAGTCGCTGGCATAGAAGATGCAACCGAGAGGCAAAACTCTGTAGATATACAGCATGTGACATATCTATATGGACCCCTTTCCCTCAGTCGAGCTTAACCGAATAAAAGCAATGGGCTGGGAGAGTATTGGGTTACTGCTCAAGATGTGAATGAGAGATATAGGGAATGGATCAGGGCTAGGCACGCGTTGATAATGAAGATAGTTTTTTTATTTTTATTTTTTTATGAATGAATGAACGAACGCATCGTAGTAAACTGCGCCCACGTCTCGCGATGATGAAAACATGAATGAATCTTTGGACCAAACCAAACCAAACTAAAAACCAAAACTCGAACCGAAGAGATCCCCGGCAAACGAAACCCCAGGTGCCAAAAGGGCACGCGAGTCGTAAATGTGGGCAGCAAACGCAAATTGATGGCCATGGCTAAGATGTTGATGGTAAGATGCTGCGGCTTAGTGCCTTCGCTGGCCATTAGGCCAGGCACACCGGAACCGCATTAGCATGTCCAAGATCCGGGGGACCGGAAAATGCCGAAACTTTGTCAATGCAAACAAATTAACTGTCAAATGCTTTAACGAGCATTCGAGATACCTTCCAGATGCATTCACATCTTTCGAAACAACTCTTCTGCATTTTCTTTTATTCCGCGCATGAATGAAATGCCTGTTCAATAGCTCAGTGGGTAGGTGATGGGTATAATCGGCCAGAGAACCGTTTCGATCGGAACTATCATATTTCAAGTGTTTGTCAACGGCTACTATTGTTCGATATTTGATTTTCGGCCTAGAATCATTTCTTTATTATCGCTTCGGTTTTTGGTTTCCCAGGAAAGAGAGAGGTGAAGCACCTTCGTAAATATGTGAGAAAATGCCCATTAAATGGGATCTCTATCTATGTCATGAAAGTATCCCCACAACTAGTAAAATTTTGGAAAAGGAGCTTTCGTAATTAATTCGCACTTTGGCACTATTCATTATGGGTCGCAAAATCTTATCCGCCGAATGGCTTATTTCCCACTCCTCCATACCACCGATATCTTTTTGCGGCCATTACAATTTTACGACTTGCCACAGCTGCAATAACAGTAACAACAACAACATCCACAACAACGGCCACTGGTAACCACATCCCATGGTCAAGCTGACGTCATAAATGCATAAATGCAAACGGCGATGACATAAATTGCATTTGAATATTGGCCAACAGCGAGAAAAATAGGAAAAACAAACCATAACGTGGCCTGTCTCTAACCTCAGAGTTTAGCTTGAGCTTTGGTTTTGCCGCTTGTCACGATATCTGACAGCTCTCGGGCACTGATCAGTTTTTTTTTTTCGATTTTCCGGAGCAGCGACGGCAGGGAAACTGCACACTTGATAAATTATTAAAAACTTAAAAATGCCTGTAATGGCTGAAAGGCGTACAAACTATATGAAAACTCTTTGTTTGAATAGGGGAAATATATTAATAAATTCAAAGTGCCAGGGGATTCCAAAAAAACTGTACTCAAAAAATATTAAATCATAAATTTATGTAGGAAGTTGAGGAAGAAAGTTATTTATTTTTATACGAGCAACTTATAGTATGAATTTATTTTATGTTATTGATGTCATTTGTTAAATATACAAATAAATAAATATACAAAATTTTCTATTTTACTTTGAATGATTTTCCAAAAGAATAATGAAACTATTTGCTGTTTGTTTTTTATTTCCCCTGGTGTTACTTAACATAAAATTTGAAATATATCCATAATGAAATTTTATTTTCAAGTTTATATTATTTCAGCGTTTATTTTATATAATTTATGTATTATTTATGTAATTATTTCTCTATTTTACTTTAAATAACTTTCCCAAAGAATAATGGAACTATTTGCTTTTTTTTTTTTAATTCCCCCTGAGTTACTTGATATAAAATTTAAAATATATATTGCTAATGAAATTATATATTTTCACCGCAACTTGGTACCTTGCCTTCACCCCAAGTATAAAGGTGCAGCAGCAAGAAGTACACTCCACTCCACAATATCCATTGCCACAGACGTCAACTGCAACTGCGGCAGCAAGAACAACAAGAGCCACTTTAGTATCGACGCGTGGGTTGCTCCATTCATAACGACCAAAAATTTTCGCTGAATGAATTGCAGTTTTGTATCTTTCAGATACACTCGCACACACACACACACGCTGAGCTTGGGCCACATAACGGCACCGTAAGCAGCCAAAAAAAAAAAAAACAAACGCAAAGCAAAGCCAACGAGAAGAAAGCCACCAAGTAGTGCACGAGAGGATTAGGGAGTGGTGGGCGGAGGCTGGGTGAAGCTGAAGGGGGCGTGGCGGGGCACAAGCGGGAGCATTCAATGCGCTGATTGGGAACCGACAACAAACCAACAACAACAAGTTAAATAAAAACTCGTCGGCGATTTACATAAATCAGCTGCAAATTTGTTCCACTGTTCAAATGCAATGTCGCCTTCGTTTGCCTGTTGTTGTTGTTGTTATTGTTGGTGTGGCTGTTGTTGTTGTTGTCTGGGTGTGCGAGCGAGAGGTTCGAGGAAGTAGCAACAGCTTCCACCAGCAACTCAGATACAGATACGGACGGAAAGACAGACCGGAGATCCGAACTCGCAGTGGCCCAAAGTCAACGCGTGTCGCTTTTGGAAAAACTTGCTGCTGCCGTAGTATTTTTTTCGGGCTTCAACTTCTTTTACTTTGTATTTATTTTATATTAGTCTGTTTTTGCGGGGGCCCGATGGCAGAGTAAGTAAGTAAGCCTGGCTAAAGTTTGCCTGGGTCGAGGCATGAAAAAGTGAGAGAAAGATAGGAAGAAACCACAGCGATTGCATTTGCATATGTGTTGAGAAAATTGCCTCCTTCTGGGCTATCTTCAACTAAAAGATGGTTTTTTTTTTCTACGCACGTGTGTTTGTACTATAAGTGGGATTACTTTAAAGCACCATATAACAAATTTTTACAAAGCAGAACTATTTATTATTTTTAATATAAACTGTGGGGTGTCTGGGTTTCATCGCTGATCTTCAAATAATTATCATTTATAAAAATATTTCGCCCATAAAAATAGATAAAATAGTATAAGAAATCAAAATCTAAAATGATACTTCAATAAAATTATTTATTTATTTTTTTCTTATACTATTTTTCCCTTTTTAAACTTATATTTCTGTTGTCTCTTTAACTGCATTTAAATACCCATAAAATCCTAGCTGATAGCTCAAATAATTAATGTCAGTTGGAGTTGCTAAATTAAATATACAAATATTTCAAAAATAATAAAATAATACTTCAATAAAATCCATTATTTATATTCTTCCTAATTTATTTATTATTTTCGAACTCATATTTCTATTATCCCTATAAATGCATTTAAATAAACGAAAAATCCTAGCTGATAGCTCAATATATGGCACATAGTGAAACAATAGTTTTCATCAAGTTTCCGCACTGCTGGCGACGCCTTCGCCATTTAAGCCATTGGCAGCCAAAATCGTCAATTGAGTGATGCCTCCGCCACACCCACCCACTCCCACTAATTAGCCCTCCTGTCCACTTTTTGCCCGGGCCACAAATTGTCGCATCTTTCAACGTTTGACATGGAACCGAAAATGCCAGCGGACAATTTTCGGCTTTTGTGCTAACGATATGTGTCCGTCCAAGGCATCAGCAGCATCAGTTGGCACCAATTGCTCTGCTCTGCAAATGCTTGGGGGATGCGGATGGGGATGGGGATGAGCTGCAAAGGGGTTTTGCTCACTGACTGGCGGATGGAGACGCATAAATCTTGGTGCCATGTCGGCGAAAAAAAAATATATAATTTTCTTTTCTGAATTCGGAATTTTCGGCCGTCGGTGCGAGGCAAAGAGCTTCGAACCATGGCGATCTGTGGCATGGCTGAGCTCATTAGAAAATATGCGCGTAATTTGTGGGCTTTTTCGGGCTCTGAAAATGGACCGGGGAAGAGCTATTTTTTGATTTGTCTGCTCCCCTCCATTGAAATGTGTCAAGTGGCGTGAGTGGCGAACGGGTCCCTTGATGATTTGTTTTTTTTTTTTGTACTTTTCATGGAGCGGGGAGAGGGCGCACTTGAAACTTGGACCAGACATTGACCACCAATCGAATTTCTTGGAGTCGGGTAAGGAAACAACAATTTTGAAAAACAAAAAAATGCAAACCAAAAAGCCCGACACTGAATAAGGCAACACCAGAGTGGGCAGCAAGGCGCGCGCGCTACGCCCACAAAGGCCAAGAAACAACTAGAAGAGCAATAACATAAAACTTCAAATCACGCAAACAGCAACAACAACAACTATAGCAGCAACAACATTAAAAGATATAGCGACAACAGCAAACAGAACAATAAAGAGCACAAGAGCTGATGTAAATTATTTGGCTACCATATTTAGTTGGAAATCTTGTGTGATCTGTGATCTCTGATCATGATGATGGCTGCCCCTGTTTATGACTGGAGTACCCTTGATATGCTAGGTAAGGTAAGGGTATGACGGGCTGGCGATATCTCAACGAATGAGAGGGGAAAGCTTGGGATTGGGTCTTATTCAAAAATATATTATGTGAATTGTACAATATATAGGAAACAACAAAAGTATTTTTTTGAACATAGAAAAATAGTGAGAGTTTTAGAATTCTATTGTTTTTTGAAACGACTCATTTAAATAAATTTTTGATTTAAAACTATGATTTAAAATATATTTTCCCTTGGAAAAGTCAGAGCTCAATTAAATTTATTGAAATCAGAATAATATTGATATTTATTTTCTGTTTAAACTATAAAAAATATATTTTACCTCAATTTGTTTCACGAATTTCAGTAATAATTTCATATGCTGAGTAATTGGATAATTATATTTCAAATTAGAATCTCTATACTAATAAATCAGTATAAGTTGTTAATTTTATTTCTTTTAAAGGATGGTTCCTCATAAACTATTTCCATTTAAGATTGTCTGGACATATTTGGCATCCCTTAATCCTGCATGAACATCAAAAATCAAGGGCATTCGTAGTTCGTATTCTTGCACTGCCTAGAGTATTTCATCTTGGCCATCTTGGGCGACCCGCGGTGGTAATGGCCGCTAACCGCTAACCGAAATACCAGTAAACCACCATCAGCGGCTCAAGCGCTCTAGACTGAAGCCGTTGGACAGGAAGACCGGGGGACAGGGAGTCAGGCGGACAGACGGACAGACGATGGCGGGATGTTGAGCGGTGACTGACATTTCGCTTCAAAATGTCAGATGGCCTGGAACTTGGTGGCCGGCCAAGTACGACGACGATCTTCCAGCCTGCTGGCATGACAGTTCAAATGTGGCCAACAAAAATGAGGAGAGAAACGAAATACACGGCTCAGACGAGACCATTTTGTGTTGAACGCGCCATATTTGGGCCCAGCTGTGTGTGAATATCCATTGAGGTTGTCATGAGAGGACCCCCGCCGCCGAAAAAAGTAAGCGTGATGAAGTGCAGCTGAGCTCGAGATTGTTTTCTTTTTTTTTTTGTTGCTGTATTTTGGCTGAAGTTTATTTGTGCTGCAACACATTTGAGGCATCACGAGATGAGCGGCGGAGAGCGGCTGCATGGACCCAGTTTGGTCGTTAACCGGAAACCCCCAGCGACAGCCTATAATTTGCAAATTTAATTTGCAACACACGCCAACATGTGACCCCAAAACGGCAAAATGTTATAAATAATGTGCAGTTGCAGTTCGCCGTTTGCATCGGATCAGATCGTAGGTGTCCAGTGTGGCTTACCTTAAACTAGAAATGCTTATGCTCGGCTTATGAATGGAGCTCAGCTCTGAGCTCTGAGCTCCGAGCTCCAAGCTCCAAGCTCTGTGTGAGCCTCATGAATGAAATCAACTCTGGGGCTTGGCCTCTCGGTCTTGGGCCTCGTCGTTGACTCTTCGACTGTGTCTGCCTTGCATGTTCGATTGCCTGGCACTGGCAATTTTTTATGCAAATGAAAAACGCGTTTTGCGGTTTTTCAACGAAAATCCAACCAATTTCGAGTGAACTTTTTTTTTTTTTCCTAGCTCTATTCTGATTTTGCTATATTTAAATGATTGTGGTTTTCGATTTGAATTTTGTTGAATGGTTTTATTATATCTGTTCCATGTGCGTGGGCTGCCACCGAGTTCCACCAAACGGCGCCAACAGGTTGACCCCCGAGGTGTGGGCGTGATTTAAAACAAGATACAGAAGTCCACCCTATGGATAATGGCAGATCTTTAAAAGATGTGCCTCATTAATAAAATGCACTAGGCCATATTTCAAAAGGAACGAAATTTCTTTTTTGTTAACATTTCCGAAATGTAATATTTTAGAAATATTATTAATTATAATCGTCACTTCAATAGAAAACATTCACCCACATTCAAAACGTATACTTAATTAAATTCAAGGTAAAAAGGTTTACATTCCCCTTTAGAATACAATAAATCAATTATATGAATTTGCAAATAAAATTAGATCAAGATATAAATTTGATCTGGATAATAACTAATTGTCTTGACTGTGCCACACCATCAACTTCTGGGCTTTTCATTTTCTTAAAAGTTACATATTATATTACAATGAATATCTATTCAAATAATTGACACAATCCCTCGTAACTAATTAAATAGTATTTATGATCTAATTTAACCCACCATTTTTGTAGGCTTTTGGCTTCTGAGTTAAGCTTGTATTTTTAGACTTATGATGGCGAATTATTCCCGCTTGAAAGTTGTCAAAAAAAATATACACAAATTATAACTTAACTCGAATGCAAAACCACAAAAACCTAAATTCAGCCCACATGCTGTGGTTTTATTCGATATAAACATATTTTAGAGTTCCAATCGATTTGATTTGATTTGGCCAGCGGCGTCGCGGACTTTTGGCGCCAACTTCCAGACCAAAGTCAGGTGACAATGCAAAAACAAAAACAAACAAAAAATAATAATAATAATCGAGTTGACCTATACGAAGCCATTTGTGGCACACTTTTTCGACCCACACGAATTATGCTAATGGCCGGACTTAACGCAACGTTTCTTTTCGATTTTTGTGATCTCAACCGAGTTCAAGTTACTATGACGAATTTTCGGATTTAGCATATGGAAATCGAGGGCCTCCATGCCCAATGCAATCCATCAGATGCATTGTGCCACCAACAAAGTCTGGCCGGGAGCAATCACAAACAATCTTCCCGTCCGTCTGTGGACAGTCCCCCCATGTAAATGGCAATTAAGTTGCCGTCGTCGCAGTCGTGAACTTGTGAACCATTCCACAAGGCTTTTGCCTTGCACCACCATCCGATCCCATCCCATCCCATTCTATCCCATCATCATCATCATCAGCTCTAGTCTAGGAGGAAGTTCGGTTCCATTTCCATGTCCACTGGTTCCTGCAATTAATCGCAGCTCAAGTGGCTCACTGATTGCAATTAATCTTCATTAAGGCCACTGCTGCCAGTTTCTCAGGGAGATGTCCTTTGGCCCAGGCGTTTGACACAGGTCTCCTGTGCCTCTCCCTTTGCCTTCTCCTCTATCTCACTCTCCCTCTCCCTCTGTAAAGGGGGGCTTATCCTTACAAACCAATTTGGCGATCGTGAGGTGTTGTTGTCGTTGGCCAAACAGCCAAACAGCAACAAAAACCACCAACAAAGTAGCAGCAACATCGCCAAGTGACCGCACAGCAATCACCTTAATTAAACATTAGGCAAGCCTCGGTGAGTGCCAAGCTTCTGGAGATTGTGTTTGAGCTTGGCTTGGTTTCCTTTGCCTCGGCATCGGCATCGGCTTGGATCGGTTCGGTTTGGTTCAGTTTGGCTGGGTTCGGTTTGAGTTGACTGCTGTGGTGTGGTCCATGTCAGCGATTTCCGTTCGGCACAGGGTAACAAAGGTTGAGCTGCCGCAACAAACACAGTGGTGCCAAGTTGGCCAGAATCATTGCAAATATTGGTGGATCCAAGTCAGAGGTACCAAACAAAAGATCTGCAGCTTTTTCACTGATTTATTCAAGTGATTTATTTTCCAAATCCTTATTTTTTGCTCATGTTTAATGTATGTAGAATTTGTTTATTCGAACTTCAATGAATAATTATGTGGTTGAGATAATTTTGTTTAAAAAAAAAATAAATGCCAACTTTATTATCACAATCTTATCTTAAGATATCACATTTTTCTATAATTAAAATTCAAAAATGCTGCGATTTTTATAGCATTTGGAATTTTATGCACTTAACATAAACCAATCCCCTTTTAAAAATAGTTTACATGTTGAAAAGCCAAGCTAAGCTAACTTTCAACTATTATAATTATACAACAAATTTATTAAATAATAACAATTAAGCATTAACTTCCCATATTGATTTTAAAATTGTTTGAAAACCATAAATATCACTTTTCAATTTGTTTTATATTTGGTAGCCAAAGGATGTTTGTTGCAAGATTTCCTGGATTTTGATTTTATAAACAAAAGTTATTATTAAAGTCATCCCTATAGGGAATCGATTTCCACTGTGCCGCCGAGAGTGTGCTCTGAGCCCGGATGGCTGCCTTAATTTTCTTGCCGTTTTCTTGGCTGTTGGCTTTCATTCGATCGTGTTTGTTGTCGGCGGTGTCAACGTCGCCTCTCGTTGACAAATGCTGAAAGGCTTTGTGTGCGAGTGTCTGGCAGTGATTTTCATTGGAAAACGCGGAGCGATCAGCGATCACCCAGGTTGATTTGACAAAGGGAGGCGAGAAGCGAGGTAGAATAAAATAAACGGGTCACGTTATTAATTGGTTAACCCTTGCCAAGAGATTTATGAATATTGATTGCGAGTGAAGTGCAGCGGCAATCTGCGAAATGTGGCAGCTGCATTTGGCGTGGCCCTGTGTCTCTGGGGCTTTGCTCGATTCTCTCCGAGATTGAGTCAGCTTCCTGTCGATTAGGGTCAGTCAGCTGTGTGCGAGTGCCTTGAATGCCCCTTCGGTCAGTCGGGGTCATTTCCTGGCTAATTAGTTGTCATGAGAGATTTGTTTTTCTTTTGCCTTCTGTGGCTGCCACAGCTACTACTGCTGCTGCTACTGCTATTGTTGATGCTTGATGCTTGATTTTTTGCTGCCTGCTCTCCATCGGCAATTAAGCGCCGTCGCATATTTATGATATTAATTAATTAAGACAATTTGTGTGGCGTGTCTCTCTATCTGGGAAATACGAGCACTGCGATGGGCTTGTCTTTAATTCGCCGTAAATGGCATTGGATCCCAGTGGAGCGGTCGTGTGAGCTGTATCTGAATCAGAATTAACTTGGGAAAACCTTCGACTAATTCGAAATAATTATTGCGTCTAAACATCGTTTTATATTTTCATGTTCTTTCAATGAAAATGATATAGGATTAAATAAATGATATAAAATAGCTATAAATTGCGTGGCATGTGCAATCGGTTTGTAAAAATGTTTAAATAATATTAATTAAGATAAAGTTATTTATCAAAAAATAAATAAGGCTTCCAATTATACATCAAAATCTTATTTGTGGATAAATATGCATTGAACTTTTTCGATCGGTTTGAAAAAGATGTTTAAAAAAATCATTCATCTCTGTACAATTTAATTTTAAAATGTAATATAATAAAACCAGCTTTATTATTTGGAAATTATTGACGTATTCGAAAAGAAAAATTTGTGTTGATACATTATTATAGATCTAAAGAAGACATCTACAACCCCAAATTGAAATTGAATCAAATTGAAATCGGACTTCTATATCTTATAGCTGTCATAGAATCGATAGGAGAAAATGGGCCATTCACCATAACTCTATTGTTTATTAACATAATTAATTCATTCTTGGACAATATACTTTTCATATTTAGAAAATATACATTAACTCCAATTTAGAAAATATCACTATATCCTATAGCGGTTATATAAACCATCGAATGGCTACTGGTCTAAAAGGGTATTCTAAGCTTCGTACCCCGAAGCTAGCCTTCCATTCTAGTTTTAATTCTTCAAATAAAACAAATAAAACATATTAAAAGAATTGCAATCCCTTCCGCTTCATGGTTGACATTTAGCCGCTTCGCAGGCATAATTTTAATTGAATTCGAAGCGGAAATAGCACCGTTAGGCCTCGATCGAAACCACAAGACATATAATTTAATTTGTACGCACTGTGGCGCTTGTGCGCTTCCCAGCAACATTGACACACTTTGGGTGGTCTTGGCGTGCTGACTTAATTTTGGCAAGCCGAAGAGATAAAACCAAAGACCAAAAACCAAACACTGCAAACTGAAAAGTGCAAACTGAAAAACAGCAAAAGTCGCACCGCACTCACGTCGAATCCGTGGCGAGTAATCGATGAGACGTGCGATGGCGGCCCAAGAACACACACCACCTGTTGAAAGGGCGCAGCCGGAGCAGACTTCGAGTGTCGGGGTGGGCACCATCCGACGCACTGCATCATTTGCAGCTGAATTTTCAATTTCAGGCTTTTGGCAGCCTTTCAAAAGAGCGGCCGACCGACCGACCGACCGGCCAACTCGATTCAACTCAAGTCAACTCAACTCAAGTAGACGTCGGGCGCCAAGGCGCCAGCGAAAATTTTGCCAGCGAGCGAGCGGCATTAAAGTGCGCGAAAATCTCATTTTATTTCTATTTTATTTATTGAGCCATTAGAGAGGGGCCCAGCATGCTGGGGCAGGGGAGCTCAGCTGTCAGCTCATTCACAGATTAATTTCGGCAATTTATAGCCGGCGAGATAGTTTTTGAGTAACTGCATCATGGACATATTTGCAACATGGAGTGCGCAGACTGTGAGTTATGCAAACCCAAAAGACGCCCGATCAGCAAAATATACAAAAAAAAAAAAACAACCAAAAATAAATAAATAAATAAAGCTGGCTCTTATGTCGGCGACAGACTAACAGAAATGTCACGATACCCTGGGAAAATGAGCTGGACGGTGTGAGTTATTGATTGCCACCAAATTTTTAACCATTACCAAATATTTGAGTTAACTTTAATAGCTTAAATTGGTAATTGACATCTACAAGTTCGGAATGAGGAACATGGCAACTGTTCGATCAATTAAATAAATAGCAAGTTGCTGGTACAATTAAAAAGGAAACATATTTTTTAAGTGCTATAAAAAAGTTTTCTAAGTAGTTAAGAAGTTACTGAAAACATTTTCAAGAAGTACTCAAATACTTTTACAATTTTTTACCCTACAGACTATTACCAAAAACTTCCCCCAACTCGAGCACATATATTAATTATAGTTCCATGATCCATTGACTCACCTGTGCCATTGCTGCCAAACCAAAGGGCCACTAGGTCCTCACTTGGCGGCGTATGGTGATGAAAATGATTGCCGTACAAATAAGGATTCGGGTAATCGAGCAGGACACGACGCGAGCCAGGCGATGAGGACTCGGCTAGGGGGTGCGATAATATGTACAGGTAATGGGTGATCTACATCTGAGGTGGACTTACCCTGAGCTAATTGGGCCGCATATTCCGTGGCCTTCTGCAGATTAATTCGCGGTCGCGGCTTGGCCACAATTTGCTGCTGGGATTGCTGCTGAACTAATTGTTGCTGCTGTGCTGTTTGATGTTGCTGCGGTGCAGGTTGCTGCTGCTGTTCGGTTGGAGGTGGGTTATTTGCTGCTGCTGCAGCGGCTGCAGATGAATCCAAGAGCAACTGTTGCACCTGCAATATGTCCACGTACTCGTCCAACTCCACCGGGGGTGGTGGTGGTGGTGGTGCAGCTGTTGCAGCTTCGGTGGCTGTCGATGGATGAGAGAGGATCGGAGCACCGCTCGAGCTCTGATAAAAGCCGAAAGCCGGAACCGAAGATGGAGCACTCGGCACCACGGCAATCGGTGGTGCAGGTGGTGGGGCAAATTGCAAGGGATTCCTACTCAGTCCCAACAGCGGAGTGGTTGGCGTATTGAGCGAATCCTGCGAAGCTGCTGATCCTACCGAAGATGGTGGCACTAGGCTGAGACTTTGTCCAGAAGATGGGGGCGGAGGCGTGGCACCTGCTGCCGAATCTACTGCTGCTACTGAGGAATGCTGCTGGCTGCCTACAATCAGTTCATTTTGACGACGCATTGTCAGCAACATTTTTGTGGTTGAGCGCGACGCTGCACGTTGTTGGCCGTTTGAAAAACAAAATAAAATTGTGGAAAAACAAAAAATTGAAACACCAACGACTTGGCCGAGACTCCATTTGTTTGATGAGCGATCACTTGACGGTTAATTTAAAACATAATTCACACATTTTACTAATTTGTTTCCTTTGTTCACTTGTGGTTTGTTGTTTTGTTTAGTTTTCACTGTTTTCGTACTTTTGTTTTTTAAGATCCAAATCAGTCTTTGCTAATTTATTTGATTGAAGTTTCGGAAAAAGCTGAAAGGGTAAAAATAAAATAGTTAGTTAACTCTGGTTTATAATTATAATTATTTAAGAAACTCTAATATTATTACCTCTTCTTTGCATTGATTTCTTTGATTCGGTTTTAATGATTTTGAAACTTTCATTCACTTTACTTTAATTACATATATAAGCCCAAAAACATTTTTATAAAATGCCTACGGTACAAACACTACAGTAGATAAACACTCAGACGATAAAATCACGTTAAGACACTTAGAAATGTAAAAAATTGACCATCAAAAAGTACCATTCGAATGGATTTTTAAAACATTGATCACAAATACGACTAATATGTATATTTTCACTTTGCCGTCGGCAATAAAATAATTTATTTCTGTTTGGCTTTCAGTTTGCGAAAAATGTTTCGTAAGTATTTTTCACTTTCCTGCATTGGCCATTGAGTAATTTGCATAAATATATTTGTTTTCGAAAATTGTTTTGATTAATTAGTTTTTTGATTGACAAAAAAAACGTATTGAACGCGCGCGAATTTAATGTGTTTGTGTGTGTTTCGGCGTGTTTTTCGATTATTTTTGCCAAAAGTGGCGAGACGAGCCGTAGAGCCGTCGAAACGCTACTGGCGCGAGCGGTGAAAATTGAAAATGAAAATGGGAAAACTCGGGCCATCGGTGAAAAAAGTCATGAAAACAGCGGCAAATCGGCTGCGCTGCCAACGTGTGCGTCGGCGTCTGGCGTCGGAAGCATCGGAAAATGCCTGAAATCGTATTTGGCTTTTGCTTTGGCCATCGTCAACTGATGGCGATATATCGCCCTCCGGCCGAACGCACAGAGTGTGTCTCTGTCTGGGTGTAACTTTGATTCTTATTTGTAGTGAATGAAGCATCAGCCTCTCCATCGGTCCTTGCCCACACACACAAACACACACATTTCTCGCTCTTTCTCTAATTTTCTCCCAATTTCTCTGGCGCTCCGTGTGGGTGTTGTGTTGTTTTTCTTTGGTGAGAGTAAAAACCCGCATTTCCGATTCCCAGCGACGCCAACAATTGTGGGTGGCCGGCAAGAGCGAGTGCGAGAGCAGCTGAGCGGAAAAGAGCGGGGAAAATCGGGAAATGGGAAAATCAGCTTCGCTGAGGAGCAGAGCGGCAATTTTGTCACTGAACTTGGCAAAATAAATCTACGTAATAGTTGTGCATTATTGCATGGTTAGGTATTTCGCGAACCTATTTGCTTATCAGCTTAGATAAGATGACCGCTTTTCGCTTTCACTTTTCGGTGGCATTGGCGTCATTACGGGTCGTATGAGTAATTTATGTTAATTACGCATACGCATGGTTGTATCTCGCTGATCGAATAAAGTTTATCAGACTGAAGAGCGTCATGTCAGAGTCCAAAGTTTATAGCTTTTGTCAAATTGATTTATCTGTTTAATCATTTTTGAGACTCATGATTATTCGGAATATGTCACGAAATATTCTTTGCACAATTATAAATTTGAAGAAAATATAGAATAATTTAAAGCTCTCCTAGAATTTCATTAAAGTACAATTTAATACATTTTTCAGCCTGACAGGTCCTGATTTGATTTATAGCATTTCGTCTGAAGTCAAAAGGGCAACCCTCCGTTGGCTACCTAGCACTTAACAACTGACATTTGCTGAAAAAGTTATGGAATTTCACGAAATCCAAACACTCCGAAGGGCCCAATAACAACCAAACTCCAAGAAGCCAACTAAGGAGGCAGCTTGCAAATGCTAAAACGCCCACATTTACTCCACGGTGGCAGCATCAGTAAATGGCAATTAGAGTTGCACGCAGGAAGCTCCCGAGCTTCCTCCCTTCGATGACATTTAAAGGTTAGAGGTTGCGGGCATCAATCACAAAGCAAAAGCTACCCAAATGGAAGCCAAATGTTTCGAATAATTCCTCCCACTCCACACTGAAAACAAAAGAGCAATAATAACAATAATGAAAGGACAGCAGACGGGCAGGTGGAATAACAAGATGATATAATTGTTTGGAAGGGGGGGTGAGCACGAGCAGGAGAAGGAGCCGGAGCAGGAGCACTTTATGGTTACCCCGGCTGGACCTGTTGATTGCGTGCCGTTAGATGCGAAATGTTTTCCACTTTTACTTCAATTTTCTAGTGGGGCCCGACTTCTTCTGGCTGGCGGGGGCGTGTAAGAAAATGCTCGACTAGGATGCTAATAGATGCGATTAAACGCCCACATTGTCAGATACCATTGACTGCGATGGAGACAGCGATGGAGTGAAATGGAGGGTGGAAGCAGGCACCCACAGTGGGTTGTGTCCTGGGGCTGTTTCACTCTTAATAATATATTAATACTCAATTTTGAAAATTGAAGTCGACACATATATTCTTTTTTTTTGCGGAGAGAAAATTATTTAAATTGATATTAATATTTTAAAAAATGGGAAGCTAAAGAATATTTTGTTAAGAACAAATGTTTTTAATTAACTAAAATAACAGATTGTTTTTTAGAGTTTACACTGCTGACTTTTAATAATCTCAATATGAAAATGGTTTTTATAAATAACCATACAAAAAAACCAAAGTAACTTCTAATATCTAAATAATATCTATATTTTGAACATAAAATATTTTATTTTACAAAAAATATATTAAGAACTGCAAGATCCTAAATTGCAAGATTGAATAACATATAATATTCTAAGAACTTAATTATTTTTAGGTAATTCGAGCCACTGTATCAGCGGTAGCCAGTAGCTACTCGAACTTTCCACTTGACAGGAGCTTCGGGAACATAGATACAGGACTCTGGTACTTTGCCCTTTTCCCTCTGCCCTTTGTGTGTGGCACGTGTGTGGGCTGCTCCTGCTCCTGTTGCTGCTTCTATCTGTTGCTGCTTCTGCTGCTGCTGCTGCTGCCGGCAGCGACTGCGACTGCGACTGCGACTGAGGCAGCAAAGAGCAACAGGGGCGACAGGAGCAGCGCGAAATTGGCGGCAAATGACGGTCGAAAAGTGCCCGGCCATATTCGAAAATAATATGAATGAGTGGCAAACGAAACCAGCTTATCAATGAAAAAGCTCCAGTGACGTCATGCTGGTCCATTTTATTGTCCCCAGCTCGAGTTTCATTCATGGGAATGCCAGGGAAAAGCCTGAGGGAGCCAGAGATATGGATTCGGTTGTCAGATTGAACTTTGGTATTTCGGGAGTCCTGGCCTGGGCTCCCGCACCCGCTCCCGCTCCCTTTGAGATTCTGCTCTGTTTTTTTTTTCGGGTTCATCCAAATGTCAGCTGCGACTCCAATTTAACCGAACCGAACAACTCTGCTCGAAGCATTACCTGGAATTGCGAGCTGAACTGTTTAGCTCCTGTCGCAGCTTTTAATTAGCCAGGCAGTTTCAACTTGTTGCAGGCTGGCTGGCAATGTGCGGTCTTGCCGATTGCCGGTTGACCTTTTGCAACATGCGAAGGAGTCGTTTATGTGTAGGTACTTATTCGCCTGTGCGGTTGGCATTCAACCTTTTAATGTGGAAGCGCTAATTGATTTGTTGTACTATATGCACACATCGTATTTCATGAGGGAGGGGATTCGTTTGCTGCGACCCACACATGCTAAGCCATTTCGCTTTTAATTGGTTATTTATGTATTTTATTTGCAGGATTTGGAATTCATTGTTCAAAATGTGCTTTGATAAAAAAAATAGGCATGTGGGATATTTATCCAATTTAAATTTTTCCTGCTAAAAGGGCTCATAGTTTTCTTTGAACCCCTTTCAATTTAACTCAAATAACTACTCCCCATCCAATTATCCTGATGAATATGATTTTTGTGTGGATATAAAAAACAAGAATAGATAGGAATATTGCGTTTTTAAATCTATGGTCCAATTTCCCCGCCATCAAATTGATCATATTACCCTCAATTACGAGGCATTGGTGCCATAACCAGCAGTCGGGTTCCCCTTTTAACAACTCGAAAGCCAAATAGACTCCTTCCAGTTGGACCATTAATATACTTGTTTATATGTCGAAGTATGGGCCCGGGCAATATAGTCAAAAGCCAAGCTACTTACCAGCCATAAAAAGGCAATCAGATGTCGTCGATTCACTAGAGAAAAGAGCCGGCGACAACGCGGAGCACGCAAGCTGCCAGCTACCCAGATAGCTAGCTATGGCCCAAGGTATCAAGATTTGGCGCGTAAATGGGCAGGAGCAGTGGCGGAGCTTGGAGCTAGGAGCCTGAGTTCGGAGTTAGCAGTTAGCAGAGAGCAGTTTCCTCCACGAAAGATGCCGGCAAAAGACGCGCGCGATCTGCTGCGACTGCGTTTGTAATTAATTACGAGGCGGGCCAAAAGGCGAACGCACGCGCGACTCACTGCAACTGCAACGCAACTTCTTCGGCGACTTCTGCGAGTGCAACTGCAACGGGAGATGAGCAGGGAGCGATAAGACAGTCGGCCATAGAACGTGGCCAAAGTCAAAGGAAGCGACCGGAGGAGCAGCTACTGCGATTACGCGAGAGATATCCGAGAGAGCGGGTAATCGCGATCTCGGCAGCTCCGAAACTCGTTCCCCGATTGCAGATTATGCAATTTTGATTTCAAAACACGCAATTTGATGGGCCGGCCAAGATATTGGGGGCTTATTCGCTTAACGATCTCATGCACAGGGCGCGTAAATCGGGCTATATAGCTATATAGCTAGCGAACTTTTTTTTATTATATCGACGATAATTTCCTTCCGGTTGCGTTTTTTTGCGATTCGACTCGTCGTCCGACTGTCGGCGGTATAAAAAACGGTTTGCTTCGCTTTGCAGTGCTGCCTTGACTGTGGGGCTCTGGCTTCACTGTATCTGTGTATCTGTATCTGTGTATCTGTATCTGTAGCCATATCCCCCATGTCCCGCCTCTGTGGCTCTATCTGTGTGAGTTTCAGTTAAAATCGTGGGCCGATCATCGCCTTACTTAGAAAGATCTGTCGCCCAGTTGAGATGCCTCGTCGTGGTGTTGGTGTTGCTTTTTTTCTTTTTTTTTTTGCCGTGTGTGGGCACAACTGTACATGCAGCCGAGAGCTCATCCAGCCGTCTCATTCACACTCACTTACCGAGGATTGCCGAAGGGGCACCAAACACCACACACCGCACACCACACTCCACACACCACAAGCCACACACCACACACACAACCCCCGCAACGCCTCAAAGTGCTTTTCTCTATGGCTGAGCTTCTATCGCAGTAACACCTTCGGATTACAGACTTCCTACACTGGAACAAAACGAATTGGCAAAGGACTTTTTATTAAATCGACAGTCTTTGGAGTCGAAGCATTGCATTGGTATTGTTTTGAAATAAATATAGGTATAATTAGTTCCACTAATCAATACTTTCAAAATAAGTATAAGTATATAATATACAATATAATATTATTTCCATAAAACACTTTTTAAGGTTTTTTTTCGTAAAATTTTAAAAATAAAATTTTTATGTAAGTCCAAGACAACTTCGTTTAATTAATTACTGCAAATTGCGAGGTATTTTTATAATTTGTTTTGTTTTTTTGTGACCATAAATATGTTTAAGTAAACATATTCTTTATACTTTTTTGTTTGTACAATAAGTTTTGTCTTATTTAATTTTTTTAAATTTAAAATATATGAGGTTTTCATATAATTAATTAATAAAATAAAACATGTTTAACAATGTTGTAGTATTTTGTATTTGTATAAGCAATCTATTAGATTTTAAACCTACACAAGGTTCGAAGTGTTTAAGAGTTTATTCTCAGTGTATTTACAATGTTACTACCTCTGTGGGTTGTGGGTTTTTAATCTTGGCCAAAGCGAGTCCCTAAACCCACACATCTAGTCCCCACTTGTGATCTCAACCCTTTTGGGAGGATTCCAAAGGGACGGACACCCCACAATTACCCCATTGCTGCAGGATTATGATTGCAATTGCGTCATTCGTTGCACTTGGCCAAATTTCGGCACGTGCCAGCTTTCATATATGTGAGGGCAGCGATCGGATAGTTCCAGGATATGGATGCCCATTGAAATTAAGCAATTTGTCCTGGAAGCTTTCTTTTGGCGGGCAGCTGAAAAGTGTTGGGGCTAAAAATAACACCAACGAAAGCTGTGGGGCCCCCCAAAAAGCTTGACACCTTAACGGAAAAAGCTCTTGGAATTTGGCACCCACACGAACGCACACAGAGATACAACACCGCACATAGATACACCGCTCACACACACACACACACACACACACGTAGGTGGCCGTGGGTGGCTTCATTGATAAATATGCTTATATTTCTCGCTCTCTCAGCTAACTGCGAATTCAATTGCAAATTTTTGCAGCTGGGCTTGGGGAAAGAGAGAGAGAATTAGAGAAAGGGTGCTTGGGAGGTGGGCAGTGCAAGCTAAGTAAGAGAGGAGGAGAGAGACAAAGCGAGTGAGAGAGAGAGAGAGTCAGGGCAGTCCCCCTTCCTGTTGCTCCACTTTAAACGATGCGAATGTGGGTGTGGATCAAGCTTAGCATTAGATTGTGAATGAAAATTCGTTGCCACTTGCCGAACAGGGACAGAGAATCGCTTTGAGAGAGAGAGAGAGAGAGATGGAATACCAAGCTAACAACGCCCACTAAGCTCTGCCCGCACACCAGCACACCAGCTCACCCATTGGTTTCTAATAATATTCATATTTAGCCCCGACTCGACTTCATTCACAAAATGCTTAAATATGGAAACTTGTCAATTAGTTCAAGTGTCGTACACTGAGCGAATCGTAAGCCCCAAGTCAAATTAATTATACTTAGCTGTTTGCGCCCACACACCCATCAATTTGACATTTGTACTCTTATTAACTGTAATTGCTCATTCAGAATGCGACACAAACAACAACAACATCGTCAGCAGCCATGAGAATAAGCACCAAAATTAGCTCACACCTTATAAAGCGAATTGCTCTGTCAGAGGAGAACAATTGAGAAATGGCACTAGATACATGGAACAATGTTGACCCGAATACTGGCAGATAACCGAAAAGTCCTAAGATTTCTAGTATGGCATTTTTCTATATAATTGTTTATGGCTAACACTGATTTGCAGTGGCTTTACAGCATTTAAAATACACAAAAATGTTTTGCAAAAATATTCAATGAAGTCTTAATTGTCATTCAACCATTTAAAAAGAAAGATTAATATTCCCATAAAAATGATTTCTTTTTAGACTCATACAAGAAAAATTAAAAATGAACTGATGTATTTTAAATTCGCTATTTATCAGGAATATTTTTAATGTAGTTGTTTATGGTAAACTCTGATTGGCGGTGGCTGTTTAAATGCCCCAAAATGTACAAAAATGTTTTGAAAAAATAATCAAGCAAGTCTATAAATTATTATCCAACCAATTAAATAGAAAGATTAATATTCCCAGAAATATGAGTAGCTTGTAGACTCATACAACACAAATTAAATATGATAGATTATATTTTAAATTCGCTTGACTCTCGATTGCAGCATCATCGCCTGCTGGCTCTATTCTTAGTCATTCGACTTTAATCGCGCCTGATTGACCATGTTAGGTCCTTTACAGCATCTGACGCAGACTTCCCCGTTTTGTATACCATTTAATGAATTAAATAGGGAGTCCCAGGGAAATGCAAAGTACTATATACGACATCGTCTGATGCTTCTGTTGTTGGCGGAGAGGCTAAGGGGTTGCTCATTAAAAAGCAACTCCTCTGCTATTTGGCTGTCAGGCACTCGCTTAGTCACTTACTCATTCATTCATTCATTCGGTTTGGCAGACAATTTACAAAACGCGTTCCATTCATTAGCATTGACTGCAAAACTGATGTTGTTGTTGTTTGCTATTTGGTTACCGTGGACAACTCCTTTTGACTTGGTCTATGGCTATATTTAGTTGGCTGCAGCCAAGGCACTGTTAACAAAGTGTAAAGTTTTTATTTGAATTGCAGTTAAATTTTGTTGAAAACGCCCTTTAAGGTTGTTCAAGTGGTAAAATACCTTAGAGGATAAAAGAAAATATGGTAATTTAGTAATACAAATAATTACAGTCAAACATTCTTCGGGTTCGTGGACACTAAACCTTTATTTAGTTTAGGTACGATTTTTTTCTTCGAAAAGTAGTTAGTTAAAATCCCGTTTTTGATTACTTAAGCAAGTTTGCCTCACAATTGTACAATATTTAGAGAAATATTAAAAATGTGTAAGCAAAAAATTTAAGCAAATATTTAATATATATTTAGTTGTCTACAGCCAGGGCAAAGTGTAAAGTTTTTATTTCAATTGCTGTTAACATTTATAAAACATTATCTTTAAGGTTGCTAGAGTGGTAAAATACCTTCTTCGGTGCTAGAGGATAAAAAAAAACATAGTAATTTTGTAATGCGAATATAATTACAGGCAAATATTTTCGCCTGTAACGTGGAAACTTTATTTATACAAAATATTTACTTAGTATCACACAGCTCCCAAAATTAATGAGTGGGATTGATTGATACTTAATTGATTATTTTAAAATTATTATTATGATTAGATTATTTAGTTTTGAAAATGCTTTGAAAAGAAATTAATAATATATAAATAATTTCATTAAATTATCAAGTACCAAATGTATCGCACAATGCCAATTTTATTTAATTTAAAATTCTACCAATCGTATACGGAATAAAAAATGTATAAAAAAAGAGTTTAATTATTATACAAATTAAAGCAGCTTTAAAATATTATTGATATCGAGTTCTACATAAAGCATTCCAGATCTACATTCTTATATTTTACAAGACACCATTTGGTAAGAGACACTCTCCCATTTGGGCTATCCTCTTACCAAAACATGCTGGTGGTCTGCTGATTTCATTTGATAATTTAATAGCCTAGAAACTTTTCGTTTTCTAGTCGTAAATTTTCGAAAAAACATTTCAATTGGCCTGCGGTCGATGTGTGTGGCTCTGCGGCGTTTGTTTTCATCATCATCAATATCGTCAACATCTTGGGCCTAAAGATACATATGCATCTAATAAGTGGATACATAAAGTGACACTTTTATTTCGGTCGGATTTGCTTGCTTTCCGTGGTGATTTACGATAACGCGTTCCATTCATTTTATGCAAATTTCAATGGTCGAAAATTTATTTGAGATATTTTTCTTCCTATTTTCGGTCATATTTATGGGCATTTTCTCAATCTATATTGTTTTATTGAACACGCCACACAGGTTGAGTGTCTAAGGTTACCGCTTGCCGTATATATCTCTTCGATCGCCGAACATCTCTCATAATAATCATAAACAGGGAATCTTGGATTTACAGCTTATAATTCTTCAATTAATAAAAGTGACGCAGCCTTGCCCCGAGTTTCATAAATCTTTGGAATGGCAGAGACAAAAGTTTCACACCAAAAAAAAAGGGCTGCATAAAACTTCTATCAATTTTCCGGAGCAGCCAAGATTTGCAATTTCAATTAGTGCAACGCCCCCAAAAAAATCTTGGGGGAACTATGTCACATAAATCATAGCCAACACGGATCTCCGTCTCTATGCCCTGGCGTCAACTGGCTCGGCTCACTTCCTGTGCCCAGGTAATCCCAGCGGAGAACCAACCGAAAACGTAATTTAAATAAATAAATTGAGTTACCACCTCGAAATTCGCTTGTCAACAAGTTGGGCCTGGATTCTTTTGATTCCATGGTGTAAAAGTAATTGCCGGTTTGGGTCCAATTACGAAAATTTCACCATTACCTCAATTGTTGGTTCTATGCAAATGGATTCCCTAGCGTTTTCATCTCCATATGGATAGCTTTTGGAGCCTGCCTGGCTGTATGGATGCATGGATGATTGCCCCTACGATTTCTCTATTAGCCATAACCAGGGTAAATAGGCAATTGACTTGAAATTGGCAATTATATTTTGTCTGTTTCGGAGACAGGCAAAAGTTAAATGGTAAATAGAGACCCAGACAGACGTCCATATGTGAATGGTGGAGTTGTCTCCCCTCCGATCTCCCCAATCGGCCAACTCCAGCCTCGCGAAAAGCCCAAGTGCATTATGAATGAATAATGTATGAATGAAAATTGCATGCACGTGCCCTCGAGCTATAAATGTTCCACTACTCTTTGGAGCTGTTTGCCAGATTCTGCCGAGACGAAGATCTTTGTTTGGTATCGAACGCGGGGAAATGCCTGCCATTCCTTTTCCGCTAAATAAACTGACCCAAGACGTTTTGGTGTGAACGAATAAATCACCCGATTCAGATTCGGACGAAGGTATGGAAAATCGAATTAAATGATAAATATTAAATAATCGAATGTATGAGGCAATCTCTTTTTTAAACTTCTTGATTTTACTCAATCGAAAATATGTAGAATGTATATTATAAACCTTGTAACATTCAATTGTATGTGCATTTTGATTTGTTATAAAATTTATTATATATTAAGAATAATTTAATTATTTCTTCTTAGTTAGTTTCATTAATACTTTAGGATTTCCGTTGCCCACCAACGCACGACTCTGCTTCGAGCTATTGTTTGGCCCAAATGGAGTTCGTCAAGTTCGTCACCTAAGTCTCTTGTTTCGCAGCGCCTCCGTTGATGTCTTCATTAGCGACGTCCAGCGATAAGCGTGTTTAGTGCTGGAAATTAGTTTTTAATAACCCGAGCGATCGCCTTTAATTAATTGAGTGAAAGAGGAAAAGCCCCTGACAAGCCTTTTGTCACAAATCCATCGGCGGTAGCTGGACGATTTAAATGCAAATCCGAGCTGCCTGTGAGTGCATCGGATCGTTAAGATGCCCGGAGAAGAAATTCAATTTGGGCACTTTGCCGCGTCTTAAGCGCTGTTAGATGCAGTTATTAAATTTGACAGTTTACAGTTGGCGATAGCTTTGAGGGGATGCCGCCGCGGCTACTAAATTACTTCGAGTTGGAGCATTATCAGCAGCTTGTTTGATTTTCTGGTGCATCGACGGCAGCAGATGAAAGGCTGGCCGCAGCAGGGAAAAGCGGCAAGGAAAAGCGATTTCAATTAGCATTTTGATGGCTCTACAAATGAGCGGATAGAACGAAAATCGCCGCCATTGATAGGCCATTGATAGCACATCATAAAACAGGCGATCATTTGTTGATTAATCCGCTGCCCAGTTAACTAAATGCACTCGAAAAAAATATATTAATCAAGTTAGATAGTATTTTGAAAATGGGCTTTTATTTAAGTCAATTTATTCTGTTGCACATAACCATTGAATAGTTTTAATAAAGTTTACTCCCAAAATTACCAAAAACATTTATTTAGTACGAATTATTTGCCATAGCAATAATTTGGTTTATTATTTAAATACAATTTTCCATGCTTTTTCTTCTGTGAAACTCAACGATTTCCTTTATGAGGCGGGTTGAGTTCGCTTCGCAAACATTATTAAAACATTTGGAATTTATGATACGTCACGCGATTTTCGAAAGACTCGAACCATCAAAGTGGCCTCCAACTGAGCCAGCTATGACAATCTTCGGGGTAATTAAGTTTTTGCCAAGTGACAAATTAATCGAGCCGCCGCAATTGCCGCAATGACCGTCTAGGTCCGGCCCGCCTGGCATTAATCAATGAGATGTCAATTCAACTTCGACTTGGAGATGCAATTTTTGTTCGGTTTTTTTTCTTTTGGCCGAAAACAAATCGAAGGCGGCGAACAAACTTCGAACTGGCATTCAACGAACCGGCGACGACAAGACGTCAAGTTTTTAGTTTGGCAATAAAATTGTAAGCATTTATCTTGTAGTTCGTTGGCGTTCGTTGTTCGTTCGTATCTGCGAGGTCTTTGTATTGTGCGTAGACCAAAAATAGGAACATACATTTCTCTTTTTGCATTACAAAAGTATTGAGTTACCAAACGATTTGTCAACGCTTAGCTAGTTATGCGCCTTCAGTTGTAAGGGGCGAGATTTCAAAGGGGTCATCGGGGGGGACACCGGATCCAAACATTTTGTTAGCTCGTTAAGATTTGTTGACACTCTTGTTAATGTTTTTGTGTTATTTTCGTTTCTGTGCTTTTTTCTCGGATCGGCGACGGTGATGCAAATCAACTTGGCCGACCACCTGGAAAGCCAGTCTGCCAGTGGAGCCTTTGCGGAAGAATTCCGATCGATGGGGAAATAATTCGAAGAATATTGTAAATAAATTAGAAACTATTTTAAAAATTAATTTTGGGTTTTGACTATTGTATTGTAGTTTAAAAAAATCCATAATATATAAACAAATTACTTTAAAATGTGTTGTAACAAATAACGATTTTGATTTGTTTATAACTAAGAATATATTTGTATCCAACATTTAATAGTAGATATGTAAGTACATAAAATGACTTCAAAAATGATTTTAACTGGTGTACAGGAAAAATCAGAGTAATGTCAAATACCTTTAAAATATATTATAATAAAAATATAAAAATGTATTGTTATTCAACATGTAATTGTAGATTCATTAGTACATACATAAAATCCGAAAATTATTCAATATAAAATAGGGTACAGAAAACATCTGATTAATGTTGATTTGATCTTCAAGCTTTAAATATAAAATATAATAATGTTTCGTTCAGCATGAAAACCTCAAAGATATCGCCCTGATCCCCGTTCATTACAAGTTCTAATTTCATCTTAACCGTGGAAACGGATGCCACTGAATTTCACCTAGTCCCAAAGACAATATCAAACAAGAGCCGCATCGTCTTATCGCCGTATTTATGGTCAGAGCGATCCAACTTATCCGACACAGTACACCACTTAAGAGCCAGCTTGGTTTTTTTTTTTTGTTATTTTAAGTTTTATGTTTAATTTAATTATGGTAAAATCATTTGATGGCAGTCGGCTTCATTTCGTTTAATTTGATTCGATTCGATTTCATTAACAACGCCTGCTCCGTTCGCTTCTGCAAATCCACATAGTTATGGCTCCGAACGAATCCGACTCCCAACTCCTGGTAGTGTTCCAATTTCTCCTACTAATTCGATACACTTGGCACAGGTTGTACAGGTCCGATTCGTGCCCCACCATGACGAATTGTGTGCCCAGTGTCATGTTAAATAAAATTAATTGAGAAATTAGGCAAAGCGCTTGAGTTGGTTATACCAAAAAAAAAAAGAACGCAGTTTGGAACCGCCTTTTTAATTGGGTCGCATTAGTTTTGGGCCTTAAGTGGTGCATTTGTCAGAGATGCCCCCGTGTGCTGCCCCTGCAATTAGTCAATTAATGAAAAACCCATAAATATGCGGCTAACATTCATCGATAGGCAAAAAGGTCTGTCCACCGAACCTCTCGGAAATGGCAACTGCATCGGCCGATCTCTGCTCTCTGCCTCAGCCGCTGCCTCTGCTGGCCATAAATTAATAGTCCATTATTTCTAAATTTTTGTCCACTTCAAACTGTCGTCGCCGAGTCGGCCCAAAAGCCAACTGACTGCCTTCGTTTGCATTTTAATCTCTCGATGGGGCGATGGGGGCCACAAATTAGTCCGGAGCCGACTTTGTGTTGACTTGCCAGTGCGGCCAATAATTTAGACCCACGGAAAGTGTTCCGTTCACGTAATGCTGGAAAAACGAAAGCGAAAATTCAGTTTTTAGTGTCATATTTTTTTTTGTTCGGGGATGAAAAGTTGTGTAAATCATTTTGTGGCTGCACATTTTACGAAATTGCTTAATTTACGCATGCGATGGAGAATCGAGGGATGCGAAATAATATTAAATACAATTTGGTTTGGAAAGTTAAATAAAAACGCAAAAGAAAGTCACTTAAAATATAAACTGATACTAAATTGAGATTACTTGATTATTATCAAAAAAAATATGGCTTAAAGTTATTTCGGCTCTTAAAAAATATGGGAAATCTGTGCAATTGTTTTAACAATTTAATAAAATACTCTAACACTTAGCTCTAAAAATGCGTGACTATCATATTTTTATGTCGATTTTATAACTTGCAACTATAACTTTTCATCACACCATCCCTGCAGCCGCCTGGCAAAAGCAAAGCCAAGTTACAGTCAAAGCCAAAACTTACCTCTTTTGGCCTGGCCAGTTGGTTGGCTGGAAAACTTAAGATACGAGAGGAGCGAGGGAGTTGCAAAGAGCTTTGGGCATTTTGCGAACTCATTTTCCGACTCAATCAAATCAAATAATTTATGCCTCGCGAAATTAACTGGCCACGTGAGAGGAGGTCATGCCACATGTGAGGAGAGTCCAAGAAGCCGGAGTCTCGGGGCCCAGAGCACAGTTAAATCTCTTGGCCGGCCATAAAGTGTGTTGATTTTTCCATTTGCCAGACCCTAAAGCGCTGCAATACGAAATAAATAAATGTTGTGTTTTTTTTCCCGAGGAGAGGAGCGGAGATCTCGGTGGAAAATTGCCTGCAATCTGGGAGTGTTTGAGAATGAAAATTTGCGATGCGTGTAATTTTGTCAGTGCGTTGAATTTATTTGTTGTATTTTTTTTGTAGATATTTACAAACATTATTAAGAGTTATAGGGGAAAAATGTTAAAATTGTATATATACAATCTGCCGCTGATGAGCAGGTTTTTACTCAAAATCAATCTCGAAGCCATCCTCCTGGTAATCATATGCGCTGCTGTCGCAGGTGACTTGGACGTACTGGTGGTACTGCCAGTAGTTGTACTCCTGCGCGGTGAAGTTGGACCACATGATCTCGCTGAAGACCTGCAGGGGCTCGGGATTCCTTTCCTGGTTGCGAATGTTCACCAGCTTGTTGAGCTTATCCCAGTTGCAGTGGTAGCCGTTGAGGGCCAAGTGCTCCAGTTTGGTGCACTCGGCCACCATTTCGAGGAGCTGATTTTCCCGCACAATCTCCCATCCGTTGAAGCTGAGCACCTCCATCTGGGGGCAGGGAATGTGCTGGCGGTCCAGGAAGAACACATCGTGGTACCAGTTCTCGCAGACCAACTGCTTCAGCTTGGGCAGCTCCAGCAGCAAACTCTGCTGCCAGCGCGGCGGCAGCTGCACCACCTCGTTGTTCAGGGCAATCCTGGTGATCGACTCGCTCTTGGCCACCACAATTTGCTGGAATATCGTCTCATCGTCGGCGTGCAGCTGCCGGGAGTCATCGAATCGAATGCCCAGCTTCTTCAGCTTCGGCAATTGGAGGACCTGGGGCAGCATGCACTCCACGCTGCTCAGATTGATTTTGAGCACCTCCAGATTGGGCAGTTTAATGTCATCGAGTCTCACTTGACTATCGAATTGGTCGGTGATGTCGAGGACCTTCAGTTGGGTCATGGTCAGGCAGATCTCTTGCATCCAACGGCTTTCCAGTGGCACCGAGTGGTACATCGAGTTGAACACCAGCTCCTCCAGTTTCCTAAATCCGCGGATATACAATCCAGATATGTTCATGCAGGTCATCAGGCATTTGAGGTTGGGCAGCAGAATGGTCAGATCCCTGATGTCATCATCCACCACGGTGTCGGGATTTCCGGCCAGGATGCAGGTCTCCACCGCTGGCAGCCTGGTCACGCTCACGTCGCACAAGTGTGTGATATAGTCGTAGAATTCGGCAAAGGCTCCCACTCCATCCTCGTGCACATGGAGTTCCGTGAAGCTGGTCGCCATATGTTCCATGAAGAAGACATAGTCCTCGATGTCCAGGAGTCCCAGGAAGGCGGTATTCGGGCCCACAATCATGTGCAGGCGCTTCTGCCAGTACTTGATGATCTGTGGCACAAACTGAGGATAGGCCCGGGCCATCCTCACCTGATCACTTAGTTCCTCGATTTGTTCGAAGATCTGTTCGAAGAAGATGATATTCAGATTGTCGATATAGTTCGGTACTTCCTCCACATCCGATTGCTGGGTGGTGTTGTTGTCCAGGGTGTTGTTGGTGACCTCGGTAATTTGCATTTGAGCCATGCTTAATATTTTACTTTGGTTTTCTCTGATGAAATCGGTTATTACGAAGGTTGATTGTAACTTCTGTTAATTTTCACAGTTGAAATCGATGATACGATGCTTCCTTGAAGGCTGCTGTCGGTTGAATGTGCTGACAGAGAGAAGACTTCTGGATTTTATGCAAATTTAGGTAGCTGATTAGGGAGTGAGGTATGCAGGTAGGTAGTTGCGGGTGGATTACCTTATCCTTATCCAGGCCAGTTGGGCAACCGCTAATCCTTTGGCAGCAGCTGTCGCTAAAGTGCTGCAACCCTCGCCCTACCTGCACGAGGAGGGGAGGATTGGGAGGATCTTGTTGCCTGATTTGTCGGACCTCATAAATCGCCCCTCGCACTGCGCACTGCCTGCGATTTGTTAGTTTGCCTGTGTACCGCGGAATATCCCTATCTGTACAGTTATCGCAGAGCGTCTAGCTAGTTTGCATATTACACGGACCCAGACGTGTTCTCAGCTACCTTCAGCCCATACTCTTGGCCGGATGCGTTGGACAAAACGCGGTCAGCATTTGGTTTGCTCTGGCTTCTTGGAATTGCTAACAACTCTCGCACACTGCCCATGGATTGAGGAACGGTCTGAGAATGGATTCTGAGAGCTCCAACGATCTAATAATCAAAACTATGCGTTTTTGTCCGGCAGCTTAGGAAGCGATTAGAGGAATCATCGAAATATATATAACAAGGGGATGCACTACAAAAAAAATAATCATAATCATCGGAGAATTTAAAATGTAACCAAATAAAATTGCGTGTAAATGCTATCTGAATATTAGGTTGGGAGTTTATATAATTAGCATTTGCACAGAAAAAATATACGTCAATATTTATATTTAAGAAGGTTTAAGTCAAAGGAATATTAACAAAATTATTGTTGGAGCTTTGAGTAGATTTATAACCATCACTATTTATTAATTACGATGCTCTTTTGAGTGCAATTATCGATGTATCGGAATATCGATACTAAAAGTTATCTTTTGCTACTTTTTTTTTTTACCAAATTAAACATAATTGAAATAAAATCAAATGATCATTAAATCGATGTAAAAATTTATAAAAAAAATTTTAATTGACTATAGATTTCCTCTCTAAATATAACTAAATAATAAAAGTAAACTAGAAATAAAAGCATACATAATTTCTGTAAGTGTTTGAGAAGGTTCACACCATTTTCTTGGCCAAACTTGGACAGTTTCCCTTCGATTCCCATTGATAACTCGGTGGATACCCCGTTGGTGTCAATTGTCGTGGCATGGCCTTTTGTCAGGGACTAATGGCATTGTTGTCAGCCTTTTGGTCTGTCTATGGCCTGTCAAAGCATAAAACTTGGGAACACACAATGCTGACAATCTCGGTTGGGATTGGATTTGGGGGGGGGTTAGGGAAACTTAATGTCTATATAATGCACATTTATGTTATGTTGGCCTTTTTGGTGAAAATATTTTCATTTGTTCATATTTTTCAACAAGTTGTTTGGTACTGCTCCAGCTCATATTCATATATATTCTCAGCGTCTCATTTTTTTGTCTTTGATTTGTTTTCCTGTTTTTTTTTTTGGGAAAATCGTTGCTTCACACGAGACTTGTGAACGAGTTGGGATCTCTCCGATGCAAATGCACTTGTCTTGGTCTGGGTCTTGGTTTGGTTTTTCGGCCATAATATATTTTCTGGCTTGTTATTTGACTGCCTTATCTAAGATCAGTGTCGATCAAGGCAGCAGACGAATTGTGATTGTGAAACATGACATGAGGAGTGTGCATGGAGGAGTGCTCGGGATGGGGAGGAACTCAACTCAACTCAACTCAAGACTCGAGACTGTTTTAATAATTTTGACGTAATCACATCACAACAATCTTCCGTGGAGTCTGGCTCCCAAGTGGAGTCTCTCTCTCTCTCTCTTTCCCATTTTGATTTGTTCATTTAAATGAATTACAATATTTTATCTTTACAAAGAGATCGTTGGAGCTTAAATTTGGTTTGTCCCCGGTACCTTTGCAGGTAAATGGAATCAAGAAGTTCAGAACTTTCCGAACAGTGGCCTGAAATTCCGAAAGTCATAAACCCCGAAAAGCCGGGAAGATACAAAAGGATCGCGGGCAGCTGTTGTTGTTCAGGTTCGGCTTCAGGTATTGCCCCTTTTGGCCAAATTACTTCACACCTCCGAAAACACGATCGGTGGCTCGGCTACCGGCACGTTTTTTAATTCATTTGTTCTAAAACTTAATCAGTTGCCGCCACAAAATACAAGAGGCAGCCAGCGTTTTGGGGCAGAGACAAGAAGTCGTGATTGCGCAACTCATAACTCACACAAACCAACTTGAACTTGGCTTTGCTTGTTCGCTAACAGCAAACACTGCACTTCGCACCGCTTTTTCTGTATCTTTTATTTTTATTTTTGCCCAGCCTCCTCCTTCTGCTTACATTGTTTAATTAAAAACGAAGCTGTTGTTGTTGCTGCCGCAGTTGCAACACGTACCAAGATGATGACAACAACAACAACAGGAGCAGCAGTAGCAGCAGCAAGAGAAATACAGCAGGACAGACTCTTGAGCTGAGGGGCAGCACTTCAAGTGGCTCAAAAGGACGACACGTTTTGGCTTCTGTGTAGAGCCGTTGTTAGCTGCGGTTTTTTCAGTTGAAACTGCAACTGCAACTGTTGCTGCAACAGTTGCTGTTGCAGTTGCAGTTTGCCAGAGAGTTGGAGTGAAAAGTTGAAAAGCTGAAAAGCAGTAGCAGCAACCGGCAGCAGCCACAAGAGAGGCGCACCACTTGCCACAATTACCGGGACGGGGTTCCACTAAGACGACTCCTCCGGAGCCTGTCTGCGGCTGCTGCTTAATTTTGAGACAGCCTGCGATTATATTGCTCCAGAAATATACGAAAATGATGGTTCAAATACCCTAGTTTTTGGGAAGTATGATCAACGGATCAAATGAGTATAACTTTGTAGACTATTTTCTGTTTAAATTAGATTTTACTAATGAAATAAAATACATTCTAAAAATATACACAAATTGATATGAAATAAATAATACAGCTAAAATAAACACACCAAAACTCAATTCATATTTTTCATGGTAACAATTAGTGCCTAAAAGAAAAATCACTTTCTAGCCATTTTTGTTTTAAAAGTTTCTTATAATTGGCCAGAAGAAATTAATGGATTAGAATAACTTTTAATTTGTTCTTTGTTTAAATTATTTTTCTGAATAATTTCTGATTTAATATTATAATATTTCGACTCCAGGGTATATTTAATCCTTAGGTGCTATGCTTATTTAGTTTGGATCAGCGCGTGGTGTTTATAATTCGCGAATCATGTTGCATTGTTCGGGGCGTCTGCTGCTGCTGCTGGGACTGGGGCTTCTGCTGATTCTGTTTCGGTGGCGATGATGAGGAGCTTCACTTTTATGGGCCCCAACGTGGACCGGGATGATGGGGCACATTTGCCAGGGACTTGAACTTGGCTCCTGTGAGCTCGGCTCGCCTTTAACAATGACAATTGTTAGTGTTGCAGTTGGAACGGCTGCTTCTGCTGCTGCTGCTGCTGCTGCTGCTTCTACTGCTGCTGATTATTTTGACTTGATAACGAGCTAAACAATAAAAACAAGCATCAGCCCAAACAAACCGAACAAAAAACTTTTCGCCAAGTCATGTTTATCAGAAGGCCTGGGCAGGATTCATCCTCGGACCGCAGAGTTGTAATCAATTTGAATGCCTCGGGTGTTTCTTATTTTGGTTGAAAACTCGAGTTTGTTTTGTTGCTCGTTTGTTGTGATTTCTTAAGTTGTTGCAATTATGTTCGCTCTCTGACGGCATTAAAAGTGAAAACAAATTGGAGGGGTTAGGGAAAGCCCGAACAATCGGGAAATTAACATGTTCTCAGGTGTGGATTTTGATGCCTCACTGGTAGCACTTTGTGTCATTCGACACCTTGGACCGAGTTTCCTTCTTAGTCAGTAGTCGTAAATTGGCGATCCATAAACAGGGCCAACAATAAGCTGCTAACAATCGCCATCAAAATTTAGAGTGCCCGGTAGAGTCCGGACTAAGATCTCCTTTTGTTGGTAGCGAAGCGAAGGCGATTTGCATAAGAATGCATCCGGACAACCTGCGATGGTAGCTGAATTTAGTCACAAATGTTCCTCGGCCATAAAGTTGTGTCCCCTGGCAAGAAACAAAGTTAACCAGAAAATATTTCCAACACTTGATGTTGGATGTCGCCCAAATGGACTCCAGATGAAGTGTATTGTGTTGTCTTCAAAGAGCGGATATCTATTGTATGGGCAGCGGATCGGATCGAAATTTATTTTAGTGCTGTTTTACTGCAAATTGTTTTGCTTCTGAATGTCTTAACTATTTATTACAGATCTCAATTTTATGGAGCTTTGATTGTTTTGCTTCTGAATGTGTCTTAACGTGGCATCTATTTGGTCTCATTATATAAATAGTTTCTTAAGTGGTCTATTGAGGTCGTTGGTCACTTGATTTGGGGTTTGTCAAATGGATATAAGAAATAGTCTGTTTATTCTTTTAATAAATTAAAACTTTGTTATACACAAATCGTATATCAAAAGTACCTATAATGCTAAAATGAAAAGCTATTTAAATTCATAATAAAACATACATTTATTGATTTAATATTATTTAGAAATATATATTTTCTAGTTAGAGTGTTGGTAAGAAAAATATCCCATAGGTCTTATAAAAACCATTCCCACTTATCGACTCTGTTTAATTCCCTCCCTGCTCAGTGATCGTTCTCAATTACTCACCCACAAATTTTTCCAGAGACCGCACAGAGAGCGGAGAACCCATCGATTGAAATCTTCTCGGTTTCGCCTTCGTTCATCATTGTACACTTGACTTGACCTCCCGTTCCAATTCATAAATCAACAAATCATTAATTTTTCACTCCTCCGAATAAACTACACGGTCGAGTACCTTACCAATTTCTGGATGTGACCGGGTTGGAAAACCACACCGAGATCGTAAAAGACGAGGGGGAAATTGAGAACCCTTTCGCAGTGGGAAATCTTGGCTCCCACAATTAATCAAAGTTTAATTTGGAGTGGACTGCAGTGGATTGGAGTAGAGTGGAGTGTAGGCAATGAAATGGAACACGCACACCCCGATAATTTGTTTATTGATCCATTGTGTTGAGTTGTGGATATAGACGAGTATAATTGAACATGCTAATTAAATGTGGGATTTAACGGAGGGCGATCTGCCTCGTCATGGAAATCCATAAGCCATGATCCCCCTACTACTGGAACGTACGTATCCTGTCGGCCTTTAAGATCGCATTCTTCACTCGATTCTTTTTAATATTACCTTTTTTTTTTGCGATCTCAGTGCGGCATGCTAAGTAAGATCGCTTATCGTCGGTTCTTAATAAATATCAGTGCAAGGCGATAGCACTCACACTATTTATTATACAAACATATTGTAGATTGGCCGCTTATCGTTGCATATGATCAGTCTCGAGAATCCCTGCCACAAACCTGCGATCCGATCGGATCGCATCGGATCGGATCCGGATCGAACGATCGAACATCGACGGCCGATCGACGATCGCCGATTGATTGATAATAGCACGAGATGCTGTATTACTGCCCGGCCAGAACGGGTTGGCTAAAAAGGAAAAAGAGTAAACAGAAAACTCATTAACGCAATAATTAAGACGACAACAAGGTTTTTAAGATAACAGACAGCAGACAGAGACAACGACATGCTACAGGATCCAATTTTTTCTGTGCGGAATGCGAGCACTCGAAAAATATTTAAGGGTAAATTAAAATAGTAAATTAGTTTTATAGAAAATTAACAAATTGTGGGATATGTATTTTATATGAGATACTATATTTATTCTTCGATGAAAAACTAATTTTTTTCATTTAAATCTTTTAGCAATAAAGAAGACCTTTAATAATAAGCTGAGAAAGTAGTTCTTGATATTAAAAATAAATGTAATGGCATGCCTCTTAATTACCCTTTATTCGTTCTTATCCTGCAATGTTCATGGTGTTAATTGTTAATATTTAATATGCTTAATTTATAATTCTCAATAAATCTTGGAAAGAGAATCACTAGAGTTGCATTACAGACAAGCACGAATTCCCTTTGGATTTTTCTAGGATTGGATTAGGAACTAATCTGTATTAAGTAGATACCTGGAAATTAAAAACCTATTTGGGACTGACTTTTTTTGTAGTGCACTGAAGTACACATTACGGATCTGGGGCAGACTCTCTGACGCTGACGGGCTGCTTAGGCATTTGTCCTGAGCGGGACACGAGGCGACTCTGTCACTGTCTCGTACCTGCCCTCGGGCCAGATGTGATAATGATAAAGGGCTGCTACATCAATCGCTGACAGTTGGGCTACCACACTTTTCATTTGTCCCTCCAACCTCTGATCCCCGTTGTCCGATTCTGGATTCTGAATTCTGGATTCCCGATTCTCAGTCCGCAGTCCTCCGTCCTCATCCTAAGTACCACTTCACGCTCGGCGATCCCAGGCTGTGATAAGATATTCTGGTTTTCCCTTGCGCCGAGAGAGAGATATTTATTGTGAAATTGATTTTTTATTATACTGTCACATTTGCAGAAGACGATCCTCGAGCTGCTCCGGTGTGTGCTTGAAAAATGTACGAGTATATAGCCCGCATTCAAGACCAGCAGCAGCGGGCAATTTTACGCTTCATTTAGCGTGACGTTTAATTGGAAGTAGCTCGATCTTCGTTCAGTCGACTGCGACTCGTTTGCCTCCTCCTTGGGATCAGGTGGAGAGACCCCGCAGATGAGGCAGACCCGGCCAGATCACTATCTGGCACTCTCTCTCCCGCTCTGCCATTTGCCGATCGCAATTGATCGATTGTTGTGGTCGGTTTAATTGATTTTTGTTTTGACTCGCTTACGAATTCGGTTGTTTATATAGATATGGTAAATGCCATGACTGGCCAAAACTGACCCAAAAATATTATTGCCCGATCATGGCAATTAGAAGAACAAGATCGCTGCCTGATCGCACTGAAGGTGTTAGCCATAACTGAGCAAAGGGTATATTTATTTTTGTTGTTGTTCGATGCCCTCCCGGCGTTATTTAATTATGGCGCTGATAACATTCCGCCTAGATGGTAGCAATTATTCATCGGGCGGGACGCAAACAACAAACGGCAGGAGTTGGCCCCGGGCCTGGGAGGAGCGGATGGATCGGCTTGCAATAAATAAACCAAAATGATGAATGGGCCAGCGCTTTTTTAAATGTATTTTAAATGCAATTCGAATGCGGCAATGGGTAGCAAGGGGCATCAGAAGTAACAGCAGCAGCAGCAGCAACGGCGGCGCCTGTTGAGTCTCATTACGAGGATAATTTATGATGGCCAAGTGTGAAGGACGACGGTGCAAGTGGACCCAGACAAGTCGACCAAACCTGCCGACACATCACACAAAAAAAGTGAAATCAAAGCCAGGATAATAATTCTTAATAACAAAGGAAGAGCTTAAGGAACAAAATGGATTTGTCAAAAAAAATATGTATAGAACTATACAAAAATTGTTTAAAATATGGAAAAAAGATATTCACTATAAATTAATCAAGGGAGTTATATCAAAACATTCAAAACATATATACAAATAATGTTTTAAGTACATAAATTAAACATCCCCTTCTTGCAAAATTTATCCAATGCAATTTAATCTTGGCAAATATATGACATGTTGTACATACGTCACATTTCATTTGGAACAACTTAATTAGATTGCTAATAAGTCACCCAGATCTGGCACTTGCCAATGGGAGGGCTCCCATTACTCATCATCTTCCACTTGGCGCCATCGCTGACAAGTGCTTGGGTGGCAACAAAACCAAATGCCACAAAGGGTGATTCCAATGGAAGGGAGTTCCCCCTCATTTTTGCATATGTTTATGGCTTGTAAATCGGGTAAATGATTGAGGATATATCATTAGCTGGCATATGGTGAATTAATGAAGACTGAAATTAGCCAAAGGAGGGGCTTTAGGAGATCATCACATAGACAACAGAGATGCAAATATTATCGTTTCAATAAATAAATATATATTATATAAATATTTTGATTATATTCAAACAGTATTTTTTTAAATCTCTTTTAAAAATATTATTTTTCCTTAATTGCTTAATAAATTCCCTGTGGATCTTAGCTCCCCTTCTATTTTATAGATACATTTCTTTACCCCTTTTTAGTTTAGCTACTTTCTTCGATATTTTGGGACATGCTGCGATCCGTTTAAACATATGTATGTTAAATAGTTGAACCGCTTTTTGTATAATGGTTGTGTATCGGCATTATTAACAAAACATTTATGAAGCAACTTGTGGCCGGCTCTTGTTTTTCTTTGTTAACACCTGCTGTTTACATACCGAAATCAACATCTAATTGTGACCTGCCCATATTCCGCCCCTTGGATCGAACTTTTGGATCCAGTATATCTTTGGAGCTACATAAATTAACATATGCTTTGCTCCAAATAAACTGACATAATTGCCGTTGAATTTATGGCGGCTGCAAAAGGGGTTTTCTTCTCTAAGACAAAGCCAAAGTGTCAAAGCAAGTCATTAGGCCAGAAGTTGATTTTTTTTGGGAAATTTTTGGAAAAGGGAGTTCGATTAATTAGATATTCGTAAGCCTCTGTGCGTTGCCTTTTGCTTCGGGGAAATTTTTCACTTTGTCGCCTGCAGATGCCGACTCTGCGATTGAGATAAAGAGATACAGATACAGGCACAAATAAAAATGCGATAAAATCTGATCGAAAATATTTCCCTTTATTCTTGTTTTTTTTTTTCTGTTTTAATTTTTTGTTCCACTTTGCATTTTGGAGGGTGGAGGGGAAAACAGTTTAAACTAAAATAAATTGCCCTCTAATATATTAGTCAGTGGGGAGGGAAGGGGAAGACGGCGAAAATGAAAACCTTTTGGAGATTGTTTGCGGCAATTTTCCGGGCTAATTTGCCAATTTTGAGGCACGCCAAGTGAGATTGATCATAAAAATTGATTTTTTCTTAGCCCAAGTCGTGCCTCGGCGACGAAGCCAATTGAATTCAATTGCCTGGTGGTGGTTAGATCCGATGGATAGAAGGTGTTGCTTTGGAACGCCTCGGGCCGGCTAAGTTATTTGCTTGTCATATAAATATGTTTGATTTTCCCAGTTTCCACGGAGCGCGGAGATTTATGAGGTCTCTCTTGGAATGCCCATCGAATGTTTAGGCTCCGATAATGAGCCGTACCTAAATGCCATCGGTAGAAACGGAGGTAAAACTTTATGACAGACCCAAAAAATGTACTGTCCATAAAATAATTAAATACTACTCAAAACACACAGAGAAACGAAAGAAAGGCCTAGGATAGTTCCAGTTCGACTTGGGATCATTAGGTTTAAGGTTTAAGGTATTTTCGTGAGCCTAGATTGGAACCCGCATGTTGTGGGACAATGTTAACAAGGCTGTTATAGTTTTCTAATGAAGTCATTTTGGTCGGCTTCTAATTGGGGTCGGGGGGGGACCGAACCTGGTCGAACCCGGTGCCTGTGGCTCCAAGTTCGCTTTCTAATTAATGAACGTTGTCATCGTCGTCGTCATCCTGAATGCATCTCTCCCTGGCATTTATATGCATTTATTGATTCGCTCGCTCGCTCGCCGCGTGCGTCTGCTGATATATATTTGGAATTTTTATGGGACTTTAACAAGCCAAACTTTGATGTGAGTTAATAACTTTATTAGCAGCGGTTAAGGCACTGTCGGGGCTTTCTTTAACGTCGTCGTGTTGCGTGCTGCAATTTAATGGGGCCCCGCTGGAATTTATAACTCCAAATGAGTCTGAACTATATTTTACAGTAGTTTAAGCTGATTTTATGGCCAACATGTACCGTAACGCCAATGCCGAGGTTTTACCATAGCACTATACAACCATAGAGTGGCCGGATCCTAGGCCCTCGAAAAAGGCCAGCATCTCTCTTTGGCCCGGTTCGCTGGGTTTGTAGTCAATAAAAAATCGTAACTGACATTTTTCGTTTACGAAAATGTCACAAATTCACAGCGGGACTGTTGCCAATACAAGTGATTTAAATTCAATAAATCATTGGAAACGCTGTCCCAGCCCGGTCTGGGCATCCATTGATGATGAGGACTGGCCCCTTTGAGGAGCCTCTGGTTGGATGCAGTTCCCGAGCACTGGATACCTCAATCTGGGAGATAGTCTCCCCGGTCGCGGATCTGGATGAAAGGTTGGCAGCCAGCCCAGTAAAAAATATATATTCCTGTTGCTCATTGCGATTTAATTACAATCGGAGGCATTCACTTCATCTTCCGCCTGGATACTCGTATTATCTCATTTAAATTGCCTATTAAATGAAGTGGAGAGGGTAGCTCCGAAATGGCCAACATAATTCGAGTTATGATTTACTTTGGCCTTAGAACTTGTCGCAATATGACAGAGGAAGTGTACTTTTTACCCATAAAAATAAATTCGTAGTAGGTACTAAGTTTGTTTACTAGTTTAGGGAAAATATGTTAGTTTTAAGTCCCTTTACAAAAAGGTTCAGTATTTAGTCCTCATAAATATTTGCGATATATTTATTATTTATTTTTCGTATGCTATAATTTTTTACAAATTAATTTTGTATACTGGCACCAAATTCTTAAATATTCCTCGTATTTTGAATGGGAGTTTCACTTAAAGATCCCAACTCCACTCCCTTGGGTACCGTGACCTGCCCATCGAATCGAATTGAACTCTTCTCCTTAATGAGAAAGTTGGATACGTTATTTTGTGTTCGGCAGACCGCACAGCACCACAGCAAACTTTTGACTTTGACTCTTAACATATTTATGGGTTTTTGTGTTGCCGCGTGCCAAGTCAACCTCACAGATACACAGGCTGGCAAAAAAAAAAAAGATTCAGCCGCAGACGCCCAGCGAGTTTTTTTGCGGATGGAATGGAAAAAGGGAGGAGGGCCGCCTTTTTGGCATTCATAAATTTGTAACTTCACTTGGCGTGACAATTGCAACACATTCGTGTGTACATTAGCCCGTCGCTCGATCGTCGCTCCGTCTGTCCTCCAGTCGGAGATGTTGCGATGCTGGGACGCTGGGATGTTGCTTGGGACGCTGGGATATGTGGCGAAAATAGACGTTTCATTGTCGCCTGGCAATGGTCCGCGGATCTGGGCCTGGATCTGGATCTGGGGGTCTTGAGCCAGCGCCGCTTTTATTTATCGGGGCTGGTGCACAGCGTGTCCAAAGTGGAGATCGCCGGAGCAGGAGCCGGCGCAGGAGGTGCAGGTCTGGATCATCGATCGCGCGTGTGGCGTTGCCCCGGAGCTGGGGGATTCGCTTTTTGTTGTTGTTGTTGTTGTTTTTGGATTTAGTTTTGGCCCTCGGTTTTGGCCTGTCCATTATAATGTTGTTGCTCTCATTGTTGGCGTCGATAAGAGCCATGTCCTCTGTGGCCCAGACCGAGCCCTTTCATGTTCACAACATGTACCTTTAGCTAGTTTTACAAGATGTTTCCTGTCGTCGCAGCCGCATCGAATTGTTGTCAATATGCACTCGGAAAACAATGGATCTAAAGATATTACTTGCATTTTTAAATTGAAAATTAGAATAATCAATTTTGATTTAAATGTTACTGAATTATCAGTATCTCAAGCTAGACGCATTCTGCTTATATTTATATACATAAATTTTTGAAGTATTTATTCAATTTATTCCCTATATATTTTATATAGGTTTAAGTTTAGTTTATCTAAATGTGATTTATTTAAGGTGAATTTTCTCAGTGCAGTCGCTGGATAAATGCAAGCTGGGACAAATCTCGGAGCAGACATGAGGTCTCTCCACTGAGATTTCGCCATTTCAAGAACGCGGACATTCTTAATCATTGATTTAGACATTCGGAAATTGATTAGATGCCAACCCCCCCACCAAGCGGAATATGAAAATGTTGCATGCGGCAAATTTATAGAGCTCCCCGTGATAAATAACAATTTGCGCACGGAAAAAGAGAGCCGATGATGAGCGGTCGAGAGGACACTTTTATGGCCATGGCTGCTGGCTCTGGCTCTGATTGCAATGGCGATGGCAAAAATCAGCGTTTCATAAATTCCAGCCGCAAATGGCCAAGCACTTGGCCCGCCAATTTATGCGGTTGTAATTGGCTTTGCTCCTTAGACCAGATACATATGTACAAAAATTCGTGGCTGGCAGAGAGCTGCACCGGAGCAGAGGAAGTCGACCTCAGTGCGTTATCAATAAATTCAAATTGACACTTCACACTCGATATGTCACACGATACTCGCCGGCCGACACTTTACGCCAAGAGCCAAATGAAGAACGCAAAACACGAACGAATCCGCATTCGGACCCAACTCAAAAAGCGGAGGGACAAAGGGAAAACCCTGCGACAGATATGGAAGGGCACAGTCCGATCCAAGCCGTCCTGGAAATGCCTGAGATAGGTGCCGGGGATCGGATCGGATCGGCTCGGAGAACCTGTGCCGGCCAGTAAAAAAAAACAGAAAAATATATATACATATGATTGCGATTGAACACTGCAGGTTCATGTAATCTCTTAGCCAGAACAAACTTATTAAATGAGTGCCAAAGCACCAAAAACCGGCCGATAACCGGCCGCCGCCATCGAGGGACACAAAGATAAACGCATATGATCATGTAAAGAAAAATGCATTAACCGACCATCCTCGGATCGGGCGCCAGCAGAACAGAGAACAGATCCTCTGGACTCCCCGATTCCCAATCCCCGTTTCCCGCTCTCCGGTGCCCCCAGCAAAACTGCAAGCATCATTAAAACAATCTGCAGAGGAGCGCCGCCGTCAAATCAATGGAATCGGGTTAGGTTCTCCACCTTTGCTCGTAGTATTTTGGGTTGGATGGAGGAGCGGTTCTCCAGCGGTTGACAGGCAAAGCCAGCGGAGCACTTATCGTTGGACTTCAGCTCGAGTTTGGTGGTTCCTTCAATGCCCTGCAGGAAAAAGATAACTTACTTGAATGGATCACATTTTTTTGGGGGGTCGTGTTATTCTTTAATGTCCTTAAAACTAAATACCAGAAAATACAAAAATTAATTTATTAAACTATAAAACCAACCAAAGAATAAAGAAGTCTATAATGTTTTTAATTAAAATGTGTAATATTAAGTATACGAGTATATATAATATCTATTTATAGTTTTTTTCGATAAAAGCCTTTTGTTACTTTTTACATAATATTTAATAGCAAATGAAAATGCAAATATGTATCCTCGAAAATTAAATATAAAGGTTTTTTATGTGGGCCCAATTTTTATATTTAAAGGTTAAATTGTGTTGCTCAAGGGCACTACTGTTTTTTTAGGCACAATTGTATGTTAAAATTTTAAAACATAATACAAATAGTATCTCCAAATAGTAATCTGCAGATAAAATTGAAAATCAATTAAAAAGGAAAATCGGATGGAAAAATACGAATTATTCAAACAATAACTTGACTATCGCGTTTCCTAAAAATAATCATTAAATATATTTACACAAAATTAGTTTCCATCTAAATCGATAGAATATGTAATTTGTACCGCACTTTGCGGAGTGGAAGAACCTAACCCGGTGCAATTGCAAATGCCGGGTCTGATAAAGTTCACATTAAGAGTCTCGTTTTACAAAATGTAAACATGTTAAGGGTTAATAAACATAAATAATCTACGCTTATTAACGGGGCACCAAAGGGAATGCGACTCTCTTGGGACTGGGATGCGGGATAGGGATCCCCCTTAGATCTTCTCCCCACCTGATCCCAAGGCGTTGCCTTCGAGTTATCAGTGCTCGAGTGCATTTTGCAAAGGTGTTTTGGTCTGTTTTGATTGCCTTCAAGTGGTGGCAAGTAGTGTGGCAAGTAGCAGCAGGGAGTGCTGCCTGGCCCGTACGGGCCAACTCCGTCACCCATCATGAAATATGTGTGTGCCAGCATCAACGGAGCAGATAGTGGTGCCAAAGTGACTTAATTAGCTGGGGAAAGCCGTGCCAACTTTATCGCCCTTTAATTAAGTTGCAGCCAATTTGTCAGACAATTAAAGGAACTTTTTGGCGCAACTTTTTCAGTTCTCTTTCTTGGCTCAGATACTTGTTGCCTTATTTCAGAAACTTTCTTGCGGCAGGTCGGATGCTGAAAGTGCGGTAAAAAAAATAGTAAATAAAGTTTAGCTGCCAAAAATAAAAATATGAGTTAATCTTTGAATTATGATTTTAACTTTGTTTTTAGCGATTTATTTGAAACTATTTTCTGTTCTATTATGCTTATTAATTTTAATAAAAAAGTCTTTAAAACAGAATGAAACAATTTACACATTATGATTAATTGCATTGCGTACAATATTACATAAATTTCCCACCAAGAGTTTTATTTAAAACTTTGGAAATTTGAGTAATGGCTGCAAATATGTTAAAAAATTTGGGAAATTGGAGTTATGGAACTTGGGTTGTGATACAAAACTGGTAGCCACTCACTAGATGCACCACCAACCGGACTGGGACCAGCTACCGCCGGTCCACTACTCCTACCGGCCAAGCCAAGTCAAAGCATTTAAACATCACCTTAGGCCTCATTAAAAACAAAATATTATGTAAATTTCATTAAATTACACACAAATCAATGCTAGGGGATAAACTCAGGGGGGGAGGGTGGACTCGTAGGGGGGCTATATATCCATATCCCAGGAGCCAGAGCCAGAGCCAAAGCCAAAGCCAGTCTTCGTACTAGCTGCTTGTTGAGCCAATGAGTATTCAAATGGACACTTGTCAAGCCATGCATGCGGCTACTAAATCATATTACGACCAGACAAGGATTTCCAGACTGAAATTGGTGTAACATGTAAGCAGTTTAAGGGGGGGCTCTTGGAGGGAGGGGTTCCTCCCAGGGAAGATCCAAGGGGGAGAAACTGCGCTACGCATGATGTTCACTTGACACGCAAGGCGACAGGAGCAGAGACGTCGACTGGCGGGATGGAAGAGGTGCAAGAGGGGGAAGCTGGGATGCTGCGACATGGGACGGTAAAAAAATATATTTTTATTTAATTAAGTTGGGAATTTTTGTGATTTTTTTTCGAGCGATACTCTCTTGATATACCCTTGGTGGGGGTCGCCTTGAAAAGGAAATAATTAATTTTTATTTTTTTTTTTTTTAGATTGTAAAATACAATAAAACTCCAAAGATACATTAAGTTATTCCCAAAGAAAATATTAAGGATGGATATTTAAAAATAAGTTGTTATTTGATATCACTAAGTAAATTATATAATTTTAATCAATGGAATAATCTCTCATTTAAGTTGTAACCAAATAAAATTAAAAGTAGTTAGCCTCACTATATTCAGAGGTAAGCTTTCCCCATCTCGTTTTCTTGTGTGACACCGACTGGCGACGGGAAAATGTAAACATTTAAACTCCTGCACCACTGTCCGGCTTTCCAGAGGCGGCCGACAGCTCCTTGATGATGACCTGACACCGCATCGTCATCATCGCAGCCCGAGGAGCGCGAGAGATCTCTTCCAGCTTAAACTGACGTGCCCCTGTCGCAACATGGCAAAACTCTTGCGGCTAAAACACAACCCGCTCATTAATCAAGATGGAAATGGATTTGTGAAGTAGATATTCGCATAGAGGGGGCCGAGGGGGGGCTGTGGGGGTGGGGCGAGTGGATCTGGTGGTCAACTGGTTATGCAATCTGCAATGGGTTTGGCCTTTTATGTCAATTTCATCCAGTCATAAGGAACTGGCATATGTGTACGGGATTTCTCACTGAAAGAATAATCCAAATATGAGACGGAAATCAATGTTATGAACTAAATTATTCAACAAGTTATTACTATAACTTAAACTAAAACTAACTTAAACTTTAGACTACAAAAAAAAAGAAATTAATTAAATTGACTTAGTTAAATTACATTTACCATAAATAATCAAGTTTTCCCAGTGCACTCCCAGTCGCCTCCGGAAGTCTGTGCCTGTCCTGCTGCACCTGAGTCGCCAACTCCAGCCCAATCTCCAGCTCCATCGCTTCTCCAGCGGAGCTCCATCGGAGACTCCATCGCTCGGCCTGGCTAACTTTGGTTTGCTTTGTCATTGCCGTTGGCTCGGATCTGATACGAGGCAGAAACATATGTTGGCCCCCAATCCGGCTGCTGCCCCTCTTTTATTTTTCGGGAGGGTATCCGTATCGGCGGGGCCAGCGCCATTCGAGATTAAGTAACATGTTTCGGGTCTGCAAATCTGCTGGCCCGGCTCTAACCATTTGGTTAGCCAATAAACGAAGGCTTATCTAAACAAAAAATCTTTAAATTGATCTAGCGAAACCTTTTAGCATATTTTGTGCGATTTGGCAGGCGATCAACGCACCGGCAACTGGCAATGCTGCCTTGGCCCAAACCAAGTCGTTTCGTTTCGCTTCGTTTTAGTTTGGTCGAGGTCCAGTTTTTTTGGTTTTTCTTTTTTTTCCGGGGCGTAAAAGAGTTGTTGTCTTAGGCGCATTGATTTGCCCTCCGCCACCCGGCACCGCCAACTCCTGCGGCTGACATCAACATTTCTTTTGGGCAACATAGTCCCGAGTGTCTCTCTGTAGGACCGTAAGCCGCCCCATTAAAAACGGCCTGGCCACAGTCATAAACATCTGAGCTATCAAATTACAGAACGATTTGTTAGATGCCGACGATGCAAAATGCAAAATGCAACACCAACAACAACAACAAAAAATCAGCATCAGAAAAAGCGGAATACGAAAAACGCACCAAGAAAACCTCCGAGAAAAGCAGCCAAGAAAACAACGCAGTTGCTAATGGATTGCCTGGATTGCAGCGGGTTCTCCAGGCCCTGACTTGGTTTCGCTGAACTCTAATAGCTCATAGCATGAGGTAAGGCTAGATGGAGTCCCCTGCACTGAGAGAGAGAAAGTGGGGTTATTTATTTGAGAAACAATTTATTTGTGTTCCAAAGTAAAACCTACAAATATGATTGGTATTGTAATTAGCTTTTAAGGGATTATGAAAGATAATTACAATAGGAATCATATTTGTAGATGACCTATTTATTAATAAACTTTATTTAGTTAAAACTAATAAATTTATACTTGTTAGCATACGTTCTTTTTGCATATTTCTTCAAGCTGCATTAAGAAAACAATTTTTGTTATCGTTGATATTGATCATATATTAAATTCAATATCCACATTATTCCTGCACATTCAACGACAATACTTTTCATTTTATATTTTGATGTATTCAGATAAAACAAACGTTTTATGACAGCTTCAATAAATGCTAGTAACTACTAGGAAAATGATATAATTCCTTCGAGTGTAAGAGGACTTTGAGGAGACGACGCAGCGTGTCGGCTTTGCAGACCGATATCTTTGTTATAAATCTGTGAACCGAGTTCAACATGGTTCGGGGGATCCATGCTGGGTTTGTTGGTGTGGCCCACGAGGAGGGCTGGGGGCAGGAGGTCCGCAACTCGTAAAAAGCTCGTTTGTTGCCTTTTGGCACGCGCAGTGAGCAGCCAAAGGTTAAGCTGGACAGCTTAACCTGACTCTCTACGGACCACGGTCCACGGTCCAGGAGAAACCCCAAAAAAAAAAGATATATATATGTGTGCATATAGCCGAATGCGAAAGCTTCCAGCTAGCCCAAGCCCAGCTCCAAAACGCCATCATAAACGATGGATGGATGGAGGCAATTTAACAACTTTATAACAGCGGCCAAGCCTGGCTTGGCTGACTGACTGACCATAAATGTCTCGCCGAGCTGCCAAATGCCGGCCAATCTCCCAAGCTGTCAACTCGGGGGAGAGCCTCCCAGCAAATGACATCATTTGCATGCTACCAACAGCAACAGAGCCGGGCACAGAAAAAAGAACTGAATACTGAACTGAAAAAAAAACAAAACTGATCTCCGGGCCGAGTGAGCCATTAACAGTGCTTTACAGCTGGGAGCTCAGTTTAATTGTTGTCCGCGTTTGGGGCCAAAATCAATAGTTGTTTGTTCCGCCTGCTGCGAGCCAGTCCGCCTCGTAAATAAATGGCTTCGTATGTTTGCAAATGTCTTTCCTATCCAACCAGAGACTAGCCTTAGCCCTCTTTTCCACTCAACAAAAACATGAGATAGTTTTAGGAACAATAAAATGGAATAGAACTCTCTACCAAATCATTTGAGCTGGAGAAAAACTTTGAAATAATATTTTTGCTTCTAAAATGCATCTTTCCATCAAATCTTTAAATTTAAATTGAATGTATTATCTAATTTATTGTATATTTATTTAAACAAAATTCTCTAAATGAAACTTAAAATTTCATGGAATTCCTTTTTTTATATTTAAAGAATCTTAAGCAAAGGCGTTTCTAAACCTTTGAAGACCAAAGTTAATAGTCGTTCAACCTTCTTTTTTGGTGTGCATTTTATGGCTTAGACCAAAAGCAGCCGTTTGGATATTTTTTGACTTTTATGGCTACTGTTGGTGCTTGGTCACTCGGCCATCAACCATCCATCCATCCATCCACTGGCAGTCAAAAGTCACCGACTGGAGTGAAAAGATCTCACAACTCCGGATCGGCAGGGGAAATTTCTGGGCAAGAGAGAGTGAGTTGCATTTCGAAATTCGAAAAATTCAGAAAATGTAGGGGAAAGCCTCGGAGAGAGAGAAAGAAGCCGTGGTGAGTTTGTGAGACGCTGTGGTGAACAGCCACGATCGAGGTATTGGTTGATCGAGAGTTGGATTCGAATCTCTTTCGAATCCCAGTTGGAATTTCTTCGGTTGGGCTTATTTACTTTATTATTGGAATATGGCTTAAAAGTGGGAAAAGGTGAAGTGAAATTTTTAGTTAAGCTAATAACCATTTCATTAACACACATACTTCTATAATTAGAATCAAGGTATTTTATTTAGTTATAAAAACTCATATAGAAATCTTCAGTTTTTATATGTTTAATTAAAGTTGGAGAATAATTTGTATGTCAATTTTTAATCAATTATAAAAGTAACTGTTCCGGTTTCTTTCGGGTTTTTTAATAAAAACAAAGGATAGAACTGTTCTACAAACATTAATTAAATATACTGATCATTCATTTTTGAAAAAATAGATAGAACATTTCTACAAAACGTTTTAAATAAACTTCAACGAAATATATGTAAGATTTTGTATCTGTATTTATCATCTTAAAAAGAGAAGGTTTTAATTTTGATCTTATATTGGATACATTAAAGAATGAAGGTAATATAATTTCGAAATTCATTAAACTCTAATTAAAACTCAAAAATATATCCCAGTTTCATCCGTGACCGTTTCCAATGACCGGAGTTCACCAGACGTCAGCAATTCACTTTCATTGAAAGCAACTGGCACCGGCGCCGGCGCCGTTTGTCAATGGATCTGTCTGCGAAATGTGATCGCGCATAATCAAGCCTAATCAGTGACTAACCCTAGCGTAGAACATGTATTTTCACGCCATTAAATTAGCCAAGGAATGCGGAAAATCAAAAGTCGCGAGTAAGTCTCCAGCAACTAGTTTCAAGTGGAAATACAAAACGTGAATGCAACTGCAACTGCAACAGCAGCAGCAGCAACTGCAATTCACTTTGTTTAATGTGCACTCTTCGGTTTTTGGAGAAGTTTTGCCCACAGCTACTCACAGACAATCAGCACGAATCCGGAATACTGAATCCAGAATACAAAACCCAGAGACCCTCAGTCCGGGCTCTTGCAATAATTTCTCCGCTGTTATCCAGCATTAGAATTTGTCTCTGCGACTGCCGCCGGCTTTGCGCACGCGCCACGGACTCGAGAATTGAGTTCGAGATCTGGGAACGGGAACTGCAACTGAAATTGAGAATGAAACTAGATCGAACTAAATATACCCGGTACTTGATCCACACAATTTTGTGTATGAATTCCATAAAAGTTTAGCTACTTATTTACATTTGAAAATGACTTTTGCCAAACATATTATTTGGGTCTATACAATATTAAAAGCATATTTATTAATCTGATGTTAAAAGAAAGCATACCTTTACCATATATCTTTAAAAATACTACAAAATATTCATAAATTAAATAAAAATACTAAAATAATTAATAAGTATTTCCTTTTGTTAATATAATCTTCTAATTTGTATTATTAAAATTTCTGCAATTAGCATAGACTTTTTTCGGCAACAATCGAATGTGAAAAAATCAAAATAAAATACAACAATACATTACAAATTCAAATAATTCATTACATTTATTTATAATTTTAACAAGAAAATTCTTTACACTTTAAAGTACAAATAATTTTAGTTTTCTCAGTAGGTATCTCCCCAGTCGAACTTCTAGAATTTAGAGTGTTAGTTGCTCCCATTCTGAAAGTGCATGGCATGAGATGCAGGCAGGCAGCAGCATCCATTCAACTAGACTGGCTATTTGTTATGTGCACTCTGTCGCCGGCGGTAGAATTATGCTCAAAGTGTTAATCAGGAAATCGTTGCATATAGTACTCCAAGCCGAACCGGCGAACTCCACCTCTATACAAACTGGACCCTTATAATACACTCTCTCTCTTGGAAACGGCGTCTGTTAGGCATTTACTTGCTGATTAGGGGGGACTAGAGGGAGATACTTTCAATTGCCAGTTGCCGCAGTGAAAGTTGAGGGACACGCAAGGAGTCATAAGCCCATTATCCGATTTATGGCCGGACTTCTGTTTCCGAACGCCCACCCCAAAAAAAATAGTCGTAAAGCAGCGGAATGGTGATGATCATAAATCAGGATGACTGCGCCATTATCGAGGTGGTTGGAGTGAGAGACAACAATTCAATTGGGATGACAGTTTTACAGCGACCAAAACAAAACCAAAACAAGCCAAAGGGTCAAAACAGAGAAGGAGGGGAAGGGGGAGAAGGAGGAGGCTGTGACCGCCGCACCCAGCGATCTCCAATGATCGCCAATGATCTCTCCGGCGATCAACGATCCATGGCGGCACACTAAACTAGTTGAATTTCAATTAACAATAAAATTGAATCATAAATTGGACAAAGGCCACACGCAGCCCGCAGCATCCAGTGACGATTGTTATGATCGGCTGCTGTCCCCCCCGAAAATAAAGAAAATCCAAAACAATGATCGCCGGTGGTCCCCGAGATAACAACCGGGGAAGAGGGGGGAAAACGTTAGAAGAAATTGAATTATCAATGCGACAAGGAAAGTGGTCGGAATCGAAGTCGGAGTCGAAGCCAATGTTGTAACGATCGTTGGCAACGACACCTCGACAGCGCCGCACCACCATCCCATCCCGGCCATAACCACCGGTGGATCAGATCACCAGCCCAATGCTGGCCATGTGTGTGGCATACTTTAAAATGTCACATAAACTTGAACGCTGATTAGCACAACAAAGTCGGAGGATTAAGGTCTAAATCAAAAGTCGGCTGGACTTAGTTCTCTCCTCCGATTTTCTATATAAATCAAAGAGCCGAAAGCTCTGATCTGCTCTGCTATGGTCTGCTCCGATCTGCTCCATTGTTTACACATTGTGCGTCAAAGACGTTTTGGTGGCATTAACTCATTTGATTTAAGTAGCCTTCCATCCCGGTGTTATGACAATGCTTTAGATGCTCCAACTGTGTGGGGTCCGAACAAAAGGAAAAGACCTCCCAACGAGGTGAAACTAGGAATTAGAATTAGGTTAGAATCTGGGAATTTCAAGTTTTATTCATGCCAAAGAGATAACTGTTAAATAACTATTGACTTTTGCAAAATTGCTATAGTTAGCAAATAAAAAATTATCATAAAATCAGGAGTCATAAAAATTAAGTCCTAAAAACCAGCTCAAGATATGAAAACATGACAAGCCACATTTTTTATTGATCTACTTTAAAAGTGGTGATGAAAAGATCAATTGCTTGTTGGAAATTGTTACCGTACTCATTCGATAATTATGATTTGGCGACACAAATAAAAACCATCGTTTAGATACAAATCAAATGCTTTGTTATCTGGTCAGATCTATAAACTTAAAATAGTCAACTCCAACAAAAACCCGCAACGGCCAACAAGGAAGTTCGCTTCGAGCACCTAAAGCCAAACAATGTTGTTATTAATTTTTAATTGATCAATTATGTTCTCTGCAACCACCAAAGCAGCAGTAAATGCTGCACGGCAATAGTAGCAAACCCAACCACAACTACAGCCAGCAGAAACCACAGTGGTGCAGCCCGCTTAAGGAAAACATAACGCCAGACTATGCCTGTTGCTGATCAAAATCGCAACGATTTAAGTGATTGCCATTCCTTGAATTGGGGATTGGGGATTGGGGTGGAGAGCCTGCAGGGTTGGGTTGGGAGTGCACTGAGGGAAAATATACAAATTAATGGAATTACTTTAGTATTACTTATAATTTAAATTAGTCACAAAAATAACTGAGTGGAACTGATAACAACAATTATTGCCCAACTTCAAAGATGTTCTTTATAGCGAATGTTAAGTATTACATTATTATTACAGTTTTAATTGATAAAAAATCATTATAAAAATTGTCATATTTAAATACGAATCTATGTATTTTATTTTTTAATTCTGTTTTAATGCTTATCCTTATATAACCTAGTAAAAATCGAACTGGGGCATCCTAATCCTTTTGAAGACGAATTTTCCCAGAGTGTGGGGCCGCGAAGTGGGTGGAGCAGCAGCCTCCTTCTCCTTCCCCCGTCTCCGCCTGGCTAGACTCGAAAGCCAACGGTTAATGCCAAAACAAGCGCATGCTGGAAAATAAAAGGAAAAACCAAAAACAAAAAAAAGACCGCAGATCGTGCCTGCACCTGTTGCACGGCTGCCTTTTTGTGAGGGTCGCCGCCGCCGCCGTCGATCGGTGGTGTGAAAAGGCATTTGTTGTTTGGCCGCTAACGCCGATGATGATAATGATGATGATGATGGTGAGGATTCGAGATGATCACGATCACGAGAACGCTGAACGCAAATAGGCGGAGTTTTAATTTAATTAAAAGTTATTAGCAGACACCCAGTGGGGCTGTTTCGTTGAGTGGATCTCCCGCCACAGCGATCATTAACGATCAGTCTGATCAGTTTGAAACGAACGTTTAGTAGCTGGCAATTGGCCATAGATATATATATATATATATGTATATATATGGGTAGCGATTTGAGCTGACCAATTTTTTTCGGAGGTAATTGCTGGCTGGCTGATCGGCGGACCTTATTGATCATTACCGATCAGTGATGGCCGGCTGATGATCTGAGCGACATGTGTTAGATAGTTGGACAACTCATTTGGCCCGGCTCGGATTGGCCTGACTGGGCTTTCAAAATGCCAGACACGTACGAGCCTCGAACATGGCGATCAACACCAAGCGAAACGATCATCGTGATCGAACTGATCATCAGCATTTGAGCATCTGAGCATCGGCAAAGATCGCCTGATTAATTTGTGGCGCTGCTGTTGTCGGCCGTGCTAGAAAATTGTTTCAATTAATTTAGCGATTAATCCCAGTACGTGACCGGTGTAGGAAAGCCCGGCAGGCCGTCCAACTGGGTCGTAAAACGCAGATTAATCTCATCAAAGTGGCGTTCCTTATAACTCATTCAGGTCCAAGCAGCCATGAACCAAATGGCCAGGTGACTATGAAGATGACCCAATTTCCTTTTGGCTCTGTCCCCATAAAATCGAACTTAATTTGGTGTTAATGCGGCTCGGTCACAAAAGCCGCTGATTTTGATGGCCCCATGGACTGGGGACCTGGTACCTGGACCATAAACGGACATTGAGGAAATTATAAACGCATAAACCGGGCCAAGGAAGGGGGTTGGTCCAAAGTCGAGTCGCATGCCAGGATCGCCGGATCGCCAGACCAACGACGTAGACCAACTTTTGGCCAACTCAGGTGCAGGCCGAGGTTGTCATGCATATGCATTTGATTTATTAACCTTTCATAGCCATTCGTGTCGACAGGCTGCGATGCAAAATTAATGCGCATTGAAACGCCAAACATGCAAAGCCTTAGACCCGATCCGATCCTCCACCACCATATATCCCCAGTCAGATACAGATACTGATACTGATTCGCATTCTGCAATCCTTTCATGTGCTTCGACATGTGTTTGATGCCAAATACAGCGACGTTCGCCGAACAAAAAAAAACTAAATCTGGGGCTGCTGCCGGGGTTCTGAAAACCACCGCCACAGACAGAACCACTGGGCAGCCAGCTGCTGAACCACTGAACCACACACCACGCAATCCCGCCGCCGGTTGGCGGTGGTACAGTTATGTCAGCGATGTTTTTGGGAAGGCAGCCCCAAATGCCAGACAAACTGGCACTGGCACGCAGCTCCAAAAGATCCCGGCCCCCTGCCCCATTCCGGTCCGAGCTGCTCCTTTGACAGCGGCGGGTAATTGCGGGAGGGCAAGATCAAATACGGTAGCCTTTTGCGGAATGGATCGCAAATCGGCGGTTCGACCGACAACCGACAACAATAAATTTGCGTGCCAACACTTTTTCGTACCCCTTTGTTCGGAGAAAGGGTATGCAAGCTATCTGATCAAGTGGATTCGATCAAATCTTATTTGGAAAAAGGGATATGGGCTTAGGTTAATAAGTACTTTAGCCTTTGAATTATAATTAAATATATATTTATTCTATGGATTTTTAAATTATTCTCTTAGATACATAAAAGTTAATTGCATAGTAAACGTAAATAAACAGTGATATTTTTTTAAATATGAACTCCTCCTTATTATAAATGCTTCTGGGAATTACTAATAATTATAAAGAATATACTATATGAATAATTCAAATTGATTTTGGTTAACAAGTTCATAACCTGCCAAACTGGAATATTTTAAATATGAATATAAATTTTTTTAAATTTCAGTGAACTGCTTATATAAAACTCAATAATAAATATATTAGGTTCTTTATTAATATTAATAAAAATATGTTTATTATGTAGAATTTCTATATAATTCAGATTTCCCCTTTAAGTGATTATATTTCAATAAGGATCCCTTCTAAGCGTATCAAAATGTCGTTGCCTGCTCTTCTGGCCATTACCTTAACTGACTTATGCGAACGCATTTGCATTGTGTGTAACCTGCCCGACATTCGTGTATGTTTGTGTAGTCTGTGCTTATGGTCCATGTTAGCGACGCCGCGGCGTGTGTGGGAAATATTTCTGAGCCATCGAGCCATCGAGCCAACGGGCCATCGGGCCATGGCCAGTAGCAGGCACTCAGATTGCAGTCCCAGGGTTCCTCCAGTTATCCCCACACCACCCCGTCATCCTTCCTCCCTCATCCTTCGTCCGCCCCCTTTGCTATCCCAGGTGCAGTTATGATTTATGCGATACACCTTCCACGCCTCCTGCTCAACGGTTTGAGGTGAGGCCTCAATGTTTCCAACGGCGTAAATTATATCGGGCTTAGCATAAATCGTCAATTACAGCACATGATTATTATTAGGGATTATGGGGACCAGGCCAGGCAAAAAAAAATTCACAACAACACGAACAAAAAATATGAAAACAGGAATATATAAAAAGCCACGCCCGCGCGCCAAGCCCAATCCGGCCAAAAGGTCCGTTTAAACGCACTTTTAAGCGCCAGTTTTAGCCGTCTCTTGGGAGCCACTTTTAAATTATGGCCTAGACCGAGACTAAGGCCCTTTTGCCAGAGGTAGAGAAAACGGGCAGATAAAACCACTTTAAGCCCGGCCTGAACCGAACCGAACCGAACAGTAGCCAAGAACAGGGAAGATCGTGTTGCCTGGGATATCTAATATAATTAATATACCTTTCATTAGATTCGCCGACTCCAATCGAGATTTCTGGCGGTTGCGTTTCGTTCCGTTCCGTTCGGTTCGGTTCCGAGCGTGTTAAAAGCAAGATATCAACGGACGGTCTCTCTCTCTCTCTCTCTCTCTCTTTCGCTCTTTGGGGCTGGTTAAGCTGATTTACCATAGATACAAAGATACATCTACACAACACAATATAAATCAATCAAGAGCATACAAGTTCATTGACAGCTCGCACAGCTTGCCGAGCCCCAAGCTCTTCGACAATCTCCAACAATTTCGAGCCCCACATGATCCATGATCCTCAGCTTTGGTTGGTATCTCGCTTGGTATTGGTATATATATGGTACCTAGCACAGTGTCCAACTGGACCGAGTCAGCCAGCCAACCATACAACCATCCAACCAGGCGAGAGCCAGCAACCCGCCTGTCAAATTGCCGGACCACATTGTAAGTTATGATTAGCTCACGCGCTTAAAGATTTAAGACCGGAAATGCCGGAGCTGGAGTTGCAGGCAAGGTGGAGCCAATAATTCAAATTCGAATCTCCAATAGTTTTTGAGTGATTTGAAATTTGATTTGAGTTTGCTTTTTGTGTCTGTCTCGAGGGTTATTGCATTTTCATTTGTTTCCATCTATTTTTTTTTTCAGCTCTTGTGGCAATGCAAACACACCCGCATAATTTTGCCAATGCCAACCCACTCAGCCTAGGAAGATGCCAAATTGCCACGCATAGTTTCTGCATAAATTATCGACATCAGCTATCGAATTGGTCTGGTTTAGGAGCGGGTTTTGCCAAAGATACATTTTTTATTAAAGCTTCAAATGGGTACAGAAAAGGTTGTCTGAAGGCTGTTTGTATTTCAACTAATATAATTCATGTAAAGTAGATGTATAAAAATAAAACAAATTAAATTAATTTTTAAAACCCTAAAGTTAGTTCGAAGTAAAAATAAAATTCAAAATGTATTTAATAGAGTATTAAATCCAATAAACGGATAAAATAAACTCTATAATATTAAATTAAATTAAATGTTATATAATGGGCATTTTTATTAAAGCTTGAAATGGGAACTGAAAATGTTGTCTGGAAGTTATTTGTATTTAAGCTAATATAATACATGTGAATAGAAATATAAAATAAATTAAATTCATGTATAAAACTAACATTGGGGAAGTCAAAATAAAAATAATACATTTTTTATTATAGTATTAAAGAAAATAAATAAATGAACGCAAACATAAATAATTTTCTTACAAAAATGTTATTTGTATTTTGTATCTGCTATAACATTATGTTCTGACTGCTTACTATGTAATTATGAGATTGATGGAACACTTTTTGGTAATCCTAAATGAAAATCATCTCCTATTACATTTTATGTACTACACTTCCTTCTTGTCAAAGTACTATTTACTGCACTTGGCTAAGCGCGGCCGTTATGTTTTTGCCTTTTTATAACCTTTTTTTATTCTTTTTGGCTGTTTAATTTGCTGGTCGAAAAAGTTTCTCATTGGCATATTTCGCATATAATTGGCTATAAAAATTCATGTTAATGTGCAATTAATCATATTAGCAATTAACTTTATGCTGTTTGGCTGCTCTGCACGAGATCTCTCCAAGATCGTGTCGCCCAACTCGGTCCGCGGGATCGTGTCTCCAAAAGCCGGTCCCCAATCCCAACTGGCATTTCCCATTCCCAGACCCGAATGGCCAAAGGCTTCCTCTTCGACCCAGACTTTGAGCCAATTTTCCAATATTTATTTCTATGTTCGAAACGCTAACAACTTGCGTTTCGTTCTGGCCAAATTGAAAAGCCATACGGAAGCTGGAAAGCTGGGGAATCTGCTGCGAATCTGCTGCTCTGCAAGTTAGGAGGTTTGCCCAGGAGTGCATAAAATTTAAGTATTATGACCATACACTGCTCGCTCTGTCCCCTCTCTCTCTGGCTTTACGAGGTTGTTAACTGTTGAAACTATGCTAACCACTCAGGGGGATCCTCCCATCCCGGGCTGCAGCATCAATTAATCAGTCAGGCATAACGCCATTTGGCGCAAAGCGGGCTCCCTCCTTCCCACAATTGATAGTCAATAATCGTTAATTGTTTTCGATTTTCGGCCCAAAATCCCCTCAGTGCCCATTGTTTGGGCAACCCTTTAGGGGTCTCCATAGAGACAAACACTAAAAACACTAAAAACGCTAAACATTAAACGTTAAACGCTAAACTCTAAACGATGTCATTGTCTTTGGCTCACAGCGTGTGTTCTTTGATGGCTTTTTCTCCTCGATTGTCATTCATTAGGGAGGCTTTCTTCTATCGCCAGTTGGCTGGCTACTGGTTGATGCTACCGCTTCTGGCCATTTGGCATTTGGCTATAAGTAGCCCATAATTAATAACTGCTAACTTACTTAGCGCTGCATTGTGTCGGCTAATGAATCCCATTCCGGATTTGCTACCTCAAACGAAGCGTTAAGATTTCTATAATATTATAATATCTCCAAATGTCATCCCGATGGGGCTTAATCTTTGATGGATATTTCATATGATATCTTGTAACGAATTCTTAGTTGGATTTTCACTCTATAAGATTTCCAAGTATTTGTAAGAGTTTAAATAAATATAATTTATAAGTACTTATCAAAAGAAAACAAATGTTTTTAGAATGTTAGAGTATGTAGAAAAGTAGTTAAACGTTTTGATTTAAATTTTAAATTTAACGCATTTACATCGTTTGTGATACATTGCACTTTAAGATACTTTACAATAAAACCTGTACTTTTTTATTATTATTTGTAATTTTCATGAATGATAGGAATGATAAATGATCACTGTAATATACTTTACAGTAAAACTAGTGCCTTTTGTTATTATTTGTTATTTTCATGAATAATAGGAATGATGCCTGTATCTTTTATTATCATTTTCATAGATCGGTTATAGGAATTGTTCCTCAGATACTCGTACTTGTACCCTCATAATCATATGCATGAATTTTGTCTGGGCGCACAAAAATATGCAACATATTGAGGATAGATTGATCGTTGAGAACATATTCTTTGACTCAATTGAACGAATTTAGAACGCGAGCGCGTTCTGCACTCAATTACATTTCACTTTCCAAGGGAAGGCCGCCACTCAGATACACATATGTGCATATGTATGTGTCCCCTATCCCCGTCTTTGTCTGCTGGCCCCTCTTTTTTTGACTCCTTCACTGTCTATGCACCGAAAATAAAGTTGGGTCAATCTTAGTCTAAATATCATAAACAAACAATTATAAGATGATAATAAGATCTATGCATAAATGATGTTTCAGATCTGTATCTGACAACATTGAACAGAGATGATCTACAATTTAAAGGATATTTTCATGCGATGAAATGTATCTTAAAAAGAATTTTTTCTTTCAGTGCCTCCCTTCCTCGCTCTCTCTCTCTCTCGTTGTGTGGATTATACAATGTGCGGCGGCTGTTCGGTTTTCGTGTTTTGTATATTTGTTTATGCGGCTGCCGCAAAAACACATTGAAGAGATGTTGTACGTTCTCCAGTAAAATGGGGGAATGTGAATGTGAATTCGTTTCATTTGTTCCCTCATTTAATTGAAGAGATTTATTTTGCAGCGCTCGCCTGGTTGGGTTCGGTGCGGTTCGACATGGTTTGCGGCGATGCCTTTTCAGTTGCGATCGGACGGCGAGCCGTTACAGTTAGGAAATCGGAGGAAAAACGGAGGAAAATCGGAAGCAAGCCCACAACCAATATATCGCTCAATAATTATTGTTAATATTTATTCCGAAATTCCGGAATGTACAAACAAAAACATCGAAAAATAGAGTGGCCGAGAGTCAAGTGTGCAGCCGTTTCTACTTCTGTTTTAGTGCCTAAGTGCCACATAAATACGTACTAAAGTATTTCAAGAATTTTAAGTGGAAACATTCTCGGATTCTGTGAACTTTCTCAATTGTGTTTTGGTGAAACATTTACATTTTTGCCGAGGGCAAGATATAATAGAAATTCCACGACAGAGACACTTTCGGATACCGCCGATTTGGCGATTTGGCAAGAAGCTTTTAGGTCTTAATTTTTTGGAGCAACCCACATGTGAGGTAAGTCTCCTAAAAATATATATGCTGCTTTTGGTTACTTCTCAATATATGTGTAGTTAGTGTGCTTTTGCTATTTGCGTAATTGCGCCAATCATTTGTTTGGTCTACTTTTTGATTGACCGAGCGCAGCAGCAATTTGACTTTTCACCCAAAGGCCAAAAAGTGTAGCATAAAATGTGTGTTGTGGTTCCATGTTGGTGAACCAAAGCAATTTGTGTCGTTTATCTCGCTGTGTGCAGTCGTCAATCGTTCAATTATCCGTTCCCTGGCTACCCGAAACAAAACACAAAAAGCATATGGAACACGGTCAGTTCTAGATCTACAAGCCCCATAGAAATACGATTGTTTTCTCTGTTTTTTTTTCCCCCATTTTTTCTATTTTTTTTCTGTTATGGTTGATGCTCAAACTGAAAGCACTTTTCACAGGGTTCCCATTCCAATTTACCATATTTATTTATTTGCTTTTACAGCAGCCCCGGCCCAGGCCCAGGGCAGAGATGAGCTGAGAAAATATATATTTCAAATTCATAATTTAGTTTTACATTTACCCCATCTTTTTTTGGCTTTTTGTTTATTAACTAGGCATCGATTGGGAGGGAGCATGCAATATTTTCTAGCGGCGTAAACAAACATTTCAACTTGTCTGCTCTTTGTCCGACTTGCTCTATATCTGCGTGTACGAGTATATGGCTATAGGTATTTGTATATATTTATCTTGTATCTGTTTTGTCGGTCGGGAAGCTTTGCGATGCCATCTTCCCAGCGCTACTGTATCTGTTCTGTTCTGTTCAGTTGCCTTTGGCAGTCACTCAATTTCCTCTCTGACAATCGCCTCGCTTTCCTCCTCCCCCCCTCCCTGATCTGCGATTTTACTTATGAATGATAATTAAGACTGCGTTTGTTTAGCTAATTGAATGACCGATTCCTGGTATTCTTTCGATCTCAGGTGGGTACGCCTTAGAATATAGCGATAGTCTTTTGATCTACGACAGTGTTTCGGGGAAAATTCAAGGGAAAAAACATTTATCTTAAAGAGTATTCTAGTAAAGAAGACTATTCCGTTTTTTATGAAAACATATTTATTTAAAAGAAAC